>CM060677.1:59409000-60099000 GCA_030686995.1 Artemisia argyi | reverse complement strand
TTTTTTTTTGTTGATCTATATTTTTTTTCGTAGATATATAGTTTTTTATAGATCCATACATTTTTTTTTCGTAGATATGTAGTTCTATATGTTTTTTTTGTATTTATAGTTTTTTTGTAGATCTATTATTTTTTTTGTTGATCCATACATTTTTTTTTTCTAGATCTATTGATTTTCTTTTTTTTTTTAGATCTAACATTTTTGCTATTTTTTTGTTAGTGACGCCGCTTGCAGCCACTTACCGCCGCTGCTGTAGCCGCCTCTCTCGCCGGAAAAAGTTCCCACTGTCACCGAAAAAGATTGTGGTTGCCTGAAAATTGTGTCGCTACAGGAAATCTTTTATATCACTGGAATAATATGCTTTATTTCTAATTTTTTTGTTAATATTTGTTATAATGGTTATTGTTGTGAATATTTATTGCCGGAAAATTGTGTCGCTACAGGAAATATTTTACATTTTTTCTTGTAGATCTGTTGTCCCCGGTATCCACCGCTTCATCTGAACATGTGCCACCGCCAACCGAACTTGCTACTGTCGCCGGAAAATGTTGTTCTTTATAATATTTGTAATCAAGTTTGATGGTAATTTGTTCTAGCTGAAGTTTATAAACTTTGTTATAAAGTTGGTCCTTGACACTTTCTGTTATAAATTAATGTAAAGTTTGTTACTGTATAACTTTTTTGGTGTTAATTTATTGTATATTAGATTTAATTTTGTGGTAATTTTGTAAGTAAATTATAGGTAAGTTTGTCACTTTGTTGTGTAATTTGTGGTAATTTTTGTTAATAAAAATGTTCTTAAGTAAATGTGGGTGGGTAACTTTAGGTTGATGAAAATTATGGGTAACCAAAGTTGTTTTGGGTGGTCCGAATGTTGGTTATGATGTCTTTGGTTGTTTGAAAATTTCATGATTTGTTAAGAGTCGATGTCTTTTTGTTTATTCAAACACGAATTCATTGTGTCCTTTACATTTTGGCTAGGCAAATTTGAATAGAAATTGTGTTGATATTATCTTTTGTACAACATGCAACTTCATCTTTTGTAGTCAAAAGAAAATTATCCCGAGGCTATCTTTTCTGAATTAGACTTTTGAAATCTTGAGAGAAATAATCTTTTTAAAATTGAAATTCAAACTTTATTGAGCCACACAAAAAGTTTTTGAATATATAAATTATCTTTTACCTATGTCTAGATAGACATGACAAGTCAAGAAAAAGTCCAATGCAAGGGACATAAAAATATATACAAATGTAAACTACAAATCTTTGAAGCTAACGTACACAAACTACAAATATTTGGAAATCAAAGGAATAAGACAAGTTTTATTCTATGTGTGAGTGATGAGTGTCTAAATACTCATCATTTTATACCAATCTGAGCTGCCAAAACATAGAAAAACACTCAAATATACATCATAATACTTAAAATATCTTAGAAGTGTGTTTTATATGTTTCAAATGCAAAATATGCAAAAACAGATGAAAAACGTACAAAGTTTGCATAATTGGCAGTTTCAGTCCCTCAAATTTCACAAAGTGTCAAAACTAGTCCCTGAAGGTTTAAAATGAATGAAAAGTCAACTTAAGTCCTTGGGAAACCAAAAATATTCACAAATGATCCCTGGATGAAAGTTTACACAAACTGGCAACTTTTACCCCTCAAGTTACAAAATTGGCAAAAATGGTCCCTGGGTATTCAAAGCTTGGAAATTTACAAATAATACCCTTCTACTATGCATGAATTACAAAATGGAACAATTTTGATAAACTTTTGAGAAATTACAACCATAGTCCCTTAAAAATCCAAATTTACATAAATGGTCCCTGGAGTTTTAAAAATTACAGAAAAGGTCCCTGGATATTTTTAAAATGGAAAAATCATAAATTTGGTCCTTGGTTTATCTAACTTTGCAGGTTTGGTCCTTATGTGAAAAGTTTGGAGGAATTGCAAATAGGTCCCTCAACTTTGCAAGTTTGGCAGAAATAGTCCCTGGGAAATAAAAAATGGAAATTATCAAATACTACCCTTGTACTATTCACACTTGGCAAGAAAACCCTATGAATAATTTTGGAACAGTTGCAACTCACACCCCTTAACTTTGCCTAAAATACAAAATTGGTCCTTGTTTACACTTTAACCAAACCGGACCCTTTTTAGTTATTATAAACCCCATCCAAATCCAGTCCAAACCAAACAGCCCGCCCTTTTATTTTTCTTTGGGCCTGTTTTGTTTCTCAGCCCACCAAATAAACCCAACGCACCCTTTTAATAAAACGGGGGGTCAAACCCCTCGTTGACTCATCTTCCCCAAACCACCACCACTGTACCACTCCCTCACCTCCCTCTGCAAACCAAAACCACCATGGTTTTGCTCCACCTCAACCCCCCAGCTGGCCTAACCTTTCCACCTCACACACCAAACCACATAAGCATTTAATGCTTTCTCCACAATTTTTCACTCCAAACTACTCCACAACCTCTGTTTCTTCCATAAAACCCCAACTTGTCCTAAAAACATTCCCCTTTGTCCCCTGACACCTCTACAACACTCCAATTATCCTTAATTATTCAACTTTGGCCCCAAGTTAACGTGGGGACTTTTGGCGCCAATTTCGGTTTAAACGGTTGAGATTGATTCAGAGCATTGGATGGCTGTGATTGAAGTGGGAAAGACTCAGAGCACTTCAAGAAACCCTAATGAGGATTTATAAAAGGAAGAGAAGTGCAGAAGTGGAAGATATAGTTTATTTTTAGCAAAAATTGTCTCGTTTAAGTTGTAATCTGTTATTTCAGTTTGTTATCAAGTTTTTAAGCTTTGTGTAATCAATTAAGGTGTAATCTTAACTTTTGTGATAATCAACTTCAAGTTTTAAGATAGTTCTCAGTTGGTACAATTTTTACTCTCATTTCAAAATTCCAAATAATCTGTGTTGTTGTTACTGTATGGTTTCATGGATTGAATAAGCTCATATAAGCTCCCATAAGCTCAATAAAGCTTTTAGTAACCTACTAATCAGTTTAATATAAAAAATTTCATAAATATCAAATTGGTCAACTAAAGTCAACTGTGGCAATTTGGACTTGATTTCTGGGATTCAGAGGTGATTTGGAAAGGAAGCAGCTTTGGAGTATTGGTTTAGATCCTCAGGGAGGAAATAGGTTGTTCTTGGTTCATGTTTCAAGCAGGAAAGCATTTTGTAATTTCTTAAAAAATTCTCATAACTGTCTTTGTAGTGTAGCTTTGTTCATTGCTTATTTTTTAGTTGTTTCATGCTTATTCAGTCTTAAATAGTAATAATATAACATAAACTTAGTACCTTCTTCATTTAAATTCATAGTTACTTAGAAATAAATTTCATACAGTCAAAATAGTATAATCAGTAATCTAGGTTATTTGTTGTTGTTTTCTGTGTTTAAGTGTTTATTATAGCTTAGTTAATCTTATTAAGTTGTTTTTAATCTATTTTATAAGCTCTTATAACTTGTTGCTACTCAAATCACAAAACAGTCTAGGTTAAGGAGTGTTTGGATCTGTGTACTTCACCAAGTCTCAGTAGGATTCTTGTGTTATTCTTGTTTGTTTCATGTCTCAGTAGATACACATAGGTAATATTAGGCATAAAATTTTGAGTTCATACAACCCAAAGTCAAAATCACAAGTAATTTATCACGATAGTTAACTGTGGTGATCTTTGAGTCCTAATCTCAGCATATCATCTCACAAGTCAGTACACTAGCTTAATTTAACTTAATAATAGCTTATAACATCTTATTAAACAAGTAGGATCAATCAGAAGTTCATCAAAGTAAAAGTTAGTTCACCATTCAAAAAGTCAAATTGTGTTGTTCTCAGATTTCTCAAAAAATTGGGAGATTTTTCTAGAATTTAGGAAGCTAATAAAGACAAATCAAATCCGTTGACAGCTGGTGGTTTGCTAAAAATCACACGGTTATCAGGTGTGCCACAGTTCTTACACCTGGCTACTCCAGAAGTGATGGCTTTTGGTAAAGAGTAAAAATCCATTAATTTTTTCTCAAATAGATTGCTAGGGACTAACAATAGTTTAGTGTGGGGGATTGATGAGTGTCTAAATACTCATCATTTTATACCAATCTGAGCTGCCAAAACATAGAAAAACACTCAAATATACATCATAATACTTAAAATATCTTAGAAGTGTGTTTTATATGTTTCAAATGCAAAATATGCAAAAACAGATGAAAAACGTACAAAGTTTGCATAATTGGCAGTTTCAGTCCCTCAAATTTCACAAAGTGTCAAAACTAGTCCCTGAAGGTTTAAAATGAATGAAAAGTCAACTTAAGTCCTTGGGAAACCAAAAATATTCACAAATGATCCCTGGATGAAAGTTTACACAAACTGGCAACTTTTACCCCTCAAGTTACAAAATTGGCAAAAATGGTCCCTGGGTATTCAAAGCTTGGAAATTTACAAATAATACCCTTGTACTATGCATGAATTATAAAATGGAACAATTTTGATAAACTTTTGAGAAATTACAACCACAGTCCCTTAAAAATCCAAATTTACATAAATGGTCCCTGGAGTTTGAAAAATTACAGAAAAGGTCCCTGGATATTTTTAAAATGGAAAAATCATAAATTTGGTCCTTGGTTTATCTAACTTTGCAGGTTTGGTCCTTATGTGAAAAGTTTGGAGGAATTGCAAATAGGTCCCTCAACTTTGCAAGTTTGGCAGAAATAGTCCCTGGGAAATAAAAAATGGAAATTATCAAATACTACCCTTGTACTATTCACACTTGGCAAGAAAAACCCTATGAATAATTTTGGAACAGTTGCAACTCACACCCCTTAACTTTACCTAAAATACAAAATTGGTCCTTGTTTACACTTTAACCAAACCGGACCCTTTTTAGTTATTATAAACCCCATCCAAATCCAGTCCAAACCAAACAGCCCACCCTTTTATTTTTCTTTGGGCCTGTTTTGTTTCCCAGCCCACCAAATAAACCTAACGCACCCTTTTAATAAAACGGGGGGTCAAACCCCTCGTTGACTCATCTTCCCCAAGCCACCACCACTGTACCAATCCCTCACCTCCCTCTGCAAACCAAAACCACCATGGTTTTGCTCCACCTCAACCCCCCAGCTGGCCTAACCTTTCCACCTCACACACCAAACCACATAAGCATTTAATGCTTTCTCCACAATTTTTCACTCCAAACTACTCCACAACCTCTGTTTCTTCCATAAAACCCCAACTTGTCCTAAAAACATTCCCCTTTGTCCCTTGACACCTCCACAACACTCCAATTATCCTTAATTATTCAACTTTGGCCCCAAGTTAACGTGGGGACTTTTGGTGCCAATTTCAGTTTAAACGGCTGAGATTGATTCAGAGCATTGGATGGCTGTGATTGAAGTGGGAAAGACTCAGAGCACTTCAAGAAACCCTAATGAGGACTTATAAAAGGAAGAGAAGTGCAGAAGTGGAAGATATAGTTTATTTTTAGCAAAAATTGTCTCGTTTAAGTTGTAATCTGTTATTTCAGTTTGTTATCAAGTTTTTAAGCTTTGTGTAATCAATTAAGGTGTAATCTTAACTTTTGTGATAATCAACTTCAAGTTTTAAGATAGTTCTCAGTTGGTACAATTTTTACTCTCATTTCAAAATTCCAAATAATCTGTGTTGTTGTTACTGTATGGTTTCATGGATTGAATAAGCTCATATAAGCTCCCATAAGCTCAATAAAGCTTTTAGTAACCTACTAATCAGTTTAATATAAAAAATTTCATAAATATCAAATTGGTCAACTAAAGTCAACTGTGGCAATTTGGACTTGATTTCTGGGATTCAGAGGTGATTTGGAAAGGAAGCAGCTTTGGAGTATTGGTTTAGATCCTCAGGGAGGAAATAGGTTGTTCTTGGTTCATGTTTCAAGCAGGAAAGCATTTTGTAAGTTCTTAAAAAATTCTCATAACTGTCTTTGTAGTGTAGCTTTGTTCATTGCTTATTTTAGTTGTTTCATGCTTATTCAGTCTTAAATAGTAATAATATAACATAAACTTAGTACCTTGTTCATTTAAATTCATAGTTACTTAGAAATAAATTTCATACAGTCAAAATAGTATAATCAGTAATCTAGGTTATTTGTTGTTGTTTTCTGTGTTTAAGTGTTTATTATAGCTTAGTTAATCTTATTAAGTTGTTTTTAATCTGTTTCATAAGCTCTTATAACTTGTTGCTACTCAAATCACAAAACAATCTAGGTTAAGGAGTGTTTGGATCTGTGTACTTCACCAAGTCTCAGTAGGATTCTTGTGTTATTCTTGTTTGTTTCATGTCTCAGTAGATACACATAGGTAATATTAGGCATAAAATTGTGAGTTCATACAACCCAAAGTCAAAATCACAAGTAATTTATCACGACAGTTAACTGTGGTGATCTTTGAGTCCTAATCTCAGCATATCATCTCACAAGTCAGTACACTAGCTTAATTTAACTTAATAATAGCTTATAACATCTTATTAAACAAGTAGGATCAATCAGAAGTTCATCAAAGTCAAAGTTAGTTCACCATTCAAAAAGTCAAATTGTGTTGTTCTCAGATTTCTCAAAAAATTGGGAGATTTTTCTAGAATTTAGGAAGCTAATTTAGAGCTTGAAATTTCTTGTGCTTATAATCTACCACCTAAACTCTAGGAATCTAAGCTTATTAGATTTTTAAGATTTTTTCTTAAGCTTGTGCAAAAGCTGAAAGTACCCTGCAGGGCAAAGACACTCCCCTGTGCACAGATTTCAAACAAAATACCAAGACCTCTTGTGTACTCATTAGTGGACTCCACACCCCAACCCTTAGCTTAATTTGTAGCTTATCAGTCCACCCTTTCATATTTAGGATTAGTTTGAGGTTTAGCTTATTGGATTATAGCTTTTAAGACCCTAGTTTGTAGCCTGTTTCAAAATTCTACACTGAGCACTCAGTATATGATCACCATTTCAAAGGCTCACACAGAGCTTATTAGTGAGCCAAAAGCTTAGCTTCTTGGTTTATTGTGTAGCTTAACAACCCATCTTTGAACCCCTAGGTTTAGTTTGAACCCTCTTTTACTCTTGTGGACCCCACAACCTTTGAAAGTGGACTGCAGGGCAAACCAATACCCTTTGCACCAGCTTACCACCACCACACCACCAACTTTAGTGGTGGCTGCAGCCCACACCAGTAGGCCCCCCACCTCATACCTTGGTTCTTACAACCCCCCTCCTACCCAGGTTCAATACTTGAGTCTTAGTTTGACCTCTAGATCAGTGGACCCCACCTGGACTTGTCCCTAAACTCTGTCCCACTTCTGAGTTAGAAAACAAATAAGCAAGTGCTTATTTTAGCTTTCCAGCTTATCCTAGGAGCTTATCTCACCACATCTAGCTTAAATAGGTATAAGTAACTTAGGTAAACCAGATTTCATCATAGTGGACCCCACATAACCTCAACTTAGCTTATTTCTTAATTTAGTCAACCATAGTCAACTATATAAGCAAATAAGCACTTACAGTGCTTATTCTTGGTTCCAAAGTAGTTGTCTTTGTTAAAGTTTCATTATTTAAGTATTTAAGTAGTTTTATAAAAGAAAAACCAGAAAAAGCAAACATAAAAATAGTGATAGCTTTTATTTAATAGAAATTATCTAATTAATTTTCATCTTAGCTTATTAATAAGCACTTGTCCAATTTTATAATTTTATAAATTACTTAGTACCTTAAAGTAGTTAAAATAATTTTCTTAGAATTTTCCTAAGCAGTTAACTATTTATTAAATTTAAAACTAGTTTAAATAATTAAATAGGTAATATTAGTAATTAAATAGATTTCTTTAATTTTAATTAACTAAAGTAGAATTTTATATTTTTCCTAAGCTTTATAAAGTATTTAAGACTTTTAAAAAATAGTTTCATAAATTCCACTGGTCATTTTCTAATTTTCTTATTTAATTTAATTAAATTAGATTTAAATTAATTAATAAGTAATTAATTATTCAATTAGCTTAAATATAATTTTTAGCAAGTTTTTATAATTTTGTAGTATTCCTGTAGTGTTTAAATAGTTTTATAAATTTTAGCATAATATTCTAAGGTAATTTAGTAATAATAGTAATTTAAAATAATTTAATTAGATTAATTAAATTAAATAGTTTTTAATTAATAAAATACTCATAGAAAGACAAAAATATTTATTTTCATTTTTTATACTTTCTTCAAGTTCTTATTTAGGTTTAGAAATTATTTGTATAAATTTTTAGGTTAATTTGTAATAGTTGTAATTTTTAGTTAATTTAAATTAAGTTTTAAATTAGATTTTAATTAGTTTTATTAATTAAATAATAGTTAAATATTATAATAATTACTTTTATCATTTCAATTTCATTTTCCATTTTCTTTAATATTAAGTTTTCAAAATTTTCACTTTTAACCCCTGTAGTTTGTAACTTGTTTTTGTCTGTTATCTGATTTTCTTATTTGTGCTTTTGTGCTTATATTTGTATTTCTGTTATAGTTTCATATTTTCCAAATATCAAGCAATTAGTAGTGTAATCAACCCTCAAATCATCTTTGTTACTGTCCTCAGTACCACTCAATTTCCTAACCGTTTACAAATACAATTTCAATCTCGTTGGGATTTAACGACCCGGGGATTTCCCTGTACTTCCACGGTCAATATTAACTTGCACTTTCTCCCAGGTGGGCCTAACAGCTGCACACGGCTGACTGGTTGGTTTGGGAGGAGTCAAAATTTGGCGCCGCTGCCAGGGAGGTTGTTGCGTATTTCAAAACGGTAAAAGTTTAGTGGTTTTCAAAAACCCTCCTGTACAAATATCACCACTTTGTAAATTTTTAAGAAAAATCAAAATCATATCTGAAAACGTTCATTAACATTTCTCCTGATGTGTTAACAACACCAAACAAATCATAAACAACAAAACAAACTGTGAAGTTAAATTACTTCGTATCTTTACGATTACAACCTATACAGTTGGTTTATGGTAAGTTCTGACATTAAATTGCGAACTTAAGAGGGATCCATTTATTTCCTCCCGCCAGCCTGCGAGTAATCTTAAAGGAACGATTTCGGTTAACGAATCAGTTTCAAAAATATTGTCCAAGTTTTTTCACCCATACACGAAAAGCCAAAAACATTTTTACTGTGAATATAATTACATAAAAGTTTACCACCGCAAACCAAGGCAGAACACCTACCAACTGGGGGTGTGAACATAATAAGTTCCCAAACCTAAGATTCAAAACTTACCATTGTATCCTTGTGAATAGTGTACCTTTTTTAAAGGAGCTGTTCATTTGTGATTATTGGGTTTAAGTTCACTGTACTTTTGCCTCGATCTTGTGTTGAAAAATAATTTTTGTGCATGCGCACTCATTCACAAACAAAGAATAAAAAGAAGAAAAACGTACCCGAGTTACGTATTGTTGAAAAAGAACACACAATAAAAATGAACGACGAGCCCCAATCCCTCCCAAGGAGGAGCCAGTTCCTGACACCAGAACTATGGAGGAACTGTGTCAACCTACCATGCACGGGAGGGGTGGACCAATTGCACCACTCACTATTGGAGCCACGGATTTTGGATTAAAACACCACATGATACAACAGATCCAGAATACGTGCCAGTTCCACGGATTGCCGGGTGACGATGCCAACAGGCATCTCGACAAATTTTTAACTGTCACCCAAAGCATGAAACAACATGGCGTCGCCGAAGACAGCCTACGTTTATACTTGTTCCCCTATTCTCTCACTCATCATGCGACTTCATGGTTCGATCGACTTCCAAAGAATTCGATCCACACTTTTGATGAGATGATCACTAAATTTCTGGCCAAATACTTTCCACCATCTATGGTCACAAAGCTGAGGAATGACATCAGCAACTTCAGACAGCTTCCCGAAGAGTCCTTATTTGAGGCATGGGAACGCTACAAACTTGCCATTGATAAGTGTCCCAATCATAACATGCTTCTTGTCACCATTATTGACACCTTTTATAATGGTTTGACACTCCGTCATCGTGACACCATCAATGCTGCTGCTGGGGGTACCTTTATGAAAAGAACCCCTGAAGAGTGCTATAACGTAATCGAAAACATGACTGTCCATCATAATTTTTGGGACTCCTCTGCTGAGAGGAACGACTCATTTAAGTCAGACACTCCGGCAAGCAATGAAATATCAATCCTAGCTAAAAGGCTGGATGATTTGTCTACAGCAGTTTTGTTTATCCATCAGAATAATCCTAATCAGGTCAAAACTGTTAACCCAAGTTGTGAAACTTGTGGTGGTCCACATACGTACACAGATTGCCCAGCTTCCGGTGGTTTTTCTCGTGAAAACGTGTCCGCAGCTCAAGGTTCCTATAACACGGGAGGTAATTCTTACCAACCACAAGGGGATCGAAATCTTTTGAGCTATCGATCTAATAACTATATCGGACCACCAGGGTTTAATCAACCTCAAAATAGGAACCAGAATTTTAACCAGAATCAGAACCAGAACCGAATGAACCAAGGTTATAACAACCAAGGTAATTTCAACTCTGGTCAAAACCAGGTTCACCAAAATCAGAACCAAGGGAATTATAACCGTAATCAAGGTCAGAACAATTACCCACAGGGTAATTTTCAACAACAAAACCACTTCCAGGGTAATAACAATCAGCAACATGGGAATTTCCAGAACAATCGAGCTCAAAATTTTCCAAACCAAAATCAAGCCATTGTTCCAACTGGACCATCACATGATGAGTTATTAAAACAGTTTATGAAATCCCAAGAAGAACTAAACAGAATGCTGGTTAGTCAAATGTCTAATTTCCAGAAGTCTTTAAATGATCGACCCTCAGGCTCAGGTACAACTTTACCTAGCAACACGATCGCTAATCCGAGGGGCGATGTAAAGGCGATTACCACAAGAAGTGGAGTTTCTTACCAAGGACCTACAGCTCCCTCTACCTCATCTCCTATCCCTGTAGAGGAATGTGAAACTGAGGATACTACGGATACGGTGCTTCCTAATAATAACGGAGGTACCAATGACATCCCTCCTCCAGTTATCCCGGTCCCGACTCCCACTAAAAGAGTCGTGTTTGAAACTACCAAAGGTCCTGTTGAATATCCAAAAGCCAACCCAAAAACAGCAATTCCATATCCCTCACGATTGCAAGACCAAAAGCTCCGTGAAAAGGCTAATCATCAGATGGAAAAATTCTTTTAGATTTTCCAAGAACTACACTTCGATATTAGCTTCGCGGATGCTCTTCTTTTAATGCCCAAATTCACATCGACAATCAAAAACCTGTTGAGCAATAAAGAAAAAATGTTTGAAATGGCACGAACTCCACTCAATGAGAACTGCTCTGCGGTTCTATTGAAAAAGCTTCCCGTAAAGCTAGGAGACCCCGGGAGATTCCTAATACCATGTACTTTCCCGGGTATGGTTGAATGTTTTGCCTTGGCCGATCTTGGTGCAAGCATCAACTTAATGCCACACTCAGTTTGGAAAAAGCTTTCTCTTCAGGCACTTAGTCCCACATGCATGACTCTCGAGCTTGCAGACCGTTCAATTTCACGTCCCCTCGGTATTGCCGAGGACGTATTTGTGAGAGTGGGACAGTTCAATTTTCCGGCAGACTTTGTCATTGTTGATTTCGATGCAGATCCAAGAGTTCCTCTCATTCTTAGGAGGGGATTCTTAAGAACGGGACGTGCATTAATCAATGTTTTCGATGAGGAAATCACGTTACGAGTTGGCAATGAAGCGATAACGTTCAACCTTGATCAAACCTCGAGATACTCCTCGAATTATAATGCTGATTCGGTCAACCGAATTGATGTCATTGACATTGCATCCGAGGAGTATGCTCAAGAATTCCTTGGATTCGCTGATAATTTTCCGAGTGGCAATCCCACTACTTCTTCTGATCCCATAATCGCTAATTCTTTTCCTTTCCTCACTTCGTTTGAGAGAAGTGATTTTCTCCTTGAGGAATTAGAGGCCTTTCTCCAAAGTGATTCAGTTCCCGAAGGAATTGATAGCCAAGAGATTGACCCGGAGGGGGATATACTTCTCCTTGAGAAGTTATTGAACAAAGATCCTTCTCCCATTCCTGTTCTACCTCCACAACTTCATAAGATGGAAGTCAAATATGTTTAGAAAAATGATGACTTCCCCGAGGTTGAACTTAAGGACCTGCCCCCTCATCTAGAATATGCATTCTTGGAAGGTAACGATAAGTTACCAGTTATTATTGCAAAAGACTTAAAGGATGAGGAGAAAACTGCGCTGCTTAAGGTTTTAAAGTCCCACAAGCAAGCAATTGCTTGGAAGCTCTCAGACAATAAGGGTATAAACCCCGGATTTTTGTACACACAAAATCCTAATGGAAGAGGACTTTAAACCTACCGTGCAGCATCAAAGAAGGGTAAATCCAAAAATCCACGAAGTTATAAAAGCTGAAGTTATCAAACTTCTTGATGCGGGATTGATTTACCCTATATCTGATAGTCCTTGGGTAAGCCCAATTCATTGTGTTCCAAAGAAGGGTGGCATTACGGTTATCACAAATGAGGACAACGAGTTAATACCAACTCGTTTGGTTACAGGGTGGCGAGTATGTATTGATTACAGAAAGCTTAACGAAGCCACCCGCAAAGACCATTTTCCTTTGCCCTTCATGGATCAAATGCTCGAAAGACTTGCGGGAAATGAGTATTATTGTTTCCTCGATGGCTTCTCGGGTTACTTCCAAATTCTCATTGATCCACAGGATCAAGATAAGACTACCTTCACATGCCCTTACGGGACATTTGCCTATCGTCGCATGCCTTTTGGGTTATGCAATGCTCCGGGCACTTTCCAGAGGTGCATGATGGCTATTTTCCATGACATGATTGGAAAAACCATGGAGGTATTCATGGATGACTTCTCAGTCATCGGGAATTCTTTCGACTCATGCCTCTCCCATTTAGAAAAAATGCTTCAATGTTGTGAAAACACTAATCTTTGTCTAAACTGGGAGAAGAGCCATTTTATGGTTAAGGAGGGCATTGTCCTCGGCCATAAAATTTCAAAAAGTGGGATTGAGGTCGATAAGGCCAAAATTGATGTTATTGCTAAACTGCCTCATCCCACCACTGTTAAAGGAATTAGGAGTTTTCTCGGCCATGCCGGGTTCTATCGGAGATTCATACAAGATTTCTCCAAAATAGCCTGGCCCATGACTCATCTTCTTGAAAAGGATGTTCCTTTTATCTTTTCACCAGAGTGCATCGAAGCTTTTGAAATTTTAAAGAAAAGGCTTACCGAGGCACCAATCCTTGTTGCCCCCGACTGGGACTTACCCTTTGAACTTATGTGCGATGCTAGCGATTATGCTATTGGTGCAGTTCTGGGGCAACGCAAAACCAAACATTTTCAGCCAATACACTATGCAAGTAAGACCATGAATGAGGCTCAAACACACTATACCACCACATAAAAAGAATTATTAGCCGTGGTATATGCCTTCGAAAAATTTCGGTCTTACTTAATCTTAAACAAAAGCGTGGTATATACGGATCATTCGGCTTTGAAATATCTGTTCACTAAACAGGATGCAAAGCCAAGACTGCTCCGTTGGGTTCTGCTCCTCCAGGAATTCGATATTCTCATAAGAGATAAAAAAGGAGCAGAGAACCTTGCCGCTGATCACTTGTCCCGGTTAGAAAATCCTCATCAGGATATTCTCGAGAGAAAAGAAATAAATGAAACTTTTCCTCTGGAGACTCTAAATCTAATCTCTACCCGGGATGATTCCAATACCCCATGGTTTACCGACTTTGCAAATTACTGTGCGGGAAATTTCGTTGTGAAAGGGATGTTGTCCCAACAGAAAAAAAAATTCTTTAAAGATGTAAAACATTACTTCTGGGACGACCCCTACCTGTTCAAAATATGTGCGGATCAAGTCATCCGACGGTGTGTCCATGGCCAAGAAGCCATGGAAATTCTTAAAGCTTGTCATGATGGACCCACGGGGGGACATCATAACCCAAACTACACCGCCAAAAAGGTGTTTGATTCAGGATTCTTTTGGCCCACGATCTATAAAGACGCCCATGAACTTATCAAAACCTGTGAGGCTTGCCAGCGTCACGGGAATATTTCTAAAAAGAATGAGATGCCACAAAACGTCATCCAAGTCTGTGAAATATTTGATATATGGGGCATTGATTTTATGGGGCCATTCCCGTCTTCACGAGGGAATAAGTATATACTCGTGGCTGTCGACTATCTGTCAAAATGGGTTGAGGCAAAAGCCTTACCCACCAATGATGCCCGAGTAGTTGTTAAAATTTTAAAATCTCTCTTTGCCAGATTCGGGACTCCTCGTGCCATTATCAGTGATCGTGGTACTCACTTTTGCAATGAACAATTTGCAAGAGTAATGCTGAAATATGGTGTAACTCACCGTCTTTCTACAGCATACCACCCCCAAACAAGTGGGCAGGTGGAGGTCTCAAATCGGGGTATTAAGAGAATTCTCGAGAGTACGGTTGGTGAAAACCGTGACTCTTGGTCGGATAAGCTGGACGATGCATTATGGGCTTTCCGAACTGCTTACAAAACACCCATAGGGTGTACTCCATATAAGCTAGTATACGGGAAAGCATGTCATCTTCCGATCGAATTAGAACATAAGGCCTATTGGGCCTTAAAACATGCAAATTTCGACCTTCAGACAGCGGGTGATCACCGTAAAGTTCAACTAAACGAACTAAATGAATTACGTGATCAAGCTTACGAAAATTCCTTAATCTATAAAGAAAAGACTAAGAAGATACATGACTCAAAAATCAAGAACCGCGTTTTCAACGTTGGTGACAGAGTTCTTCTTTTCAATTCAAGATTAAAAATTTTCTCGGGAAAACTAAAAACCCGTTGGTCTGGACCATTTACTATAACAAAAGTATACCCATATGGAACTGTTGAGTTATTGCAACCCGACGGTCCCAATTTTAAAGTAAATGGTCATCGGTTAAAACACTATTTTGGAGGGGACATACAACCAATGGTTGTCCCGGATCTCCAAACTTACCCCATGGACCAATAAATTCGGGGTCGAGTCAAGCTAGCGACTCGGTTAACAAAAACAAGTTTCCCCAAGGACAATTTTAATTCGGGGTCGAGTCAAGCTAGAGACTCGGGAATCAAAAACAAGCTACCTCATGGACAATTCAATTCGAGGTCGAGTCAAGCTAGCGACTCGATAATCAAAAACAATAGCAATATGGGTCGTCACCCATATTTCTGTCTTCTCATCCCTTTCTAACACCCTAGTGTGGGGGAGACGAACCACATGTTGTACATATGTAAAATATTTTTTTCAAAAAAAAAAAAAAATGGCGCCTTCCGTGGGACACCAAGTACTGTGAATATTGAGGGCAATATTCAGTTCTAAGTGTGGGGGAGCGTTCTCACGAATGCAAAACACATGTTCCATCAAGAACCCCCATTTGATCAAAATTATCAGTTTTTTCACACTTAGAAATGCAAATAATGGTATCAATCCTCCATGTCTAACCCACAACAGGATTGGCTAGTCCAGGAGCAAACGGCTCTTGGTAAAGACATCTCAAAACCATTGATGGCTTGCAATTTGCCAAAAATTGTATGGTTCCTCAGCTCCCCATATCCCATAAAGCAAATGAGTTGACTAGCCCGCAAGATTATGGCTTGTGGTAAAGGCCGTGGAAAAACCATAATTGGTAATCAGCTCACCAAGATGTTGACTATTCCATCAAGAGTTGGCTAGTCCAGAAGCAAACGGCTTTTGGTAAAGACAAATCAAATCCGTTGACAGCTGGTGGTTTGCTAAAAATCACACGGTTATCAGGTGTGCCACAGTTCTTACACCTGGCTACTCCAGAAGTGATGGCTTTTGGTAAAGAGTAAAAATCCATTAATTTTTTCTCAAATAGATTGCTAGGGACTAGCAATAGTTTAGTGTGGGGGATTGATGAGTGTCTAAATACTCATCATTTTATACCAATCTGAGCTGCCAAAACATAGAAAAACACTCAAATATACATCATAATACTTAAAATATCTTAGAAGTGTGTTTTATATGTTTCAAATGCAAAATATGCAAAAACAGATGAAAAACGTACAAAGTTTGCATAATTGGCAATTTCAGTCCCTCAAATTTCACAAAGTGTCAAAACTAGTCCCTGAAGGTTTAAAATGAATGAAAAGTCAACTTAAGTCCTTGGGAAACCAAAAATATTCACAAATGATCCCTGGATGAAAGTTTACACAAACTGGCAACTTTTACCCCTCAAGTTACAAAATTGGCAAAAATGGTCCCTGGGTATTCAAAGCTTGGAAATTTACAAATAATACCCTTGTACTATGCATGAATTACAAAATGGAACAATTTTGATAAACTTTTGAGAAATTACAACCACAGTCCCTTAAAAATCCAAATTTACATAAATGGTCCCTGGAGTTTGAAAAATTACAGAAAAGGTCCCTGGATATTTTTAAAATGGAAAAATCATAAATTTGGTCCTTGGTTTATCTAACTTTGCAGGTTTGGTCCTTATGTGAAAAGTTTGGAGGAATTGCAAATAGGTCCCTCAACTTTGCAAGTTTGGCAGAAATAGTCCCTGGGAAATAAAAAATGGAAATTATCAAATACTACCCTTGTACTATTCACACTTGGCAAGAAAAACCCTATGAATAATTTTGGAACAGTTGCAACTCACACCCCTTAACTTTACCTAAAATACAAAATTGGTCCTTGTTTACACTTTAACCAAACTGGACCCTTTTTAGTTATTATAAACCCCATCCAAATCCAGTCCAAACCAAACAGCCCACCCTTTTATTTTTCTTTGGGCCTGTTTTGTTTCCCAGCCCACCAAATAAACCTAACGCACCCTTTTAATAAAACGGGGGGTCAAACCCCTCGTTGACTCATCTTCCCCAAGCCACCACCACTGTACCAATCCCTCACCTCCCTCTGCAAACCAAAACCACCATGGTTTTGCTCCACCTCAACCCCCCAGCTGGCCTAACCTTTCCACCTCACACACCAAACCACATAAGCATTTAATGCTTTCTCCACAATTTTTCACTCCAAACTACTCCACAACCTCTGTTTCTTCCATAAAACCCCAACTTGTCCTAAAAACATTCCCCTTTGTCCCTTGACACCTCCACAACACTCCAATTATCCTTAATTATTCAACTTTGGCCCCAAGTTAACGTGGGGACTTTTGGTGCCAATTTCAGTTTAAACGGCTGAGATTGATTCAGAGCATTGGATGGCTGTGATTGAAGTGGGAAAGACTCAGAGCACTTCAAGAAACCCTAATGAGGACTTATAAAAGGAAGAGAAGTGCAGAAGTGGAAGATATAGTTTATTTTTAGCAAAAATTGTCTCGTTTAAGTTGTAATCTGTTATTTCAGTTTGTTATCAAGTTTTTAAGCTTTGTGTAATCAATTAAGGTGTAATCTTAACTTTTGTGATAATCAACTTCAAGTTTTAAGATAGTTCTCAGTTGGTACAATTTTTACTCTCATTTCAAAATTCCAAATAATCTGTGTTGTTGTTACTGTATGGTTTCATGGATTGAATAAGCTCATATAAGCTCCCATAAGCTCAATAAAGCTTTTAGTAACCTACTAATCAGTTTAATATAAAAAATTTCATAAATATCAAATTGGTCAACTAAAGTCAACTGTGGCAATTTGGACTTGATTTCTGGGATTCAGAGGTGATTTGGAAAGGAAGCAGCTTTGGAGTATTGGTTTAGATCCTCAGGGAGGAAATAGGTTGTTCTTGGTTCATGTTTCAAGCAGGAAAGCATTTTGTAAGTTCTTAAAAAATTCTCATAACTATCTTTGTAGTGTAGCTTTGTTCATTGCTTATTTTAGTTGTTTCATGCTTATTCAGTCTTAAATAGTAATAATATAACATAAACTTAGTACCTTGTTCATTTAAATTCATAGTTACTTAGAAATAAATTTCATACAGTCAAAATAGTATAATCAGTAATCTAGGTTATTTGTTGTTGTTTTCTGTGTTTAAGTGTTTATTATAGCTTAGTTAATCTTATTAAGTTGTTTTTAATCTGTTTCATAAGCTCTTATAACTTGTTGCTACTCAAATCACAAAACAATCTAGGTTAAGGAGTGTTTGGATCTGTGTACTTCACCAAGTCTCAGTAGGATTCTTGTGTTATTCTTGTTTGTTTCATGTCTCAGTAGATACACATAGGTAATATTAGGCATAAAATTGTGAGTTCATACAACCCAAAGTCAAAATCACAAGTAATTTATCACGACAGTTAACTGTGGTGATCTTTGAGTCCTAATCTCAGCATATCATCTCACAAGTCAGTACACTAGCTTAATTTAACTTAATAATAGCTTATAACATCTTATTAAACAAGTAGGATCAATCAGAAGTTCATCAAAGTCAAAGTTAGTTCACCATTCAAAAAGTCAAATTGTGTTGTTCTCAGATTTCTCAAAAAATTGGGAGATTTTTCTAGAATTTAGGAAGCTAATTTAGAGCTTGAAATTTCTTGTGCTTATAATCTACCACCTAAACTCTAGGAATCTAAGCTTATTAGATTTTTAAGATTTTTTCTTAAGCTTGTGCAAAAGCTGAAAGTACCCTGCAGGGCAAAGACACTCCCCTGTGCACAGATTTCAAACAAAATACCAAGACCTCTTGTGTACTCATTAGTGGACTCCACACCCCAACCCTTAGCTTAATTTGTAGCTTATCAGTCCACCCTTTCATATTTAGGATTAGTTTGAGGTTTAGCTTATTGGATTATAGCTTTTAAGACCCTAGTTTGTAGCCTGTTTCAAAAATCTACACTGAGCACTCAGTATATGATCACCATTTCAAAGGCTCACACAGAGCTTATTAGTGAGCCAAAAGCTTAGCTTCTTGGTTTATTGTGTAGCTTAACAACCCATCTTTGAACCCCTAGGTTTAGTTTGAACCCTCTTTTACTCTTGTGGACCCCACAACCTTTGAAAGTGGACTGCAGGGCAAACCAATACCCTTTGCACCAGCTTACCACCACCACACCACCAACTTTAGTGGTGGCTGCAGCCCACACCAGTAGGCCCCCCACCTCATACCTTGGTTCTTACAACCCCCCTCCTACCCAGGTTCAATACTTGAGTCTTAGTTTGACCTCTAGATCAGTGGACCCCACCTGGACTTGTCCCTAAACTCTGTCCCACTTCTGAGTCAGAAAACAAATAAGCAAGTGCTTATTTTAGCTTTCCAGCTTATCCTAGGAGCTTATCTCACCACATCTAGCTTAAATAGGTATAAGTAACTTAGGTAAACCAGATTTCATCATAGTGGACCCCACATAACCTCAACTTAGCTTATTTCTTAATTTAGTCAACCATAGTCAACTATATAAGCAAATAAGCACTTACAGTGCTTATTCTTGGTTCCAAAGTAGTTGTCTTTGTTAAAGTTTCATTATTTAAGTATTTAAGTAGTTTTATAAAAGAAAAACCAGAAAAAGCAAACATAAAAATAGTGATAGCTTTTATTTAATAGAAATTATCTAATTAATTTTCATCTTAGCTTATTAAAAAGCACTTGTCCAATTTTATAATTTTATAAATTACTTAGTACCTTAAAGTAGTTAAAATAATTTTCTTAGAATTTTCCTAAGCAGTTAACTATTTATTAAATTTAAAACTAGTTTAAATAATTAAATAGGTAATATTAGTAATTAAATAGATTTCTTTAATTTTAATTAACTAAAGTAGAATTTTATATTTTTCCTAAGCTTTATAAAGTATTTAAGACTTTTAAAAAATAGTTTCATAAATTCCACTGGTCATTTTCTAATTTTCTTATTTAATTTAATTAAATTAGATTTAAATTAATTAATAAGTAATTAATTATTCAATTAGCTTAAATATAATTTTTAGCAAGTTTTTATAATTTTGTAGTATTCCTGTAGTGTTTAAATAGTTTTATAAATTTTATCATAATATTCTAAGGTAATTTAGTAATAATAGTAATTTAAAATAGTTTAATTAGATTAATTAAATTAAATAGTTTTTAAATAATAAAATACTCATAAAAAGACAAAAATATTTATTTTCCTTTTTTATACTTTCTTCAAGTTCTTATTTAGGTTTAGAAATTATTTGTATAAATTTTTAGGTTAATTTGTAATAGTTGTAATTTTTAGTTAATTTAAATTAAGTTTTAAATTAGATTTTAATTAGTTTTATTAATTAAATAATAGTTAAATATTATAATAATTACTTTTATCATTTCAATTTCATTTTCCATTTTCTTTAATATTAAGTTTTCAAAATTTTCACTTTTAACTCCTGTAGTTTGTAACTTGTTAAATACCACTTGTTTTTGTCTGTTATCTGATTTTCTTATTTGTGCTTTTGTGCTTATATTTGTATTTCTGTTATAGTTTCATATTTTCCAAATATCAAGCAATTAGTAGTATAATCAACCCTCAAATCATCTTTGTTACTGTCCTCAGTACCATTCAATTTCCTAACCGTTTAAAAATACAATTTCAATCTCGTTGGGATTTAAAGACCCGAGGATTTCCCTGTACTTCCACGGTCAATATTAACTTGCACTTTCTCCCAGGTGGGTCTAACAGCTGCACACGGCTGACTGGTTGGTTTGGGAGGAGTCAATGAGATATCGATGAAAATTATCACTTAAAGACACATGCTATATAAAAGAAATCAAAGGAATAAGATTATTTAATGTTTGCATGCTTTATAATACAGTGCTTATGTTAATGTTTTTGAGAGTGGAACATATCTTGAAAATAATAATACACGAGTTTCATGTATATTTTAATAAGGTCTTATTAGTTGGCACTTTTGAAAACAAAGGATCAAAAAGAGAGATTTTAAGTTAAGTTTGATGGGCTCGAGGCACTTTGAAAACAGAGGATTAAACCGACAGTTGAAATTTGAAAGGTTCGAGGCAAGTTGGCGTTTATATGTGGTACTACACCTATGTAGAATCTTTTGAGTTAATGTGAATTCAAAATTTGAATTGGAAATTTCATCGTTAAAAGAACATATGTGGTGATTTCACTTTTAGGTAATCTAACTTATATGACCTTAATATTAAAAATAAAATAAAATAAAATAGAAAAAACCCTAATGATCCAACAATCACTACATCTATAAGACCACTCGGTATGGTGCCTTCCTCACTCACGTTAACATTTAATGCACCTTGACTTTGGACCGAGTTACCTTACCGCGACAAAAAGGCAAGGGCAAGTTAACTCGGCACTTTAAGTGCTTAACGTGCATTAAGCAGCATGTTTAAAAAAAAAATTACACTTTTGGCCCTTGTAATATTAGTTCATTTTTTGAATACCAAAATGAAAAAATTACAAATTCAACCCCTACGATTTAAAAATTAAATCACAATTTAAACGTTTTATAGCCGTTGTGACTAAAAAAAAAAAAAATAGTTAAACGTTTGAATTTAAAAGATCCCGCCTTGTATTTAATTTTTGAATTTAAAATTTATCCCGCACAAGTACTTGACCAAACAATAATATTGCTTTGCGATGACTATTAATAAAGCTCAAGGTCAAACAATTCCAAATGTGAGTGTCTATTTGCCCGACTCTGTTTTCTCGCATGGTCAGCTTTATGTGGCATTGTCTAGAGGGATACCCGTAGAACAACAAAAGGTATTGGTTAAACCAGTCAAAGAGTTCCGTCAAGCAGAAATTTACACCTCAAATGTCGTTTATCAAGATGTTTTACACGAAGAGTAACGTGTGTTGTTACTTTTTATCTCATAACTGATGTAATGTTTTACTTTCAGTTTCATTAAATGTTTTTTATATGTTGTTTGATAGACGTTAAGAATTTTTTCTAGACTTTAGTTATCGTGTGCAACCGTTTGCAATTACATTATGATATGTTCACGTTCTATTTTGAACGCTACACAAAACACTCACCACAATATCACAAATCGTTAATTATCTGCCGCTAGGAACCGTTGCTATGCACGTGTACTCGTCTAGTGTGTATATATATATATATATATATGTATATATATATATATATATATATATATATATATATATATATATATATATATATATATATATATATGTATATATATATATATATATACACACACACACACACATATATATATATATATATATATATATATATATATATATATATATATATATATATATATATATATATATATATATATATGTATATATGCAATTTAATTATATAGATCTTTGACAAATAAAATTTATTTCAAGTATAAAAAATTATTTTTTAAAATTACGATAAAATTTTAATGTTTTTTTTTTTGTATATATGTAAATATATTAAAAGTATATATATGTATATTCGGTTTTCAGTTCGATTTCGATTCGGTTTGATTTTTTCCGGTTCAATTCAATTTTGGTTTTCGTTTTATTCGATTATTACCCAAACAATGCACACCCCTATTGAGAATTCATCTAGTTTTAGATGACTTTTCATCACTTTATAATCATGTAGAGAAGAAAATTTAGCCACATTGGAAAAATGAAAAGAGAATGTATATATTTCTATACGTGCATTTGCAATGTGCGGGTGTAGTATATTTTCACACTTTTCGTTTTAATTTTATTTCTCATTCGATGATAACCTATCTAATATATTACTCCATATGTATTGAAACATATAACATCGTTTAAGATATACACGTACAACTAAGATTTAGAATGTCTTATAAAGAATCTGTGAAGCCAAGTGAGCATATATATAGCCTTTTATAGCAACAAAACTGAAAGAACAAGAGTGTATCATAGGTAATTGGTCGATAATTGGTTGATAGTTACCATACGGTAGTTTCCTGCCTATGAATTGGTTGGTAGCTTAATAGGCTGTTGATCATGAGATGCTTGGTTGTCCAATACCAAATCACAGTAGGCCTTGGTAAGGTAACTGTGTGTTTGGTTTAAATAGCCATTGTGATTATTTATTTATTTATTTATTTATTTATTTATTTATTTATTTATTTATTTTGGAACTTAATAACCATTATGTTTAGGTGCGTAGTTTCTCCAAAATGTAGATTCCCTGGTGAGGAGGATAAGTGATCTTGGTGGGCAATGCATGATGTTTGAAATATAAAGATGTGAAAGATGAATCTTCTTTGTCCAAGCAATGCATTGCCAATGGAGGTATGGTTGGTATTACACTGAAGAGATCTATCTATTTGTTGAGGCATGTAGTCTACATGAATATATACTATGCTAGTGAGGATGTGGTATTAGAAAAGTAAGGTTCTTTGTAAATGTACAGAAAATGTAGACATAACAGCAGTGTCTCTTCTTTGGTAAGGTCAGGGAGATTATAGGAGGGTGAATTGTGGTGAATATGTTCTCTATGAACTGTAGAGTTTTTGTATGATTTAGCTTAATTGAGTTATGTATTGCCGTTAAATTGCTTGCAGTTTATAAGTGTTTGCATTAGGATTTGGGGGCATGTCCAAAATCCTCATTGATATAAAGTGTTAGTATTAATATATATTCATCATTTCAACAAAAAAAAAGTGTATCACCAAGCGCAGCCCATAAAAAATAACTTTATGACAACGTGAACCAATAATTTCGATCTTTACTATGACAACCATCAACATTAATGGCTTAGGGTGTGTTTGTTTTAGCTTTTATAAGGGGCTTATAAGCTTCTTAGCTTATATAACTAAAATAAGCCTACATGAGTTTTTGGTTAAGCTTATAAATGTAGACTTATGAGATTGTATGAAGGGTTTTTAATAAGCTCAAAAAGTGTGTCTTATATAAAGATGGGTGTGCTTATTTAAATAGCCTTATAGCAAAATATTTTTATACCCTCGTAACTACTACAACTTTTAATACTTACGTGTATCTTTTTGTTAGTTCACCTTTTTAGCTATAACAAGCTAGCCCAAACACTAATAGTGGGCTTATATGCTTATTATTTATAAGCCATAAAATGCTTATAAAACAAAAGCCTAATATAGGACATATGGGATAGAATCACTATACAATTTTTTTTAATGTTATTCTTCCCCTCTAGTCATTTCACTCGCAGACCCGTTGAAATAGCAACCTTCGGGCTTTGATTGGCCTTTCTAAAAGAATTATGCCTAATTCCGAAAAAGCGCCAGCAACAACATGTTGATATAAATAATGTTTAAAAAGGTTATTAATATCTCTCAATAAACCTATGTTTTGATAATCATAAAACTTAAATCAAATTAAGCCAAGATTAAGAAGTAAACAAGTATTTGGTAACAAATATTTACTTCTACATCTAATATCACTTAAGGTATGCATAAACTAAGCATCTTATGCATTACATGATCAAAGGAAATTTTGTCTTAAGACATAACATTTTATAAAATGATATAAACATTTTATATATATTTGTAAATCATTTTTGGTAATGCTATATTAAACCACAAAGATATGATTTCAAATTTTCAACCAAAAAGGGCAAATTTTATCCAGAAAAACTTTTCCAACGTTCAGGAGGGCGGCCCCCTTAATTTTACTAGGTGGCCCCCTTAATGATTAAGGGGACCGGCCTCTAATTAAGGGGACCGGCACGCTCCCGAACAGTAAAATCTGGCCCTATAAATATTAGATCATTTCACACATTTTCCTCACCTTTCTGCACTATAAACTTTCTGATCCAACCTCCCTTTCTAGATCTAAAATCCTTTGATCATATAATTCATAAGTCTTTGTTTCCAAGTGATCCAAAGCTTCATCCATTCAAGTGCAAGAAGAAGAACACTTCTCTACATCCATCTAATTGTAGTAGTGTTGTGAATAGCTAGTTTCATAGTGTAGTTGTGTTAGATATTTGCAAAGGTGTTGTGTAGATTTGTTGATTGTAGAAACTAGGTGTGTTGTAAAGTAGTTTAGTAGTTGTGAATTAGTTTTGCATAGAAGAAGTTGTGAAGTTGTGAAGTTGTGAAGAAGGTGTGAAGCCTTGAAGAAGTTGTGAAGTTGTGAAGAAGGTGTGAAGCCTTGAAGAAGTCGTGAGATTGGTTCTAGCTACGATTAGAACTCGACATTTAGCTTAGTGTCGTTAACTCGTGTAAGCCAAGGTGTGTAAGGTTTCTCCACCATAAGGAGTTTGTTGACATAGAGAAGAAAACTCTCGAGTGTGGTACTCGAGGAGTGGAGTAGGGCAAGGAAGGTGTCCTTGTAGCCGAACCACTATAAATTCGCGTGTTGTGATTTGATCTTTCTAACTCTATCTTTTCTTCATTACATTTCAATACTTTCATTATTAGATTAGAATTGCTTATATTGATTGTCATTTGAATTCACTTGAGAACGAATCGAAAGTTTTTAATAAGCTACAAAATATTTTTGATAATAAACTTTTAAAAGGACGTAAAACTATTCAACCCCCCTTCTAGTTTTCCACAATTGGTATCAAGAGCCACGTCTAGCAAGATCTTTAAAATATATTATATTTTGAAACTTGTAACGATCTATGAAATCTGAAAAATATTTATAAGGGCAGTCTATGTAAAGACCACCACTATTTGAAAGTGATGGATTTTTATATTGGAAAAATCGATTCGAAACTTATGTGAAGTCAAAAGATCTAGATCTTTGGCATGTTATTACTAATGGTGATTTTTTACCTATTCAAAATAACCCCGAAACTAAGAAAGATGAAATCGTACCTTTTGAAAAACAAAATGATGATTTAAAAAGAAAACTTTCTAAAAATAATGAAGCAAAAATTGTTATTTATAATGCGCTACCACGTAAAGAGTACGAAAGGATCTTTAGTAGTTGTGAATTACTTATATATATATATATATATATATATATATATATATATATATATATATATATATATATATATATATATATATATATATATATATATATATATATATATATATATATACATATATACATATATATATATATATATACATATATATATATATATACATATATATATATATATACATATATATATATATATATATATATATATATATATATATATATATATATATATATATATATATATATATACACTTATTCACATATTCCCGAACACATCTCAAACCCTTCATCAACTTAACACTTTGATCATTTTATCCAAAATTGTCAAAGGTATATTTTAATTATCGAAACGGTAATTAAAAATTGTTAAGAATTCTATCATTGTGCCAATAAACGTTTACGTATTTTTGATATATTATAAATCTAATTATATACGTATAAATATTTTTGTTCCAAAAACTAATTCCACGAAATTTGGAAAATTTCAAAGGCGGCCCCCTTAATAATTAAGGGGACCGGCTTGTTATCGAGGGCGATCCCCTTAATGTTTAAGGGGACTGGCCATCTGACACTTCTAAATCCGTTTCTCCCCCTATAAATTCCCTCCACAATCACCATTTCCATACTATAAATTCCCTCCACAATCACCATTCTTCATCACATCATTCACCATCTAAATCATCATGACTCTACCAAGCACCTCACACTCCAAAGCCTCCAAGAAACAAAAACTTGTGGTCATCCCTCCAAAACAACTCTTCATTGACTTAACAAATGAAGACAACAAAACACCATCACCTCCACCCAAATGCTCATCTCCAAGTGCACCCATGCACCATCTAAAACACCTTCCACTCATGGAACTTCCTCATCCTCCATACCCTCAACCTCATCAATCAATGACTACATCAACTCACACTTGTCACCACAAGTATCATCACCACTTCCTACACAAGAACCCATGTCCACCCATCTTACCATCTCACTTTCACCAATAACACCACTTGATGCTCATCCCTCATCCCCACCAATTACATCACCATTCTTTGCCAATCCCGTGCCTTGGAGGCTACTTGAATCCTATGGGGATACTTGTCTTTGTTGCATCCACAACTGCACGGTCATCTTTGGCCTTAGAGATGAAATTCAATATATGTTTTCATATATTGAACATTTGCTTACCAACCCACCACCACCACCAATTCCACCATCCTCTCCAATCATTCATCCACCACAATTCTCACCCATTCCTTCACCATCACCGTCATGCTCTCCTAATTAAGCATCTCATATGCTTAATAAATAAAGCCTCTACCACCCTTTTGCTTGCAAGCTCTATGAAGACCATGTACTTTTTGCTTGATGATGTATTTTCCTAGTTGCTTATTTGTAAACTAGCTTTTCTACTTGTAATTCAAATTGCTAGTTGTATGTTGTGTCTTGACACAACCACTTATTTAATATGAATGCTTTCTTTTCAAACATGCTTTATTTTTTTTTATCACCTTATACATGTTTGCATGCATATACTTGTGCTTCTAATATATTTTTTTTTTGCAAAGCATTCCATAGCTCGTTCTCTTGGTGCCCCCAAACGAGGGGGAGTACACATCAAGGGGGAGTTTCTACCCGTCAATTTTTCACGTTTGAAGATTGTCGGCAAAACCTTTTTGATTCTACAAAAAGGGGGAGAAGTAAATATAAACTCACTAAAATACTTGTTTAAAAATTAATTTTTGAGTTAATGAGTTTAAGTTTCGTAATCATCAAAAAGGGGGAGATTGTTGATATAAATAATGCTTAAAAAGGTTATTAATATCTCTCAATAAACCTATGTTTTGATAATCACAAAACTTAAATCAAATTAAGTCAAGATTAAGAAGTAAACAAGTATTTGGTAACAAATATTTACTTCTACATCTAATATCACTTAAGGTATGCATAAACTAAGCATCTTATGCATTACATGATCAAAGGAAATTTTGTCTTAAGACATAATATCTTATAAAATGATATAAACATTTTATATATATTTGTAAATCATTTTTGGTAATGCTATATTAAACCACAAAGATATGATTTCAAATTTCCAACCAAAAAGGGCAAATTTTATCCAGAAAAACTTTTCCAACGTTCAGGAGGGCGGCCCCCTTAATTTTACTAGGTGGCCCCCTTAATGATTAAGGGGACCGGCCTCTAATTAAGGGGATCGGCACGCTCCTGAACAGTAAAATCTGGCCTATAAATATTGGATCATTTCACACATTTTCCTCACCTTTTTGCACTATAAACTTTCTGATCCAACCACCCTTTCTAGATCTAAAATCCTTTGATCATATAATTCGTAAGTCTTTGTTTCCAAGTGATCCAAAGCTTCATCCATTCAAGTGCAAGAAGAAGAACACTTCTCTACATCCATCTAATTGTAGTAGTGTTGTGAATAGCTAGTTTCATAGTGTAGTTGTGTTAGATATTTGCAAAGGTGTTGTGTAGATTTGTTGATTGTAGAAACTAGGTGTGTTGTAAAGTAGTTTAGTAGTTGTGAATTAGTTTTGCATAGAAGAAGTTGTGAAGTTGTGAAGTTGTGAAGAAGGTGTGAAGCCTTGAAGAAGTTGTGAAGTTGTGAAGAAGGTGTGAAGCCTTGAAGAAGTCGTGAGATTGGTTCTAGCTACGATTAGAACTCGACATTTAGCTTAGTGTCGTTAACTCGTGTAAGCCAAGGTGTATAAGGTTTCTCCACCATAAGGAGTTTGTTGACATAGTGTGGTACTCGGGGAGTGGAGTAGGGCAAGGAAGGTGTCCTTGTAGCCGAACCACTATAAATTCGCGTGTTGTGGTTTGATCTTTCTAACTCGATCTTTTCTTCATTACATTTCAATACTTTCATTATTAGATTAGAATTGCTTATATTGATTGTCATTTGAATTCACTTGAGAACGGATCGAAAGTTTTTAATAAGCTACAAAATATTTTTGATAATAAACTTTTAAAAGGACGTAAAACTATTCAACCCCCCTTCAAGTTTTCCACACAACAGAAATGAAAGGGCTCATGGAGTTGATGCGCCTGCCAAAGAAAGTTGAAACTATAACATCAAAATAAATTAATCAGGATTATTGCAAGCTTTACACTTAATTAAATGACTATTTATTTATGGTAAAACACTATATACACAATATGTAAAAGCTTTTACGGATGCCAGGTATTCAATACTAGTCTTTTGATTTTAAGTATCATGTATTAATAATTTTACTGGGTGAATTTATCACCGATGGTTTAAATAGATTTAAACATAAAACAACATAAGTCTTATTAATAGTTGTTGAGTAAAAACTTGGAAC
The DNA here is from genome assembly GCA_030686995.1 of Artemisia argyi. NCBI lineage: Eukaryota > Viridiplantae > Streptophyta > Magnoliopsida > Asterales > Asteraceae > Artemisia > Artemisia argyi. Next base: position 60,069,749 of record CM060677.1, on the reverse strand, counting down.
ATCATCTTCAAAGTTCTTTGAAGATAAAAGATTTTCACTTCAACTATGTGGCGGTCCAGCTGCTGAAACCCCTGAACCAAAAAAAAGATATGCTTTCTCACTAATCAACCCTCAAAAAAATAAGTAAGTATCCAAAAGTCAAGGAAGTGGAAAAATTATGATAGTTAATGTTGATGCATAATCTGGCGCGGACTGATTCAACGACTCTCCTTGGGCCGTTAGTCATCTTCATAAGCCCTAAATAGACCTGTCAACAAAGAGAACCCGTTAGGAGTGGACCCGAGCCCGTAGCCCCGAGATCCACCTCCGACAGTCAAGTTAGTATAGATGCGCGGAGCATATATGAGAATTAGGTTTAGGGTAACCTGTTTGGTCGTAGTCAATAAGGAGATTCCAGCCATGTATTTATAAGGCATGGATTAAGGTTTAGGCGTAGAGTGAGCCGCTGTCTGCCGGGCCTAGCCCATGTAGGGTCCAGTCCGGACCATACGTCCACAAGCCCCCCAAGTTTAGTATGACATAGCGCGTGGCTATGTTATGCTAAACTTAAGTTCTATTCATGGCCGCGTAGGCCCAATCAACCAAGATGGCATGGCCCATGTGTGCGCATGGGACGGACCATACTGCGCAGCCCACATGCGACAGTGCGCACTGGGATTGCGATTGTGATTTTCTTACAATGGTGAAGGTGGATAGGTGGATCCCTATGCTGCATCCTAGATAAGGGCGTACCTTTTGTACCAGTAGCGATGCAACGTAGTGCGACAGAAGACGTGCTTCTGTGGTAGAAGTGCGCATTGTCCGCGACAAAAGTGTGCGCTGTGCGCGGTAAGGATGCGCGCTGTGCGCGACAGAGGTGCGCGCTGCGCGCGCTGTGCGCGAACATTATATTCGTCTTTACAACCGACAGAGGACGTAACCCATGCGGCAAAATGGTGCGAATATTTAAATCCGTCTTTGTACCGGGCTTGCAATACCTCTTACGTACGATCTGCTTCTAAATATGCCTGCGTGACTTGTACGGAAACAGTGGTAGGATATACCCTGATAGCCCCCCAAGTTGGATGGTGCTACTCTTGTAGGAGCATTAAACTTAATTATCCTGAAAACACTTAATGCAAATATTAAAAGTATATGTCGCGCATCGCAACATATAAAACTTAATAATGTAAAAAAGTAGCGCGTAGCAAAAGTATAGCACATAGCATATATTATTAATATATAAAAGAAGTAGTAGTGCGAATTACACCTATCGTGAGGTTTTACAAACTATATAAGAGAAGTAGCACATAGCTAATAATAAAAACAGTGCGCGCATGGCGATTAAGGTGATCTTTTTATTTTTATAAAAACAATGGCGCGGATGGATGTACCATGACCGCGACTAATAGTTTCGCACGCACAGACGCAGATGGATGTATCGTGACCGCATAGATTCTAACGTTTGTGGATGATCGCAGTTGACCACGGCTTTCGTCCAGTGCCTGTACGTGACAGTGACAGTGCGCTCATGGCGATTGACAAGCATCGTGGTGCCTGTACATGACAGTGCGCTCATGGCGCCAATCTGCAAAGATTTCCGTACGCATGGCCTAACGCGGGTAGATTTATCGCGACTGCGCTGTTCGCGTCTAAAAGATGTGCGCGAATTAATTCGCGTCTAAAAGATAAAAGTAGGTCCGATCGTGCGGACATAATACGCTCATAGCGATAGATAAAATCGTGTTTAAAAGATTTATGTAAAACCTTCTAAATATTTAAAAGATAGCATATCTTAAAAATATGTAAAAAATATGGAGATATCTTTTTAAATAGGAAAATATTGTACGCATGTAAATATTGTGAAAATATTGTATGCATGTGAATATTGTGAAAATATTGTACAATACGTAGCATACAAATCAAACAAAGTCAATGTACGAGATGGTTTTCAACTTGTTGTTGTACATGTTTGACCAAACAATTAATAATAATAGCTTTAAAATTACCGCATAGTTATATATCGATGCAACATGTAGTTGTATATCGATGGTTGCTTTCTAGTGATGTGAGAACACGAAACTTGTCGTAGCCATGTCCTACGGATGGCGCCACTTGTTGATGCATAATCTGGCGCGGACTGATTCAACGACTCTCCTTGGGCCGTTAGTCGTCTTTATAAGCCCTAAATAGACCTGTCAACAAAGAGAACCCGTTAGGAGTGGACCCGAGGCCGTAGCCTCGGGATCCACCTCCGACGGTCAAGTTAGTATAGATGCGCGGAGCATATATGAGAATTAGGTTTAGGGTAACCTGTTTGGTCGTAGTCAATAAGAAGATTCCAGCCATGTATTTATAAGGCATGGATTATGGTTTAGGCGTAGAGTGTGCCGCTGTCTGCCGGGCCTGGCCCATATAGGGTCCAGTCCGGACCATACGTCCACAGTTAAATACAATAAATCATCCTTCATAAGAGTCAGAGCCTTTGCAAAATGTGGTACAAAGGTGCAACAATTGTCAATATTCTTTGAAAAAGGGTTTATCTCTTACCTAAAAAAGTGGTACTAAATGACATCTCTTGCTATTAATGTGATGTGCATCAAGATCATTTACTCTCATTTGAATTTAAGCAACTGAATAAATTCACTGAGTTTACTATCAAACAATAACTTAGGTTTTAAGTTTGAGTGATAGAAAGAACACTAAATTGTAATTCAACTGTATTTTTTATTTCATAAATAATTCTTATTAAAATTTTAATTTATATAAAATAAAAATTTTAGTGTCGAAAATATGTTATGAGTATTTTGGTTTAAACTTATTATCTTACGTGCAAATACTTTTCTTATGGTAGCAAAACATCCTATTTTGTTATGGAAATTGTTAAGCATACTTAGTTTATCTTCATTGACATTTTCAAAGAGAACATGAAATTTTATATGATTAATTGATCATCAAGATCGTTTTAGATTCAGAATGGAATAAAAAACAAAAAACAAAGATTGGGTGATCTCGTGAACCCAGTTAGTCGGCCGTTTGACTTTAAAATAAAGACAAAAGCCGATTGATATTTTATTGGAAAGTATAGCGATGCTCAAATAACACGTCAATTTAATAGAGGCCCATGTTATAAGGACCCCTCCTTAAATACATTTTGTACTCCTCCATGTTTTTTCAGTTTTATATATATATATATATATAATATATATATATATATATATATATATATATATATATATATATATATATATATATATATATATATATATTAAAAAACTATAAACCTGAAAGTATAAAACAGAAAACATAAAGTTTAATAAGTTAAAAGCAGAAAGTTGACAGAAAATTCAGAACAGAAACTAATAAAAAACTATGTTGTGCTATAAATCTAGATGGCCCAGGGATGGAAGACAAAACATCACATCCAAAGAGGTACCTATAGTATATCCCATTTATATTATCTTTCTGTCAATCATTCATTGATCTTTTATAGCAAAAGATAACAACAGCTCACACATGTCATGTCATACATTAACTAAATTGAATCGGGCCACATCCACTTGACTAGATTATTGTATGTAGCATTGAACTAGGCGATTAGCTGATTTTGTTTTCCCTTATATTAACTTCTTTTCATTTGCCAAGGCTTTGTATTTCACATAAATTCTATTAACCTAAACAAACACTATGATATAAACTTTGCATTTGTTTTAAACTTTAATAGTTGAAATACATAGATTTAAAGGAATGAAATCTGCGTATTCACGCCTTATTTTCAAACATACAATCAACTTTCAATAGAACATTGACTTCATTTTCTTAAGAGAACATCACTAACTAATTTCTCAAAGTTGAGATACGACGATCCACCAATAGCAACAGCTTCTTCGGCTTTCTTCTTCCACTCTAAAGCCTTGCTTCTCATCTTCTCCCCTTTCGTTCCATCCATCATCTCTCTCACTTGAGCCTCTACCTCTTCTCTCTTCACATTTGTATCGATTTCCATCCCAATCCCCCATTCTATACAAAGATACCGGCAATTGGTTTGTTGCTCAGCAAAAAACGGCCAACAAGTCATAGGAACACCATTGCTAATACTCTCAATAGTTGAATTCCATCCACAATGTGTCAAGAACCCACCGATTGATGGGTGCTTCATTACCTTCAATTCATACGTATATCAATAGGAGAACATTTTAGTTTCAGATATGTATTTACATAAGTGTAATGATTAAAACATAGATATGAAATGGTTGGAATAGTCAATTTCTCAATCAATTTCTATTGGTCAACAATTCTAATTATGCTCGTATCATTTTCTTTCAGAATATTAATAGTGTCAAAAGCAATTGTTTAACATAAAGCAATTTATACGTAGAAAATTTGATTTAAAAAGTCAAAAATAGTAGCAAAACAATCGTAAATGGAAGTGATATATAGTTGTTGGCATGTAACTATTACTATGAATGTTTGTCTGTAGTTTGTTTCATAACTTTTGGAAATTATTGATAAACATCGTATACAATACCTCTTCTTGAGGGCACCAGCTGGTCACCATGCCTCTCCCTTTGGTCTCCAGAACGAACTCTGGCGGCATCATGGCTTCATCACCCCCGACAATATCCGGCCTGGTTATCCACAAGAAATCCTTCTGGCTGTTAGCAAGTCCCCATCCGAACTCGATGAGTTGCTCTTTTGTCATGACTGTTATACTTCCAAAGTTCACATAAACAACAGAACCAGGGTCTTTTGTATCAAGCCAATTGATGCAACTCACATCTTCCTTCCAAAGGTTGGACCCAATGTGTTTGAGTCGGTCATCGTCAACATACTGTTGCATCATGTGTAGTGGGCCAATTGTGAATGTTCTTGGGTTCATGGCAATTATGGGTTTAACGCTTTCTTGTTCTAAGTCGTCGAATGTGTTGATAATGACAGCTGAGCCTCTATGAATTGCAGCAGTCTCGTGTATAAGATAATTGAGCATAACATCGTTTATATCGGTAGTTCGAATGAAGCTTGGCAAGTCCCTTAATCTTATATTATCCATTCCAGTGATCCAGTCCAAGCTTGTGTCTAGATACCCGTTTGTCATGTCGCTCATATCTGTAAAACAAACAAATAAACAAACAAACAAACAAAAAACTAAAATAAAATAAAATAAAATAAAATAAAACAAAACGCGTCATTCTTATACTGATATTTATATTTCAGAGCTTCAGTGTCATCTCTAGAAGACGTAATACCAATATATGAATTTCCACCAAATGTCGCATATCTGAACAAAAATGTTATTCTCATCCTTTATGAGTGAAAGCCGCCATACATGGCATTATTTTTTGGCGCGTTAATTTATTGTAAATGGAAAATCACCATGGAAAACTAATATAAAATCCAATCTCCTTGACGTTAAAAGATACAGTATAACAAAGCCCAAATGTCAATCTCCATAGTGTATGGTCAAATGTGACCACTACTGAAGCACATAAATGGTAGATAAGATATCGGTGTTATAACATATATTATAAAATAAATATGTACATCTAGATTGGAAAACGTAACACGTAGTTTGCTATCATAATTACTACCTCCGTCCTATAATTATAGTCCAATGTTGACATTTTAAGTCTTCATTTGAAACCTTATATTTTTTTATTTGTATTATATAATACTTGATAAAAATTATATCAATGAAAAATATATTTAAAACTCAATCCATTCATATATTTTGCTTCAAGTAATATATAACACAAATAAAAATATTTAAGGTGAAAGTTGAAAACTAAAAACTTCATAAATCAATAGTGGACTATAATTATGGGACGGAGGGAGTATATATTATTAGTAACATATTTATCTAAGAGAACGTTAACAGAGCAATAAAGAAACAGTAAGGGGGAATCGTAGACCGAAGGAAGATTTTAGTAGTCATTTTCATCGAAAGAGTTAAATAATCGCCCTCAAGATTTCTTTATAATTTCCTTTTATCCTTTACATCAGCATGATCAAGACAGCCAATTACTTGCTTTATATATATATAAAATAATCCTGTGATATTTGGCTAATTTTGATAATAACAACTTAAAAATGGCAAAGTAAAAAAGTACTGTGCGTCACACTCGTAACAGTCAAATTACCTATAACATGCTACATAGCACGTTCATATTGTTACTGGCTTAAGTTGTTAGTGCGCTAGATGTTCTTAAAAAAACAAAACAAAACAAAAATACTTTTTGAATCCCGAGTTGAATGAATCCAACCCGACAAGAGAAAACTACGAATCCCGAGTTGAATGAAAGTTGTTATAGGAAATGAAAACCATTGACGTACGGATCTGCCGTTACAGGATATATATGCAAAGCTCTTTATTACTAAAAAACTTACGATGGCAAATGATGGCATGGCACTCGCAGCACCAATTTCTTACATAGATGTCTAAGAAGTGACTTGAACATAAAACCAACTTTTTTTTCCAGATTTAAAACTAAGAACGGAAGTAAAGATGGTTTTTACCTTTGAAGGGAGTATAACCTCTTTGAACAAGCTCATGATAATGAGTATAAGCCAAAACCCCACAAGCACTAGGCGTCCAGAAGAGAACTTCGGGCAACCCGAACCTTTCGGCAGCTTCAAGCGTAAAGCTCATGCACCCATCAGAAATTATACAGCTCACGGGAGGCACCTCGGACTCTTCAGAAGCATTAAGACTAGTGATCAACTCACAGAAAGGTTCCAAGCTATGCTTAGGAACTGACTCACAAAGTGCAGGTATTGACTGGGTAGCTTCGACATCAGACGGTGGAAGGCCATCTGGGATCGAGTAGAAACGAAAATCGGGCAGACCATCGAGAGACGAAGCACCTCTAGATCGAAGCAAGCGCTTATGGTTGTAGTGGTTGTTGACAAAGGATATGTGGAAGCCCTTAACATGAAGAAGCTTAGCAAGTTTCATCATGGGGTTGATGTGGCCTTGTGCTGGGTAGGGGATACATATGGCATGTGGCTTCTCCACTTTGGCTATTGAACCCATTTAGTGAAGAAATGTTTCTCTATGTATGAGATGTGGTTTAAGTGGCAAAGGTGGTATGGTAGTAGGAAAGGTTGCCAGTATTATTTATAGAAGAGCTAAAATAGGAGTCTAATTCACTAGTTTGACCTTTCTTCTTTCGAGTAATACTTTGTAAATATATGATATTAGATTCTTTTGAAAATATAACGGGGATTGTGGCGGTTCTTCAAGTATACCGTTCTTTCGAGTAATACTTTGTAAATATATGATATTAGATTCTTTTGAAAATATAACGGGGATTGTGGCGGTTCTTCAAGTATACCGTTTTTTCACGTTATAATTTGATCCAATGATGAATAATATATTTATTTTTTAAATTTATTAGATCAAATGAAGGATTGTGACGATTGCTAAGGCAGTTTCGGTCGAAACTATTAGGTATCGAATCACTAACTCAACGCCCTCCTTACCTCATATGCATACAAGGTGAAAACAAGCTTGAATTAGTATGGGATCAGATCATATTGTAGTGTATATCATTTCTTGTATAGAGCCCATGTTGTATAGTTGTAGGGCTTGCCCATGCTCTATGTAATGAGAACATACAAATTCCAATTCTACCACTCTCTATTATTTTAATTTTCTTAACTAATTCCCTAAAAAAAAAGTCTCCTTTCCCTCATCTCCTTCCTTTGCTATCGCCTACCCCTATCAAAACCCTCTCATAATGGCCAGCAATGACAATAGCTCACCCAAACCACACACCCCAAATGACAAACCTTTCGGCATCACAAATATCAAAACTACATCCCCCTCGTTCTTGATCTCAACGAGTTGAACTATGACTCGTGGAGTGAACTTTCCATCCTCCATTGCAACAGTTTTGGAGTGCTCAACATCATCGAAGGGACATCGTCTAGCAATGATCGAGCCACTGAAGAATGGAACAAACTCGATTCACTGGCAGGGATAATCCGTCACCGAGACCCACCACCAACGTTTGCTCAGGCCAATCCATGTTACTACTGGAAGAAAGTCGCCTTAACCACAAGATCAGTCGTCCATATGCTCGTGACTCCACTTTATCATCATTACATGTTGTCCTTGCTGCTGCCTCAAACAACCTCAACAACCCGACCGAACTTTGTCGCAACTTCAAACGTGGATCATGTACCTTTGGAGAACGATGTAGGTACGTTCACACTAATCCCACTGTTGCTCGGAATGGGAATAATAACAACCGCGGTTCTGCTCCATAATGGAACGCTCCTACAGGTCGTGTTATGCATGGGGCTCGAGTAACCTTTTCACCTACTAGACCCTGGCCCATGTCAAACCCATCACAACCCATCTCTAATGCTACTGGACAGGCCAACCAACCTGTTACCAGTCCACATCTACCTGGATCGAGAGGGGTTTTAGGCCCGACTCTTAGCCAGGCCCATCTTGTTCAGCCCACTGTTCCAATCAACCTAAGTGCTCCTATTGTTTTTTGCCCCTCTTTTTATACTACTAGTACACCATACGTTACTTGGGGACCTCAGGTTATTTATGGATCGTATGTTGATCAAGCGACTACACTTCCACAAGCATTCAATGCTATGACGGTCCAAGACTATGGTGACTCTAGATGGTACATGGATTTCGAGGCCACATCTCATCTTGCTTCGGATACAGGTAAACTCACTTCCATTTCTAATAATAGCTCTATATCATCTATCTTTGTTGGAAATGGCAATTCTATTCCCGTAACCAACTCAGGTCATAACATGTTGCCCACCTTAAATAGACCATTGCACTTACATAACGTCCTTGTCACTCCCAACATCATTAAAAACCTAAGTTCTATTAGACAATTTACGTGTGATAACAATTGTTCTGTTGAATTTGACCCTTTTGGTTTTTTTGTGAAAGACCTTTGGACCCGCCACCTGCTCCTCCAATGTAATAGCAATGGAGAATTATACCCGTCCTACCGTCCACCTCCGAACCTACCGCTCTTGTGTCCACCAATCAATCCACATGGCATCAACGTCTCAGTCACCCGGGAAATGAAGTGTTGCGTTTTTGAGTTTCGAATAAAATGATTGGTTGTAATAAAGCAAAGTCTACCACTTTTTGCAATGCTTGTCAACTAGGCAAGCATATTAGGTTGCTTTTTTCCAGTTCCAATTCTCGTGTTGAGAATATGTTTGACATTATACATTCGGATTTTGGACCTCACCGATTCCGGGTGCTTCTGGTTATCAATATTATATGCTTTTCTTGGATCATTTTTCCCATTTTATTTAGATATATACATTATGAAAAAAGAGTGATGTGTTTGATAAATCCCAGCAATTTCGCATGTATGTCAAAAATCAATTTAAAATGGAAATAAGTCCTTCCAATGTGACCATGGGGGCGAATTCGACAACAACAAATTTCACTCCCTATTTGATACACATGGCATTCAATTTAGATTCTCATGCCCGAAAACCTCACAACAAAATGGCAAATCGGAGAGGATGATACACACCATTAATAACTTAATACGAACACTTCTCTTTCAAGCTAACCTTCCACCACAATTTTAGGTTGAGGCACTACACATGGTCGTCCATCTTCTCAATATTTCACCATCTACGACTAGAAATAATGTTGTGCCATTCACCAAGCTTTTCAACAAACAACCCACATATACCCACCTAGGTATATTTGGATGCTTATGTTATCCATACCTCTTTCCCTCTCAAAAATTAGAACCTCGCTCCACATGATGCATATTCCTTGGTTACCCTTCCCATCACTGTGGCTTTCGATGTCTTGACCTTGTTACCAACAGAGTTATCATCTCCAGACATGTCAAGTTTAAAGAACATGTGTTTCCCTATGGCAAGATCACTACAATTCCACCCACTTGATATCACTTCCTTGACACCTATGATACCCGTTCACCCATTTCTCTGCGGCTCTTAACATCCCCACAGTCACCAACAACAGACAATATACCCCCAATCAACACAACTACCGAGCCCACTCTTACCTCCGCTACTACGACCAGCCCACCTTCACCCCACTCCAGCCCAACACCAATTGAGCCTAACTCCACCTTTAATACATCCATTCTAACTAACCACCCTACCATTGAAACAATTCTAGGCCCGACACATATAGATGACCCCGTCCCCTCTGCCCCGCCTCAACCCACCACTTAGACCCATGATCCTTCGGCCCCAGCTGGCCCAACCCACTTCCACTCATCCGCTAGCCCACCATAACCAAAACCAAAAAACCCAAATTCAACCATGGTAATATGATCCAAGGTCGGTACAGTTAAATAAAATCCTAAATATGCCTGTCACGTCACCACACCCACTTTTATCCCTCAGTCTCACTTACATGCTCTCCGTGACCCAAATTGGCAACATGCTATGCTAGACGAATATAATGCTCTTATTATTAATGGTACGTGGGTCCTTGTTCCCTGACCGCAAAAGTCAATATAGTTCGGTCTATGTGGCTTTTTAAACATAAATTTAATGCAAATGGCTCTCTTAGTCGCTATAAAACGCGACTTGTTTCAACTGGTAAAAGTCAACAATAAGGCATTGATTATGATGAGACGTTTAGTCCTGTAGTCAATCCAGCTACTATACGCACTATTCTCAGCCTTGTTGTGTCCCGTTCCTAGCCCATACATCAGCTTAATGTGAAGAATGCCTTTCTTCATGGTCAGTTATCTGAGACTGTGTTGATGCGTGGAATTGCGCCCTCGCAAAAGGTTTTACCTCTCAAGGGATCTTGAGAAGCTTGCAATCCCCACCAGGCAGTGTACCTGTTCGTTGTAGTATAGTATAGTGACAAGTACCGGGGGATTGATCGTTCAACTCAAAGAATAGTGTTCATTAGGATTGAAATTAATCTAACTAGGTCTAGAGGTGAGGGATGATTCTTTTTGTATTTTTATATTTTAAATGAAAGCAAGTAAAATCTCAGTTTTGGAAGGAGGGGCGAAATTACTTGCTAATCAACTAACCCAAAAACTACTAATTAAACTAATGTGCAAGAAAAGTAAACAAGGATTCTACAAGGGAAGTGAAGCATGTCTACCTATGATGTATTACTCCTTGCTAGCTATCCAATTCTACCTATTGAATTGTCACACCTTGTTTTAATTGACGGGTTGTATTCCTTAATACCATTCGTAGGGCCGTGTACGATCTTCCCTAACTCTATAAGCTCCTACTTCACTCCTATGTAGACACAAGGTGAATTAGCAAAACATCATCAAAGAAGAGCAAGCAACAATGATAATGGAAAACAAAATTAAGATAGGATCAACAAACCAATATAAGATGTTTATGGAGTGATTGAAACCCTCTAAGTTGCTGGAAAAACACCTACCCTAACCCTAGAATCGGACTTAGGGTTTGGGGCTTACAAATAATGAAGTTATGATGTTGTATTTATAGGCTATTTTCTGCCGACCCATCTTGACGGCGTCAAGACCAACACTTGACGGCTTCAAGACCAAAGTTTCTTCATCAAATTGTAGATCTCTTCGTCCTCTTCGCGTGTGCTTTTGAATCACCTAAATCTGAGTTCATATGCAAAAGTTATGGCCAAAACGGTAATAGTTTCCGCGCGCGCAAGTCGTGACTAGTTAACACGTGATGGCCTTCGTGACCCCTTCAGGAAGTCTTCTAGGCCATCACTCTTTAATTTAACACGTGATGGCCTACCTCTATTAACACGTGACGCCGTCACTCTTTAATCCTGATGGCCATCTCTCTTTACATTTACACATGACGGCCTTGGAAATTTAATACGTGACGCCGTCAGACCCCCTTCATAAAACATTCTGGCACGTCATGTGTATTTGATTTATCCACCCTTTTTTCAACTCATGACGCCATCACTAATACCTTGTGACGCCATCAAAGGCAATTTCCAGCATGCTTTTGAGACTTTGTCGTTTTCTGAACTTTTTCGCTCCAAAAACGTCAAAAATGCTTCCTTTTGTAAAATTCCTCTCAAAAGTACCTAAAATGACAAAAGGAACGATTTAGGGCTATATTTGATCAAATAATCTCGACTTTGGCCTTAAATGACCCCCCAAAAGCGATACACTTTTTGCTTCATCATGTGTACATGCATTGGCCCCCGGTTTCGTTGATCCCGCACACCCTGACTACGTATGCTTGTTAAAGAAATCTCTTTATGGTCTTAAACAGGCTCCTCGGCCTGGTTTAACAGATTTGCTAATTATGCTCTTAGTGTTGGATTTCAGCATAGTCGCATGGATTCTTTATTGTTTATATATCAGGAAGGTACAGATGTTGCCTATCTTCTCTTATACGTGGATGACATGCCTCATCATCCTTAGTTTTACACCGCATCATCTCATATCTACACAGTAAGTTTGCTATAACGGACTGATGCGTTTCAAAATCTTTAGATTTATATAACTAATTCTACCGATTCTCTTAATTCAGAACACACGGGTAAAAGTATAACCCTCGTTATCTAGTAAAGAGTTTTAGTAAGACCAATTCGTTCCACAGGGACTGAGATTGTATGTAACACCCCCATTTTTCACTGATCACAGCGGATTAAGTGTTTGGGGTATTACCTCATGGATCATAGATACAGTAATAGGGAATGGCTCAAAAAGAGGCATTTTATTAAAATGAGTTATCATTCATTAAAATTATCAGAGTTTTATTATTTGAGGTCTCGTGAATCTAAGTGTGAGATGTCATGTTTGAATGATAACCAAATAGAAAGTCTTTCAAGTCTCGTGCCTTTCCATGCCATAACTTTCACAGAGCTCTGTTACCTAGGATACATGCTTAAAAGTCAATACTAGGTGTTGAGTGAGAGTCATAGGTTTAGGGGTCAGTGAATACAAGTTCCTCAGGGTTCAGTTGTTATCCTCTTCAAGGAAAATGTAGTGTGTGTGTGTGTGATAATTGAAATGCATGTACAATTGTCAGGGGTTGGTCAGTTGGTCTGTTGCACGAAGCTCATGAACCACAGGTTAACAATCCGGGTCATGGGGGATGCAGACCCAACCATGAGAGGATGGGAAGGATAACTTGTCAAAGTTAATCCTTCAGTGAGGGTTCAAACATAATACTTATTGGTACTCTCCAGTGAGAGATGGTACCAACGGGAGTTGTCAAACTCCAATAGATCTATCAATTATATTCACGTTCGCTTGGGTAAAATATCCCAAAGGATTAGATTCATGAATTTTGTTATGTAGGGGTGGCAGATAGTTTACTCGTGCAACAACCAAAGAAAAAGACTTGTATTCGATTTAAAGCATTTAGCATGTATCCCTCTCACAGGATTTGTAAAGCATTTAAAAGAGTGAGCCAATGAAAGCATTTATATTATATTTTCGCTTTATACCCTTATAGTTTATATATTTACAAAATCTACCCTAGACTTATATACTTATATTTATAACTATCTAAACTTAGTAGTTTTAGTCCATATACCTATATATTTTAGTTTATAACTATTTTACTTTTTATCCTTGGACTTATAAGTTTTCAAATTTTACTATTTATACCCTTAACTTTATAACTTTTGCAAAACTAGTCCTTATTAGTTTATAACTATTTTACTTTTTATCCTAAGGTTATATAACTTTGCAAAAAGGGTCCTTATACTTATAACTTCTAAGAAATGTCAAAAATAGTCCCTAGACTTAATATTTTCAGAAATTTACCATATATACCCCTATGAATGGAAAACTTTGCAAACCTATTCCTAATTCCATGCAAACTATATTTTTATAATATAAAAAGTTTTCCTAGCTTAAGTTTAACTAATATTAGCTTATTTAAGTTACTTAAACTAGCTTATAGCTTATTATAAGGTATTATGGTATATATTTAGTATTTAGTGCATAATTAGGGTTTTAAAAAGAAAACTAACATGTTATAGTGATCAAGGGTTAGGCAAGGGTTCCTATGTGATCTAAAGCATCTAATATCTATCATAGGACTGTAATTAAGCTAAAAGAGCAAGTAAAGAAAGCTTACGAGACCAGAAGTGGGGGAAAGAGGGTTTTCTAGGGCAAAACTAAACTCGACAAGCATGCAAGGCCTAGGTACTCGACTTCTATGTTTCCTAAGACTCTACTACTGCCCTTAGGACCAGAAAGTTTGAGGTGAAAAGAATTGAAGATGTGTGAATGAAAGGAGAGGGGTACGAGGGTTTATATAGCCTCGTAAAGGCTTGGTGGCCAAGAAATGGGAGTAGGAGGTGTCGGGGGGGGGGGGGGGGGGAGGTGACTCATGGCAGCTATATGTGACTATCCTAAGCTACCATGGTGACTAAGACAAGCTATAGGCGGTTCTAGGGTTTGTGTGGAGGGGATGAAGCCGCGGGGTGAAGGTGGTGACAATTAAGTGATGCACCTACTTGTGTGCTAGCTTATGAGGTACTAGGGTGTGTGCTAAGCATGACTAAGGTGCTAGGGGTGCTAGGTTGAGGTGCTTGAGGTGCTTATGTTTAGGTTTTAACTAATTTAGGTTTAGTTTTATCCTAATTTGGCTTAGTGGGAGATTAGGGTGTAGCTTAGGGTTTAGTGTCTAGATTAGTGTCCTATAAGTGCCTAATGACTAATCCTAGGTCCTAAGAGGCTTATACTAAGTGGTGGTAGCTTATGGTAAAGTTTTGGGATAGTTTAGACCTAATTCCGGGAAGTTATGACCTAGTTATGGTTTTGTGCTTAAGGGACTTGTACCTGAGCTCTAAGGGGTTATACTAGGGTCTAAGGGTGCTAAGATATCCTATCGTTCCTAAGGTAACTCATACATAATCCATAAACACTTTCAAATGGGTTTAGATGCAATTAGGGTTTTGTGAACACATAGGTCTTATTAGGGCTTAATTAAGGTTAGATTAGGGTTTTGTGATGAGTTTAGTGTGTTAGATTGGTAGATTACTTGTTGTGGTGTTGTTGTGATCTTATGCTTGACATACTAGAGGTTTATAGGATGTGTAGGTAAAGATATTTGTCTTGTGTGGATACTTGAGCAAGTCTAGAGCGTCATGCAAGTAATGAATGCATATAAAAAGCAAAAATTTACCTGTGAAATACCTGACATAGGTATTTGTAGTGGAAATGATAGTGATGAGATTTGTGGGTTGTTATAGTCTTACCCCCTTGGAGAAAATCTCGTCTCAAGATTTAGATAGACGTAGAAGTTGTGGGAAGAATTTCTGATACCAAAGAAGGGTGGTGTGAAAAGAAGGGGAGGTTTGTACAAGCGCAGTTGGAAATGCTTGCACAATTGCCAAATACTTAGGTTTATTCATTTATATCTCATTACTTACAAATAAAGGCATCCCAATATTTGTAAACAAAAGCTTATAAATTCATAATCCATTTGATTTATAACTTTCTCATTAAAATGAAGGAGCGTCCTAGTTCATTTTAATAGGATAGTCATTATAAATCATCCTTAAGTAGTATCGGCGGAAAATGGATAGAGTTTACCACACTTAAGAAAATGTGGTACGGGAATATTTTAGAAACAAGTTCCAACCATGATGAAGACTAGTTCTAGTCATGGTGGAGACAATTTCTAGTCATGATAGAGACAAGTTCTAGTCATGATAGAGACAAGTTCTAGAGTCTCCCTGTTTAGCAACTTGCCACATGGTAACTTCCCATGTTATGACTAGAATGACGAGCGTTGAAGATCTCATTTTTGCAACTCTTGCAAAGCTAGACTTAATATCATAGTCGAAAATAATGTGGATTAAAGTTCGATGTAGATATTCTTACAATTTCTAACTAATAGAATCTTGTGATATTATGATAAACACAAGTTCTAACTTTTAGAACATTGTAGGATGAGGTAGGGAGAGAGTTTAGAGCGAAGAAAATAGAGTGTAAAATGACGGAGGGATGAAAGGATGGAAGGAAATGGAAAGATGGATCTTATAGGAAGGAGTGAAGAGAAAGAGGGAAGGAAAAGGATGAAATAGGAAGGTGTTAGAAACTAATAACGTGATAGAGAATAGTTTCTAGGATCGTTTTTGGCTCTAGACTTATTAGGTCTTAATCTAGGATAATGCTAATATAGGCGGAATATTCATACATAGAATCAATATTATCATAACAAGGTTTTACCAAACATTCTTCACAGCCACAATATTATTATATCAACATAATACGGTTACACCAATCATTGTAACAGGAATCCAATGATTCTTAAGGCTAAACACTAAACTACCATACCCTAGATGTTTTCCCATAAAATACATGTACACACACACGTTTCCTGGTGTTTACATTGTGACACACATGAATAAAACATGTACCCTATGTCTCTTTATATAATAGTGACATTAGGGTTTACAAAATACTACGAAGGACTAAAATATAAATCTTCTTTTGCAAGCAAGTCCTTCTCCATCTTTTGTAACTTTCCTTCTCGTCACATTAAGCCCTTCATGTTTCACTCTTCTTGTTTTGTATCATCAAATCAATGAACCCAACAGAAGGTATGAAGGAGTGGGAGATAATGAAAGGATGGAAGAGTAGGAATAGGTGGAGTGGAAAAGAATAGGAGTATAGAATTAAATGGTAGAGTGAGGAAAAATGGGGGAATGGGATGGAAGAGTGAGGAAAAACGGGGGATTGGGATTTAAACGGAAGAGTGAGTAAAAATGGGGGAATGAGATGGAAGAGTGAGGAAAAACGGGGGAATGGGATTTATACGGAAGAGTGAAGAAAAACGGGGGAATGGGATGGAAGACTGAGGAAAAACGGGGGAATGGGATTTAAACGGAATAGTGAGGAAAAACGGGGGAATGGGATTTAAACGGAAGAGTGAGAATATAGGATACCTGAAAAGATGGTATTCCTAATGGAATTGAGATTTACTAGATTCCTTCAAAGTTTGTTTTCCCCCTAAGGTTCTTCTAGTTTTCATAACTAGTCCTAAGGCTCTAAAGTTGGAGTACTAATCTTAACTGGTAAGGAAGATCCTATGTTGGGAGAGGGGCTAGGTAATTTCTTGTCTAGGGGTTTACTAGGAGTGTTATTATGCTTAGCTAGGGTTTCACGCTTAGTCTTTTGTCCTATGTTGTCTAGTATTACGAGTATCACTATTACTATAAGTATCACTATTCCTAGGTACTTAAATCCAGCTAGGGTAGTATCCATAGTATGCTCTAAGTAGACTTTTTAATGTGTATCCTATAGAATGTCAAATCCTAAGAAACTAAGTATAGGTAGACTAAAATCCTTAAATGTTTCATTCCTAGTTATAACTAGTAACCTTGAATTCTAAGTCTGGGCTATCCTAATGGTATATCATTCCTAGGAATTTCTAAACCTCAAATGTATATGGAAAATCTTAGTATGGGGTAGGCTACTTAGGTCTAGGTAAACTATATCCTCAAATGACTTATATAGTGAAATCTTAATTAGTCTTTCTATCCTATATCTAACTAGGTGTTAAAGGTTTAAGGTAGTTTAATAATTTAATCCTCAGTCATTCCTAAACTTCCTAGGCTGTATTTAAAGGCTTCTTAGGTCTAATCTATGACTAATTCTAATATCATCGATAAATAAAATTCCTATCTTAGACTAAATTTATCCTATTGTAATATCTGTCGGGCATAGGTTCTAGTTTTGTTTCTAGCTATTAAGACCTCGAAGATTCCTAATCTTATTTTTCTATTTCCTCAAGGATTTCTTAGAGATAGTCTATTTAAAGTATTCTATGTCCATTTTTATGTTTACCTAAGGGTATCCTAGAGTTATTTCTAATTTCAAGTATGGGAATCCTAGGGTTATATCTAACCTCAAGTATGGGAATCCTAGGGTTATATCTAACCTCAAATATGGGAATCCTAGAGTTATATCTAACCTCAAGTATGGGAATCCTAGAGTGTAACACGGTTTTCTAAGGGGGAATAACTATTTCAGAACTCATAATAATAGGGGTGTAATGAGGGGAAGATTGAGAAGGAAGGCTAAGGGAGTAGTGAGGGCTAGGGATACTGAATTTGGAAAGAATTCAGATCTCTATGATGTAGAATAGGGATTCTCATCCTTAATATCATATGAAGTGATAGGGAAGGGTTTTTATGGAATTTGATTTTTAGGAGGGGGAAAAGGGATTAAGTTCGAGGGAAGTTGTTATTCATGACATATAGTATCATGAGATAACGGGAGTGGAAGTTACAACTACATAAGGTCATAAATAACTTGTTTTCCAACAAGTGTCGGTATTTATGCCAAATGCCTTGTTGTTAGATTTATGAGGACAGGGAAAGAGGAAGGTTGAAATTAGGAATAGGGAACAGACTCTATAGAATGACACTTTAGGCTTCCCTATAATGCCTAAAATTCAAGAATAAGTATCCTTACGAGACGATTCTCAGTAAGGTTTTGGGTTTGAAATCGAAACCCAAACAAGTTAAGACTTAAAAGTTTTTGAGAATCTATGAATCTAAGGCATCGGGACTATCTATCCCAGGTTCCTAAGGGTTATAGTGGGGTAAGGGTTTAAGGTAGGTTATAACAAGTACCCAACTTGTCATACCTTATGGGATATTCCTAATTTCCTAAGGGTTCTTATAAGGTTTGGGATATCCTAGGGTAATCAAGAAGAGGCATACCTAATTCTAGGTTTGCTAAGTTATTCTAAATTGAGGGGCACTAGGAGGTATCTAAGGCATAACTTATTTTATTGATTTCCTATCTTACATATCCTATGGGCATTATTCTAAGGCTAAACTCCTAAAGGTATATTATTTAGGGATTTCTTCCTAAGTGTTCTTAAATCTAAGGGTTTAGGGTTGTAATATCTCCTAGGTTTGATTGATGACTTTCCTCATCATCAACGATCATCTTTTCTAAAGTGCATATCCTAAAATGGGCAAAGGCTATTTTATGGTGGTGTCTCATTTGATTTTTCTGTAATTTAGCTATCCTAAAACGGGATTGTTGTAGGGTATTTCTTACACTACTATAATTAGGTCATGTGCCTAGGTTATTATCATGACCTTCTTCAATCTTCTCAATAACGTCAAGAAATATTTCATCTAAGTTATTTAAAATATCTTCTACCTAATTTTCATGGTTTTCTAAAGTTGTCCTAGGGGTATTTTCTCCTAATTCAGATTTCCAAAGTGAAGTAGGAGGGTTTACTTAGTAAGGTGTAGGTGCTAAGGTATAGGGTTGTCTAGGTTCATATCTGGGGATATATGTAGGAATAGGTTTCCTAGGTATACAAGGTTCTCTAGGAAGAAAGAACCCGTGTGGTTCAAATCTAGGGGAGGGAAATGGTGGGTGTAAAGTAGTGTTTGGGAGAGTAATAGGTGATGCCTTAGTATAGAATTCTCTTATACGTTTTAAGTGTGGGTCATCTACGAAAGGTGTAAAACCTAAGGGTGAAGGTGTATCTATACTATTCCTAGGGATTTCTGGGGAATTGGGAAAAATATTTTTAAAACTAAGATCCGAATCATTAGGAGAGGGAAGAGCATTCTCCGTAAGTGATTTGGGTGGGGTAAAGTTAGAGTAGTGGGGAGCAGGCATAACTATCTAATAACTGATAAACTAATGTAAGCTAGCATATAAGTTAAAGAAATACCTATTATGCAGATCTAATGCACATATAGCTCTGGGTAGTAGGCATTGGGGGGTGGATTGGCACGAAAGACTTTCTTGGGTATCGGGAAAAGTAGTTGTAGTTTAGGTTTTGACCTTATTCTCTACAACTGAAGCTCTGATGTCAATCTGTAACACCCCCATTTTTCATTGATCGCAACGGATTAAGTGTTTGGGGTATTACCTCATGGATCATAGATACAGTAATAGGGAATGACTCAAAAAGAGACATTTTATTAAAATGAGTTATCATTCATTAAAATTATCAGAATTTTATAAGTTGAGGTCCCGTGAATCTAAGTGTGAGATGTCATGTTTGAATGATAACCAAATAGAAAGTCTTTCAAGTCTCGCGCCTTTCCATGCCATAACTTCCACAGAGCTCCTACCTAGGATACATGCTTAAAACTCAACACTAGGTGTTGAGTGAGAGTCATAGGTTTAGGGGTCAGTGAATACAAGTTCCTCAGGGTTCAGTTGTTACACCCTTCAAGGAAAATATAGTGTGTGTGTGTATGTGTGTGTGTGTGATAATTGTAATGCATGTACAATTATCAGGGGTTGGTCAATTGGTCTGTTGTACTAAGCTCATGAATCACACGTTAACAATCCGAGTCATGGGGGCTGCAGACCCAACCATGAGGGGATGGGAAGGATAACTTGCCAAAGTTAATCCTTCAGTGAGGGTTCAAACATAATGCTTATTGGTACTCTCCAGTGAGAGATAGTACCAACGGGAGTCGTCAAACTCCAATAGATCTATCTATTATATTCGCGTTCGCTTGGGTAAAATATCTCAAACGATTAGATTCATGAACTTTGTTATGTAGGGGTGGCAGATAGTTTACTCGTGCAACAACCAAAGAAAAAGACTTGTATTCGATTTAAAGCACTTAGCATGTATCCCCCTCACATGATTTGTAAAGCATTTAAAAGAGTGAGGCTATGAAAACTCACCTGGGCTTAGGGAAATCTAATTGATGTGAAAAGTGACTCGAAAACTAGACTGCATACTCACGTATCCTGGTGTTATTGTTGGTGTGGATGTATGTCAAGCTTTAGTTATCTTGTTTAAGTTTCTTAAGTAATCATTCTTAGGGTTGTTAATGATTTAGATATAACATAACACCGTTCGAGCCATCACAATCCAGAAGTATATGACTCCTCACATGAAGCTCCCTACTATTGTATTACGTTATCAACATAATACCGTTCGGGCCATCAAAATTAAGAAGTTAATACTCCTCACGTGAAGCTCCCTACTATTGAGCTATGTTGTTATTAAGTTTAGTTATAACATAACACCGTTCGGGCCATCATAATCCAGAAGTACATGCAATAATCATTTGAGGAGCCAGGGCACTTTAATTCCTAAACCCAGCAAACTCGTCAAAATCAAATATCCACATGGTACTCCTCACATAAAGTTCCCTAGTACTGTGTTATGCTTCTAACTTAAATTAAGCTTTATATTTATATAATATTTTCACTTTATACCCTTATAGTTTATATATTTACAAAATCTACCCTAGACTTATATACTTATATTTATAACTATCTAAACTTAGTAGTTTTAGTCCCTATACTTATATATTTTATGAAAATGGAAAAAGTGACCCTTGGACTTATAAGTTTTCAAAGTTTACTATTTACACCCTTAACTTTATAACTTTAGCAAAACTAGTCCTTATTAGTTTATAACTATTTTACTTTTTATCCTAGGGTTATATAACTTTTCAAAAAGGGTCCTTATACTTATAACTTCTAAGAAATGTCAAAAATAGTCCCTACACTTAATAGTTTCATAAAGTTACCATATATACCCCTATGCATGGAAAACTTTGTAAAACTAGTCCTAATTCCATGCAAACTATATTTTTATAAAAAAAAATGTTTTCCTAGCTTATGTTTAACTAATATTAGCTTATTTAAGTTACTTAAACTAGCTTATAGCTTATTATAAGGTCTTATGGTATATATTTAGTATTTAGTGCATAATTAGGGTTTTAAAAAAGAAAACTAGCATGTTATAGTGATCAAGGCTTAGGCAAGGGTTCCTATGTGATATAAAGCATCTAATATCTATCCTAGGACTGTAATTAAGCTATGAGAGCAAGTAAAGAAAGCTTACGAGACCAAAAGTGGGGGAACGAGGGTTTCTAGGGTTTTCTAGGGCAAAACTAAACTTGACAAGCATGCAAGGCCTAGGTACTTGACTTCTATGTTTCCTAAGACTCTACTACTGCCCTTAGGACCAGAAAGTTTGAGGTGAAAAGAAGTGAAGAGGTGTGAATGAAAGGAGAGGGGTACGAGGGTTTATATAGCCTCGTTAAGGCTTGGTGGCCAAGAATGGAAGTAGGAGGTGTCTAGGGTGGGAGGTGACTCATGGCAGCTATATGTGACTATCCTGAGCTACCATGGTGACTAAGACAAGCTATAAGCGGTTCTAGGGTTTATGTGGAGGGGATGAAGCCGCAGTGTGAAGGTGGTGGCAAGTAGGTGATGCACCTACTTGTGTGCTAGCTTATGAGGTACTAGGGTGTGTGCTAAGTATGACTAATCTGCTAGGGTGCTAGGTTGAGGTGCTTATGTTTAGGTTTTAACTAATTTAGGTTTAGTTTTATCCTAATTTGGCTTAGTGGGAAATTAGGGTCTATCTTAGGGTTTAGTGTCTAGATTAGTTTTCCATAAGTGCCTAATGACTAATCCTAGGTCCTAAGAGGCTTATACTAAGTGGTGTTAGCTTATGGTGAAGTTTTGGGATAGTTTAGACCTAATTCTGGGAAGTTATGACCTAGTTATGGTTTTCTGCTTAAGGGACTTGTACCTAAGCTCTAAGGGGTTGTACTAGGGTCTAAGGGTGCTAATATATCCTATTGTTCCTAAGGTAACTCATACATAAGCCTTGAACACTTTTAAATGGGTTTAGATAAGCAATTAGTGTTTTGTGAACACATAGGTCTTATTAGAGCTTAATTAGGGTTAGATTAGGGTTTTGTGATGAGTTTAGTGTGTTAGATTGGTAGATTACTTATTGTGGTGTTTTTGTGAACTTATTCTTGACATACTTGAGGTTTATAGGATGTGTAGGTAAAGACATTTGGCTTGTGTGGATACGTAAGCAAGTCTAGAGAGTCATGCAGGTAATGAATGCACATAAAAAGTAAAAATTTACCTGTGAAATACCTGACATAGGTATTTGTAGTGGAAATGATAGTGATGAGATTTGTGGGTTGTTATATTGTTCTTATATATCAATTAACTAAACAAGATGAATTTAGAAAGCGTCTAGGTAATTATGCAAAGACTAAGATGTAATTTAAGTATAGAACAAGTATGATTACTTGGATAGTCTCAATAACTCAGTGGTGGCTAATGATAATAATCTCAATGATGGAGTAAGATAAATCAATGATTATTTGTTTTCGTCAAAATAACATTTCATCAATTAACAAGTTTGATTCAAGACTTACGTTTACTAGCATTCGACCAAGTGGTTAACAAGCATCAAGTACTAGTTGCAATGTTTAAACTATATTGTTTATGACTTAACAAAAGAGATTTCTCAATTCAATTGATCAACATACATAGACATATATTGAAAAATACACAATACCAATTGAATCTTTAGACCATTTCCAATTGACAAGTATAACCAAAGGTAATAAACAATAGGTAACAAGAAAGAAACATAGCAAGGTTTTAACATAAACAAGAAATCAACAAGAGATCATACCACAACCAACCACTGTATTATATTAACATACCCAAGCAACCATAAAGAGTTTAGCCTAACATAGCTTTAGTAATCATGCTTACAGTGGATGATTCATTTGAAAAGAGCATTATACTTTAGGAATTAATATCAAGAGAGCACTTCAATGTCATTGAGACTTTGACTTCACTTGATAACTCTAATTGTTGTAATTTGAGTTGGAAAGGTTATCAGAGCTCTTGTAATAGTTGGGATAAGAGTTGTGTGAAATTGAGACTGGTTGAGGCTCTATTTATAGGCTTGGAATGACTGATCAGGTCCTGAAGTACGCCGCACTTGGAGTAAGATCGACGGGCTTCACTTGCGATACCGACGAACAATGATGCGAACTCCGGAAGGCTTCAACAGATTTCTTGGTGCCAAAGGGTCATTAATTAAACTGAAGATCGGTGCACATTGATAATAAAAGCGGTAAACTTTACTATGCTGACTCAGATTTGTACAAGACTTCATACGCCCCCGTAACCGGCGTACTTTGATAATAAGGGCGGCACTCTTTTATACTTTGGCAGGCATAACTTTGCTCTAGCATCCAAATGGCTTAGGTATGTGCATTTTATCTTGGTTCGTGAAGATCTTTGTCGATTGGACCTGTAATGTACTTTTATGCAATTTAGTATCGAAAGTCCATATAATCTATTAAGAAACTAACAAATAACGCTATATAAAATATGTATACTTCGAGCGTCATTAAATCCCTCCACACTTAGCTATTGCTTGCCCTCAAGCAATGTAAGCGAACAAAATAGATTTAAGATTTAACAGATTAAACTTTGAAAGAGATTTATTTGTTAGAGACAAAGACATTTATATATATTTGGCATCAATACATAACTAGATCACCTCACAACGGAATTATGTACAACAATGATCAGCTATAATCATATCTAATCTAATATATTACTCTGTACATATTTAAATATATAACAACTTTTATGGCGTACACATATGCAACTAACATTTATAATGTATTATGAAGAACAACGGGTCTGTGAAGCCAAGTGGGCATATATGAGAAACCAGAAACTTAATTTTATAGACTTTTATAGTAATACGACTGAAAGAACAAGATTGTATCAATGAAGCGCAACCCATAAAAGAACTTTATGATAGCGTCAGTGTGAACCAATTATTTCAATCACTAACATTCATTTAAACTAATAGGTAATGGATAGTAATTTTTATGTCTTTCATTGATCACTAATGTTCCAATATATAAGTTACAAAATAGAATAGTAGAACAATACAAAGTGGGCAAGGCCTATACAATACACATAAGACACACATACAATAAAACTATCGACTAGCACTCTCTAACAGTTTTAGCGAGAGAAGAACATACGCTAAAACTGTTACAAAACTCGTCAAACAAAGCAGAAGGTAATCCCTTAGTGAAAACGTCAGCATACTTAGTGAGAAGGCACACGAAGAACACGAACTTGTCCTTTGGAAATCATATCACAAAGAAAGTAAATATCATTCTCAATATGCTTCGTCCGTTGATGTTGAACATGATTGGCAGTTAAGTAAACAACACTGACATTATTACAATAGACCATGGTAGCAGACAGTAAAGCAGTGTGGAGTTCACGCCATAAGTTACATTGCCATGCAGTCTTAGCTACAGCATTGGCAACACCCCAATATTCAGGCATGGCACTAGATCCAGACAGAGTGTGCTGTCGTTTAGAAGACCTAGACAATAAATTATCACCAAGAAACATACAATAACCAGATTTAGAACGTCGAGTGAAAAGGCAACCTGCCCAATCAGCATCTAAATATGCGATGAGGGAAGTAGTGAAATGGGACATATAAGTGTAAGATATTACTGCGAAAGAGTGTGGGTTCCGCGAAAGGAACCCCTTTGGGACCAATAGTGTTTGCTGAAGTCCGAGTAGGATTACACGTGACCATATGTGCCCACTTAAGAAGTTCTTAAGCATTCTTTCTCTAAGAGAGAAACTTCCATGCAGAAGCACGAGTAACAGACATCCTCAAAAAAGAATTAAGAGCTCCTAAGTCAATCATATCAAACTCTATGTGCAAAGATGAAATAATACACTGAAGTAAAGTTGTAGAAGAAGGTGTGATTATAATATCATCCATATCAATCAATAAATTTGCAACACAGTACAACGTCTGTTAATACAAATATCGCCTAAAAACGTTATTTATATTTTACGATCTTTGCTAAGTTTTGTTAACGACAAAATGTAAACTTTAGTTTCTATGTAAAACTTAATTTTAGTTTAAAGACTTGCATAATTAGACATTTGCTACATTTTACATTTCACATAAAACACAACACTTTTTATTTCTTAAAATAGAAATGTCACATCACATTTATGGTAAGTTTGTCAATATATATTTAAGGAAAGATTGTGTGTTTGACTAACCATAAGTCTTCTTGCACAAGTTTGTGTTTGACTAGTATTTAGTTGATGTGACTTTGGTTGGTTTGAATGATTTATTGCAAAACCAACTGCAAGCCTGGCGGAACCCTGGGGGTACACGGGCGGAACCCATTTGAGGGTTCCGCCGTATCCGCCAGACCTGCAGAAGGTATTGCTATAAATACCAAGCCATATGTTTGAATTTTGGCTTTATCACTCTACATTAGATTTTTACACACATACATTCATTCTTTCATCTAACCCTTTAACATCTCATTTCTATGTGAAGTTTCTTTTGTAGCAAAGAAGTTCACAAGTTCATATAAAGTTACAAGTATTCAACACAACGTTGCAAGACTTGTTAGCTTAGCATCGTGTAGACTTTGTGTAGTTTACACTTCATTTGATTGTGTATTTTCAGTAGTGATCGGTTAGTATTTTAGTCCTCAAAATACAAAGTGTGACGGGAGTTTTTGTACCCTTATAAAATAACTAACGGGAGTGGTTGTACCCTTGTAAAAGAACTCGGCATCTAGCTTAGTGTCGGTAAACATGTATAAGTGACGTGTAAGGTTTTCTCCGCCGGTGAAAGGAGCTTGTTGACTAGTGAAAGAAACTCTCGAGTTGGATACTCGAGGTGTGGACGTAGGGCAAGGAAAAAGAGTCCTTGTGGCCGAACCACGATAAATACTCGTGTTGTGGTTTGATCATTTCTTTCTTTATACTTGCATGTTATATATTGTGTTTGTGTTCATATCTTTGATTAAACGAAAAGTTTCAAAAGATAATCAAACAAGTTTAAAGTTTTAAATGGTAAACTATTCAACCCCCCTTCTAGTTTTCCACAACGTCTATAGATGAGTAAAGAAGAGTCACATCGACTAGAGGTAAAACCAACACGAACTGCAATACCTGTAACCCGTCGAAACCAAGCAGAAGATGCCTAGTTCAAACCATAAAAGACCTATGTATATGACAAACATGATTTGGATACCAAGAATCCACAGATACTGGCATTTGAAACATTTACACGGTCTTAGTAAGATCACCGTTGAAAAAAGCATTCTTAATGTCAAGCTCGTGAACCAGTTCTGAGACAACTCCAAGCTAAGCATAGTACGAATCATATCCGGTTTAACAACTGGACTAAATGTCTCATTACAATCAATATTAAGTTGTTGACTACTACTGATTAGTAACTAGACGAGCCTTATAACGACTCAGAGATCCATCTGCATGATACTTATGGCTTAACAACACATGCACCGAACAATATTAACATTAGTAGCCTCAGTTCACGAATCCTAATTACCTTTTTTAACTAATGCATGATACTCATCATACAAAGCATTTAGCCAATGAGGTTCGGCTAAAGCAATAAAGGGAGACTTAGGAATATGAGAGACGTGAGAGGTATGTAACGACAAACAATCAATAAGTTTGACCATACAAACTTGAGCACGTGTGACCATAGGGTAAGCTCGAGCAGATTGTTGGGTTTGGTTTTGTGCAAGAATAACGGGATGGGCCAATGTATCGGGTATGGTGGTGGTGGGCTGGGCTGAAACGGTTGGGGCGGTAGATTAATTGTTTGGATTGTGGCTGGTAGGGGAAGGATGTGGCTTGATTGGGCCGTGGAGTCAGACTGGTGTGTTGGGTCGAAAGGGGAAGAAGGGTCGAGAGGGGTATAGGTTCGATTTATGGTTGTTTGTTGTAAATTTGTGTTAGCAGTGGATTGGTTGTAAGTACTACTTAGTTAAAATAGTAAAATGACAGGTGAATGGATTAGTTGTGGTGTCAAGGAATTCATATGAAGGAGGTGTGTGCGGATGTCATAGAACCGTACTGGAATTGAAGTTCATCAAATGTGACATGTCTTGGGAGAATTATCTTGTTTGTTTCAAGTTCAATACACCGATAGCCTCAATGATAACGTAATACCCCCAAAAATATACATGGAGTGGTACAAGGAGCAAGTTCATGAGAGCTGTGTAGGTGATGGTAACAAAGGCATCCAAAAATGCGCAACCGATCGTAATTAGGTTCTTTGTTAAATAGTTTGCTGAAGGATATTTCATTTTGTATGGCTGTTGAGGGAAGTAACTTAAGTAAGCAGCCATGTGAAGTGCCTCAACCCAAATAGTAGCCGAAGGTGGGCTTGGAAAAGCAAGGTATGAATCATATTATTAATAGTTCGAATCAGTCATTTTAACTTGCCATTTTGTTGAGAGGTTTTAGGGAAAGAGAATCTAATTTTTATCATTTTGGCTAATGTGTTACGAAGTTTGGTGTTATGAAACTCGCCACCATGATCACATTGAAATGCATTAGTATCACATTTAAATTTATTTTAACATAAGAACGGAAATGTACAAACTTTTAAAAAAAATATCATACTTATTATGCAAAGGGTAAATCCACAAGTAACACGAGATATGATCAAGAAAAGGAAAAATAGAAAATGGTATTTAAAACTACTAGTTCTAGTAATAGGAGATGTCCAAATATCCGAATGCCTGATTTAAACAAGAAAAATTTGAACTAGAAAATGAAAGTCTTATATGTTTCTCAAGCTGGAAAGCATGAAAAATATGATGAAGCTTTTTGTTATCTCTAGTAAAAACGCATAAAAATAAGATTTATAATGTAGATGCAAATGATGATGAATAGTGAGTAAAATGTTATGGCCCATGTTAATAAACAAGAATTTTATTACTGTCATCGACACAAACAGATTGGTACAAACATCTCTTATAAATAGTAGTTAAATTACTTGAATTATAGATAAGATGAAAGGGCGAACATGTGTCCAAAATGGATTAGTAATTTCTATGTCTTTCATTAATCGCCAATATTACAATTTATCTATACTATTATATAAAACATTTGCAATATTCTATTTATGGAATGTTTAAAATTTTAAGATTCAAAACTTACTAATTGCGGAATTCTATAAGATCTAAAAAACATGTAGTTGCAAGATTCGAACCCGGGCTTCCTAGGGGAAAGTAAACTATTCCAACCACTAAACAGGAATGGACTTTTGTCTATTTTGTTGCACAACCAAATACATATACATATACAACATTTATTGCACAATCAAATACATATAATACATATACAACTTTTGTGATTGTTTACACGAGCGTTACAAATTTATTGTTTATTTGATTTTTTTTTTCCTTATTAGTTCTTCTAATAAGCAACATCAAATACATGTTTTCTTATAGTGTTTTAATCTTACTCATTAAAAAAGAAAAATTCAAATTCAATTCAATTCAATTCAATTCGCATCCGATCAACATTCATTAAATAACATTCGGCGACGGGTACCTATAATCAAATCGTTAAACAACATTTGTTTTCGAACCCGCTGCTTTACACAGGTAGTAAATTATAAGTTACAAAAAATAATACAAAGTGGGCTAAGTCTGTGTAATACACAAAAAGCCCACGTATATTATAATTATCAAGTAACAATAGGTTATTAGATCAAATCATCAACATTAATGACTTAATATTAGCAAACGAAAGTTGAAACCATAACAGGGAAAGAAATGAATCATGATGTAAGATTGATAATTACTTAAATGACTGATTATTCATGATAAAACACTAGATAAATAATATGTAAAAACTTCTACGGATTTCAGGTAGTCGAAACTAGACTTTTGATTCTCAGTAACACGTATTAATAATTTTATATGATCACATGATACACAAGATCGTTTCAGATTCAGAATATTAAGGGCACGTTTGGTATGTTACTAAGGGAATGACTAACAATGACTTTGATAGTCATTGCAAGTGTTTGTTTAAGACTATTGAGCTCACCACCATAACTATGAAAGTCACATATTTTCCATACTTCATATATGGCTAAAGAGGGGGGAATGGATTCTTTCATAGTTGAGGGACCCACCACTACTATCAAACTCATTCCCATTGTCATTCCTCGTAGCATACCAAACACACCCTAATAAAAAACAAAGAATAGAAAATCCGGCGATCTCATGAGTCAAGCTAGCAGCCCCTTTGACTTTTAAATAATCACAAAAACAAAGTGTATATTTAATTGGGAGAGTTGAGACATATTTGTCATAAATATAAGGCTGCCCACAGTAAGACGACCTAATCCTTCTCTTTTTTTCTATCACGTCAGTTTTCTCTCTCCAGCAACCTGCAGGCAATTCGGTGCCCAAGTTTATTTATTTATTTTTTTAACTACAAACTTAAGGGGTGCTTGGTGGGGGGTTAAGGGGGATGGGGAATGGGTAAGGAGTTCAAAAGGGTCCACCTCACTCAAATTATGTTGCTTGGTTAAGGAGTGCAAAGGTATTGATTACCCCGTAGTGGGTAATCAACCATTATAGAGTAAATTGGGTGTAAGGTAATCATTACCCACCCTCACTCATTCCTTTGCATTCTCTTTCCCTTACCCTTTCCCTTTCCCTTTCCCCACTTTGAAATAAGCTGACCCTTAATAAAACATTAATTTCATTAATAATTAAAATATTACATCGATTGAAAACATTACATAATAATTAAAACTTAATAATTAAACTACAAACATAATAATTAAAACTTCAATTGTAATCCAGGTGATCCCAGGTTTGAGAGTTGTTGGAGTCGTAACCGTCGTCATAAGGATCAAAGCTCGCAAACCTCTCTTCGTCTAACTTAGCTTCCAACCTGCTCAACTCCCGCTCATCCTCAGAGTTCCAGTCATCACCAGCAGCTTGCACATTTTCCTCACAATTTAGCTGAAAGTGATCCAGATGAGGTTGTTGTTTTTGTGGCTCGACAACTCTTGGTGCAGATGAACTTGATGCACCTTGCACAAATTGTTGTTGTTTTTATGGTGCATCAGCAGCTGCCACATTTTCCTCAAAACTCCAACGGATCTTGTTGGATTTTTCGTTCTCTATCTTCTTTACACAACCCCACAATGTTTCAACAACATCAGCGTGTTTGCGAAATTCATCGTACAAAAACTGGTCGATCACAAATTTTCTGTCATCAGAGATGTCTTTGCAATCTGCGTATTGTGTTCTCAGGCGTTGTTTGCGTAACTTTGCGAGCTCAAACTTCTTAATAACTTCGACAATCGCATCTTGTTGTTCCTTGTCATTTATGTCGACTTGTTTTTTGACATAGTTTTAAACTTGTTCGACAGTGTGGGGAAGCTTACAATCCAGTTTTTTGTGTTTGATTTATTTTTGAATTGCATTTGAAAATGTGTGTTTGAAAGTTGTATTTATAGTGTGTATTTTTTATTTTTTATTTTTATTTTTATTTTTTTACTTTGGAATGCAAATGGCTAGTAGTAAAATAACGTATACTTTTTTTAATGTTTGCAACGGATCAAATCAACAAGAAAGAAAGAAATAGTACTCGGTCGAGTACACGACCCCTTTCCCTGGTTTCCTTGCCTCATTTCGGTCGCGACCCAATCCCCACATAAAGGCCGACCGACTAGGACTGGGTTGACCGATTCGGTCGAGGCCCTTTCTGTGGGCAGCCTAAAGAATTAATCTTAGCCATTCATTATCTAATTTAATAAAACATCATTTTTCACCTTTATTTTTAAAACAACATATTTTGTAAACGGTAAATCTTCAAGTTACAAAATACACTATCGTGACGAGAATTAAATTATCTATCTATAGGTATGCATTTTTTATAATTTCGAGGAACTTTTTTTTTTTTTTTTTTTTTTTTTTTTTTTTTCAAAATTTCCGCCCAGAAAAATCACATGTGATTTGTAAATATCAAATCACATGTGATTCTTACAAATCACGTGTGATTTTTCTGGGAAAAAAAAATGTGGAAAGTATATAGAAGTGAATATCTATAGAAAGATAATTTAATTCTCGTCACGGTAGTATGATTTTTTTCGCGTAACGTTAACGGATTTTTAGATATTTAATTTTAAGAAAAATGATGAAAGTTTATTGTTTTTGTTTTAACAAAAAAAAAAAAAAAAAAAAAAAAAAAAAAAAAAAAAAAAAAAAATGACTAATATTAGTTAATTAGACCTATTACAAATATAAGATCTATATTGAACTTTTGCTTTAATTGAGAAACTATAAACTATAGTCCAACATCGTGCACTTATTCAACGAACAATAAACGAAGATATAATTTTAATTAGAGAAAAGTCCAAAATACATCCCTGTGGTATCCCAAAATCCCATTTTTCATCCCTTTTTTTATGTTTTTTTTTTTTTTTTTATTTTTTTTTATTTTTTTTGGAACAAAACCATCACTCTGTTAGTAAAGTTGGCACAAATACATCCCTCAATTAATAATATCAGTTACTATGGACTAACGATGCAAATTATTTTCCGTTATCTCCTAACAAGAGTTAAAAATAGTTGCATCGTTAGTCCTCATTAAGTTAAAATATGTGCATCGTTAGTCCTCATTTACTATTCTTACGTTCTTATCTTTTTTCGTCCGTTTTTCTTACGTTTTCATCCGTTTTTATTCGTTTTTCTCATGTTTTTATCAGATTCTTCCGTTGTTCTCATGTTTTTATCCGTTTCTTCCGTTTTTCTCACATTTTTATCCATGCTCATACACTTTTATTCGTTTTCGTCTATTATTCTACGTTTTCATCCGTTTTTCTTATATTTTATCTGGTTTCATCCATATATATATATATATATATATATATATATATATAAAATATGTATGAAAACTGATAAAATATATGAAAATAGATAAAAACGTATGAAAATTTAACAGTTGATAAAAATGTTTCTGAATCGATTTTAAATCACTATTTTGACCCCTTTCAAATCCGAATCATCAAAAGTGTAAAGCACAAAAGTTATCCGGAATAATATTTTATATCAAGAAACGCGAGATTTTAACCTGAAATTGCAAAATAGTGGTTGTTTACTACCAAAACTTAAGCGGTTACTACCAAAACTTAAGCGGTTTTCGACCAAATTCATAACCGCTTAAGTTTTGGTAGTAAACAGCCACTGATTTGCAATTTCAGGTTAAAATCTCGTGTTTTTTGATGTAAAACATTATTCCGGACAACTTTCGTGTTTTACACTTTTGATGATTCAGACCAGAAATGGGTCAAAATCATGATTTAAAATCAATTCAGAAACATTTTTATCAAATGTCAAGTTTTCATACGTTTTTATCAACTTTCATATATTTTATCCGTTTTCATACATATTAAATATATACAAATGGATGAAACCGGATAAAATATAAGAAAAATGGATGAAAACGTAGAATAATAGACGAAAACAAATAAAAGTGTATGAGCACGGATAAAAACGTGAGAAAACGGATAAAAACATGAGAAAAACGGACGAAAACGTAAGAAAAACGAATGAAAAAGGATAAAAACTTATGAATAGTCAATGAGGACTAACGAAGCAAATATTTTAACTCAATGAGGACTAACGATGCAAATATTTTAACTCTATAGTCAATGAGGACTAACGATGCAAATATTTTAACTCAATGAGGACTAACGATGCAAATATTTTAACTATATAGTCAATGAGGACTAACGATGCAAATATTTTAACTCAATAAGACTAACGATGCAACTATTTTAACTCTTGTAAGGAGATAATGGAAAATCACTTGCATCGTTAGTCCATACTAACTGATATTACTAACTGAGGGATGTATTTTTGCCAACTTTACTAACGGAGGGATAGTTTTGTTCCAAAAAAAAGAAAAATGATGAAAAACAGGATTTTGGTATACCACAGGGATGTATTTTGGATTTTTCTCATTTAATTAATTACTATTTAATGTTTGGATTATCTAACAAGTGTCGATAGAACATCGCTTAAGTTTAGTTGGAAGTGATATAAACACATAACGTTTTACTTTGCACACATTAAATTTAATATGTAAGGACAGTAATACCCTCATATTAAGAGAGAAGTTCAAAATACATCCCTGTGGTTTGGCCTTTGCTCACTTTACATCCTCGTGCTATTTTTGGCACAAAATCACCCCTCTGTTAGTAAAGTTGGCACAAAACCATCCTCCGTTAGTAATATCAGTCAACGAGGACTAACGATGCAAATTATTTTCCGTTATCTCCCAATAAGAGTTAAACTATTTGCATTGTTAATCCTCATTGAGTTAAAATATTTGCATTGTTAGTCCTCATTGACTATTCTTACGTTTATATCTTTATTCGTCCATTTTTCTTACGTTTTCGTCCGTTTTATCCGGTTTTCTCATTTTTTTCATAGGTTTTTATTAGTTTTCGTCCATTTTTATACATTTTCATCCATTTTTCTAATATTTTTATCCGTTTTTTCCTTTTTTATCCGTTATCATACACTTTTATTCGCTTTTGTCTATTATTTTACGATTTCCTCCGTTTCTCCTATGTTTTTATCCATTCTCATCCATTTTTATACATAGATTATGTATGAAAATAGATCAAAATTTATAAAAATGAATAAAAACATATGAAAGCTTGACATTTGATAAAAATGTTTCTGTATCGATTTTAAATCATGATTTTGACCCCTTTTTAGTCTGAATCATCAAAAGTGTAAAACACAAAAGTTTTTCAAAATAATGTCTCAACATGTAAGTTCGATGATTTACACAAGATATAACTTATAAGATTTACAAGAGTTTATAAGTTTATAAGTTATGAATTTGGTCAAAAACCGCTTAAATTTTCGTAGCAAACAACCATTGTTTTGCAATTTCAGGTTAAAATTTAACGTGTTTTGATGTAAACATCATTCCGGACAACTTTAGTGTTTTACACTTTTGATGATTCGGATCAGAAAGAGTTCAAAATCGTGATTTAAAATTGATACAGAAACATTTTTATTAAATGTCAAGTTTTCATATGTTTTTATCCATTTTCATATATTTTATCCATTTTCATACATATTATATGTATAAAAATGGATGAAGACAGATAAAAATAGAAGAAAACGCAGAATAATAGACAAAAAAGAATAAAAACGTATGAACAAGGATAAAAACGTATAGGAAAAAATGGATTAAAACATGAGAAACTGGATGAAAACGTATAAAAACGAATGAAAACTAATAAAAACCTATAAAAACATGAGAAAACAGACGAAAACGAATAAAACGAACGAAAATGTAAGAAAAACAGATGAAAAAAGATAAAAGCGTAAGAATAGTCAATGAGGACTAATGATGCAAATATTTTTACTCGATGAGGACTACGATGCAAATATTTTAACTTAATGAGGACTAACGATGCAAATATTTTAACTCTATAGTCAATGAGGACTAACAATGCAAATATTTTACCTCAATAAGGACTAACGATGCAAATATTTTAACTCTTGTTAGGAGATAATGGAAAATAATTTTCATCGTTAGTCCTCATTGAATGATATTACTAACGGAGGGATGATTTTTTGCCAACGTTACTAACGGAGGGATGATTTTGTGCCCAAAAAAAGCACGAGGATGTAAAGCGAGCAAAGGCTAAACTACAGGGATGTATTTTAGACTTTTCTATTAAATTTAATACAAACACAACCAAATCCTTCCTACGTTACTTCTTAAATTCCTTTCAACCTACCTGCTACAAAACTTCCACCAACATCGCACTTAATACCGAATATCATCAACCGTTCACCTTGTCGATAGTATGAAGTGATGGTTGTTTTACACAAGATATATAGTGCACAAAAATGTTACGTACAATATTATTCGTTTCAGAGAACATTGTTCCATTCGATCTACACACCACTGCACCGCTGTGGGCCTTGTGGCACGTATGAGTTTTGATGAGGAGAAATTTGTTACGCTTTAAGGGGTCATTTAAGCCCTAAGTCATGATAATGTGATCAATGATTGCCCTAAATCGTTCCTTTTGTCATTTTAAGTACTTTTGAAGAGAATTCTGTAAAAGGAAGCATTTTAGACGTTTTTGGAGCAAAAAGTGAAGAAAGCGACATAGTCAAGAATCCATGCTGACGACGTCAGCCTTTGTGATAAGAGGTGGATATTACATTTACACTTGACGCGCCATAAGACAATTTGAGGATTTACAAGTGACGGCGTCACGTTCTACCATGGGTAGGGCGTCACGTATCACACTAAAGCGTGACGGCCCAGAAGACATAGAGAGTGACGGTGTCAAGAAGTTGGATTGGGCGACAAGAAACCCTAGCCACGGCGAGATAACAGCGTCAACCATCAAAAGGTGACTCCGTCACCCATGTAAATCTATATATAGTTTTTGATTTTTCATTCATTAGGAGAGGAACTTTTTGGTGGAACACACACACAAACCCTAGTGCGAATTTCAGAACTTTTTAAGGGTTTCATACCTTTGTTTCTTCCATGTTCAATTAAACATAAGTAATCCATCAATCATTCAATATGTTTATGTGTTGTTTGATTATATCTTACGTCTGTCTTTCTTTTAACATGCTAGGCTAGGTTTATTTGTGTTTGCTTAGATGTAATGAAACCTAGTTATTGATTATTGATTGATGGTTTGTTATTAGTTGTTGTTGGGTGATTGATAATTGATGTTAGGCTTAAGAAAACTGGCTAATCTCCTATACGGTAACTTGCTTGAACGTCTTAAGAAACATGAATCGGATATGTACTACGATTTTAATGGTTGTATTTAATGCATAAGTGACTATTAAGGAGGCCATGGTTAGGATACTTAACGTGTCGCCATAGGAAGAGATAGAAGCTTATAGAGTTGGGGAAGATCGTACACGGCCTCACGAATTGTATTAAGGAATGCAACCCGTCACCCACGCAATTGTAACAAGCTTATCAATCAATAAAATATAACTAGGGAGTAATGGAGTCGAAGTAAACACGTTTTCTCCATATATAAGTTCTCTCACATTTTATTTTCTTGTTTATTTTATTTTAATTGTTAAGTAGTTATTTGGTTTAGTTGACTAGCAACTAATTCCGCTCACTCTTTCAAAAACCCGAGATTTTTACTTGCTTTCCATAAATATAAAAATACAAAAAGAATCATCCCTCACCTCTAGACCTAGTTAGATTAATTTCAATACTAGCGAACACTATTCCCTATGGAGAACGATCAATCTCCCGGTGCTTACCACTTCACTATACTACATCGGTCAGGTACACTACCTGGTGGGGATTGTAAGCTTCACAAGATCCCTTGAGAAGTAAAACTTTTGTGTAGACTACAATCCAGCACATCAAAGTTTTTGGCGCCGCTGCTGGGGAATAGTTATTGTTTAGGTTGAATTTTATCTTTATTAGGTTTACTCACTAGACTCCCTTCTAGTAAAATTTTTATTTTTATTTAATAGGTTTTCTTTAGTCTATCTTTTTCTTTGTGCCTATGTTAGCAAATTAAGTTCATTGACTGTTCCGTTTGCCATCATGGAAAACGCGAATCCGCCCCTTTCACCTGAGGAAATGATTGTGTTGCGTGATCAGCTTGGAAGCGAGATTAGAGAACTTAGGGAGCTTAATAGGTTAATTGATATTGAGCTTGATAGTACACTTAATGACCTAGCAATCGCCATGTATTCAAATGAGGACTTAGGACCTAATGATTTTGCAGTTGTTGAGGATGTAGAGGAACTTGAGGAAGGGGAGATAGACCCAAAACTTGATGATTATTTCAATTTATATCCCACTAAGGAGGATATCACTTACTATAAGAATCTTATTGATAATCCTCGGCCCCCTTTTTGTTAAAATTAACCCTAAGATAAAGAGAGGTAGCCCTAGGAATGTGAAGATACCATGTATGATTGGATATAAATACGTTGAGCAAGCTTAGATCAACTGTGAATCCCCAATCAACATCTTGTCTTCAAGTGTCTACATCAATATCATGAAAACTCGACTTGCACCTAGGAGAGATTCCGATTATCTCGGTAGAATTTGTAATTTTATCGGGAGAATTAAGGATCTACATATTTTAGTCGGAGACTTCACTTATACCACTGATTTTATGGTTGTAGAAGACTTGGCTAGTGTTATAGATTGTAGCTTATGTCATGTTGTGTTAGGTAAGCCATTTGTTAAGGAGTCCAAGTTAAAGTACGACCGGTTGGAGGGAACGGTTCAATTCTCTAATGAAACCAATAAAATCACATATAGGATGCCTAATAAGATGAGAGAATTCCATTATGTGCCTCAATTAGAAAGGGATAACATTAGTGCAATTGAGGACATTAACAAAGAAGAAAAGAAAAAGGGAATGAATTTTGTATGGGAAAAGAGAGTCTGTATTATAAAAATTGCTTAACCCTCGGACCCAAATATAGACTTGACATGAAAATAGTTCAAAGGTTGAGAGAATTGATTGAAAAGTTGGAAAGGAAAACATAGGACGTGACTTTGAGTCTAGCTACAAGACTCGTTAATAAAGAAAAGTGCTTTTTGGGAGGCAACCCAAGCTTTATTTGTTTGTTTTTTTGTTTATTTGATTTTATTTGCTTCCGTATGTTTGTTTTATTTTTATTACTTATTGTTCATGTATCAAACATTTTGTGAAAATGCTTTATTTTGTTTTTAACTTCGACTT
Source organism: Artemisia argyi (assembly GCA_030686995.1). Classification (NCBI taxonomy): domain Eukaryota; kingdom Viridiplantae; phylum Streptophyta; class Magnoliopsida; order Asterales; family Asteraceae; genus Artemisia; species Artemisia argyi. The sequence continues at coordinate 60,031,418 of CM060677.1, read as the reverse complement.
AATTACATATAAAGGTATTTTGTAAAAGATAAGTGTAAGGGAAATCTAAATTGGTTTTTAATAACGGATTGAGCATGAACGATAACAATGAGATATAAACATACATATTAGTATTTGTTTGAGTCAAACGCTTGTATCGAGTCATAATGAGTGTTTTGCAGGATTCCAGGAATTAGAACATAGGTTTTTCTAGAAATTTTCAGGAAACAAAATAAAAGAATTCTGTCAGATCAATTCTGACGGCGTCAGGCATCACCTGACGACGTCAGGTATAATTTTCTGGAAATTTTGCAGGTTTTGTCTTTCTGCCGGAAGTGTAAAGTTTCATGAAATCTGTATTTTATAAACTCCAGGAATCTGCAAACATTCCTTCAACAAGCATTATATCTTTACTTGCTTTCTAGGATTTAATTTTATGTAGATTTACCGGCGATTTTACGCGAGGTTTTCTTGTTTGTTTTCTCAGCTAATTAACATGTTATATTAGACAAGAAGATGTACATGGATAATCAAGCTTTTGGCGCTGCTTTAATCTTGGAGTTTTCACATTTTCTTGGAGGAGGATTTAACCATGTCACTACATCATCCGCATCGAACGAATCAGGGGAGTATTTGTTTCATTCTTTCATTTTCCTTACTTTTACTTTCTTTCAATTGAACATTCGGGACAATGTTCAGCTTAAGTGTAAGGGGGGGGGGGGGGGGTAAATGAAGATCCCTTAGAGATTACAATTGCACTTGATTTTTGTCTTGTCTAATAGTAGATATGTAATAAAACTGAGAGAAATATTTGTCAGGGTAATTTTAGTACCAAATTTAAAAAAAATTTGCGACATGTAGGAGTGAAACTTTAGTCATAATAAGCGTCTCATGGATAGGAGTTATATGACTAGCACAAAAAGCGTACCACTCAAAAATTTTCACCCCAAATATGTGAGGTTCGCCCCTAGAATTGTTAGGAAAAGCCTTAGTACTTATGTGTGTACCGGTAGCATTTAGATTCTAGAACTTGCGTTAGTGATTCATTCCGAGAACACATGTGAGACTACATTTGTGTAGTTGGAATTACTACATGATAAGAGGCATTAGGATAACCCATATTTTTAAGCTTGTTTCTTTATGTAATTACATTGACTTCATCGGTCAAGTAATTTTCCCACACCTTTGCGATGTACTCATTTTTAGTACACGATACCCCTAGTACATCCATCAGAGCCTATCTTTTTTGTTTCTAAATTTAAGCATTTTAATTAAAGGAAGAATTTGTTTACAATCCACCCCCAAATGTACACCCAAATCGCCTTAGCCTTCCTTGTATGCACTCATCTTTAGTGCATTATTGTTACAACATTGGTTTTAACCCTTTGTTAATTGTCTAATTGATTACCAGGTTGCTAGTCGAGTCATATCTTGTACATATTGTTTTGGGACGATTGAGATCATGGGTAAAGTACTATTGTTATGGAGTAATGGGGAATAACATCATTTATTACCCCCATACGTGCATTAATATTTTAAAGTACTCCAAGTGTTTTGATTATCTTAATTCGAGTCATTAAAATAGTTACATGTAAAGTATGTAAAAGTTCAAGTGTAAGGGGAGAACCAAGCCCCCTTGATGTATTATTTTGGATGGTAGGGCAAGAGTGTATGCAAAATAAATAAAAAAAAAATTAAAAAAAAAATCGAAAAGGTCAAGAAAAATGGAAAAAAAATAGAAAAGAAAAAGAGAAAAAACATACGGATTACCATCCCGTTTCCTTTTATGTTTATTTAATTTTATGTTATTTTATGATTAGCCTAATTTGAGTCGAGTCTTGGCTTAGCAACGCCACATTGTACATGTAAACTAAGATAATTAACTTGCCACCAGTAAAATATCCCTTTATCCAACAAACCGTGTTTTCCTTATCCCTACACCTAACGTTATAACCCTTGAAAAAGACCTCTTTGATACTTTTCCTAGGAGCTTAGGCCAAATGGTGGAGGTTTTTGATCCTTTCCCAAGCCTATGGTAATCTATTTGCTATGACAGGTAGTGAATGACATTTTCCCATTTCCATTAGTAATATTTAAGTATATAACACCCGAGAGATGAGAGTATCCAAACATTATTTGTGAGGTGCTAGTATATAAACTCTGTGCTTGTTTTAATTAAGGTGGAACGATCATGTGTTGTAATTACTTTTATATTAATGTTAAATGACCCCTAGCTTGTATTTTGATTAAAATAAAAGCTCATTTGCTTGAGGACAAGCAAATCCCAAGTGTAAGGGTATTTGATGAGGCGAAATTTGTTACGCTTTTAAGGGGTCATTTAAGCCCTAAGTCGTGATAATGTGATCAATTATTACCATAAATCGTTCCTTTTGTCATTTTAGGTACTTTTAAAGAGAATTCTGGAAAAGGAAGCATTTTCGACATTTTTGGAGCAAAAAGTGAAGAAAACGGCAAAGTCAAGAATCCATGCTGGAATTTACACCTGACGGCATCAAGATATTCAAGGGGACGACGTCAGCCTTTGTGACAAGAGGTGGATATTACATTTACACTTGATGTGCCAGAAGACAATTTGAGGATTTACAAGTGACGGTGTCACGTTCTACTAGGGGTAGGTCGTCGCGTATCTCACTAAAGCGTGACGGCCCAGAAGACATAGAGAGTGACGGCGTCAAGAAGTTGGATTGGGCAACAAGAAACCCTAGCTGCGACGAGATGACGGCGTCAACCATCAAAAGGTGACGCCGTCACACGTGTAAATCTATATATAGTTTTTGATTTTTCATTCATTATGAGAGGAACTTTTTGGTGGAACACACACACAAACCCTAGTACGATTATTTGTTGTAATTACTTTTATATTAGTGTTAAATGACCCCTAACTTGTATTTTGACTAGAATAAAAGCACATTTGCTTGAGGACAAGCAAATCTCAAGTATAAGGGTATATGATGAGGCGAAAAATGAACCACTTTTAGGGGGTCATTTAAGCCCGGAATTGAATTTATTTGATCAAATATTGCCCTAAATTGTTCCTTTTGTGATTTTAGGTACTTTGGGAGTGAATTCTGGAAAAGGAAGCAATTCGGACGTTTTTGGAGCATACAAGTGAAGAAACCGGCAAAGACTTAATTTTCCATGCTGAGAACAGTACCTGACGGCGTCAAGAAGGAAATCATGACGGCGTCAAGAGTAAAATCCATGATGACCCAGTGCAAACCTGAAGGCGTCACAACAAGGGCGTCAAGAGTTAATATGGTGACGGCCTGCATAAGGAGTACACATGACGGCGTCAGACCCAGATCTAGGCAGTCCGAGAAACTATTTGGCGGCGAGATGACGGCGTCAGACATTTTTTCTTGACGCCGTCACCTATCAAAATCTATATATAGTTTTCTATTTTTCATTCATAAAGGAGGAACTTGTGTGTAGAAAACTAGGGCCGAACTTTGTAAACCCTAGGTCGTATTTTACAGTGTTTTTAAGGGTTTTCACCCCTTGAATTCTTTCATGTTCAATTGAGATAAGTCTTCTCTTAATTCATTCAATATGTCTATGTGTTGTTTGAATATATCTTATGCTTGTCTTGATTTTAACATGCTAGGCTAGATCTATCTTGTGTTTGCTTAGATCTAATGAAACCTAGATGTTAATTATGTGTTGATTACTTATTTATGGTTGTATTGGATGAATGATTTCAATGTTAGGCTTAAGAAAACTGGCAGATCTCCATTATGTAACATGCTTGAACGTCTTAGGAAACATGAACCGATGTGTACTAGGTTTTATTGGTTGTATTTAATGCATGAGCAAATTCTAGTAATCCCATGTTAGGAGCTTCTTAGCCGGCTCGACATAGGAGTGAAGTAGGCGCTCATAGGATTGGGGAAGTAAGTACGCCACCCCATGAATGGTATTAAGAAATACAATCCGTCATCCACGCAACAATAACAAGTAATTAACGTGTAAAAGATATCTAGGGAGTAGTGAAATCTAAGTAAACACAATTCTCCCACATATTGCTCACAACTTTAGTATAATTTAGTTTATTTTAATTTTTAGTATTTTATTTTGATTGCATCTTTAGTATTGGGTTAGTTGACTAGCAACTAATTCCGCCCAACTCCTTCAAACCCGAGATTTTTACTTGCTTTCATAAAAATATAAAAAATACAAAAAGAATCATCCCTCATCTCTAGACCTAGTCTTTAGGTTTACTAATCCTAGCGACACTATTCCTAGCTGAACGATCAATCCCCCGGTACTTGTCATTATACTATACTACATCGATCAGGTACACTGCCTGGTGGGGGTTGTAAGCTTCTCGAGATCCCTCGAGAGGTAAAGCCTGGTGCGATCCCCACGTATCAAGTTTTTGGCGCCGCAGCCCGGGGAATAGTTATTGTCTAGGTTAGAATCTCTTTTTATTAGGTCTACTTGCTAGATTCCTTTCTAATAAGATTTTTTTTTTAATTTTTTTTAGGTCCTCTTTAGTCTATCTTATTTCTTTGTTTCCTTTGTTTGTAAACTAACTCGATGGATAACAATAACATTGATCGTTTGATTCCTGTTATTCGTGTTTTTCGTCGTAGGATTTTCCAAATGCCTGTCCCAATCCCTTTAGTGGAAAATGAGAACCCACCTAACCTATCGCTTAACCACCACTTTGACAATAATTCTGAAATGGAGGAGTCTGACCATGATGATGACCATAGGGCTAGTCCTTTTCACTATTCAGACTCCGATGAGGATCTAGGTGATGGTGATGTGATTAATGAGGATAGAATGGAAGATGAAGCGAACCCTCTTAGGTGTGTCGACCCTAGAACGAGGATTGAGAGTGATAGTTCAATCAACATGCAATTTCCTTGTAAGATCGGATTTAGGAGCTTTAATGCCTACCTTAACTCATCTCTCCCAATGAACATAATCTCGCGTAATGAATATAATAAAATCATGGTAGATGAGTTAGAATACAAAGGAGATAATATTATTGCTAGGGCAATATCATTGCATGTGTTTGTAGGAAGCTTTGCTTATCTTGTTGAGTTCATGGTTATGGAGAATCTAGGAGAATTTATTGATAGTAAGTTAACCCAAGTTGTGTTTGGAAAACCTTTCAAAAGGTTAACTAACCTCGATGAAAAACTTATGGAAGGGTTAATTGCATTCTCGGATGGGGATGAAGATTTTGTCTACCAAATGCCCCGTGCATACCCTAGGTTCAAGGTTTTCTCAATGGAGAAGTGTAGTAGGTATCCGCCCATAGAAATGCTAAATGAGAATGATAAGAGGAAAGGGCTTAAATATACTCATGAATAAAAGATACTATCGCGGATGTTTAGAGTTAGGAGATGATTATAAGAAAGATGAGGTGACTATTAGATGGCTCACGCTTGGTTATGTGAGCATAAGCGACACACGGTAACCTATGACCTTGAGTCTAGCTACAAGACTCGTAAATAAAGAAAGACGCTTCTTGGGAGGCAACCCATGTTTTGTGTGATTTTTATTTTGTTTGTTTGTTATTTGCTTCCGTATGCATGCTTTATTTTTATTGTTGATAGATAATGTTTAAAAAAACTAAAATGGTGGAAATACTTTATCTTGTTGTTTGGCCTAGTCTTAACTTCATCCAAAGGTGTTTTTGCAAAAGATAAGTATAAGGGGAAACCCCAAATATGTTTTTAAGAAACAAAACCGATCATGATTCTCCACAATATTAAGTGAACATGTATATTCGTATTTGTTAGAGTCAAATGCTTGTATAGAGTCATAATGATGTTTTGCAGGATTTTCCAGGAAGTAGGACGAAGTTTTTCCAGAAATTTTCCAGAAACTTAACATAAGAATTTCTGCAGGTCACTTCTGACGGCGTCACGAGTTTACTCTTGACGGCGTCACATGTAAAAATCTGGAAATTTTACCAGTTTTGTTTTTCTAACGGAGTCTTAAAGTTTTTGTTGAATTATTAGTTTTATAATCTCCAGGAAATCTGCAAACATCATTCCACAAGCATTATATCTTATTTTGTTTTCTAGGATTTATTAGCATATGTAGATTGCCGCCGATTTTATGCGAGGTTGCCTTGTCTGTTTTCTCAGATTTTACAGGTTATGTATGATAAGAAGATGATTTATATTCTGGAAGGGAAGCTTTGATTGTTCATTTTCTTGGAAGAAGATCTAACCTGGCCACCTTATTATCCATACCGAGCGAATCAGGGGAGTATTTGATTTCATTTGTTTTACTTATTTCACTTTTACATTCTTTACTTGAACATTGGGGACAATGTTCATCCTAAGTGTAAGGGGAGGGTAAAATGATGATACCTTACAAATACACTCTCGCTTGAGTTTGTTTGTTTAATGGTAGATGTGTAATAAAACTATGAGAAATACTTGTTAGTGAAATTTTAGCGCCAAATTTAAAATTTTTTACAACATTTAGGAGTGAAACTTTAGCCATAGCAAGCGTCTCATGGATAGGAGATTGTATGACTAGCACAAAACCGTACTATTCAGAAAAATTTTTCACCCAAATATGTGAGGTTCGCCCTTAGATTTTGTGGAAAACTAGAAGGGGGGGGGGTTGAATAGTTTACCGCTTTTTAATTACTTTTAACTTGAATATCTTTAAAAACATTTACGTTTGCTTAAAGATATAAACACATTGTTATATGTTTGATTCTTTGAAAAGCTTTTCATGTGAATACCAATTCTAACTTTACTAGTTTCATACTTTGAAAAGTTTTGCTTGTGATGATCCTAACTTTACTTGTTTAGTTCTTTGAAAAGCTTTACTTTTGTTTGAAGATATAAACACATCTTTACTTGTTTAGTTCTTTGAAAAGCTTTATATGTAACTAGCTATTTTAACTAAAGAACAACATGTAATAAGCAAAGATAAAGAAAGAAACGATCAAACCACAACACGATTGTTTATCGTGGTTCGGCTACAAGGACTCTTTTTCCTTGCCCTACATCCACGCCCCGAGTTTCCAACTCGAGAGTTATAAGCACTAATCAACAAGCTCCTTTCACCAGCGGAGAAAACCTTTACAACGTCGCTTACACTTTTACCGACACTAAGCTAGATGTCGAGTTCTTTTACAAGGGTACAACCACTCCCGTTCGTCGCTTACACTTTTACCGACACTAATCTAGATGTCGAGTTCTTTATCAAGGGTACAACCACTCCCGTTAGTTCTTTTACAAGGGTACAACAACTCCCGACACACTACGTATTTTGAGGCCTAAAATACTAACCACTTACTTCTATATATATGACACATATGAAGTATAAACTACCAAAGCTTATACCTGACCAAGCTACCAAGACTTGCAACTTTAGAGTTGAAGCTTGTAACTTCTTGAATGATCTTGTGAAGTCCCTTGCTACATAAGAGAATCACACAAATCAAAAGGTTACTGAGTTAGTTGAGAGAGTATGTGAAAATATGTCCTAAAAGGGTTGCCAAAAACTAACAAATGATTTGGTATTTATAGCAAACAACTCTGCAGGTCTGGCGGATTAGGCGGACCCCTCAAAAGGGTTCCGCCCGTGTACCCCCAGGGTACCGCCAGGGCTGCAGTTGGTTTTTGCAATAAATCTTGCAAACCAAACAAAGTCACATCTCATTACTCTTGCAAACCAAACAATGTCACATCTCATAATATCAAGTCAGACACTAAACTTGCAAGCTACCACTTAGTAAGTCAAACACACTTCTTACCATAAATGTATAATGACAAAGCTTGCCCTAAATGTGATGTGACCTTACTATATTAAGAAATAAATATGATGTGACAAGACTCGTTTTAGTTTAAGAAATAAAAACAATGTTTTGTTTAAAAGGAAATGTTAACCTTAGTTAAACAAGACTTAAACACTAAAAGTGATGATTTACTTATAGCTAAACTTCATACTTTGTCATTAACAAAACTTAGCAAAGATCGTAAAATATAAATAACGTTTTTAGGCGATATTTGTAATAACAATCTCCCCCTTTTTGTTGATGACAAAACATAAACTTTATTTTTAAGTAAGTCACTAGTTTTAGTATTAAGTCTTATAAAGTATAAAAACTTGTTTTTGCTAAGATGATGTGATATACAAAAAAAAAATTTTGAAACAAGTTTATATCTAAATTCTCCCCCTTTTTGTCGAAACAAAAAGAAGAGTAGCAAAGTGGAAGTAACCACTTGCTCCCCCTTGGACGATACTCTCCCTAAATGGAGTGCCAAGAGAGGAGACATGGATTTTGAACCTACATGAAAAGGTTAGTTGTTGCACAAGATAAGTCATGAAAGTATTTCATGTTTAAACACAACTAAGAGTTGTGAAGTGAAATAGTACAACACTCATGCTCCCCCTTGAATGTTACTCCCCTAAATGGAGTATCAAGGAAGGAAAACATGGAACAAGGTCCTACAAAAAGAAAGGTTAGTTTAAACAACACAAGATATATGTATGGTACCATAGCAAGGTATATTTCACTTATTATACCTAAATGGTCAACAAACAATGAAAACCTTGTAGTGTAATGAAATTCATTTCATGTAAAATTTAGACTCTTAAAAAGTCAACGACAAGAAATTTGGATTACACTATCCTACCTCTAAAAATAAAGGAAAACTACAAATAAGCTACGACCATAAAAAGCTACAAGGAAATCATCATTTTCCTTTGTGAGAAACATTTTCCAAAAACAAGGCTAAGGTTGTTTAAGGATGAAAATGTGGGTTGTGGTTGTAGCGGGCTTTATTTTGAAGGTTGAAAGGATGACATGGTTTTGGTTTGTTGGTTTAGATGGGAAACATTTTCCAAAAGAAACGGTTTTGTTTCATTTTGGAGACTCTAGGGTTGAGGTGTGTGAGACGAGGATTATAGAAGATCCAAAATGTGGTTTAGTATAAACCTCATTTCTTCGGATAGCTCACGAATTTCCCTTCGACACCCTTCACTAATGTGAGCGGTTCTTTCGCAATGATTGCAATCATGGCGGGGAAAGTTTGGTGGAAGGGTGGTTTGATATGTTGGTGGTGGATGGTTTGAACTTGAAGGAGCAAAGGTGGAAGGTTAAGTGGTGTTTTTGCTTCCTTCACTTGTTGATTGAAGTGTTGTTTGTAAAACCATGATATGGTTGATTTGAGAGTCAACCATACGTTTGAAGGCATGAAGGTGGTTTAAATGAGTGTCAATCTCATTATGAAGGTTTGGAGGTTTTTCCCACATGGATGCTTCTATTTTCTTATAAGAAGAAAGTAGAGACTCAAGATGTTGGGATGGTTCTTGTAGTGATGGTTGTTGTTGTGATGGTTGTTGTTGTGATGGTGGTTGTTGATTTTGAACAAAATGGCGGAAGCTTGGTTCGCCGGAAGAATTGCCATGAAGGTCTTTGTAAATTGGGTGAAACACAAATGATTGTGAGTGGGTATGACCTTGATCATTTGGAAAAATGGATGGTCTAGCATGACGGTGAGCCAACCGTTCTACTAATGATGGTTGATGGGGTTCATCATCTAGTTGCTCACTAGGTTGTTGTTGGGTTTCCATTTGAGCAATGGTGTCAAAAAGTGACAAGGATGGTGGATTTGATGATTTGGGTGATAGGTCTTCCAAAGTTTCCAAATAAGGTAGTGGTGATGTTGGTGGTGTATGGAAAAGTTCCATTGGTGAAATTGTTGGTGATTGAGGTGATGAGGTTTTTTATAGTTGAGCTTGTTGAGAAGGTGATGATGAATCACTTGAAGGTCTAGTTGTTGGAGGAATGGTGGCCATGTTTGTGTAGCAATGTGTTGGAGAGGGTGTTGGAGTATCAAGATTAAGCAATTCTTGAAAGGTCATAACATTGGTATTACAATGTGTTGGGGATTGTGTTGAGGTAGTGAGATTAAGGAAATCTTGGATAGGTGAAGAAATGTTAAGTGAAGCATCACTTGAAGAGGATGAGCTTGACTTGACGGTTTTGTTAAAACAACAAGGTTTAACACTAATCCTAGTGATTCTTGAAAGGGATTTTGATGACTCGGATGATGTGTTAGATTTGGTCATTTTTCAAAGGTGTGGTTTTGATGTTTTGAGAGAAGAAGTTTTGATGGTGATGGTGTGATTTGAATTGTTGCAAACTTTCAAATTTATAGGATGAAGAAGATGTTGAATAGGGTGTTTGGATTTAATGTTCTACCATTCAAAGATTGAGGTTTCAAATGATTTATAAAATTTTCATGAATATGTCAAATCAATGCATGTCGTTCCAATAGAATAAGGTGGAGTGAAAGACCAACAAAAGCACTCAATGCTTTGTGATCATGGGATGTGATTTGGTTAAAAATGTTTCAATGGTTTTGAAGGATCCTTTAAAAGAGTTCCTTGGGTTGGTTATGTTTGAATTTGAATTTTTGGAGGGAATTGGCTTCCTAATTTCCTTAGTGAGTGAGAGTTGTTCTAATATGGTTATTGGAGTTAATGGAAGATGTTTCTCACTTAGGATAATGGTTTTGACACACTACAGGTTTTGAACTTAAGAAAAATGGAAAAAATTTCTGCAGGTGTCTGGCGGAACCCTCAGAAGACACTGGCGGAACCCATTTGAGGGTACCGCCTGGTCCGTTGGGCCATTTCTGGAATTCCCAGAAAATACACTGGCGGACCCCAATTTTGGGTACCGCCAGATCCGCCAGAGGTAAAAAATTAGGCAGTCCGCGTTTTTGACCCGCGAGACGATTTTCAAAATTTTTGAAAACTCCTAAAATCAAAAAGATAGGGTATTTCTGGTTAGGCAATGCAAAAATTAGACACGTAAACATACATATCATGGGACTTTGACCTTGAGGTCGAGGATTTCACTATACTTAGTAAGAATTGTCATAAGCATAGAAAAAAATGACAAATACCTTAAACATTGTCATTATGCATAAAAGTTCATACAAACATAATCCAACAAACATAATAAACCATGAAAGTGAAAAACACATAATTCACGTAGTTTTAACACAAAGACGATTCTAAAGCATTCTTAAGCCAGACACTCCTTAATCTTCTCACAACCGGTCTATCTTCTTTTTGAGCTTGTTTAGGTACCTTCCAAAACACTTGAACATTCCTTTGGTTTGCTTGAATTCTTCAGAAGCTTTGTCAATGATGGGGAGAGCTTGAAGGTATTCAAAAGGGGGCAACTTAGAGTTGGGAAGTTTATCATCCTCGCTCATTCCGGATGATGATGATGATGGTGTAGGTGATCGAGTACGTTTGCCCTTATTTTTGAAAACTCGTTTATCACTTAAAGGAACGAAGGTGTGAGGAACGAGAAAATAGTCAAGGCGTATTCCATTTTCGTTAGGAGAAATGGGTGAGATTGCTCTAAAGAGGCGGGTAAGAAACATGCCATAGGGAAGAGCGGTTGTTCCAACTAAGGATATGTCGGCCATTCTTTTGGCTAGGTAGTAGGCTAAGTTGAAGGGTTGACCGGTGGAAATGCTATATAGCATGTAGCATAGGCATGTGTTGATGTGATCTCTATTTCCTATGGTACTTATGACGTTAGCCCTAAGAATTTATTCCCACTTCTTAAATTGTGGTTTAAGCTCATTGAGCTCCATACCAAAAGGATCCTTATCTACAATATTCCCCGAACGATTCACCCTAGTGGTAGAGGTTCTAACAAAGAGGTGTTCCTTAATAGTTTCCATACTAGCAAGAGGTGTATCGTATGGATAAAAACGATCAATAGAATCAATAGTTGAAATGGGCCACTTATCCATGTAGAGGCAAGTTCCCTCATTTGGTACACCAAGAACTATAGCTAAGTCTTTTAAATCTATGTCATGTGGTATTTGATTGGTTGTGAAGTTTAATGATATCCTACCACCAGCACACGTGGAGAGGTTTACGGTTGCATAGAATTCTAAGATGAACCTAGGACAAATTGGCTCATCTATATCAAGGAGACAATCAAAGTTGATTGCGGAAAAGTTTTGGCGAATAGATGTTCCTTCTAGAAAGGATGGATCAATGGTTCTACCTTCGTGAACATAGCGTTTTTCTAATGCCTTAAAGGTTTCTACTTGAACCGAGTTGAGACCTTTGGTCATATGGTGTTTGGGCATGTATTTAAGGGTTTCTTTGTGATTGTATTTGTTTGCGGGAGGCATGTTGATTCCTAGAAAACATAAAATTGTATGTTAATGACTTATAACAATGTGGATGTTCTAATATGTTCCTATATGCAAAACAATGTGAAGACATGGTTTTCTTGACTCATTTTGATTCCCAAATCGTTTTGTTATGCAAATTTTGTTGTAAAAACAAAAGATAACCAACACTCTCCTAATTGAATGTGTCTTCGATTGAATATACCCGAAAATACATATTAGTTATGTATCCCCTTTAGCATTCAAGAGATAGTATGCAAGTGATGTTTAAATGATGTTTTTCATTTGTTTTAACAATGTGGTGATGAATCATGTTGCAATTTTGAAAGATAATGCACTTGGTGTGTTTGGCAAATCAAAGTAACATTGAAAAGATACATTTCTTAACTAATTAAATACATAATTGACTAGCCACCAAGTTTTTCATGAATCATGAAGTTTTATGTAAAAGCCCTAAGATTCTAGTTAATGATTGTAAGCAAGAATGTTATAATTAAATTAAAAATGCAATTGTGATTAGAATACTTACAAAGTTAGTTGGATTGGAAGAGATTGAATTAGAAGCCCTAAACTTCGTGAGGATATGTGTTTTTGAGAGGGTGATGCTGTTTGAAAGTTTTTGTTAAGATTTAAGAGGGTGTTTGGTTTTGAAATTACAAATAAAACACTCTGAGGTTTTGGCGGACCAGGCGGAACCAAAAAATGGGTTCCGCCCGTATGGTCTGAAGGTGTCGTGGGTTCTACAGGGAGAAACTTAAAAAATAAATTGTCTTGATTTTTATGGTTTTATCCTAACGTTCAAAAGTTAAGGTTTTAGGTCTTATGAGTATTTGACTAAGCCTAGGAATTATGAATGCTTCACTTTCAAGAGATTTTGTTAACGCGTTGATGAAATAGTTAACGTAGAAGACTTTCTTAGATAAGACATTCCTCAATGAACAATCTTACCAAGGCGATGATGATGGATCACAATATGTCTATTAAGAACATAATGGATTGAATTGTCGCTGAAGTCGATGCTTCCTTTGTTGAAGAGATAACAATGTTGATGAGATGAATTCCGTTGTTGACACGAATTTGCTTGTTCAAGCGGAGCTTGTTGATGTGCTTCTCCATCCGATACTAATTTGAGAATCTTACGCGTTTTGGAGAATCATTGGGTAAGTAAGTATAAAAGTGCAAGTACCACTTGTGCTTTTTCTTATCAACTTATTACCGACATAATTCCATTTGGCATACACTATGGTTTCTATTCCCGTTCTTTTGGGAGACCATAATCCTAGTTGTGTAGTACCTTATGATGTATTCAAATAGGCTCAACTAAAGAGTTGTTTTAGGATCTTCTTTAACACGAGCACATAGACAAAAGCTAAACATAATGTTGAATCTAATTGTTATGAGAACAAGTAGTCTTCCAAACATTTCTCTACGTTTAGTTTTACCTATGGATTTACTAATCTCATTCTTGATAAGTCATCAATAAGTTAACCATTGAGAACAAGAGAGCAACTAGGAATGTCTTTAAGTTAAAATCCCTTGCTTTTGTGGCTTGCTTTTATTATCAAAAGGTCTTTCAAATATTGACACTATACTCACTTGATTACTTTGAAAAATCAGTTTCGTTTCATTAGTTGTTTTATTCTAAATTCCAAAAATTGTTTTTGTTGAATTTGTTTAGACACAACTATGACCTATAAATCAAGTTTTACAACTAATGTCAATTTTGCTTGATTCAATGTTTGTCTCATGGTGAGGAGATGTTATTTTATACTTTTATTCTTAATGTTTTACACAACATACTTGTCTTGCCACCATTGGACTTTCGACTAAGTTATCATCTACCAAAGATGATATCATAGAAGGAGGAGATCACTCGTTAAATGTCATATTCAACGACTCCTCGACTCTTTGGGTTTTCTTACTTAAGACACTATGAACTCTATTTATTTTTAAAAATTCCAAGAGGTACAACATCATGAGACTATGTGTCACATTTGATGTGTAAATCCTAGATGTTGAAAACTCATTTTCTTTCACACATCCTAATATATGCTAATGTGATTTATTTCACCTTGTTTGTTTTATGTGAGATTATCATAAAGGAGTGATTGAAGAAAAACACAATTAAATACTCAAAGTATGGTGTTTGAGAAAATTGTTTAACAAAGGTTTGTTTTGCAGGCATCACAAAAGTGTTAGACATTTTAACACTTAGAAAATTCTTAGTTAGCTCACTTGTAAGCAAGAGTTGAGTGAGACATACTCAAGAGTTTTTCGTGTTTATCTCTTGATGGTTAAAGAACCAAAACACCTTATATCTCCTACTAGTATTAAAGACTAAATTCCTTGTTGCATAGAATCTAATCTTAGTTATTTACAAATAGCAGGTAGACACTCTAGAGTATTACAAATAACACATAGTTGAACACATAATGCAAGAAAACAGATACAATCAAAGTCAAGTTGAAGTAATGCGTACCTTTTAAATTGCATAGAGATGCTATCAAGCGGATAAGCATTATGCGTAAAAACTTGGTTTGACGGCACGCTTTGAAACTCAATAACTCATGTATCCAAGAAGGTTAGATAATCATATAAAGGCATAGAGAATGATAGTCTTAATCCTTTTATCATGAGTTTCTATTAGAGGTTGAATTATCTCTAAATTTCTCTTCTAGGTTTGACAAATTTTACATGCTTTGTTTTATTAGTTGATGATGCTTATGAGTTAAATCCTAATCCGGTTTTATCTTTAAACAACCTTTGACTCCTCAACAATTTTTCAAAAGATTTTGAACTTTCATCAAATTTAACTAATAATTTTTCCTTTCTCATTTTGCATTTTAATCTCATGTTTGTAATCTAGACATAATTTACATTCTAGATTAATTTCAACATTACTCTCAATTCTAGACATTTTATCTTCTAATAAGATTTCCTTTTCAAAGATATTCTTAAGAAATTTTGAAGACTCATTCTTGAAGATAGTTTTTAGGTCCATGTTGCATAAATGTTTAGACTCATTTTCTAGTTTAGAAAACTCTAGGATAAATTAATCAAAGCAAAAGAGTTTGGTTTCAAAGTGTACCTTGCTTGATGTTTTATCTAGTTTAGAATCACAAACCGGATGATTGACTTCATCTTCATCCGAGTTATTCCATGAATCGCAAGCAAGACTACTACGAGCTTGACACGAGTAATCACCTTTACTTACACCTTGCTTGTTGTTTCAATAAATTGACAATTAACTACCGGATCATTGTCTTCGTCAACATCCATTACATTCCAAGACACGCAAGCAGGTTCATCAAAACACACGTACTCATCTTCACTTGTACCTTCATTTAAAACATTTAAACTAGTAGCACATGTATTAACTTCTACTAAGTGTTTATCAATTAGTTTTTCTAAAACTTCTAATTCATATGTAAGATCAAATTGATCATCTTTGACTTGACATATTCCTTGATAAAAGTTTACCATATTTTTCCAAACATCATTAGCCTTTTGACAAAAATACATTCTTTCATATTTTGTACTAAAGCTTTGTAAAGCATTGTTTTAGCTTTAGTATTTTTATCAAGTTTAAGATAGTTATCTTGGTTTTCAAAAACTTGTTTTCTTTAGTTTGAAATTACCAAAAGAAATAATATGCCAAAGATCTTGATCAATTGATTTCACATAGTTTTCAAAATTACTTTTCCATTCAAGTAAGTTTTCTTTTTCAAATAGCGGTTGGTTTTGAATAGGTTGCCCTTCTTTGAGATTTTCAAAATTCATGGATCGATCCAAGTTTTAAAATACATTCAATTTTAAAGATCTTGAGTAACGTAGCTCTGATACCAATTGTGGAAAACTAGAATATCTTTAAAAACATTTACGTTTGCTTAAAGATATAAACACATTGTTATATGTTTGATTCTTTGAAAAGCTTTTCATGTGAATAACAATTCTAACTTTACTAGTTTCATACTTTGAAAAGCTTTGCTTGTGATGATCCTAACTTTACTTGTTTAGTTCTTTGAAAAGCTTTACTTTTGTTTGAAGATATAAACACATCTTTACTTGTTTAGTTCTTTGAAAAGCTTTATATGTAACTAGCTATTTTAACTAAAGAAAAATATGTAATAAGCAAAGATAAAGATAGAAACGATCAAACCACAACACGATTGTTTATCGTGGTTCGGCTACAAGGACTCTTTTTCCTTGCCCTACATCCACGCCCCGAGTTTCCAACTCGAGAGTTATAAGCACTAATCCACAAGCTCCTTTCACCGGCGGAGAAAACCTTTACAACGTCGGTTACACTTTTACCAACACTAAGCTAGATGTTGAGTTCTTTTACAAGGGTACAACCACTCCCGTTCGTCGCTTACACTTTTACCGACACTAAGCTAGATGTCGAGTTCTTTACAAAGGGTACAACCACTCCCGTTAGTTCTTTTACAAGGGTACAACAACTCCTGACACACTACGTATTTTGAGGCCTAAAATACTAACCACTTACTTCTATATACATGACACACATGAAGTATAAACTACCAAAGCTTATACATGACCAAGCTACCAAGACTTGCAACTTTAGAGTTGAAGCTTGTAACTTCTTGAATGATCTTGTGAAGTCCCTTGCTACATAAGATAATCATACAAAGCAAAAGGTTACTGTCACACCCCCAAAATACCTGAATGGCAGCGAAATGGAATACCTGAGGATGTAACGGATCATAGCACACAAGCAAGGATATATTGAACGACCTAAAGTGTCGTTTAGAAAATACATCGTTTGATTCATTCAAAATATTCAGAGTTATAAAACATAGGTCCCAAAAGTTAGAAAAGGTTTAAGGAATAATTTAGTACAATCAAACGATAGTTCATAAGTGCATGAAATCCAAAAAGAGAGACGCGTCATCCTTGATACACAAAGTGACTCCATGCATGCCATGAGATTATGCCTTAGTTACCTGAGAAATACATTGCGAAAAACGGTCAACATAAAGTTGGTGAATAATCATAGGTTTATAACTAAAATCTAGTGTACATATGCCATAAGTAAAGCCAAGAAATAGGATGTCCGGAAAAAATATATACATTGGCTCTTAAGCTCATGACCCCGAAGCTAGACGTTACTTGGCCCCAATGAGTGTTTACCAGACACTCTAATAATAAAGACATGAAATGCATCTGTAATTCTGTTGGAGCAACCCAAACACAGATGGAGGAGTCACCCTCAATAGATCTATTCACTCACTCTCGCTTGGAACTTAATTAACGGTTCATGAAATAATAAAGGGGACTTGTCAAGACGTGGTAAATAAGGCAACTTAAGCAATGTATGAAATTTTATACTTAGGCATGTACACAAAATAAGTAATGCAATGTATTCTCCCCCGTGGGATTTGAAATCAAAATATAGAATTAAAACGGGGCTATGAAACTCACCTCGAAAGAATGGTACAAAGATGGTACAATGATGGAAATGTAGTCGGGACAATGAGGCGCGAACACTAGCCGCAACCTGAATGAATAATCGTGATCTAATTAAGATCAAGCCGTAAAGGAATGAATGCATATGCACATGATACCAATACCACTCGTAATTTGGAAATACTAGTTATAGTCATAGTAAAATAGTTTCCATACGTAGGAAAAATAAGTCCATTTAGAGAAGTATATAACTTGTCATATTAACTCGTACAAAAAAGTTAGCGTTATATTCCTAGTATCAAAACCTTAGAATGACGTCGTCATGTCGTATAAATATTCTCTCGGGTCGTACGTATTCGTTTGTTAAGGATATAGTCCTTAGTAATATTTCTAGAAAAATATACCATTTAGTACGTAAGTTATTATTTTTATTTGTGACCAAAAATATATATATAGTTTTGACGATGTTAAAACGGGTATAACTTGGTCGTTTTAGGCTCATTTCCTTCGTTCTTTATATCCACGGATTCGTTTTTGTGTATACTAGTATATTTTTAATAACTCGGCTCCTTTAGGTTACGTTTAACACCTCTTTTTACCCATTGAAAATCTGCCAAACAGCAAGCAGTTTTTAATAAAATAGTTTTCGTCGTTAAATTTGCAAAAATCATATCTCCTTCGTTATAAGCTCGTTTTAATCCGTTCTTTCGCCTAAAGTTTCGTTTTTGAAAGTATTTTCTAAATATTTGGTCAAAACTTAGCCACCATCTACTGATTTTTCCACGAAATGAAAATAGGGACAGTAGGTATTTCAAATGTTTCAAAAATCGTTTCTAGGGTTCTAATCTAGTTCGATCTTCATTCAAACCACTTTCAATCACCACAAAACTAATCTAATCCTACCATACACCTTCTTAGGGTGTCATGGGTTCCTAAACATCACAACCAAGTAGATCTAACAAGGATCTAACCAAAAATCATTTCTAGGGCTTAAAAGTGAAATATATACAAAATGGAGTGGTATAAGTTAATGCATGTATGAGATCTTGTAAGAAAAATATATAAACATAGTAATAACTTTGTAAAAATTATGAAATGAGTTTTGTAAACTTACTTTGAGATGTGGTGTGATTAGATGATAAAAACCTAACAATCCTTGAGTTTTTATTTCAAAACTCTAACAAGGATACTATAATAACAAGATTACACTTGATTTTTAAGAAAAATATTTGGTCTTGCCCTTCCTCCTTGTTGTGGCCGTGGGATCAAGAGAGAAAGAAAAGTTTTTGCTAGTTGTGAAATGAGGTAAAAAGTCTAGTAAGGTTTATATGTATTATTGTTATTATTATTATTTTATAAAAGTTAGTATAGATCATTAATGAGAAAGAGTGAGTTAGTAACTTTGTAAGAAAAATGGCAAGGGGGGGGGGGGGGGGGGCGGAAAAGGAGGGGGGGGGGATGTATGGAAGACTTTTGAGGTAATTGTATTATTAAGTGTTATTTTGTAGTTTTAAAATGTACCGGGTACCGGGTTAACTAAAAATAAATTTTAACGGAGTTAACCGGGTCATAATAAAGTTATAAAAATTATAAAAATAGGTTGGGTAAAATTATTGGGTGTTTAGATAATTATAGTTTAATTTCTACGAAAACCGTCGAAGTTTTAGTAAACTTAAGTTAATAATTAAAATAAATATCCAAAATACCGGGTAAATTAATATTATAATTTTTATATTATAAAAATGAATAAAAAAATATATTGGGATCATAATCGGGAGTGTTGGATGTGTTAGTCACATTTATAGTTCGCGTATTAGTGTTTATTTAAAATAAACATACGTAAATCGTTAATTGTACCAAAAGTATTAATTTAATTATCCTACGAGTGGAATAGTATGCAAGTGCCCTAATGATGATATGCAGACTATTTCTAGTCCGTATGAAATGTCCCTGATAATAATGCATGAATTCGCTCCTGAACCAATACGGTTACGCGAATTTGAACACTCGTAAACTAAATTTACGATGACATGAATAATGCACGTGAATAGTGGTTTTCTCTCGGAAATGAATAGTGTCAAGTGAATAGTAAAATTTCTGAATATGTCTCGGAATGTCAAATTGACCTCAAAAACGATGAATAGTAAAACGATGAATAGTGATCAATGAATAGTAATTTGTGAATAGTAGAATGTCGAAGTTTGGAAAAATGACCTGAAATTGTGGGTTGTGACAGTCGCCCATCCAAAAAGGAATTCAGTCCCTGAATTCAGTTAGTGTTGGTCTCGGTAATAGGCTCGGTGAAAAGTTGTGGATACTTGCGTCGCATTTGGTCTTCTCGTTCCCAAGTAAACTCGGGTCCTCTTTGAGAATTCCAACGAACCTTCACGATCGGAATTCGACTTTGTTTCAACTGTTTGATCTCGCGATCCATTATTTCAACTGGTTCTTCCACAAAGTTAAGCTTGTCATCAAGTTGTATTTCTTCTAATGGTATAATGGCAGACTCGTCCGAAAGACATTTCTTGAGGTTCGAAACATGAAACGTGTTGTGTACGTTGCTAAGTTCTGATGGAAGTTCAAGCTTGTAAGCAACCGGACCAATCCTCTCCAGGATCTTGAATGGCCCAATGTATCTCGGGTTCAATTTCCCGCGTTTTCCAAATCGTATCACGCCCTTCCAAGGCGAGACTTTCAACATGACTTTGTCTCCGACCTGAAATTCCAATGGTTTGCGTCGAACATCTGCGTAGCTTTTCTGTCGACTTCTTGCAGTTTCGAGTCTCTCTCGAATCTGAATTATCTTTTCCGTTGTCTCTTGCACCATCTCCGGGCCAGTACATTGTACTTCACCGACTTCGGCCCAACAAACTGGAGATCGACACTTACGACCATAAGGTGCCTCGAATGGTGCAGCCTTTATGCTTGAATGGTAGCTGTTGTTATAGGAAAACTCGATCAACGGCAAATGGTTAGCCCAACCATTTCCAAAGTCAATCACACATGCTCTAAGCATGTCTTCAAGTGTCTGAATAGTTCTCTCGCTCTGACCATCGGTCTGAGGATGGTAAGCAGTGCTCATGTCTAACTTGGATCCAAAAGAATCTTGTAATGACCGCCAAAAGTTTGAGGTAAAACGACAATCTCTGTCGGAAATGATGGAAACTGGTGCACCGTGTCTTGAGACTATTTCCTTGACATAAAGTCTAGCAAGTTGTTCCATTGAATAAGTCTCTCTAATGGGTATGAAATGAGCTGATTTGGTAAGCCGATCAACGATTACCCAAATAGCATCGAAACCTCCTGACGTCTTAGGAAGTTTAGTGACAAAGTCCATAGCAATACGTTCCCACTTCCATTGTGGAATTTCTGGTTGTTGAAGTAACCCTGACGGTTTCTGGTATTCGGCTTTCACTTTAGCACAAGTAAGGCATTTGCTGACGTACATAGCTATCTCTGCTTTCATGTTCGGCCACCAATAAAGCTTTTTGAGATCCTGATACATCTTATCAGAACCTGGATGAATAGAGTACTTCGACTTGTGTGATTCATGCATAATCAATTCTCGCACTCCACCATAGAGTGGTATCCAACTTCGGTCCTTGAAGCATAACACTCCGTCTGATCTCTTTATAAAGCCATTTTCGCTTTCTGGCATACCATAAAGTTTCTCATGTGGTCGGTTTTCTTCTTTGAGAGCCTCAATCTGAGCTTCTAAAATCTTTGATGGTAATGGCGAAATGATAGTCATTCCCAATGACCTAACTCTCAAAGGTTTGAGTCGTTCCTTTCGGCTAAGTGCATCTGCTACAACATTTGCTTTTCCTGGGTGATATCGGATTTCACAATCGTAATCACTCAACAATTCTAGCCAACGACGTTGTCTCATATTAAGTTCCTTCTGATCGAGTATATGCTCTAAGCTCTTGTGGTCGGTAAAAATTACACACTTGGTACCATAAAGGTAGTGTCTCCAAATCTTGAGTGCAAAAACTACCGCACCCAACTCCAAGTCGTGCGTAGTGTAATTTTTCTCGTGTATCTTAAGCTGTCTAGATGCATAAGCTATCACCTTCTCGTTTTGCATTAGCACAGCTCCAAGTCCTTGATGCGAAGCATCGCAATATACCACAAAGTTCTCAATACCTTCAGGTAGTGACAAAATCGGTGCGCTACAAAGCTTTTGTTTCAATAATTGAAATGCGGACTCTTGTTTTTCTCCCCACTCGTACTTTTCATTCTTTTGTGTCAGTTTCGTCAACGACTTCGCTATCTTAGAAAACCCTTCAATAAATCTTCTGTAATATCCGGCAAGTCCTAGGAATTGACGAATTTCCGTAGGAGACTTGGGCGTAGCCCAATCCTTAACTGCCTCGATCTTTGCCGGGTCGACTTGTAAACCTTGGCTATCAATAACATGGCCAAGAAATTGAACTCTTCGTATCCAAAAATCACACTTAGAAAATTTGGCATACAATTGCTCCTTCCTGAGTAATTCCAGGATTGTTCTGAGGTGTTCTTCGTGATCTTCCTTACTCTTGGAATAAATCAAGATATCGTCAATGAATACGATCACAAACTTATCAAGATACGGTTTGCACACCCTATTCATGAGATCCATAAATACCGCAGGTGCGTTGGTTAATCCAAAAGGCATCACTTGAAACTCATAATGACCATAGCGTGTTCTAAATGCCGTCTTCGGGATATCCTCTTCCCGAACTTTAAGTTGATGGTAACCGGATCTTAAGTCAATCTTGGAATAAAAACTAGAACCTTGTAACTGGTCGAACAAGTCGTCGATTCTGGGGAGTGGATAACGGTTCTTCACCGTTAACTTGTTCAGCTCACGATAGTCGATGCACATTCTGAAAGTTCCATCCTTCTTCTTCACAAACAAAACCGGCGCTCCCCAAGGCGATGAACTCGGTCTAATGAATCCTTTGTCCAAGAGTTCTTGTAGTTGATTCGACAATTCTTGCATTTCCGAAGGTGCAAGTCTATACGGTGCTCTTGCAATTGGTGCAGCTCCTGGCACTAATTCGATTTGAAACTCAACTTGGCGTATAGGCGGAAGTCCTGGCAATTCTTCCGGAAAAACCTCTTGAAATTCCTTAACAATTGGCACATCTTCAAGTCGTTTCTCATCCGACTTCTTCTCCGTGATGTGAGCCAAGAATGCATAACAACCCTTCTTTATGTACTTCTCGGTTTTAATGCATGATATAATACTGAGTCTAGTTCCACTTCGCTCTCCACGAACAACCAAAGTTTCACCGTTATAAGGAAGGTGAACAACTTTCTCATCACAAATAATTCTCGCTCGATGCCGAGATAACCAATCCATACCGATCACAACGTCGAAACTTCCAAGTTCTACGGGCATAAGGTCTATATTGAATGGATGGTTTAGGAAATTTATGGTGCAACCACGGACAATGGTGTTGGTGTTAACTAAAGACCCATCGGCTAATTCAACGATATAAGAAATATCTAATGGGGTCGGTTCTATGTTAAGTAAAGGTGCAAATGCAATAGAAACAAAACTTCTATCCGCTCCTGAATCAAATAAAATGGATGCATAACGATTATTAACGAGGAACGTACCCGCAACAACATTCGGGTCTTCTTTGACATCTTCTCCTCCCATAACATAAGCTCTTCCTCGAGCCATTCCATTTTGGTTTCCAGTGCCTTGATTCTTCCCCTTCTTTGGACAATCACTCTTAAAGTGTCCAATTTCTTCGCAACCATAACATGTTACTGGTGGTTTCTGGTTGTCACCCACGATTGGAAGTCTACAATCTTTGATGTGGTGACCAAGCTTCTTGCAATTGCCACACAAATCTGGACAACGACCTGGGTTATGATGCTTCTGACACCTTTCACATTTAGGTAGGTTACCAGTGTAACCTTTCCTATCATTTGGTCCTGCAGCATAAACCTTTGCTACTTCCTGCCTCTTAGGTGGCGGCTGAACAGCATTCCCACCTTGGTTGTAATCAAACCTTCTCTTGTTGTTGTTGTTATTGTTTGGATTGTTGTTTCGGTTATTGGGATAGTTGCGGTTTCGATTGTTGTTATAGTTGTTGTTGTTTCGAGTGTTGTTGTAGTTGGTGTTGTTTGAACGGTTATTGTTGTTGACAGCAGATTTTCCTTTTACCACTTGGACCATGAGTTTCTGAGTTATACGAATAGCCTCTTCCATTGATTGAGGGTCAAAAGAAATCACATCTCCTCGAACACTTTCAGGCAATCCACCAACAAAGTTTTCCATCTTTTTCTCATCATCGGGAACCATAGTTGGACATAGTGCAGCCAACTCCTGAAACCTCCTGAAATAAGTCTCAATGTCATCACCTTTAGTCACAAGCTCATAAAATTCTGTTTCCAACTTTTGCACCTCGGTACGAGGGCAAAACTTCTTAGACATCAGTTTCTTGAATTCCTCCCAAGTGAGCTTGTAAGCATTCTCCATACCAATCGGCTGAGCATACGAATTCCACCAAGACATAGCTTCATCAAGAAGCATACCTGTAGCAAACTTTACCTTGCTGACGTCCGGGCATCCGCACATGAGAAATACATTCTCAGTCTTTTCAAACCAGCGGATCAAAGCAACCGCTCCTTCAGTGCCCTTAAACTTGATGGGATCACTAATCTTGAAATCTTTCCATGTACATTCACGCCTAATAGCGGTTGGTTCAACTGCCCCTGTATTAGAAGCAGTCTCAGCAGCCCTAGCAGCAACCTCAGCTCTCTCAATCTCCAGAGCTTCTGCAATACTATCCCTGACCAACTTGCGGATAGCGGCTTGAGTCATAGCGGGTGTTTCTGGTGCAGTCTTACTCTTCCTTGGTGCCATATTTCTGATAAATCACAATGGAAATAACCATGAGAAAAATCATAATAGAAATAGTCATCGAACCAAAGATATACACCCACAACATGTATAAATATATACAACCACAACAAGTATAAATACAACCACAACATGTACAAATACAACCACAATCTGTCTAGACATCACCACGACAAATATATATATACAACCACAACAACCACGACACGTATATATACAACCACAACAACCACGACACGTATAAATACAACCACAACCTGTATCAATACAACCACGACATGTATAGATACAACCACAACCTGTATAATGCGATAATAATAAAGAGCAACCACGAAACATCATAAATATAATCACAACACATGAATATAATACATGAAAATTTCAGCCTACATGGACCGATATAATATATAGCACAACATTTCCAACATAGTAGAGTCGCACTTGATATATTTGTTTGTACAACAACCAAAAGACTACAAGTTCTTGAACTATGTCCCACATCCCGGGACTAGGAAAATAATAAAAGCTAATATAATACCAGTCTACGTCTAGGCTCCTCCAGGTGCTCTAGATGGTCCAGGCTCTCCCCTCAAGCGGCGAATCTCACGATCCATCGCAACCACGATCTCCTCAAGATGTTGGACTCGTAACTGAAAAGAAGCATCCCTGCGCTCCAAAATAACTAACCTCTCTCGGATCAATGCCAACTGGTCTACCTGCTCCCACTGAGTCTCCTGTGTCGCCTGAGCTCTATCTCGAATCTCAGGTAACTCATCCCTAAGTAGATCAATCTGCTCCTGGTGCCTCAACTGTCGTGCCTCGAGTCCATGGTAAGACACATCAATACTAACTCTGCTCTGAATCAAATCCTCAACCTACTCCTCTACAGCCTCAAGTCGTGTGGTAATAATCTCATCAACTCTATACCCCAAGCTATCAACTTGCTCCTGCTGAGCATCAAACTGATCCTCTAGTGTAACGGCTGTAGGATCCCTAGCCGCAGCCGCTCTAGAACTCTCACCTATGTGGTACACTGGTGGTGGTGAAAGGTCAGCAGTCTCGGTAATAGGTGAATCTGGAGTGGTAAGCCTTGCACGCTTCCTGAGCGGCAAGAGTGAGGTAGGTATAGGAGTGGTAGTGGGTATGGCTGGTGGTGGTGGTGTAGGCACAGTAGGACTAGGGAGACTCTTATAAGTAGATGTAGCATAACGAACACTCTTCCTAGCAACCTGGATAGTCTTATCCCTAGGAAACATAAGTCTCGGCTCTGAATGGATAATAGTAGTAGGAGATGGTATGTCAGTGGGTATAGTAGGATGGACATGAGGAGTAGGAGCCGTCTCCTCTTCCTCGAAAGGCTCGGTGTCATCATCTGATGCCAAAAGTGGCAGCTCAGGTGTAGGAGAAACAAGTGGTGAAACAGCAGTAGAGGACACAGAGTCCTCATCACCAGAGTCTGATATAGTGTAAAGTATGACAGTGTTGGGATTCGAAGACATGTCTCTGTGATGATCAAGGTGAAATAAAAATAAATAACTCGTACAATGACATTACCTAAAAATAAGTAAATATACACTTATGATGAAATGATGATATGCTATGATGGTGTGGTTAAAGTCTAGGGTCCATGATGCATCCTAGTTCGCTATAACCTTAGCTCTGGTACCAATCTGTCACACCCCCAAAATACCTGAATGGCAGCGGAATGGAATACCTGAGGGTGTAACGGATCATAGCACACAAGCAAGGATATATTGAACGACCTAAAGTGTCGTTTAGAAAATACATCGTTTGATTCATTCAAAATATTCAGAGTTATAAAACATAGGTCCCAACAGTTAGAAAAGGTTTAAGGAATAATTTAGTACAATCAAACGATAGTTCATAAGTGCATGAAATCCAAAAAGAGAGACGCGTCATCCTTGATACACAAAGTGACTCCATGCATGCCATGAGATTATGCCTTAGTTACCTGAGAAATACATTGCGAAAAACGGTCAACATAAAGTTGGTGAATAATCATAGGTTTATAACTAAAATCTAGTGTACATATGCCATAAGTAAAGCCAAGAAATAGGATGTCCGGAAAAAATATATACATTGGCTCTTAAGCTCATGACCCCGAAGCTAGACGTTACTTGGCCCCAATGAGTGTTTACCAGACACTCTAATAATAAAGACATGAAATGCATCTGTAATTCTGTTGGAGCAACCCAAACACAGATGGAGGAGTCACCCTCAATAGATCTATTCACTCACTCTCGCTTGGAACTTAATTAACGGTTCATGAAATAATAAAGGGGACTTGTCAAGACGTGGTAAATAAGGCAACTTAAGCAATGTATGAAATTTTATACTTAGGCATGTACACAAAATAAGTAATGCAATGTATTCTCCCCCGTGGGTTTTGAAATCAAAATATAGAATTAAAACGGGGCTATGAAACTCACCTCGAAAGAATGGTACAAAGATGGTACAATGATGGAAATGTAGTCGGGACAATGAGGCGCGAACACTAGCCGCAACCTAAATGA
The DNA here is from genome assembly GCA_030686995.1 of Artemisia argyi. NCBI lineage: Eukaryota > Viridiplantae > Streptophyta > Magnoliopsida > Asterales > Asteraceae > Artemisia > Artemisia argyi. The sequence continues at coordinate 60,004,440 of CM060677.1, read as the reverse complement.
ATAATCGTGATCTAATTAAGATCAAGCCGTAAAGGAATGAATGCATATGCACATGATACCAATACCACTCGTAATTTGGAAATACTAGTTATAGTCATAGTAAAATAGTTTCCATACGTAGGAAAAATAAGTCCATTTAGAGAAGTATATAACTTGTCATATTAACTCGTACAAAAAAGTTAGCGTTATATTCCTAGTATCAAAACCTTAGAATGACGTCGTCATGTCGTATAAATATTCTCTCGGGTCGTACGTATTCGTTTGTTAAGGATATAGTCCTTAGTAATATTTCTAGAAAAATATACCATTTAGTACGTAAGTTATTATTTTTATTTGTGACCAAAAATATATATATAGTTTTGACGATGTTAAAACGGGTATAACTTGGTCGTTTTAGGCTCATTTCCTTCGTTCTTTATATCCACGGATTCGTTTTTGTGTATACTAGTATATTTTTGATAACTCGGCTCCTTTAGGTTACGTTTAACACCTCTTTTTACCCATTGAAAATCTGCCAAACAGCAAGCAGTTTTTAATAAAATAGTTTTCGTCGTTAAATTTGCAAAAATCATATCTCCTTCGTTATAAGCTCGTTTTAATCCGTTCTTTCGCCTAAAGTTTCGTTTTTGAAAGTATTTTCTAAATCTTTGGTCAAAACTTAGCCACCATCTACTGATTTATCCACGAAATGAAAATAGGGACAGTAGGTATTTCAAATGTTTCAAAAATCGTTTCTAGGGTTCTAATCTAGTTCGATCTTCATTCAAACCACTTTCAATCACCACAAAACTAATCTAATCCTACCATACACCTTCTTAGGGTGTCATGGGTTCCTAAACATCACAACCAAGTAGATCTAACAAGGATCTAACCAAAAATCATTTCTAGGGCTTAAAAGTTAAATATATACAAAATGGAGTGGTATAAGTTAATGCATGTATGAGATCTTGTAAGAAAAATATATAAACATAGTAATAACTTTGTAAAAATTATGAAATGAGTTTTGTAAACTTACTTTGAGATGTGGTGTGATTAGATGATATAAACCTAACAATCCTTGAGTTTTTATTTCAAAACTCTAACAAGGATACTATAATAACAAGATTACACTTGATTTTTAAGAAAAATATTTGGTCTTGCCCTTCCTCCTTGTTGTGGCCGTGGGATCAAGAGAGAAAGAAAAGTTTTTGCTAGTTGTGAAATGAGGTAAAAAGTCTAGTAAGGTTTATATGTATTATTGTTATTATTATTATTTTATAAAAGTTAGTATAGATCATTAATGAGAAAGAGTGAGTTAGTAACTTTGTAAGAAAAATGGCAAGGGGGGGGGGGGGGGGGGGGCGGAAAAGGAGGGGGGGATGTATGGAAGACTTTTGAGGTAATTGTATTATTAAGTGTTATTTTGTAGTTTTAAAATGTACCGGGTACCGGGTTAACTAAAAATAAATTTTAACGGAGTTAACCGGGTCATAATAAAGTTATAAAAATTATAAAAATAGGTTGGGTAAAATTATTGGGTGTTTAGATAATTATAGTTTAATTTCTACGAAAACCGTCGAAGTTTTAGTAAACTTAAGTTAATAATTAAAATAAATATCCAAAATACCGGGTAAATTAATATTATAATTTTTATATTATAAAAATGAATAAAAAAATATATTGGGATCATAATCGGGAGTGTTGGACGTGTTAGTCACATTTATAGTTCGCGTATTAGTGTTTATTTAAAATAAACATACGTAAATCGTTAATTGTACCAAAAGTATTAATTTAATTATCCTACGAGTGGAATAGTATGCAAGTGCCCTAATGATGATATGCAGACTATTTCTAGTCCGTATGAAATGTCCCTGATAATAATGCATGAATTCGCTCCTGAACCAATACGGTTACGCGAATTTGAACACTCGTAAACTAAATTTACGATGACATGAATAATGCACGTGAATAGTGGTTTTCTCTCGGAAATGAATAGTGTCCAGTGAATAGTAAAATTTCTGAATATGTCTCGGAATGTCAAATTGACCTCAAAAACGATGAATAGTGATCGATGAATAGTAATTTGTGAATAGTAGAATGTCGAAGTTTGGAAAAATGACCTGAAATTGTGGGTTGTGACAGTTACTGAGTTAGTTGAGAGAGTATGTGAAAATATGTCCTAAAAGGGTTGCAAAAAACTAACAAATGATTTGGTATTTATAGCAAACAACTCTGCAGGTCTGGCGGATCAGGCGGACCCCTCAAAACGGTTCCGCCCGTGTACCCCCAGGGTATCGCCAGGGCTGCAGTTGGTTTTTGCAATAAATCTTGCAAACCAAACAAAGTCACATCTCATTACGCTTGCAAACCAAACAATGTCACATCTCATAATATCAAGTCAAATACTAAACTTGCAAGCTACCACTTAGTAAGTCAAACACACTTCTTACCATAAATGTATAATGACAAAGCTTGCCCTAAATGTGATGTGACCTTACTATATTAAGAAATAAATATGATGTGACAAAACTCATTTTAGTTTAAGAAATAAAAACAATGTTTTGTTTAAAAGGAAATGTTAACCTTAGTTAAACAAGACTTAAACACTAAAAGTGATGATTTACTTATAGCTAAACTTCATACTTTGTCATTAACAAAACTTAGCAAAGATCGTAAAATATAAATAACGTTTTTAGGCGATATTTGTATTAACAGATTTGATAGGAAAAGCATTTACTATTAGTGCTTATGAGTGTACCGGTAGCATTTAGATTCTAGAACTTGCGTTAGTGATGCATCCCGAGACCGCTAGTGAGACTACATTCATGTGGTAGGATTTACTACGTGATAAGAGGCATTAGGATCACCCTTGTGTTAAACCCGTATTATAATTACTTGACCATTTAAGTCATATTACTTGGCTAGTTAAGTCAATTAATTTTTCCCGCACCCTTAGCGTTGTGCTCATTTTTAGTACACAAAACCCCTAGTACACCCCTCCGAGCCTATCTTTTCGTTTCTAACTTTAAGCATTTTACTTAAAGGAAGAATTTGTTACACCCCACTTAAATGTACACCCAAATCGCCTGAGCCTTCCGTGTATGCACTCATCTTTAGTGCATTATTGTTATTTGTTAAACCCTATGTTAATTATCTAATTGATTACATGGTTGCTAAGTCGAGTCATATCCTTGTACATATTGTTTTGGGACGATTGGGACTCATGGGTAAAGTACTTATTTTATGGAGTAATGGGGAAGAACATCATTTATTACCCCCGTATGTGCGTTAATCTTAAAAGTACTCCAAGTGTTTCGATTTTCTTAATTCGAGTCATTAGATTAGTTTATTGTAAAGTATGTAAATATTCAAGTGTAAGGGGAATTTTCATTCCCTATGATGTATTATTTTGGATGGTAGGGTAAGAGTGTATGTTAAAAAAAAAAAAAAAAAAAAAAAAAAAAAAAAAAAAAAAAAAACATATGGACTACCATCCCTTTTCATTCTATGTTCATTTTATGTTTTTGTTCTTTTTGATTTATTAGCTTAAGTCGAGTCTAGTCTTGGCTTAGCAACGCCATATTGTACATGTAATTAACCAAGATTGTTAACTCGCCACCAGTAAAGACTGCCTATATCCAACAAAACCGTGTATTCCATATCCCTACACCTAACGTTACAACCCTTTAAAAGACCTCTTTGATAGTTTATCCTAGGTGCTTACGCCATGTGGTGGAGGTTTGATCCTTTCCCAAGCCTATGGTAATCTATTTTGCTATAACAGGTAGTGAGAGATGTTTTCCATTTCCATAATGTGATATTACTTTATTACACCCGAGAGATGTGAGTATCTAAACACTATTTGTGAGGTGCTAGTGTATGACCTCCGTGCTTGTCTTTGGTCTTTAGTGGAACGATTATTTGTTGTAATTACTTTTATATTAGTGTTAAATGACCCCTAACTTGTATTTTGACTAGAATAAAAGCGCATTTGCTTGAGGACAAGCAAATCTCAAGTGTAATGGTATATGATGAGGCAAAAAATGAACCACTTTTAGGGGGTCATTAAAGCCCGGAATTGAATTTATTTGATCAAATATTGCCCTAAATCGTTCCTTTTGTGATTTTAGGTACTTTGGGAGTGAATTCTGGAAAAGGAAGCAATTCGGACGTTTTTGGAGCATAAAAGTGAAGAAAACGGCAAAGACTTAATTTTCCATGCTGAAAACAGTACCTGACGGCGTCAAGAAGGAAATCATGACGGCGTCAAGAGTAAAATCCATGACGACCCAGTGCAAACCTGAAGGCGTAACAACAAGGGCGTCAAGAGTTAATATGGTGACGGCCTGCATAAGGAGTACACATGACGGCGTCAGACCCAGATCTAGGCAGTTCGAGAAACTATTTGGCGGCGAGATGACGGTGTCAGACATTTGTTATTGACACCGTCACCTATCAAAATCTATATATAGTTTTCTATTTTTCATTCATAAAGGAGGAACTTGTGTGGAGAAAACTAGGGCCGAACTTTGTAAACCCTAGGTCGTATTTTACAGTGTTTTCAAGGGTTTTCACCCCTTGAATCCTTTCATGTTCAATTGAGATAAGTCTTCTCTTAATTCAATCAATATGTCTATGTGTTGTTTGAATATATCTTATGCTTGTCTTGATTTCAACATGCTAGGCTAGATCTATCTTGTATTTGCTTAGATCTAATGAAAACTAGATGTTAATTATGTTATGATTACTTGTTTATGGTTGTATTAGATGAATGATTTCAATGTTAGGCTTAAGAAAACTGGCAGATCTCCATTGTGTAACATGCTTGAACGTCTTAGGAAACATTGTTGGGAATTAAATAATCAGAAGAATCAGCATAAAGGTTTAAGGAAATACATCAAGTATGTTTCTGCTGATAAAGCACAAAGCATGTTTCCACTGATGGATTCTGCTGAAGAACGTTTTCTACTGAAGGTGTTTCTGCTGATGGATTCTGCTGATACTACTATGACTCATATGATTCTGCTGATACTTCTATGACTCATACGAACAGCTGTGTAGATAAGTACGACTTATTCTACTGATTCATATACAAGATAATATCTTTATTGTAGTCATCAAATTGAACACTCCAAGTGAGTTGTAATCTTAGATACATGTTGTATCTTAATGACTCACATGATAAGTCATCAAACTAGCTAGAATGAAGCTTAGTCATAAGCTAGTATTTAGATGAGTCATAAAGATTGTAAAAGATCTTTTCTTTGGACTATAAAAGGAAGATCTTAGGTGTGATATGTAAATACCAAGAGAGATGCTAAGTACATGATATAGACATATACATAGAGAAAAACATTAGAACAAAACACAAGATTCAAGGTCTTTGTAACCCTAGTGATAGTGAAGATCACTCGTATTATTCTGAATAATATTGAATCGTTTGGTGAAATACTTTCATTGTTCTTTGTTAAATAAACACAAGCATCACAGTTCCATTTCCAATAAACTTCTAAGTGTGGTTAAGTAGATTCCGCATACTTAATCATATTCACTCAAAATATCATATTACACGTTAAAAGATCCAACACCTATAGTGTGTAATCACAATCAACCGATCCTCTCAGTTGGTATCAGAGCTCCCAGATTGATATCTTTGATTTAGAAGAAGAAATGGATACAGAATCTATTCAAACAAATGTTGCTGCAAAGTTGCCAGTTCTCAACCAGAATGAGTTTGAATTGTGGAGGTTAAGAATAGAACAGTTTTTCCAGGTGCAGGATTACACTCTCTGGGAAATCATTGAAGATGGAAACTCTTTCAAACCCACAACCACTTTATCAACAGTTGAAGGTAGGGATATTTCAGTTGTTCAAACTATCCCTACAACTGCTGATGAAAGAATAAAGAAGAAGAATGACCTCAAGGCCAGAAGCATGCTGATGATGACCATTCCAAATGATCAACTTATAAACTTCAGCAAATTCAAAGATGCCAAGTCATTATTTGAGGCAATTGTTGCAAGATATGGAGGGAATGAAGCCACCAAGAAGACCCAGAAAACCCTTCTCAAGCAGCAGTTTGAAAATTTCTCATCAACCATGAATGAATCTCTTGACCACATGTTTACAAGGCTACAGAAAATTGTGAGTCAACTTGCTGTTCTTGGGGTTGATATACCTCAAGAAGATTTAAACTCAAAATTTCTGAGAAGCTTACCAGAAGAGTGGGCTATGCATGTTGTTGTTTGGAAGAATAAACCAGACATAGACTCTATGGATCTTATGGATTTGTATAGCAACTTTAAAATTGTGGAACAAGAAGTAAGGAAAACTGGTGTCTCTAGTTCATATACTAGGAACATGGCTTTTATGTCATCTCCTAGTAGTTCAAACCCAGTTAAAGATGAAAAGGTTGATAGTGGAGCTGGTACTGCTAGTTCATCAAGCAGTACCTTTGGTATATTAAATGAAAAGGATACAGAATCTATTCAACAGTTGAAGGTAGGGAAATTTCAGTTAAAGATGAAAAGGTTGATAGTGAAGCTGGTACTCCTTAAAACTTCTTTCTTGGAACCTGATTATGATGTTTCACTTTGAATTGATAAATTAGTTGATCAGGTAATAACTGATACAAATCACTTTCTATCATTTTATACTCTCAAGTATAATGTGACTAATCTACGGATATCTGATAGAAAGAACAGCGAGCAAAAGTGAATCTAACACTTGTGTTAGAGGTAACAAATGCCACGAGCTAGAAACCCTGTAAAGAAAGCCTTTTGAATAGGTTTATCTGTACACAGGCAGTTATTTATAACTGAAAACATTGGTTCTCACACAACCAGAGGTTGCTTTAAACCGAAATTTTGATTAAGTGTTAGTTACCACACTTAATCCCTTCAAAATGGTTAGAAGCAGTATGATTTTTATCATAAAATCATGTTCATACTGCTAAGTCAAATATTTCTTAAAAAGGATTTTCAAAAGATGACTTTAAAAACCATCAACAGATGGACCATCAGTCAAAAACGTCCATTGAATCACCTCTCATAGGAGTTAACACACCTAGAAGTGATGAGGGCAGCATTTAAACTCTTAAGGAATTGATGGCTTCATGTACAAATTGTCTGAAAACATGGAAATTGCTAGATCAGATGATATGATATGAGTGTGAGAGATCTTCCAAACAGGGGAGGAAATTGCTCAAGAGAGAAATAAATCTCAGGGGAGGTTACAAAAGCCCTTTAAAGGAAGATTAACCAAAGAAAAAGAAGGAAAAGATAAGAGCATACAAGATGATGACATGGTTTCTACTGATAAAGAACAAGAACAGAGCTGATAGGAGAAAGTTCTATCTAGATCAAATCATGAAAGGTTTCAATTTCAGTTCACTACGTTTGTTCATCACTTCCAAAGACATGCTGAAAGATGATTTCTATTTCTTGGAACAAGCATCCAAGATACACAGCATCATTGCCTCTTATAATTCTTCAAGTTGAACATTGCACCATCTTTTAGTCCAAGATTGGAGCAAAGAACATAAGCAGATAAGTTACAGAGAAAGACATTCAATCACTCAAAATAGAAGAAAGTTCAGATCAAAAGTCTGACAATGAAGTGTTTGAAAGATCTTCACAAAGTCCTCATTTAATTCAGAAAAACATGTTTGAATGTAATTCACATGTTTAGGGGAGGATTGTTGGGAATTAAATAATCAGAAGAATCAGCATAAAGGTTTAAGGAAATACATCAAGTATGTTTCTGCTGATAAAGCACAAAGCATGTTTCCACTGATGGATTCTGCTGAAGAACGTTTTCTACTGAAGGTGTTTCTGCTGATGGATTCTGCTGATACTACTATGACTCATATGATTCTGCTGATACTTCTATGACTCATACGAATAGCTGTGTAGATAAGTACGACTTATTCTACTGATTCATATACAAGATAATATCTTTGTTGTAGTCATCAAATTGAACACTCCAAGTGAGTTGTAATCTTAGATACATGTTGTATCTTAATGACTCACATGATAAGTCATCAAAATAGCTAGAATAAAGCTTAGTCATAAGCTAGTATTTAGATGAGTCATAAAGATTGTAAAAGATCTTTTCCTTGGACTATAAAAGGAAGATCTTAGGTGTGATATGTAAATACCAAGAGAGATGCTAAGTACATGATATAGACATATACATAGAGAAAAACATTAGAACAAAACACAAGATTCAAGGTCTTTGTAACCCTAGTGATAGTGAAGATCACTCGTATTATTCTGAATAATATTGAATCGTTTGGTGAAATACTTTCATTGTTCTTTGTTAAATAAACACAAGCATCACAGTTCCATTTCTAATAAACTTCTAAGTGTGGTTAAGTAGATTCCGCATACTTAATCATATTCACTCAAAATATCATATTACACGTTAAAAGGTCCAACACCTATAGTGTGTAATCACAATCAACCGATCCTCTCAAACATGAACCGATGTGTACTAGGTTTTATTGGTTGTATTTAATGCATGAGCAAATTCTAGTGATCCCATGTTAGGAGCTTCTTAGCCGGCTCGACATAGGAGTGAAGTAGGCGCTCATAGGATTGGGGAAGTGAGTACGCCACCCTATGAATGGTATTAAGGAATACAATCCGTCATCCACACAACTATAACAAGTAATTAACGTGTAAAAGATATCTAGGGAGTAGTGAAATCTAAGTAAACATAATTCTCCCACATATTGCTCACAACTTTAGTATAATTTAGTTTATTTTCATTTTTAGTATTTTATTTTGATTATATCTTTAGTATTGGGTTAGTTGACTAGCAACTAATTCCGCCCATCTCCTTCAAACCCGAGATTTTTACTTGCTTTCATAAAAATATAAAAAATACAAAAAGAATCATCCCTCATCTCTAGACCTAGTCTTTAGGTTTTCTAATCCTAGCGACACTATTCCTAGCTGAACGATCAATCCCCCGGTACTTGTCATTATACTATACTACATCGATCAGGTACGCTGCCTGGTGGGGGTTGTAAGCTTCTCGAGATCCCTCGAGAGATAAAGCATGGTGCGATCCCCACGTATCACTTATCAATCAATAAAAGATAACTAGAGAGTAATGAAGTCTAAGTAAACACGTTTTCTCCATATATAAGTTCTCACACATTTTATTTTCTTGTTTTTGTTATTTTAATTGTTAAGTAGTTATTTGGGTTAGTTGACTAGCAACTAATTCCGCCCACTCTTTCAAAAACCTGAGATTTTTACTTGCTTTCCATAAAATATAAAAATACAAAAAGAATCATCCCTCACCTCTATACCTAGTTAGATTAATTTCAATCCTAGTAAACACTATTCCCTATGGAGAATGATCAATCCCCCGGTACTTGCCATTCACTATACTACATCGGTCAGGTACACTGCCTGGTGGGGATTTTAAGCTTCTCAAGATCCATTGAGAAGTACAACTTTTGTGTAGACTACAATCCAGCACATCAAGTTTATAGTAAATGACGACCATGATCAATCGAACAGAGCCACGCCTTTGAGATTAAATGTACATCTATGACAATGATAATCTGGATATGTTATTACGAATATGTTTAAGATTATTTGTGGCATCTAGTTTGGTTCATTATTTTGCTGATAGATTATTCTTGTTTACTTTATTCCACCATGAATCGTTACACATTTACTTTGGGATTCAATTTGAGGCAGCGGCCAGCGGTGGAAGGTCGTCGGAACAATTAGGTTGATGCAGAACGTTGGTAATTAAGATAAAGCAAAGTTCAATGTGTGGTAGTGTGGACTGATGATGATTTTAATTTAGATCATTTCTATGATGCATCAGCAACAACGAGATATATGAATATATGATAGTTAAATGCTCTAAAAAATTTCTGGTCAAGCATCAAAGTACTATGAGGGTAAATAGTGTCATGCCATATTAAATTAATTTGTGCAAAGTAAAATTCTATTTGCACATATCAACTCACTAAGTTTAATTATAAATTGAAAAATGCATTTTAATACATATTAATTAATCTTATAATTTACCTTACTTAATTCTGATACTGTAATTAATTTACTTTAAATTCCCTTATATACGAGGCATTGTAACCCATGGTATGCAAGGTGTTGGACCCTTTTACTTAGTTAAGGTTAACTACAAAGTTAATCTAACCAAGTTCCATGGTATAGCAAAGTATTGATTAATTGAAAAGTAAATAAACATAAAAGATAAGACATAAAGTTTTTCAACGTTTAATTCTTTATTAGAAATAAATCAAAAAGAACTATACCCAAGTGTTTGCGGAACAACACTTGGGATTGAAATGACAAGTATGGTGTACTCCTCACTAAACCCAAGCTGAGTTTAAGTGACAACTAAGATCCTGCTGAGCTAACTCAGGGATTGTATTGTTCTTTGGAGAGAGTAAAGATTTGGTTTGTGAATGTCTAAGCATTAAGTGCACAAACGTAATCTTTACCTCTCTCACTTATTCTCTATTTATACACAAGTAATTTCTAACACTTACCTAATGGACAAATACTACAAGACAATATTACATCATCCTACATTGGACAAAATACATAGGTATTTTGTCCCTGTTACAATTGGCTATAAGTAGTAAAGGACAAGGATGCTTTTTGGTCTTCAGTGTTGACACAGTTCTTGGTATTATACTCATTCAGGGAAAGTTGACCTTTGCATGATAAGGACCATCCCTTATCCATTCAAACTTATCCTGCCTAATCCCGCCTTTACTTCAGTCTTCTTATCTTCAGTCTTTTTTCACTCAGCGATCTTAGTTGGTGATGAGTCATGGAACTCAGTGAGTTATTGTCATCCCTCACTGAGTCCATCATCCTCTTCTTTGGCTCAGGTATCATTCACTGAGAACCGCCTCACTGAATGGTGAACCTTTCTTCATAGATTCGCCCTGAGCGTCTTGAGGATGACTCACTGAACAACTATGCATTCAGTGACTTGTTTGGTGTTCTCAGTTATGAAACACTTAGGATATTTTATGTTCAAATCCTGGATTAAGGAGTTTGGGTTTTAACAGACCCAACAGTCTCCCCCTATTTAGATATACAAATAGCCTGAGTGTTTTCAAGGTTTTGTGAGAGATAGCAAAGGTATTATCTCTACAATCCTGAATTACTACGTATTATTTAGGACACTGAATGTTAAACAAAACATCAATATTATTCATGATTATTACAATCCTAAATAAAACAAAGTAAATAAAGATAGTTGGTGTTGCAGACATGCTCAGGCTTCAGAACTTCAGACCCATGGCTTCAAGTTTGGCTCTCTTAGTATTCAGTAGGTGTTTATCAGGATGCTCTTTGATTTTGTTCTTCAGGTCATGACAGAATCTTGCATTAGCCTCATTCTTGATGGGATTGGCAATGAAAAAGTATCCTGCCATTGCCTTGACTCCAGCATGATCAATGTCAGCCCATCTTTGGAAGGCTGGATCTCCAAACTCATCTGTGAAGAAGAGGCCTCTCTCAGGTTGCTCGATGACTAAATTGTTCACAAATGTAACTCCTTCAGGGAGGGCTCTGTTGCAATTTAGACATGGAGCACTGACTTCTGGTTCAGTCTCTATCTTCTTCCTTTTCCTTTTAGAAGACTGGGTAGGAGGAGCCTGAACAGCAGGTACTGATGCTGGTAGTAATGAAGGGATCCCAAGTTCCTCATACTTTTTGGCCAACAGATCATACCTGATCCTGAGGGATTTCATTAGGTTCTTGACAACGATATTGTTCTTCTTTGCAATGATTGGACCTAGCTCATCAAGCTCAGTGATCCCAAAGTCAGCAAATCTGAAAGGATCATGAACTTCAAAGTGTCATTTTTCCTGACCTCTGTAGATACTGAGAACAGCAGGTTTAGAGTTCTGGTGAATCTTGACATCAGTGATAGTTTCTGGGTTCACTCTCTGTGTTATGATCCAAGTATACTTCTCAATGTTTTGTTGCCTGATTTCAGCTGATCTTTTCAGTTTGGCCTCCCTCTTTTCTGTTAGAGCCATCAGGGCAGCATCCTGAGCCTTTTTGAACTTTTCACCACCTTCTCTATGTGCAAGGTCCTAAGGCTTCAGTCCAATAGTTGTGGCTTCCTTATTAACCACCTCAATGAGAGTAGCCTTGCTTGCTTGTTCCTCCGAAGCTACTTTCCCCAGTCTTTCCACTTTATCCATGTGAGCTTGGATTTCATCTTCAGTCATCATGTATGTAACGCCATTCATTTGAAAAGGAATCCTGACAGGTGCATCAGGGTCCGGTCTAATGACTGAAGAAGCAGCAACCAATGTAGTTGTAGGCTTAGACACAATAGTGAGAATGCCTTTGCCCTTATCCGTCTGGATTGATGGTTGAGTGGTTGTTTTAGGAGACTGGAAAGATGAGATTGGAGTGGCTTCAACTATGTGCTCCCCCTTAGCCTGAGAGGAAGGTTGACTGGTGGAAGTATCAGGGACACCTGTTTGTGGTACTTCAGTGGATCTCTCCCCCTCAACTGTTGCCGCAACATCAGTGAGAGCAAGAGTTGGTGCCACTGAAGGACCCTTGAAGGCCTGGTAAAGTTCTGAGAGCATGTTCTTGATGTCAGCAGTGTCTTTCTGAATTGTAGACACTTTGGCATCCAGGGAAGCCTGAGATGATTCAATGGCAGACATCCTTGGCCCAAGATTCCAGGCCAAGGAGTTTGAAGACTTAGCCCAAGCAGCCAAGTTTTTCTCCATGAGGCTGAGTGATGAGCAGATGGACACCACTGAAGAATTGAGACCCTGAAGATTTACAGCCTTTAGCATATCCACCAACTCAGTGAATTGAGTAGAATTCTGTTGGTAGGTTTGAGCAGCCTGAAGGATTTTCTGGTTTAGTTCAGGATCATCTTTGACAGACTCTTGAATGGTAGAAACACTCTTGGTAATGTGGCTGAGCATTTCGTTGAACTTGTTGAGGTGTCCATTAAGAGTAGTCAGTTTGAATGCAACATCAGCTTGCTCTTCCAGAGTGTTGTCATAAAAGGCTTCAACTGAGTCCCTGAGGTTGAAGTAGTGAACAGCTTGCTCAGTGTGCATATTAAACACATCTCCAGTGATATCATCGTAGATGACTTTGCAGGCCTTTTTCAGACACTTCATTAGCTTTCTTTCAGTGAGGGGCCTGGAGTCATCATACTTAGCCAATTTTTCAAGAGAGGAAGGTTCTGGTACATTTTCTTGTTGAGCAGCAGGAGACAGAGGGGATTGTTCAGTGGGTGTTGCTTCAGTCTCCATATCATCACCAGCTTCATAGAACTCTTCCTCACTGACTTTGCTATCATCATCATCAGAGTCAAGAACAGCCTGAAACGTAGCCATTGAATCTATCTGCAAAAATGGGTTAGCCGGCTCCTCTTCATAAGAAGGCTTACCTTGGTTATGGTCGCGCCCTGACCCCTCAAATCCAACAGACTGGGTTTTGTCTGTCTGGTCCTCAGAGTCAGTTTGCGAAGTATGGGCAGCTCAGTGAGGGGGTGTACGTTCCATATCAGCGGGTGGTTTTAATCCCTCTGAGTCTTTGTCCCTTGTGACTCCTTCAGACACTGACGGGTGTGTTTCAGTGTCATCATTAGAAATCAATGAAATGTTAAGGCCCCCCGTTCCAACAGGCTAGTTCTGGCCTATCGAAGATTTAGGGGCCGCCACTCCCTGAGACTCTAGTTGTGATGTACCAGAGACGTTAGCGGGATAAGTGGAAGGCGCTCCCCTACCAGCGGGTTGTATGTTTCCCTCTGGATCTTTGGGAGTAGTTGTGTGGACCAAGGGCACTGACTGTGATTTTTCAGTGACCTTCGTTGTCCCTGGGGGTGGTGGAGCCTGGTCAAGGGTGACATTTTTGGGCTTAGGTCTTCTTTTTGGCTTTAAAGCCTGTGTCCTTGAAGCCTCAAGGCCCTGTGCCTTGGGTTTGGTTTTTGGCACAGTCTGAGACTTCCCTGTCCTCTTAGGAGGGGAAGGTGGGTACACTGAGTCCCTCCGGTTGTTTATGGCAACCATATGGGCCGTCAATTCAATGTTTGAGACTAAGGATGGGTCTTTTGAAAAATTTGAAGAACTCAGGATGGCTGGTAAAGAACTTAAGTGTTCATCCTGAGTGTAGTCACAATCCAGTAACCTTTGAAGAGCACATGAGATAAACCTAGGGTACGATACATAGTGTAACCTAGTTTTATTCAGTAGCTTGGTTACAAGATCACCATAAATGATCTCTCCAATGTCGACAGTGACCCCATTCATTAGGCAATAGGCCATCATCACTTGAACAGGATTAATCTGTTCAGTGGATGAATGGTTCCCACCGAGAACCTGAATCACAAAAGTGAACAAGATCTTCCAAGCCATGGGAAAAGAGCTCTTGGTGACAGGGGACTTGTCCAAATATTTTGGATCCAAAGCAATTTTTTCTAACCCTGATTTGACATTACTTGGGTCAGGGTGTGCAACATATTTTCCATTGTTATAGTCAAGTCCTGTTGCTGAGCAAGAAGTTTTGAAATCCAGGACAAATTTTCTTTTCCCATTTAAAACAGAGAAGCTGATGAGAAATTCCTTGAGGGGTCTGAGTTCGTTCTCATCAGCACTGGGTGTCTGGTCAATGGACTGATCAGTACACCAGAACTCGCTGAGGAGGTGATGATACTGAAAGTAGCGTGTTGATGTGAAGTCATTTTTCAAAGGACAGTTGTACAAAAATTTCATTATTTCCTTGTAGGCAGGAACATTGGTTGGGTGATTAAAGTTGCCTACAACATTGTTTGTTTTAAATTGTACATCAGCAAGAGTCATTTTTGCCCATTGAGGTGCAAACATGATTCCTTGGTCTTCTGCCATTTTTAGGTAAAGAAAAGGTTTTGAAAGTTTTATGGGCAGAATATCACACACCAGATGATTCTCAAGTTAAATCTAACTTGTTTCTTGTTGTGAAATGTGTGATATTGTTATTAAGATGTTTGCCAACAGGAAGGATTTCTTGTTGCAAATTTCTTAACCAAGAAAGAATGTTTTGAAAATACATTTTGTTTTTCTTTGAAAAGATTACACACAACTTTGCAATGGAGAAATTTTTTGCAGAGTTTCTTTAAGAAATTTTGTGTGTGTGTTTGTGATTTTGGAAAGGGGTATTTATAGAGGGTGAGGAATACCATTGGTCAGAAATTTTGAAAATCAAAATGAAGAACCGTTTTAGGATCCGCATTAAATGCCACCACTCCACATACCCAAGTTTTTCGCAACTTTCGAGGTAAACAGTGCAAAGAGCCTGCACAAAATGCACTTTTGCAGACATGATGTCACAAAAATATCAAGGGATATTATTTGTGAGGGAAGGCATTAAATGCCAAGTGGGAAGTTGATGTGTAAGTGAGGGCTCAGGTATGGATGCCAGTAAGGCAGAGACATATATTCCTATATTAAATAGAAAATTCAGTTACCAACCTAGGACATTTACTAACTAGATACTAGAAGCATTTAGTTATGCATTGAATTGCATTAGTATAATGTCCTGAGCCCCCTGAATGAGAATTCATTCAGTGTGAATTATTTTGGGTAAGGAGTCCAGTGAGTTACAATCTCAAGGTGAGAAGCTCCCTGTGAGTGATTTTTGGTGATGTTGAAGGGTTTTACTGAGGAAGGTTGATTATCAGGGGATAAGAATATACACCATGTAAGATATCTCAATCAGTGATCTGATTATCAATATCTAACATGCCTAGTTCTGCTTTTAGCCTAGTGAAAGTAGGTTCATCCAAAGGTTTAGTGAATATATCAGCTAGCTGATACTTAGTGGGAATGAAGTGTAATTCAATATCACCTTTCATGATGTGATCCCTGATAAAATGATATCTGATATCAATGTGTTTTGTTCTTTGATGAAGCACTGGGTTGTTTGATATGGCAATTGCACTTGTGTTATCACAAAAGATGCGTACCATTTTGTAATGAATACCATAGTCACTGAGCTGACTTTTCATCCATAACACATTCGCACAACAGCCAGCAGCAGCAACATATTCAACTTCTGCTGAGGACATTGCAACAGATTGTTGCTTTTTAGCACTCCAACAGACTAGCTTTCCTCCAAGAAATTGGCAGGAGCCTGAAGTACTCTTCCTATCCATGTTTCATCCAGCATAATCAGAGTCTGAGTATCCTTTGAGATCAAACCCTGAACATTTGGGATAGTAGAGTCCAAGACTGGAAGTGCCCTTAAGATATCTCAGTATCCTTTTGACAGCAGTGAGATGAGATTCCTTTGGTTCAGACTGATATCTTGCAAATAAGCACACTGAGAATTGAATATCCGGTCTTGAGGCAAGAAGATACATCAGTGACCCAATCATACCTCTGTATAGAGTAGGATTAACTGGTTTTCCAGCAAGGTCAGGCCCTAAATTGTTGGGAGGTACCATTGGGGTTTTCACTGAGGCACAGTCACTGAGGTCATACTTTTTGAGTAGGTTCCTAGTATACTTTTCTTGACTGATGAAAATTCCTTTCTCAGTTTGTTTGATTTGTAGTCCAAGAAAATAAGTGAGTTCTCCCATCATACTCATTTCAAATTTCTTTGTCATCAGCTTTTCAGACTGTTTACAAAGTTTGTAACTTGTTGAGCCAAATATGATGTCATCCACATATACTTGGACTAAAATCACATCCTCTTTTGTTCTATAGGTGAACAATGTATTGTCAATTTTGCCTCTGACAAACTTGTTTTGTATCAGGAAGGCTGAAAGAGTTTCATACCATGCCCTGGGAGCTTGTTTTAGTCCATAAAGGGCTTTGTTAAGCTTGTAGACATGGTTGGGAAACTCACTGCTTTCAAAGCCAGCTGGTTGTTGCACATATACATCTTCTTTAATGGTACCATTTAGGAATGCACTTTTTACCTCCATTTGGTAGACTTTAAAGTTCATGTATGTTGCATATGCAAGAAAGATCCTGATGGCTTCCATCCTTGCAACAGGTGCAAAGGTTTCCTCATAGTCAATACCCTCTTGTTGATTATATCCTTTTGCAACAAGTCTTGCTTTGTTTTTGACTACTGTTCCTGACTCATCTGTTTTGATTTTGAAGACCCATTTCATTCCTATGATAAACACTCCCTGAGGACATTCAACTAAGGTCATGACATCATTTCTATCAAATTGTTCTAACTCATCTCTCATGGCCTAAACCCAACTCTCATATTTAAAGGCTTCTTTGACATTTTTAGGCTCTATTTCTGAGATAAAGTCAACATAGAGGCATACATTGGCTGAAGCCGCCTTGAGTTTGGCAGCCATGCTCCTTGTAAGCATGCCTTCTGAAGGTTCACCAATGATGTTAACAAGTTCAATTGTTTTAGACTTGGTCCAGCTATCCTGAGGTCTAGGATAGGAATTGGAACTTGTAGAGGCCTGATGTATACTTGGAGTGGGGTCTGATATGGGTGCCTGAGGTGCTTCAAGATTGAGATTTTCAACATCCTCAGTATGGTTAACTTGTTTTGTGGTATCTTGAACAATAGGTTCACTGGTGGTGGTCTCATTGGGGACAGGTTGAGTTTCTATGAACTCACTAATGGTGGGTTGAGGTAGGTTATGTAGATTGATGTAGTAAGAGACATCAGCATCAGCTTGATATTGTGTGGAGAGATTACTCTCAGAATGAAACACATCAGGAGGATATCTTGATGAGTTATCAATACCAATTTCTTCCACAGTGGAATTTGAAAATCTAACAGCTTCAGTACTCTCATCAAAAGTGACATGGAAGGTTTCCTCAGTCTGTTGTCTCCGGGTGTTGAATACCCTAAAGGCTTTTGAGACAAGGGAGTACCCTAGAAAGTATCCATCATCAGCTTTTGCATCAAACTTTCCAAGATGGTCCTTATGATTATGGATAAACACGGGACATCCAAACACATGGAAATAGCTGATATCTGGAATCCTTCCTTTAAACAACTCATAGGGAGTTTTGCTATGTCTCTTCACAATAATGGACCTGTTTTGTGTATAGCAGGCTGTTTTTACTGCCTCAGTCCAAAAAAGTTTGGAGAGAGCAGATCCATTAAGCGTTGTTCTAGCAGCCTTAATGAGAGTTCTATTTTTTCTTTCAGTAACTCCATTTTGTTCAGGGGTGTAAGGAGAGGGAAAGTTTTGAGAGATACCCTTCTCATCACAGAAACATTCAAGGTCATTATTTTTGAATTTAGTTCCATTATCAGTCCTGATTTGTTTGACCCTGATGTCATTTTGGTTTTCAATCTTCCTGATGAAGGACATGATTGTTTCAGCAGCCTGACGCTTTTTGGTCAGAAAATATACCCAAGTGTATCTTGAGTATTCATCTACTATGACCAGAGTGTACTTCTCATGATGAATAGCCATTGGACTGATGGGTCCAAAGAGATCCATGTGAAGTAGGTGCAAGCATTTGGTGATAGAGGAATTTTGTTTGGTTTTAAAGGATGCCCTGTGGTGTTTACCTTTTTCACAGGCAGGGCAGGGTTTATCTTTTGTGAACATAAGTGATGGTAAGCCAAGGACTTTGTTTTGTTTGGTCAGGTTGTTTATGTCTTTGAAGTTCAGGTGAGAAAGTCTTTTATGCCAAAGCCAGTTGAGGGTTTCAGTGGCTTTAGCAAAAAGACATGTTCCATTCTGAGTAAGTGAGGACATATCCAAGACATAGACATCTTGCCTCCATGGTGCAATAAGAACTACTTCTTTGTTTGCATTAAAGATAGTACCTTGCTTATCATCAAACTGAACTATGTATTTTGCATCACATAGTTGACTGACACTGATCAAGTTGTGTTTAAGACCATTAACATAAGCTATTCGTGTAAAAACTATTCCATTACAGTTTACTGAACCATAACCTTCAGTGAGACAAGATGAATTATCAGCAAATACCACCTTAGGTCCTGGTTCTTCTACATATTTGTGCAGATATTCCATCACGCCAGTCATGCTTCTTGAACATCCACTATCAAGATGCCAAACAGGATCTCTGGCATGTCTCTGCACAAATGTAAACTGAGTTAGTTTTTCTTGTGAACCCACTTTCTGGTGGGCTTGGCTTTAATGGCCTTTTTGAACTGGGATATTGATCCATGATCAGTGGTGGTGTGAATGTTGCTTCCACATATACTGCATCTGGGTGAAGGGGTAGTTTGTTGGGTTGGTTTGGTATTTCCTCTTCTAGACTAAATAACATGTTCATGTCCTGAACTGTCATGAGTAGGATCTCCACAGATATCACAACATGGATACATCAAACAATCATCAGGGAGATGATCATTGAATCCACAGTGGATGCAAGGTGTGAAAGATTTAGCTTTCAGCCTTATCTGTTTGGAGCCTGAGGCATAGTTATGAGGTTGAGCATTGTGGTAGGATACAACACTTGATGAGACTGTGTAAGATAGATGATCAGAGGTTCTGTGATCATCCTTTTTGCATATCATGCAAAAGAGGATTCTATAACAGTCATCAGTGGTATTTGTTGTATAACTACACAGTTCACATCTCATTTTTGGTTTAGATGTTGCCTTAGATTTGGCAGAACTTGAGGAAGCTGGTTTAATTTCCTTTTCCAAGGGTTGAGTTTTCTTCTCAGATGATTCAATTTTTTCACTCAACTTCCTAACAAGTTTAGCCAACTGATCAAATTTAGAATCAGGGCTACCAGTGATAACCTCATTTGAGACTGAGGTTGTGGAGTCATCATTTGTGGTAGAGACTTCAGTGAGTGGTCTTTTCAAGATAGTTCTTCCTAAACCAACTTTCTCTATTGGAGAGTGTTGAGTATACACCAAAGGTGTTAGCTCAGAACTAGGTTCAGCTCCCTGAAGAACTTTCAGTGATGGGAGTGGACTCTGTGATATAGGTTCAGACTCATTAATGGACTCAGGAAGACTAGACTCATCAGTGACACCAAGCATATTTTTGATGGCCTGACTTTCAGGTTCCAAAATTTTACCAGTGTTAAAGTTTGGCAGTTTACTATTTGGGTTGACTCTTTCAATCCAGTCACTGGGTTTTGGTGCCATTTCCTTGTTAAAGGATATGCCTGAAGGCAGAAATGCCTTTTCACCATGATTCTCACTTGAGGATTCAGTGGTTTGATCTTCACCAATAATAGCCTTTTTGAGACTCACTAAGTCAAAAACCCTAGGGTTTTTCTGAGTCCACTTATATATCACAGCCTTTCTTTCTTAATTTCTTCTTGAAGAGCCTGATTTTGTTTTACAAGTTCAGTGTTTTGAATTTGAAGTGTGACAGCCTCAAGTTTTGCTTGTTTTAAAACCAGTAATTCATCTCGACACTTATTTAATTCAAAAGTTAACTTGTTGAATTTAGAAAACAAATTTTGTCTTTGCTCTTCAACGAACTTAAGATCTACATTTAAGTAGTTTAAAAAGGATTGCCAATCAGCATCATCATCCATAGATAACAAAATGTTTACCTTTTTCATAGTGATGTTGACCCATTCTCTATTTCTAGCATGGCTTTTTCCAACAGCCATCTTGTTGTCATCAGAAAGTGCCATCAGTGCACTGATCCTTACTTCTTCATCAGAGGAGACATCTTCCTCATCCCAATCATAGGCTTCAGCAACGAGCACCTTGTTTTTACCTTGAGCAGGTTTGGTAGGTGCAGTCTGAGGTACTGAGGGAGTTGTCTCAAGGAGAGCAAGTTTAGCTTTTGCTTTTCTGTATTTAGCTTCAAAATCTTTTTGAATGTTTGCATTTTGAAAATGTTGAGTGGATTGAAGCATTTTTGGTTGAAACTTGCTAGTTCCTGAGGAAGAATTACTACCAGAAGGTTTGTATGAAGGATCTGAGGTTGTTTTTGAAAAACAGTCTTTAGCAAAGTGACCCTTTTTGCCACAGTTGAAACATTCAGTGGATTCATTTGCCTTAGCTTTTTGAAAATTGAACTTGTTTCTTTTAATAAAACGTTTTGAATTTGCTAAAAGAGCCCTTTCTTGAAATTCAACTTGAAGATCATTGAGGTACTCATCATTGGTTCTCATATCAACCTCATCATCAGAATCATCTTGAAAATCCTGCACAACACCATTAGAATAGAAGGCAGTGGATATGGGTGAGACAGTCAGGGCCTTTTCGTTTTCTTGAGCCTTTTCAGGGTATCGCCTTGCTATTAAGTTGTCTTCATAGACAAACTTCCCATATATTTGAGGCAGCTCAAGATTCTGAATGTGATTAGCAATTCTGAGACCCTGAGAGAAGTTTAACCACTTCTCCGGGAGACTGTTGACAAAGCCAACGTTGATCTCATGCTTAGACAGTACTACACCATCATTTGAGAGCTCATTGAGCAAGGTTTTGTATCGGGTATAGGTCTGAGAGAGACTTTCAGATTCTTTGGCCCTGAAAGTGTTATACTCAACTTTCAGGTCCATGATCCTGTTTTCCTTGGTATCTGAGGGACCTTCAAAGCTATGAACCAAGTCAAGCCAAGTTTGTTTGGCCGTAGGACAGTTAATGACTGATTCCATTGTATCGTCATGGAGACACGATATAATGATGCTTTTTAGGCGTTGGTCCTGATTGACCACCTTTCTCTCATCAGGAGTCCATTGTGCTTCAGGTTTAGCTAAACCTTCAGCAGTCGTTGGGACAAAGGGACCTTCTTTGATACACTTGATATAGTATGGTTCCATACCAGTCAAGTAGCAAAGCATACGCTTTTTCCACTTGCTAAATTTTCCAGCTTCTAGTCTAGGAGCGACATCTGAATAGCTACCTCCCTTTTTGTCAACTAGCTAGGGTACATCGCTATCAGCCATGGTGGGATCTTTTGATTTTAAAAACTGAGCACTCTTTTTGTATGACAGATTTTGAAAGTTTTACAAATCAGAGGCTCTGATACCACTTATTGGACCCTTTTACTTAGTTAAGGTTAACTACAAAGTTAATATATCCAAGTTCCATGGTATAGAAAAGTATTGATTAATTGAAAAGTAAATAAACGTAAAAGATAAGACATAAAGTTTTTCAACGTTTAATTCTTTATTAAAATTAATCAAAAAGACCTATACCCAAGTGTTTGCGGAACAACACTTGGGATTGAAATGACAAGTATGGTGTACTCCTCACTAAACCCAAACTGAGTTTGAGTGACAACTAAGATCCTGCTGAGCTAACTCAGGGATTGTGTTGTTCTTTGGAAAGAGTAAAGATTTGGTTTGTGAATGTCTAAGCATTAAGTGCACAAACGTAATCTTTACCTCTCTCACTTATTCTCTATTTATACACAAGTAATTTCTAACACTTACCTAATGGACAAAGACTACAAGACAATATTACATCATCCTACATTGGACAAAATACATAGGTATTTTGTCCCTGTTACAATTGGCTATAAGTAGTAAAGGACAAGGATGCTTTCTGGTCTTCAGTGTTGACACAGTTCTTAGTATTATACTCATTCAGGGAAAGTTGACCTTTGCATGATAAGGACCATCCCTTATCCATTCAAACTTATCCCGCCTAATCCCGCCTTTACTTCAGTCTTTGTTCACTCAGTGATCTTAGTTGGTGAGGAGTCATGGAACTCAGTGAGTTATTGTCATCCCTCACTGAGTCCATCATCCTCTTCTTTGGCTCAGGTATCATTCACTGAGAACCGCCTCACTGAATGGTGAACCTTTCTTCATAGATACGCCCTGAGCGTCTTGAGGATGACTCACTGAACAACTATGCATTCAGTGACTTGTTTGATGTTCTCGGTTATGAAACACTTAGGATATTTTATGTTCAAATCCTGGATTAAGGAGTTTGGGTTTTAACAGACCCAACACAAGGTTTTGTTCACCATGAAAGAATCATACATGTGTTTCAGGGGAAAACGATTACTTTTTACCAAAATTTGTAATCACTCATGAAGAGTCGTGACTTTTCACAAAAAGTCACTTTGTTTACTATATAAACATGAGTTTGGTATTTCATTCAATATAACAACATATGCATCAAATTCTTTAGGTTTTGCTCTTTTTCTTTTGGGTATACATTGAGTATTCATTCTTGTTTTATCCCTATATAAATATCCCGTAACCCAAGACAATCAATAGGTAAAAATATTGTATCAAAAAAGTTAACTTTGTACTATTCAATAATTATCCCAACAGTCTTATGATTACCTAAAGGGAGATGATTTGCACACTCCTTTAATTAATTGGGACTTTGAAAAGTATTATGTATTGGCATATATACTCATAGAACAATTTTACTCATTTTCACCCTGCAAGTGTATTAATGTCATGATACAATACTTTTGAGTGTCTTAATCAATTAAGGGAGTGTGCAAATCACCTCCCTTACCTAAAACCAACATAAACAAAATCTTGATCAAGGCTGGCAAGGTCTATTTTTGGTTTTCTATTAATATCACTATCAATGGCAATCTGAATATATATGGATACACTTATAACGAAATTAATAACTGCTATCAATGATAAACAAGACCGGTATATTTATAAGTAGAAGGCTAAAATCGATAGATACTTTATGTACTAACCAAAACAACTCATTATGCTTTATCAATTCATAAACCACTCATTATGCTTTAAAAAATCTTACAGGTTAGTCCATGTGGTTGCAGAATCTTGCAGCGTCAATCACTTTACCAAATGACCATTTGTTTTTAGGGTTATCTCTTTGCAACATCCATCATTTTGTACGTTTTCATCGGTTCTTATACGTTTTTGTCCGTTTTTATATGTTTTCGGTTGTTTTTATACGTTTTCATCCGATTTGATACATTTTCATCTGTTTTTATACGTTTTCATCTGTTTTCTTACGTTTTTATCCGTTTTTGTCCGTTTTTATACGTTTTCGTTTGTTTTTATACGTTTTCTTACATTTTTGTCCGTATTCATCCATTTTTATACGTTTTCGTCTGTTTTTCTCACGTTTTTATCCGTTTTTACATATTTTCGTCTGTTTTCTTACGTTTTTATTCGTTTTTATATGTTTTCGTCCGTTTTATACGTTTTCTTACATTTTCGTCTGTTTTCTTTCGTTTTTATGGATTTTTGTCTAATTTTGTTACATTTTCTTGCATTTTTTGTAAGTTTTCGTCGGTTTTTCTTACGTTTTCATTCGTTTCTATCCGTTTTTAAATATTTTTTTACATTTTCATACGTCTTTATCTATTTTTATACGTTTTCGTCTGTTTTTATATGTTTTCATCCGTTTCTTCCGTAAGAAAAACAGACGAAAACGTATGAAAACATATAAAAAAAGATGAAAACGTATAAAAACAGACAAAAATATACAAAAACAGATAAAGACGTATGAAAACGTGAGAAAAACAGACGAAAACATATAAAAGTGGATGAAAATGTATAAAAACGGAAAAAATGTAAGAAAACATAAAAAAAACAGACGAAAATATATAAAACAGACGAAAACATAAAACAAAAAAGAACGTATGAAAACGTTTAAAAACAGATGAAAACATATAAAAAACGGACGTATACGTATAAAAACGGATAAAATGTAAGAAAACGTATAAAAACGAATGAAAAAGTAAGAAAACAATCGAAAACATATAAAAATGGACGAAAATGTATAAAAATGGAAAAAAAAAAACGTATGAAGACGTTTAAAAATGTATGAAAACGTGTAAGATTCTTAAGAGATAACCCTAAAAACAAACGGCCATTTGGCAAAAAGGATTGATGCTGCAAGATTCTGCAACTACAGGGACTAACGTGTAAGATTTTTTAGAGCATAATGAGTGGTTCATGAATTGATAAAACATAATGAGTAGTTTTGGTTAATACATAGAGTATATACATATTTTATTCTTTTACTTATAAATGTACCGGTTTTTTTTTTTTTTTTTTTTTTTTTTTTTTTTTTTGGTAAAAGGGTTTTTTCACCATGGTAAAATTCATTACACCAAAAACATTGAAGTACAAAGGATGAGGGTGACTCCCTCATCTCAGTCCCTTAGAACACTTACAGACTCAAATATAAGTTTATCATTAAAGTACCGGTCTTGTTTATCATTAAAAAATAAACCTTTTGTCTTTGCCAAGAACTCGAGTTTTATGTACAGCATATGTTTATGGGTAAAAATATATACAAATGGGTTAAGAGTTGCAATCACATACAAAGGGGAGACAAATTAAAAAGTCTAAAAAGACTTTCCAACCGTCTGATCCCCTTTATATCCAATCTCAGGGTCCAAATTAAAACATGTAAAAAAATACGCTCCTTCCTATAAAAAGGATAAAACCGTCATTTATCCCCCCATACCGTCTTCTCACTTCCCTCCATCTCCTCACCTTATTCATTTCGATCTCTCTTCCTACTCTCTAAAACATTAATTTCTCTCTCTAAACCGATTAAAATTTGGGGAAATTTTTAGGGTTCCTATATTCGATCATCTGTCATCGATTAAAACACGTTATCCACTCAGAAAAGATGACTCAAACTGGTAATTTTAGTTTTATTAAATTTCTAGGGTTAATTTATGTTTTAATTTAATTTTTAGGGTTAATTTATGGTTTAATGTTTAATTATGATTTTTGAGAAATTAAAATGCATAAAAATTAGATTTTTTGTATCAGTTTATTTTTTTAGAAAATAAAATGCATAAGAATTAGGATTTTTTTATCAGTTTATTTTTCTACTTTATTTTTTATAATATGATTTTATTTTTTTTAATATATATATATATATATATATATATAGGGGAAGGTTAATGTGAGAACTTTCTTAAAGTTGTAAAAATAAGAACTATTCTAAAATACCATTAAAACATTGATACATAACCAATTAAGCAAAGATGCACCAAAATAGTATATATTAATACAATTTAACATTAAATCGATTAATAACCAACTCATATATGAGAAATTGATTACTGATACACAATAAAAGTTTTGATACATATACATTAAAATCTCAAAAAACTAATTTCTTATACATAAATTGATACACCTAATACACAACAATTGCTAAAAACTTGATACACAATACTAAACCTTGATACACATTCACGTTGAATCAAAGTGTATCACTTAGTTTACGTCAATTTTCTTAAGAAAACCCATCAAATCTTTAACAATTTTAGTTGTAATTAATTATGTTTTTATTTTCTTTTAAGTTGAGTGTCATTTGTTATATTTTGGTTGGTTCTCATTTTTGCAACTTTAAGAAAGTTCTTATTTGTTCTTATATATATATATATATATATATATATATATATATATATATATATATATATATATATATATATATATATGATCAAATAGGAATGATAAAAAGTAACCACAACCGCACATTATATATATATATATATATATATATATATGATCAAATAGGAATGATAAAAAGTAACCACAACCGCACATTTCAGATGCACCTACAAAAGTAAATGCATCTTCCTTCAAAATTTCTTTCCTAATTTGAAATGTGTGGCTAGAATTACATCTTACCCTTCTTATTTTAATTATTTTTCTTACTTGATCCATTTATATATATGCAGTAAAAATAATGCAGTAAAAATTTATACTACATCGTGATGCAGTAAAAATTTGAAATCGCGAGGCAGTAACAATAATGCAGTAAAAATTTATACTGCATCGTGATGTAGTAAAAATTTTGGCGTCATCACGTTGCAGTATAAATTTTTACTGCATCGCGATGCAGTATATTCTTTTAGTTCATTATGGTTACTACATCACGAGGCAGTAAAATTTTTTACTGCATCACGAGGCAGTAAAAATTTTGGCGGGATTTTTTTTTTACCAAAAAAATTTTTGTTGGCGTGAAATTTTTTTCACGGGGGAGGGGGTGACACATGTCACTCCCACAATCTTTTCTATCCTTCTCATTTTAAGACCCCTTCTCATAATATCCCATATATATATATATATATATATATATATATATATATATATATATATATATATATATATATATATATATATATATATATATATATATATATATATATATATATATATATACAGTGAGACTTTCTTACGAGAACCGTCTTATATGCAAGAACTGAGCTAACCACCAAAGACATACATGCACGTCTCTAATAATTGTATTTTTGCACATATGTTCTAAAAACAACATATATGTTTTTAAAAAAAAACATAGTTGTTCTAAAGAATTTGATAATAAATTGAAAATACAAAAATTTTCTTTGAAGGTGTGCATGTATGTTCTTATAAAGCATGCAACGACAATATTGCGGCCATGTGTAAGGTTTTTGTGTAAAAGGAGGATGTGTTCATGATGATATTAAAGAACATAGGTGGATACTTACGATTATTGATGATTTGCATGTATTTTTATTTTATTTTATAAAGCGTGCGTGTAAGCTTTTGGTGGTTCTCTCAGTTCTTGCAGATAAGATGGTTCTCACAAGAAAGCCTATATATATATATATATATATATATATATATATATATATATATATATATATATATATATATATATATATATATATATATATATTTACTACCTTATAATGTATTTAGGATATCTAAATTTAGAAGTTTTAAAAAAATAAGACCAAAAACATTTTCACAAAAAGAAAGTTAGATATGTAGAGGTTTCATCCCAAAGTTAATTGTATTAATTTGCTATTAAAAAATCAGAATTGTAACATCCTGGAAATTAAATGTATTTAAATGTCGACTTGTAAATGCCTTCGAATATTTATACTGTCCATTTCAACCAAACTTGTAATAGCCAAACCCTAGTCTATATAAGCAAACATAAAAACACCAATACTAAACACACAGGGTAAATGGTTTTAAATTATATTTGAAGTTTTATTTGTAATGTTTGCAAATGTATTTGAATTATTATGTAATGATTGGAGAAAAAAAATGTATTTTGCCATAAATCGCCGCCGCATTGCTTGGGTACCTTTCAAGTGTGTGTGTGTGTGTGTGTGTGTGTATATATATATATATATATATATATATATATATATTTGAATCTGCAAGTAGTAAGGAAGTTTCAAATGGCGGTTCAACCTTGGGAGAAAGGAGATCAAAACGATTCCAAGACCGACCGGCTTTAAAATGTATAAAACCATGATTTATTGTTCAGTTATTATTGTTTGTTTAATTAGTTATTGCTTGATTCATCAGTTATTGTTTTGCCAATTATTGCCAATTCTAGTTATTTTATATTCAAAATATGTTCATCAGTTATTGTTTTGCCGATTCTAGTTATTTTCTATTTAAAGTAGGTTCATCATTTATTGTTTTGCCGATTATTTCCGATTCTATTTATTTTATATTCAACATATGTTCATCAATTATTGTTTTGCCGATTCTAGTTATTTTCTATTTAAAGTAGGTTCATCAGTTATTGTTTTACCGATTATTGCCGATTCTAGTTATTTTCTATTCAAAATAGGTTTATCAGTTATTGTTTTGCCGATTCAAGTTATTTTCTATTTAAAGTAGGTACATCAGTTATTGCTTGCCGATTATTGCCGATTCTAGTTATTTTCTATTCAAAATAGGTTCATCAGTTATTGTTTTGCCGATTCTAGTTCTTTTCTATTTAAAGTAGGTTCATCAGTTTAGATTGGTACATTTTTGGATTGCTTCATCAGTTTTGTTTTTGGTCATTGTGAATCATTTTTTTCTTCATAATTATAGGTAAAGAAGCTAAAAAAGCAAAGAAACCGGTGACTTTAAAAGCATATTCACCAAGTGATGATGACTTTGTAAAGGATGCATTTATTAATAAGAGAACTGGTGGTTCATTAAAAGGTGACAAACCTTTAGGTTCATCAACGTTTAACTCTAAAGGAAAAGAGAATGCTCCATAACACGTCAACAAAGAATATTGCAGAACGTGCCAGCGATTATTTCGATCAGGATGCTAGTGCTTTTTTTTGAAAGAAGTGAAAACAATCTAATCTAATAGTTTGTTATGGTTAAATAGTTTGTAGTAGTAATCTGATCTAATTAACGAATGTTTTGAATATTTACTTGCTTGGTATGGTTAAATAGTTTGCAGTAGTAACAATCTGATGTAATTGGTGAATGTTTTAGTATAAATATTAGTTTTTTAATTTCATAATAAGTGATTTTGGTTGGTTGGTATGGACAAGTTATTTTAGTTTAACAAATTGATGAACCTGGAAAAATTGATGAAATTGATAAACCTGAAAAAATTGATGGATTTAATGAACTTTTATAAGTAAAATTTGATGAACCTCAAAAAAACTTTGATCAATTTGATGAACTTTTATAAGTAATGTTTGATAAACCTGAAAAATTTTATGAACATCTCTTAAAAAAAAGAACTTTTATAAGTAAAATTTGATGAACATGAAAAGAACTTTGATCAATTTGATGAACCTAAAAAAATTGATCATTATATATATATATAAACTTTTATAAGTAAAATTTGATTAACCTGGAAAAAAAACTTTGATCAATTTGATTAATCTGAAAAATTGATCATTATAAAAAAAAGAACTTTTATAAGTAAAATTAGATAAATCTGAAAAGAACTTTGATCAATTTGATGAAAATCTCTTAAATAAAATTGATGAACCTGAAAAAAGAACTTTTATCTCAATTTTATAAATAAACTCATGAACCTAAACAATAAATTTGATCATAATACAATACTATTATCTCAATTTTAGAATTACTTTGAATATTATAAAAAAGCATTCTTATCAAACAAACTTCACATTTATTTGTCTAACAAAAAAATCAAATTTACTTTGATGATTATCCCAAAAAAATAAAATAAAATAAAATAAAAAATCATTCTTATTAACAAAACTTCACATTTATTTATCTAACAGACAACTAAGTAACTACACAAACAGTCTTCTCAGTCAACTTCGCCTTCTGCTTCATATGCTTCACAGCAACCTTATCACTAGCCTTTTTATCAGCAATTTGAGCTCTGATGGCATTGCACTTCGCCTGATTATGATCGTTCATACTAGATTTGCAGAATCTACTGTTCTTCTTACGCTTCCCACTTGGGTTAAGTGAACGTTCAACACTGCTCTTAATCCTTTTTCGCGAACCCTTAGTACTAACCTGTTTTGGACCAAAAAACAAAACATTAACAATTGGATGATCAAAAAATATGTTGAACAACTGATGAACATATCATAACAGATGAACCTATGAAAAATGATGAAACTATGATAATTGATGAGCCTAAGGTAACACATGACAATAACTGATGAACTATGATATCTGATGACCCTATGATAACACATGACTATATTTGATGAACCTATGATAACTCCTAACCTGTGATAACATAAAACTGATGAACCTATGTTAACATAATAGCTAAAAACACATAATACAGGGATAACTGATGAACTAAAAACATAACACACGACAATAACTGACGAACCAAAAACAACTAATGTACGTCAACAAAAAAGCATAAACTAACTGATGAACCTATAACATATGATAACACAAATATACACAAATAAACTAACTAATAAATCTATGATAACATAATAGCTAAAATAAACAAACTGATGAACTTATGATAATATAATAACTAAAAAGTCAATAACTGATGAACAAAAAAAAACATAAGCTAAAACCTAAAAATCCAGATTTCATAGCTAACCTCTCCCCCCCCCCCCCCCCCCCCCCCCCCCCCCAAAAAAAATAAAAAAAATAAAAGTTATTGATGAACAACACTATAAATCTCTGGGAATTCTATTTAACGTCATTTCATTAGCTAAAACCTCAAAATCCGTTTGAAGCATTTCGTCGAGTAGTTGGTGTTCATCATTATGCCTATCACATTTCAACAACAGATCCTCTATGTTTACCCAATTATTATGAATTCGAAAAGTATGAAAAATAATTTTATCAGTTGGAACCTTGATTAAAAAAATAAAATAGAAATTAGCAAAAATACCTTGATTAAACACCTGAAGATCATCAATTGCCATTAAAACATGATTTCACAGATAAATCCCCCAAAATTTGATCCAATTACCCGATTGTAAGGTTAAGAACCCTAAATTTGATCCAATTAACTAGTTGAACAGTTAAAAACACCAAATTTATATCTGATTAACTGATTAAACGGTTAAAAACCCTAAATTGATAATTGATTTGAGCAATGAACACGATTTGATGAACAAAAAAATGATACGATAAGCAAAAAAAACCTAATTTTGCAAAAAGTGAAGAAGTGAAAGAATGATAAGGATGTGAAATTGAATTAAAGAATGAATCGAATGGAAATCATTGTGAAAAAAACTTTAAATAAAAATAAGAAAGAAATCAAGATTATCAGAAAAACCCAGATATTAAAATACAAAGAGGGAAAAAAGAAAGAAAATACTGGAAAGAAGGGATAAAAGATAGGCGGGGGTAAGATTACGAAAATGACCTTCGATGAAAAATTAGGAGGGACACGTGTCGCCATAAGAATACTTTCTAGACTTTTTAAAATTAACTCCTTTTCTAAGGGATCCTCACCAATGGGTTAAACTATATACAAAACAGGTTCATGTCAAAATTGTTTGCGTTAAATTGACTCGTTGGATTCCTTTTGAATGAAAGGTTCGGTCCAAAATCATTGTGGTTAAATTGACCTATTGTCTCGAGATATATAACCCAACAATGACAGTCATATAAGCAACTCGAATATACATTTTATGTAGTTCAAATATGATACACATAGTGGAATTGTTTAGAGGAAATTTCTTGAATGCTATTATGAACAAAACCACTCATATGAACATACTCACCCTTCTTTAAATGAAGTATTGTGTTCTAGTGTTAACCACAGTGGCATAAAGTATCGATCTCATTAGGGAAGTGATTTGCACACTCTCAAAAATGATTGGCATACTCAAATTTTGAGTGTATTAACATTTATACCCTCACATTGTTTGGACTTATTTTTATCCTGTAAGTGTATAAATGTCAACACACTCACATTTTGAGTGTGTTAATCATTTTTGAGAGTGCGCAAATCACCTCCCTAACCATTAGCATATGATATTTTTTTGTGAATGGGAATTGAATGCTAATCACACTAAAGAGTTACCACTTACCATGTCTTTTTCAAGTTAAACGAAGTATTGTAACTTAAAACGAATTATTGTGTTCTAGTGTTAACACTTCGTTTAGTGTGAACATACTCACCTTTCTTTAAACGAAGTATTCTGTTATAGTACTGTGGTAACTATTGTGTTCTAGCACTCCCGTTCATTTTTCAGGATATTATATTTATTTGTGTTCAATTTCTCAATAGGTTTTCACATAACATAAATGTAACATTCGTGTGATATATAAAACAACACAGTATATTGTACATTTGTACTTACATTTATTAATAGCATGCTAATTAATACTCCGTATTTCGTGCAATTATATATGTATTTATTTTTGGTGAATAACCAAAAGTGACCTTTTTACAATCAAATACAGTAAGAATCTGTCATGTATCTCTACAAATTTTGTTGCCATGCCATCGCAACTACGGGAGAGTCGACACTTTTCACCACTTAGTTAAAAAAGGCAGGTGTTTTTTTTTTTAATAAAATAGCAAAAAGCGACATTTTTACCATCACATAAAAATGTAGACATCAAATAAGAAGTTAGCCATGTGCCCATGTGTCGATCCTGACTTTTTAGTTGTCATGTCACTTACAACATCCCATCGCATCTATAGGAGGGACGACACCTTTCTCCAATTAGTTAGTTAAGGAAAAATAGGTAGATGTTGTGTTTGTTTACTGAATAGCATGACTTCTGCTCTGTTTTTGGAGAACCAATATCGTTTGCAAGTGAATTAAACACATGTGGGCATGTGGCCTATTTATGCTCTCTAGTGCTAAGTCGCTATTGAGCACTCTCAATGATTAAAATGAGTGTGTGCGCATACAACAGAAAACGGACAGATGTGTGAAACTCTTTATGGATTGAATATATATTAGTTAAATGAGATGATTTAATAGTTATTGAATGTTTAGGTTTTATCAATTCAAAAGATGAGAAAATGCCATGCTTTTTATTTTCTTAAGACTTAAATGTATAATAAATGCAATGCATTAGACTATGAAGCAAAAGGAAGTCGACAGGGTTTGGACTATGGAGTTTTTCGGATGATAAAATCAGTTGAATTCTAAAGGATTCTATACTACCTATAAAGAAAAAATGGTCAAAGTGGAAAAGTGAAAAGTCAAGAATGTGAAATGTTGAAAAAATTTATTAAAAAAAATTATGAATTATAATTAATACTTTTATTAAAACACCCCATTACTTAAAAGTACAATGATTTATACAAATTGTACAACCAATTAAAACAATTAATACAAATCACAAACCGGGTTGACCCGGGACGCTCAAACCCGACGTGTTGAACCGGTTTAATTTGACCCGTTTTCGACCTAACTTAGCAAGCTGACCCGGTTTAAATCGACCAAATTTTCGACCAGAACGGTTCAACCGGTTGAACCACCCGGGTCGAACCAGGTTTCAAAACATTATGTTTAATTCTCAAATCTTCAAACTTTTATTATTTTTCATTTATAACCAATTAAAACAATTAATACAAATCACAAACCGGGTTGACCCGGGACGCTTCAAAACCGACGGGTTGAACCGGTTTAATTTGACCCATTTTTTACCTAACCTAGCAAGTTGACCCGGTTTAAATCGACCAATAGTTGACCCGGTTTAAATCGACCAATTTTCGACCAGAACGGTTCAACCGGTTGAACCACCCAGGTCGAACCGGGTTTCATAACATTATGTTTAATTCCCAAATCTTCAAACTTTTATTATTTTTCATTTATAACTTATAAACTTTTTTTGATCAATAAACTATCTGTCGCTATAAAATCCTGTTGCTATGCACGGGTACTCGTCTGGTCTATTAAATATTTCAAATTGAGTTAATTGCCATTTAATCTAAAACTCAAACTTTATACAGTATTATTTTAATAGCCATTGAATGTTTAGGTTTTAACAATTAAAAAAAATGAGAAAATGCAAGAACTTAAAGTATAATAAATACAATGCGTTAGACTATGAATCTAAAGAAAGTCGACATGAAATATTTATATAATTGTATAATTATTGATTATATTATTGCATTATTTGTATTATATAATGATTTTTTTTTATAATGTAAATATTTATGAAGGAAAGTTATTTTACATGCTAAATTTTTTTTACATACAAAAAGACAAATTTGTTACTCAATTTCTTGTTGAGAAAAAAAGATATTAATTAATATTTAAATTAAATTTTAATTGCATCTATTTTTTATAATTTAAATATTTTATGAATGGTTGATCGTTTAAGTGAACGGCCTAAACTAACGACAAGGTTAAAATTGGACCAAACATGTGACGAGTGTTATATTGAGGACGTGATCCGAGACTTTTCAAATTAATAGACTAAAAACATTACATCCGACAAACTAGACAAACTTTAAAGACAAAAAAATGTAGCACACAATTATCTCAGCCCTCCATCTAGTCAACCATCTGAAAAAGGCGGAGTGACAAAATCGTAAATATCCCGTCTTTTTTAAAAAACGTTAACATCACAGTAGTTTCTTTTCTTGAAAAAAATTCAAAAAAAAAAAAAAAAAAAAAAAAAAATTAAGAATCGCTGAAAAAAATTCAAAAAAAAATCGTTTTCATTGTTAAAAGTATTGTGATATTAGCGTTTAATTTTGACTTTTGTGAAAATGTCAAAATCAGATTTTGATATCACATAAACCTTTTTTTTAATAAAAATTTTAGTATCATAATAACTTTTTTGATATCATAGAATATTTTTTTAATATCACGGTTCATTTTACATGTAAAAAAATTAGTATCACGGCTGGTTTTATAATATCACCGTTTTATAAATATCACCGTATTATAATATTGTTAATATCACCGTAATCATCATGCTTTCTTAATATCAAAGTTAAAATTTTTAAATATCAACGTAAATTTTCTTAAATATGGTAATAAAAAAACAGTGATATTAAGTTTTTTACTAATATCAAAGTAACTTTTTAAGTAAATATCGTTAGTATCATGGTAGGACTCATAAATATCCTTAATATCACGGTACTACTCATCATCACAAAACAAAAAAGTCCTCAGAAAAATCTGAAAAAATAAAAAACTAAAGAAGACAACAATAGTAAGGAGCGCTTAAAAGGAAAAAAAATTAAATAAATCATTTGCATGGTTAATTTGTACCGTGAAAATAGCGCTAGATCTTGACTTTTTTTACAAAAGTCAAGATCAGATCTCGAAATGGGTGGTCCAGATTTATCTTGGCTTTTATAAAAATCCGCACGTGATCCTTAACATATATATATATATATATATATATATATATATATATATATATATATATATATATATATATATATATATATATATATATATATATATATATAACAGGAGGCATTTGAAGGATATGTCCAGTCATTGTCCAGTCAATGCCACCTCATTGCCCAGTAATTCATTATCTGTCATGTCATCAGCCATGTCATCACATGTGGCACTATGATTTTTTTTTTTAAATTCGGATTTATTAAAAAGAAAACCATTATAGGATTCGAACCATGGACCTCTTGATTGGTTATCATGTATTTTTACCACTAGACCAACATCTTTTTTGTTTTATATTTTACAACACCATATCTATAAACCTCTGTAGTTAATAATTTTTGTTAATCAAAATATATCTAATCTAATTAATCCTTATCCATAGGTTTTCTCAAAACCCTAATACGGTGATCATTCTTTTTTAGATATGCTCAGCCATCTCCTCTATACGGTGCTCATCTTTTTTTTAACTCAAAACCCTAATGTCATGTTTTTTATTTTGTTGCAGCCGTATTTCTTACATTATAGCCACTTGATCTTTTAGCTGTTATCTCTTCCAAGGTATGTTACATGCATCTGATCAATCACCTTGATTCCCATTATATTTTATATAATTTTACCTTTGATTATTTACATGACAAGCAACTAACCATGCATTGAGTTAAGCTATTTAATTTGACATGTTGCGTGTTCTTTAGAGTACATTATTATATGTTCATCTAATGGACCATTACTGTTTCAGGTATTGGTTTGTACAAGTACGTTAGCTTAGGGAGTAAATCTTCCAGCTCATCTGGTTATAATTATTTGTAATCACTAATAATTAAGATTGTAATTGTGACTATGATCTTTAGTTATCTTAGTTATAAGAAAGTTGATTATTGTTATCAAGGGAATACCCAAGGTAAACAACCATATTCATAAGGCTTATAACAGGATATAAGGCTTACAACTATTAGCAGCCGAGTTTTTGTAATTATTGTTTCCCTTTTGTCAAGGTAAAAACTTTTACCTAATTTTCGTATTAAAATATTATTGCTCTTTTATAAGTACAAATCTGATTGGTGACTACCTTATTTAGGATTCAAAGCCGACTTATGCTCTTATACTGCCAATAGAATATATATCTGAAGATGAAAAGGGCAAGAGATCTGCTTCGTGAGTTAACGGTAAGAGATATGTTTATAATGGGTGTCATGTTTTATTATAATGTTACTCGCATGTAACTGATGAACAACCACGTTCATTTGTCGAAGGTCAGTTGCTCTATATATCAAGCAACGACTGAATTTCTGTAAAATAAAAATTCAGCACTTTCTTTTCTTTTGAATAGCATATCAGTTGTGGCTTACCTTACACCTATATACTCATGGTCAATGTAATTTCAGGTGCGAATGAATACCTACACGCAGGTTGTAGTAATTTACATGAAACCAATATACGTAACCATTCAGTGGCTTGGAACAGATGGCCAGGTTTCAGGTGGAAACGTGTTTGGGATCCTAATTGCTGCATCACCTGCCAGGTTTGTATTCAATCTTCTATGGGCTTATTAAAATTATATTGGGTTACATCAATACGTATGCATGCTCTATTGTGTAGGTCAGTTGCTACATCAGCAACAATGAAAAAAAATGACTTTAAGAAGACTATATGAGAGCATTTGAACAAAGAGTATATGCTGGTGCTCAACTGAAATATATATGAGATGCTCCACCTGTAACCTAAAATTCACACAACACACCTCAATACCTCAATGCAGAAACCATGGGCTACAACCAAGCCCAAACTACAGGTATTAACTGATTCAACCTATTCATTTACATATTTAATGCATGCTTGGATAAACAGATCACAAATGCTAAATAGAATTGATATTTAAGATTCTTAAACTGTTAGCCTTTCATTGAATGTGAAATTAAATTTTCCTTTGATCACATTCAGTTGCATCTTTCTAGCGATCTTTTTTCGTATCCTGATTATACGTGTTCTTATATGTTCAGGGGTGGGGGTTATAAGCCTTATATCCGGTGTTGTATTTTTAAGTATACTCTTACTTTGATAATTAACACCTTTTCTTTTCAAATGAATATCGAATTATTCATGCTTTAAACTGTTATTGATCACTAACATTATTGTCTCAGGTTATTAGTTTGACTATGTGTTTGAATGGACTATATTGAAGTATCCTCAAATTGGATCCATTTGTAGAGGAAGGGTCAGTGTATCTCTTAGTTCTTAATTTCAACTATTGTTTATTATATATTCTTTTATATAATCGACTACTTTTACCAGCAGACGGTTGAGAAAGAACCCTGGAACTACAGATAGTTGCCTAGCGCCAGCTCCACAAAATATTGACATGCATCCACACTCTGTACCATAATGGTCAGTGTGAATGCACATTAATCCATATCATGGAGTGAAAGTTATCATCAATGTTGATTGTACTTGGTCCTTCAATAATCTGTTGTATGACAAAACAGCTGTACCGCTGGCCAAACATCAGATTATCGTTAGCTTTGCTGTGATGAATTTTGAGCCTTCTAATTATACCTTTCCAGTTAAAATTGTTTTCGTGTTGTCCGCTTGATTGAACACAGAAATAACTGAATACTCTCATGGCATCATTTGTTTGCTTATAACACATCTTGGTGCCTTATTGTAGGCCATCCAATCGAGTGCACATACTTTGGGCGTTGTGACCAGGTGTGCTCCTGTTGTCGCTCTCATTTTTGGTTTGAAGAGAGGCTCAATGTTTCAACCACTCAGTCAGGTGCTCTATATCGCCGCTGGTGTTTAGGAGGGCGTGTCGTATTGGCACGTGTTTGGAATAAAAGACTCCAAGAACAGGTAGCTTTACCCAATTAGAAACAAATGTGGTTGGTGCAAATGACGAATTATTATTCATGACCGGCAAAATGATATAGCAACGCCTTTCTGTCACAGGTATGCATACCAGAATTGCTGAGAATATTGATAGATTATAAGGGTCTAACCTAGAGAGAAGGATGGGAAATCACTCAAAAGTTATTTTTTATTGTAATCTGAAGATATTCTATTTTTTTCCTGTATTTACCTCATTTAGTTTATTTATATACCACACTATTCTACCCGAGGCTTTAGAGAAGTGGAGTTTGAATCTTCTTCAAAAACTACTTCCTCGACATGCTGAGTTAATAGAAGTTATCTTCATTGATTCTATTACTCTTCATTTCTGGAATCAATTTCTTTTTCCCGGTTTTCCCTTTACTTCCTTAGAAATTCACATTTTGTGCACCTCTTATTCAAAATATGTTGTTGTACTATTATGATGATTGAGTATAAAAACACAAGAGAACTGTGAATTTACACTAAGGATATGACGCTAACACCTGTTATTATTTCCAAAGTCAAATACCAATTACTGTTTATTCATTTGTGTTTCAGCATGTGTGCTTATTTGGGTACTGATTTTAAAATTATGGTATGATGAAGGTGAAGAAATGGAGGGAGTGAAGAATGAGCTATCAGCGCAATGAGTGGTTTCACAGTCACTAATGCGAGTCCTAAGAAATCACCATTGTCACACTCCACTCTTTTAGGTAGGTATTTCTTTTATTACATACAATTATTGCAACGTTTGTAAACACAACACCTAATACAATATATTGAACCTACTGACTTAATTTGTCCATACAGTATATTATGAGTGACAATGATAGATGCAGAAATTTTGTAGTTATCTAATATATGTCTTAATTTTATTATTTGTCACACTTCATAATTATTCACGTCAATTTGGCAAGGTAACCGAACTCTTTGAGTGTTGATTTCTGAGTCCTTTAGTCATTTAATTATTACAGATGTGACCTTTGAACCTTTGAGTTCAGTTGGATATGTTCCACTATATCTGATTTGTGACAAATTAGATACTGTATTTTCACTTCTTTGTATCTCTATTGGGCGTGTCTAATTAGAGTCATGATCTTATTGTTAATATGTGTTGGTATTAATATAAATTTACCCTTTGCACCAAACAAAATAGGTTGAATTCTGAATTAAATTGGTACTTGGTTATTAGGTTTAACCATTCTTATAAAGATAACTTCCAAATGAAAAGTTTAGGAGTACATTTTGTTCACAGGTATATATAATCAGTGAATTCATTATATATACTAATATAGGATTTCAGTTTGACTTATAGGCAAAAATAGGAAAGAAATACTTATTGCTAAAGAATGGAACATTGTAGGTTTCTAATGATTATGTATGTATTAATTGAATGTGAAGCAAATATATAAAGAGTGAGGGTATTGTGTTAGCAAGTGATTGGTTAAGAGAAAGGACACATCTCTCTTCATGTAAATTATTTACTGAATGGCCGCAACGATTTTGCTCAATGAAGTTGACCATTTGGATTTAGTTTTTTGGCAGATAGGAGAATTGAAAAGCGGTCTACAAGATTAATGGAGCTCAACGAGATAGTACCATTAATTTAATTTCTTTCTATTCAAATGTCTTTAAGAATCTAATATAGTATTTTCAATTGAAACACCCCAGTTGATATTTATAATATATATGTATGTTGCAGTAAGTGGATGCTCTATTTCAGATAAATATAAACCTTTTCCGGTTTCGATTATAATATGAGGTACCCATTTTGTATCTGGATTTATATATGTTATGAAGTATAATCTTGAAATATATTTCAATTTAGTTTTTCAGATTGAGATTATTATTCAATATGAGCATATACGACTTAGTGTTGGAAAAATGGGCAGGTCACACAAAATCCATCACAGGGGACACAACAGGTATACTATAAGAGTTATATCTTTTTGGCTAAAATGTTTCAACTGCATATAACTTTGTAACTAATTCACACATTACTTATAAATGGACACAAAACATTCATTGATCGACCAACCAGACATGACAACAATAAAAGCAAGCATACATTTGACAGTGGCCCGTTTTGACCCGTTATCCAACTCGCTCATCCCACACATTTTTTGCTTAGAGATTGTTTTTTGTCACTTATAGGCTGTTTGGGATAGCTTATTTTTCATTTCATAATTTTTTTCATTTATTTGCTTCACACTCACTTATTGTTGTATGTTCTATTTAATAATATATTAACACGGGATTTTATTAGTAGTTTTATATTTCTCTTTTTTTAAACAAATAACAAAAATGTCACATATATAAAACTACAATATTCACATTGTTGATTCAGGTACCAGCAAGACTGATGATTCAGATACTAAGAAAATTGTTGATTCAGGTACAAACAAGACTACTAATTCAGGTGCTAAGAAGATTGTCAATCCAGGTACCAATCCTTTTTGCTCATTCTAAGATGAAAACGTCATTGCATTATTGTTTAAAATTCTATTCATGTTGGTCATTAGTAAGATTAAATAGCACTATATTATTCATGTACCACAACAGCAAGTTATATGCTTAAACTTATACATCACTAAATGCCGTTGAAAGTCCTAAACTCATAATTTTGTTTTTCAGACATGCAGGCTATAATCTGTATCATTGTGAAACACACCCCACTGATCGGGTGCCTGAAATTAGGCGTGAACATGCTTCAAATATTCGAACGTGATTTGCAGCTAAATTGTGTATACAGAATTCAAGGTTTTGGTTTTGAAAGGACAGAATTGGGAAAAGACGCTTGACAACGATATAACTCTTAGTTTTGGCAAATACACACAGGCTGATCTTTTACAAAATGACAGCTTTCCGTACCACTATTTCAATTTTACTGCATACAATCAGTTAGACGCAAGACTGCATAAAAAGGTTACACTCCTTACAGGTAACATGACTTGCTAGCTACTGTTTTTGTAATCCGCAACACTAAAAGCTTCTCCATATGTGTCTGCAGACTAGATTAGCTATGTTCATAACGTAGAAAAAGTCAGAATATGGAGGCGCCACTACTAACAAAGTTAAAGTTCGCAACATTGGCATCCGCAACCTCAAGTATGTATTATTTATTTATTTTTATCTAATAAAATTGTGCAATAAAGAATTGTAACAACGGCTGATTTTCATAGCAACAACGTCGTGGTATTCACACTATGGAATGTGAGAGCGGACAATTTTGAAGAAGATAAATATATAAGGATGAACCAGCCTGTGGTTATGGCGGTTACTTCATGCTACCTTAAAAGATATGCTGGTAAGTCTAATAGATGCAACTAAACATTACCTTGCCTTTTTTTTTCATTATCTGAAATTCTCTTTTTTTTTGTGTAGGCCAGATACAACTATCTACAACTTCAGCCACTTACTACTACTTCAATTCTCCTGTTACTGAGACCACTGAACTGCTTAACGCGTATGAATAAATTTAAATATTAGCTTTTTAGCCGACTATTGGTTCAACATTTGTCCTAAATTTCTATTCCTAGAAACATATATAATCAGGCTATTCCAAGAGTACCTCAATTAAAAGTGCAAAGAGAAAAGCTAACAGATTGGGAACAAGAAAGGACTAGAAACCGTGAATTGGCGATACTAAGAAAGGCTATTAACCCACATTTTTTATGGTTGGTCTAATCACCGATTTGAGTGTGTATTCTTACTTGTCACATACTTATTTGTCATCAAAAAGTCTTCATTCTTACAACTGACTAACTGAGACATGTGTCATGGCCTATTATTATTATCATGACAAAAAAACTTACACGTTTCTCCTTTTCATGGTTTTTAAAAATAATTAATATGTGGCAGTTCACAATTTTGTTCGCGTATACTAAATTTGAACAGCTTTTGGTTTAGTGATTTTTTAGCGAGACGCAACGGCAACAATTATGTATAATTATGTATTTGTGTTTAATTTTTCATTACTTTATTAATATGTTTAAACCTTTAGATAGTTTTAATTGTGTTTGTTCTTTTATACGTACATATTAGGCTAAATCTTTTTGTACTTGGTTGTTCTCCATTCTTCAATATATATCTCTCTTTCAATTATGCGTAATATATGACTTCGTGCTCGCTGTTTTTTATAAAAGTTATTTGCAAATCGGCTTATAAAATTTGACTCATATTCGATAAACATCTATTTATTTTCGTTCTTAATCCATTAAATATATAATTTAGTATATTTATATCTTTATTTTTTGTTAACTTACTTTTTTCAAATATAATCACAAGTCATGGCCGCCCATCGGGCGGCTTATATGCTCGGGAGGGCTTACAAGTTATGCCCGCCCATCGGGCGGGCTTTGAAGTCTAGTATATATATATATATATATAATTCATTTCTTTTCTTTTTTTATTTTAAAACGTGGAACAATTTACTATTCGTCGACCTTGAAATTATAACCCAACTACCTAAAATGGCCCCATAATCAACTCGTTAATTTCTCCCAGTAGACATTTACCAGCCGTCAAAGTTGAAAACTAGACGAACATAAAGGGGCGTTTGCTTCACGATTTCAAGACCAGTTGTACTCAGGAACGAAATCAGAAAACAAAGTCATCAGGTGCATTTATGAGAATTAAATAAGACTACATGCATAACTTTTTTGGACATTGTGCATTTATAAAAAAATAGATGTTTTATAACAAAATTAACACTACGAGTCAAATGCATGGGTGTCCCGAAACACCCTCTGGTTCCGTCCCTGGTTGTAATGATGGGCACACATGACCGTGATTGCTATTCTCACATTAACACCAACTTTATTTTATTTTTCTAGAACATTTTTTATGACTAATTTAGCGTAATAAAGTGATCGGGGTTATTATCAAAACATGCCTCATTTAAAGCCAAATATACTCACACAAATTATTAAATAAAAACACCCACACATACAATAAACTCACATGACTCGGTCGTGCAGTCGACCA
The DNA here is from genome assembly GCA_030686995.1 of Artemisia argyi. Lineage (NCBI taxonomy): Eukaryota > Viridiplantae > Streptophyta > Magnoliopsida > Asterales > Asteraceae > Artemisia > Artemisia argyi. Next base: position 59,961,189 of record CM060677.1, on the reverse strand, counting down.
AGTCCTCCTGTTTTGGCTTAAGAAACGCGTCAGGTGAGAAGGGGGTGTAGTGGGAAGAACGCGTCCATTGTCGAGGTGACTGAGCATAACCATTTTACTACTGATGGTCTAATATACCATGCAATATTTGAAATCATAGGGTTAACACAAACCATGTAGAAAGTTTGCAATATAAGGGGGAGGGAGTGGTTCATTAATTCTCTCTCCCATCACTCACTCCCAACCAATCCCATTATGCCACATCATTCACCCACTTTTTCTACCACTCACTCATATTTTTAGAGGCAACACTTCACTCACCTTTCACTCACTTCTTTTTTTTCTTTTTTTTTTTCTTTTTTAAATTTCATTAAAATTATAAAAAATAAAAAATAAAAAAAATAAAAAAAATAATAAAAACATTAAAACTATAAAAAACAATACATAATATTTCTAAAAATTATAAAATAACATTACATAATACTAAAAATTATAAAAAAAGCTAAACTTCATCGTCTTCATAGTCCACCACGAGCTATGGTAATTGTTGAGCGTGAATATGCTCCATAAGATCAAATCAGAGACGAAAATGTGTTTCCTCATTTCGTATCTCGGCTAAGGCTGCTTCGTCAAACACCGGTTGGATCGGCGGATCCCGAATAAGAACTGGGGAGATTGCGGTACCGGCGTCATGTATAATCATGTTGTGCAATATCAGACACGCATAAACTAGTTTTCTAATTCCGTCTACTGTGTATGGCCATAAGGATTGTCTCAGTATACCCCATTTACCCTTGAGAACACCAAATGCCCGTTCAACATCTTTTCGAGCCGACTCTTGTACTTTCTTAAACTTTTTCTCTTTCAGGTTGGTTGGATATTTGAACGCTTTAACAAAAGTAGACCATGCAGGATATATGTCATCACAAAGATAGTAGCCACGCTTGTACGTATGGCCATTCACAACAAATGGGCACTTAGGTGCCGTACCATTACGCTCGGTGAGGAATAGCGGAAATTGCATCACAACATTCACATCGTTGTTTGAACCCGGCGGTCCAAAGAACGCGTGCCATATCCACAAATCATGAGACGCCAATGCCTCCATAATAATCGTGGGGTATTGATGATCACCCCTTTTATATTGACCCCTCAATTCGATTGGACAATTCCTCCAAACGAAATGTGTGCAATCTAGGCTACCGATCATACCCGGAATGTGATGTCGAGCTTCGTGTGCTTCGTACAAACATACAATATTATGGCTTGTTGGCCTACGTAGGTAATCTCGACCGTATATCTGAATAATAGCCTCACAAAAAACTTCGAGACTACTATCGTTAGACCACTCAAACGGCTTGTCTAACCATACAGTCGAACCTATTCTTTTATGCTCCATGTGGTTGATTTTTTTTTTTTTTTTTTTTTTTTTTTTTTTTTTTTGGATCGTATGTTTTTCCTTCTTTTTTTTTGACAGCTGAGTTTTTTTTTTTTTTTTTTTTTTTTTTTTTTTTTTTTTTTTTATTTATTTTTATTTTTTATGTCTACACTTCTTTTTTCTCAAATGTGTCCAATATATACTCCTCACTTCTCCAAAAAAATAGTCGTTTGTGCTCCCAACGGTCAAAATAAATGTTCAAAAAAGAAAAAGATCCCATGCGTGAAACTTTGTGGCACATGAAGCTTCTCGTGCGTGAAGCCTAGGCCGGCGGCGGTGTTCCCGTGGATGAAGCTTCACGTCCCGTGCCTTCAGGCACCCACTCCCACCTCCCTAAATAATGGTAAATAACTAAATTATCTCTCTTCTCAGTTACGCTCTCCACCTTAAAATTATAGTCACAATTTTTACTTTGAGATATTTTTTCAAAATTATTTATCTTATTTTTTTCATTCTATTTTGTCAACCAATCAAAGGTTTTTTTTTTTTTTTTTTTTTTTTTTTTTTTTTTTTCATAATTGGAATGAATTTTCTTTCAAAAGTTAAGTAAAAAAAGAGAGAGAATATATTTTTCTTGATTCTCAACATGGTTATTTTTTAAAGTTCTTCCTAAAATAGTCATGACCAACTCCGCAACTTCATCCAGATCTTGACACGTGTTAACTTTGTTAATTTTTATTGGCTCACAAAATCTAGTACAAGTGCTCAACCAACGTCTGCTCAACTGGAGGCTGAGCAGTTGAGCACGTGGTTATATGTACCTTTTATCTTTCCCAAGGTACTTTGCACGTGGTTATATATATCTTTTAGTACTTAGCCTCTAGTTGAGCTGTTGAGTAGCCGTCGATTGAGCACTTTTACTAGGTTTTGTGGGCCAATAAAAATTAACAAAGTTGACACGTGTCAAAATTTAGAAAATGACCTTGTTAGGAACTAAAAAGAAGATATTTGTCCCATTTTTTTATATTTTTCTCTTCTTCAATGTTTATAGCATTGACCCCGTGAACTAATTGAGACAAAACCCCACAAACCAAATGCCTATCAAAACAATCCTGTTCCATGTAAAGCAAACCAAAACCTAAAATGCTTATAGAAAAACCAAATCAAACCAAAATAATGCAACAAAAAACTTAGAGCAAACATCGGACAAACCTTACTAACCAGACTGAACTAATCAAAAAAGCTATGAATCTATGATAGAATTCAACAATCAAAAAACTTTCACGTGATAAAAACACTGTGGTGATATTATTCAACAATTTAAATAAGGGATTCAACCCACTAGGGTGTTGTTTAAGCATTCTTTATTTATAAAAAAAAACACATTTAATAAACTCATATATTCAATAATTATACATTTTTAATCATTTTAAATGGTATGTGATGCTAAATATAAAATGTTTAGAGATCATTAAATGCTAATATTTTAAACACGGAATGCTTAAACAATACCTAGTGGGTTGTTGTTAACAAATCCCAATAAATAAATATGACTCCGTGTGTCTAGGTTGTATTTAAAATCTTTCCTCAACTTAGTGAAAAAACCATTACTTGTAGTATCTCCCACCTATATAAAACAAGGTTAGGTTTTGGCAAGTCAACCCCCCAAAAATCTTTAAAACTCGCCACCTGGCATTTTTTTTCTAATCTGCGGTCCATACTCAATATTCCCCCCTAAAAATACTCGCAAACATTTAACACAAACACAACTTTTTCCCCAAATCAGTTTCGTTTAGATCAAAAACCCCAACCAATTAACCCTAAATCATTTTAATTCACATACATCGTACACCGGAACAAATAAACCCACACACATTTTACCCTAAATCAAATTATTTCACATCGATTCATACCCTAAAAAATCAATTAACCCTAAATCAAAATAATCCCCAAGATCGGTATTCATTTGTTCGGATAATATTCACATGATGAATAAATCAATCACTATGTCTTTTTATTATCATAATTCATAAACCCACGAAGAAGTCCCCAAATCATTATCCTTAAAAAAATCGATGTCAATTCAATCATTGATATCAATTCTCAATAAAATCAACAAATCAAGGATGTTTGATGTTTGGGAAAACCAATTCAAGCAAGAGAATGGAGTTGGATATTTGATTGTGGTAAAATTTATCTTCGTAGTTTTTAACTTTTTAATTTCATTAATTTTGGAGATTTTCAATAACCTTTCTATTTTCTTGAATATATGATTGAATTCATGTATCAAGGGATCATCTGAAGGAGGTAATTTCTCCTTTTAAAGTTTAATTGAATTTAAATCAATAATTACTTAAGATTATGTATTAATTGAGTTAGGTTTTCAGTTTGTATGATTTTGATTTCGAATTTGTTGAGGAAAATATTAGGTACTAAGTGTTTGATGAAATTTCTCTTCGAGAGAAGTTTGTAGAATTTGTTGAGTTTTAGTAAAAATGGGTCATCTTATGATTTATGCCAAAAGGATATAAGTTATTATGATATAGCAGAAAAGGATATACGTGATCAAGAAATTTGAACCTACAAAACTTGAAAGACGGATGTAAATGGATCAAATTAAGCTTAAAATACTTGATGAGAAACAATATTCAACCTATAAAAATTTTGTTAGATGCTCAAAGCAAGACACTTAAGCAAAACACTTATGAAAAGGATCAAATTAAGACTTTATTACATGTATTGCGGTTATGTGAAGTTCAGTTCATGCTGTGGAAAACTAGAAGGGGGGGGGGGGGGGTTGAATAGTTTTACGTCAATTTATATTTAAAAAAAAAAAACTTTGTTTGATAAAAACTTCGATTCTTATTTATGTGAATTTCAAAACTTGCACAACTCAAACAATTTAATCTAACTAACTAAATAATTATAACGTAAATATGAAAGTAATGAAAAGATAGAGATAGAGAGATCAAACCACAACACACGATATTTATAGTGGTTCGGCTACGAAGCACCTCTTCGCCCTACTCCACTCCTCGAGTCACCTACTCGAGAGTTTTCTTCACTATGTCAACAAACTCCCTTTTTGGCGGAGAAACCTTACACAACTTTCGCTTACACCAATTAACAACACAAAGCTAGATGTCGAGTCCTAATAGTAGCTAGAACCAATCTCACACCATTACATGCATTCTTCACAACTTATACACACCACTACTTCACAACTACACACTACTACTTCACAACTACACACTACTTCACACCACAACTTCTTCTATACTAGATTTACAAACCCACCAAGACCTACCAATTACAATCACTACACAACTTTACAATAACCACAAGGTACACAACTAATCTTCAATACTTCTTGATTTGAGATAAAAGGAGTATTCTTCTCTTGCACTTTGAATGAGGATGGATAGTATCACTTGAAAACAAGAACTAATATGTTTATGATCAAAGGTTTTAGGAAGATGATTTGAGAGAATTAGAACCGAAAGTTTTTGTGCAAAAGCTGAGGAAAAAATTCAGATTTGAACCAGTATTTATAGGCAAAGAAATCTGACACAGGAGCGTATGCCGGCCCCCTTAATTGTGTGCCGGCCCCCTTAAAATTAAGGGGGCCGCCCATAGAAACGGCCAGATTTTTTGTCTTTTATGGGGAAAGTTCATTTGGTGAACATTTAATTGAATTTGGTTAAAAATTTGAATTCATTTAATTCTTATGAAATAAACATTTTCCTTTAATTACCAAAAATATTTTTCTTAAATATATAAAATGTTTATACCATTTTATATAATTTGTAATTAGTAAATAAACCTTCCTTTGATCATAAAATGTATTAGGCACTTGTTTATTCATACCTTAAGTGAATTAGTTGGATATAACGACATTTTGTCACTAAATACTTATTTACGTAATGATTTTATATTTTGTGATCGTCAAAACATAGGGATATCGAAAAATATTAATAACGTTTTTACGCATTATTTATATCAACAATCTCCCCCTTTTTGATGATTACAAAATCTAAACTCATTAAATCAAAAATTATTATATATGCAAGTATTTAGTGAGTTTTATATCACTTCTCCCCCTTTTTGTGAACATCAAAAAGGTTGTCCCGAAATTGGATGAGCTCCCCCTTGATGTGTACTCCCCCTCGTTTTAAGGTTACAAGACAAGTCGAGATATGGAATGCTTGTAAAAATATTTAGAACATACAGTATATATGCATACAACAAATATATATATATATATATATATATATATATATATAAGGCAAGCAATATAAGCATGAAAGAAAACACTTCATGAAATTGATAAAAATACAAACATCATACATCCAAGATGCATGAACAATACAACTAATAAACTAAAGCCTTAAGGGCTTACATTCAACCAAAACTCTAATAGAAATGTTTTTTCTAGAGCTTGTCATCAAAATGATTTAAACAAATTTATTTTCCAACCATGAGTCATGCTTAATTTGGGAGGAGCAATGTTGTAGGTGGAGATGATGGAGTTGATGGATGTGTGTTTGATGGAGGTGGAGGTGTGGTTGATGTTGGTGGTGGAGGAGTGGATGTTGTTGGTTGAGGTTGAGGAAACAAGCTTTCAATGTATGAAAACATGTAATGTATTTCATCTCTTAAGCCAAAGATTATGGTACGGTTATGGATGCAATAAAGGCAAGTGTCACCATGGGCTTCAAGTAAGCTCCATGGGATGGGGTTGTAGTTTGGTTGGTTGAGTGGTGATGGTTAAAAATGTGCATCAAGAGGTGTGATGGGTGATAGTGAAAGAGTGATGTCTAAGGATGCATTTTCAATAGGTGGTGGTGTTGGTACTCTTGGTGGAGGTGATAGGTGAGTGTTGATGTAGTCATTGATGGATGATGATGATGATGGTATGGAAGAGGTGGAGGTTCTATGTGTTGATAGTGTTTTGGATGGTGCATTTGGAGCACTAGGAGATGAACATTGAGGTGGTGGTGATGGAGTGGTATTGTCTTCATTAGTGAGATCAATAAAGAGTTTTTTTGGTGGGATGATAACAAGTTTTTGTTTCTTGATTTGTTGGAGGTGGTGGTTTTTGGTGATGACATGATGAATTGGTTGAGGTTGATGATGATAATGGAGTGTGGATGAAGGTGTAAGGGGTTATTTAGCATGAAATCATGTTTAGAAATGGTATTAATTTGAAATTGCATTGTTAGATTCCAAAATCAGTTTAGTTTTTATGGGAAATGGTAGCTGGGACTAGCAAAAGAAGTCACAAGTTGCAAAAGAAAACAGTGTAAAAACTATTCCAGATGGCCGGTCCCCTTAATTCATGGCCGGCCCCCTTAAAATTAAAGGGGCTGCCCGTGTTAATTATGGGGGCCGCCCATCTGGTAAATTCCCAGACGACCAAATTTCAAAAATTTTCTAAAAGTGGTTTATTTTGGTTTTGTGTTTGCAGCAAGCTCTATTGGAACATTTTATTTTAGTTTTAGTCTATTAGATAAGCATATATATATATATATATATATATATATATATATATATATATATATATATATATATATATATATATATATATATATATATATATATATATATATATATATATATATATATATATATATAATCATACACAAATCATGCAAGCACAGATTAAAAGCAAGTATAAAAACATGCATACATGTAGAGCAACTAATAACAATAAGTTAACTAATAACATAGTTTAAGTGTATCTAAAATCATAGCAACAAATATTAATTTCCGAATATATATCGGAAATATAGCACACAAGAAACAATTATTCAACAAAAGTAACAAACTAATAGTTCAACAAACGCGATCATCCAAAGCAAATAAAAAGACCCCATCACTTCTTCTTCTTGAACAATCCTCCAATCGTCTTAGCAATGGACTTGAAGCCTCCTCGCATCTCCTCGCGTATCCTTTGGTTTTGATTAAGCAAATCGGTTTGTCGCTCAAATAGTACTTGGTTAGTTTGAGAGGAAGGAGATGGCACTAGGTAATCGCCTTCTTCAAGTTCTTCCAAGTCTTCAAGAAACGTATCGGGAGAGGGAGCATGATGAATAAATTCATCCTATTCGTCATCCTCTCGACGAGATGATGAGCCATGGAAACTGTGACGACGAGATTTACCCTTATCACTACGAGGTTTACGGGTTTGTTTAAGAACGAGAGGATGTAAGGTCGGATAGATGGACTCATAGATGCTACCATCAAGATCGGGATAGTGTTGGATAACATGACGATAGAGACGAGTGAGGAACATTCCATATGGAAGATTTGCTTTAGGAGTAGATCTTGCACGTTCAATGCGCTTGATAAAGAAATAAGCCAAATTTTAATGTTGTTCGGCAACAATACAATACAACATATGAGCGAGGCTAGCCGGGAGATGGTCACGGTGGCCTTGGGTACCAAACGCATTCTCAAGAATGAGTTCTTCCCAACGCTTCATGTCGGGGCTTAATTCTTTGAGTAGAATTTGGTTTTCGCTGATATCAACATTTTTGGATTTGATTTTTCGAGTGGTGGTTTCATGGGTTAACCCAAGCATTTGACGAATTTTGAGTGGAGAAGGAATTTCGGAGAAATAAGGACCAAAAGTTGGACGAGAATATTGAAGAGAACCAAGATCCCATTCGTTTGAGAAAACGGATTGACCGGTGAAAGGAATTTGGAGGATTTGACCAAATTGTGCAAGAGTTAAAGTGATGAATTCATGTTGGATCATGAATGAGATGAGAATGGAACCAAAATCATTGGTTTGGACCTTGACTTGGCTATAAAAGTCGAGAATAAAGCGAGGAATAATGGGTTCATTTATTTGGAAGAGACATTCAAAACGGATATTTGTGAACATACGATCGATGAAGTCGGATTGATAGTAAGAGGGATGTACGACACGACCTTCATGAATATTTCTATCTTCAATTTGGCGATAGAAATGGTGGGAAGTTGTGAAACTTTGGGAATATAGTTTTTGGTTAAGGAAATATCTTCGGTAATAACTTTGGGCATTTTCACCTAAACATAATAACAACAAAACAAAATTAAAATAAAGTCAACATTAAAATAAAGTGCTTATATTTTTATGACATATGTGGAATGTAAACGTACTTCGACTCTAAAGACTTTTAACTTAAGAAGTCGTTTACCATGTTCCCTGTTTTTATTTTTAACTTGTGTTGGATATATTTTACGACGTTTATCAAGTTGTTATGGGATAATCCAAACGCCCCTTTAAACATCTTAATATATCATGAAAATTTGCTAGATGTACATTAGATTGTATAACTAGCTATTTCCAACAAGTTTCTTATGCAAATGATTTGTTTTGAAAAGAATAGTTTATAATTTGACTCAAAAATACTATTTTTCTAGTTAAATCAAACGCTTCCTTATCTAGAATATTTACTACCAAAATGTCAATATATATATGAATTATATATCTTGACAACTCTAAAATGCTAGTTTTATACTTATATTCATGACGATGTATTATAGAGGTTATATTGGATAATTTTTTACACTATTTGGACATGATCCAAACACCCTCTTATCAAACAAGGAAAATATTTTTACTTCACCGAAAAACTTGTTTTGTGATTAATAAGTTATAAAACCATAATGTGATATGTTTTAGCAAGTTTTTATAGCATTATTCAATAATGTATAAGCAAAATTTGAAAATGAGTGTATCAACTTTTTCATAAATTTTCGACAAGAGGGTTTGTAATTTTTAGTTTCTAGTGTTAATAATACATTCGAATCCTAAGGGAAGCATTTAGTTATGGAATTCCTAGACTCAATTTGAAAGAAAAGATGAAATAGAAGAAATTGAAATAAAATGCTAAATCATGATTATGACCAAATTAGATGAAATTAAAAGAAATGTGTTATGAAAAACTTACAATACTTGTTACTAATCGTGTTATAAGTATTTGCCATTTGTTAATTGACCTTGATTTGAAGATTTGAGGATGGATTTTGAGTGGTTTTGGGTTTTTAGTTCGAACAGCAGCAGCAACGAATGAGTGGGGAAAGAAAAATGGAGTGTTTGGTAAGTAGAATAAGAAAGAAAAACGGATGGAATTCGTCAGATGGCCGGCCCCTTTAATCATTAAGGGGGCCGCCCATTTTTGTACTGCCGGTCCCCTTAATTTTAAAAGGGCCGCCCAGTCAAATTTGACTTTTTCGCGGTTTTGATACTGAAAATAAAAATAAGTAAATATATATATATATATATATATATATATATATATATATATATATATATATATATATATATATATATATATATTGTACTGCCGGTCCCCTTAATTTTAAAAGGGCCGCCCAGTCAAATTTGACTTTTTCGCGGTTTTGATACTGAAAATAAAAATAAGTATATATATATATATATATATATATATATATATATATATATATATATATATTTATTTTTAATCAAAAATACGTTGGAGAGAGTTCGCACGAAGAGAATTACTTGACATTTTTATTTGACATTTCGTCAATTAAAATTTTCTTGATAATTTTGGATAAAATTAATCAAGCCGTCAAGTCGACGATGGAAAATGTGGAAGGTATATATATATATATTGTAGGACCGTAGAACAACCTATTTCACATATGATTCAAGCTTAAACCTAGAGAGAGAAAGTAAGTAGAGAGAGAGAGAGTGGATGGGAACTCAAGTGTGTGGAATAATAACTTTGTTAACACTAAATGAATCACTAAGAGAACCAACCTCTCAAATGAGGTTTACATGAGTATTTATACATGAAGTCTAGGGCATCATCTATCTTATACATTATTACACTAATGGCCCTTAGACTTTCACAAAACATGAATACTAAGCCTAAACTTCATCATAATGATATTCTAAAGCAACCTATAACAATACGTTAATGACCGAAACTTTTTATAAATAAAAATAAGATTCTAACAATCTCCCCCTAAGTGTTGGTCATTGAGGTTGCGCGACGTCATCATCTTTGTCTTTAAACTTTATCATTCATAGCTCTTGACGTCTTTAAGAATCACTAGATGAATCATAGTTCCAGTTCATCATGCTTCATTGTTGTTGAAGTGATCCGATGATGTCATCTGCCTTTCGTCACTTCTGTGTTTGTGGTGGTTGTCTGCCATTCCAACATGCTCATACGTCTTAAGTCTTTGTGATACATGCATTTGTTGTTTTCGTTCTTTCACTTTGATCTTTGTCACTTTACTTTGTAGATTCTTCTTTTTGGCGTAGAATCTTTCTTTGACTGTTGCTATCCTTTGATCTTTGTGAGAACTTTCCTTTGACTTTGTTGATGCATGTATGAGCATGTGGAATCTTTCGCCATGGAGATGATGTATAGCTGCAGGTAAACAGTTAGCAATAAACAACCGGTACTTACAGATAAGGAATTAGAGATCGTCAACAGCATAGTGTGAAGACTCCTTCTAACCCTTACCATGGCCGTTCCCATATCAGATACTCCCGAAAGAGCTTACAAGACCTACTAAGCAATGTTTTAAAAATCGCGCCTAAGGCGCGCCTACTCCCTAAATCCCACGAGGCTCTAGCCTTTGGGATTTTTTTAGATCGCGCCTCACGACAAGCATGAATCCCGTAAAAATCGCAGCGCCTTGAGGATTTTTGCGCTTTAGCGCCTTGGGGATTTGTGCGCCTAGAAGATGTAACCTTGTTTTGGCCTTTTTTCTTAATAGTAAGATACATTTTGGGTTTACATGTTATATACATTTAGCCATTTGAGTTATAAAGTATCTAATAACCCTAATATTTTAAAAAATAACTAAAACACACAATCAACAAAGAACTATGTTTTTTTTGTAATCTAATGTCTAAGAATAGTAGCTTATTAACAGATACAAATGTTGTTTCTTTAGTGTTAAGTGTTACCAAACAACTATAGATTTTTTGTTGTTGATAGTTGATAGTTTGATACATGGTAATTTGTTAAATTTTATAAGTCATAAACTCATATATTGTAATGTATATTTAGGAATTTAGGGTAGTTCATGGATTCTTATATGTTGCTTGCTTAATATTTTGGGTTTAAATACAAACTTTGTTAGATGTAATAACTATTAAGTGGCATTATGCATTGAATATTGATATTTTTGTGTTATTTAAGCTGCATAAGTTGTCACATATGTTATAAAAAAATGTACAGTGCGCCTCATATTAATGAATCCCGCGCCTTGGTTTGCGCCTCGACTCAAGGCTCTTTGACCCCCTTTGCGCCTTAGTGCACCTTGAGCCTTTCAGAACATTGCTACTAAGTAGCTCAATGACTGGGTGAGTCGCTGGGGATCACTCCACGACTGTAGACCGTTTGAAACCACCGCGAACACTAAGCGTAACCCATAAAGAATTACCGAAGTGACCTGCTGTCAGGGCTGTTTGATGTTGACCCTGGCAGGAATTCCGTTCAATCATTGAGAAATACATAAGTAAATCCTCTCATAAACGTTCTTGGCAGATTGCTAAGATCTGCGTAGGACTCGATAATTTACAGCTGATGTCCATTGATGTAGAACACCAGTTGTAGAAATACTAAGTGTTCCTAAGAGATCTTTTGATGAATCTCGAGGCTCTAGACTCGATAAGTGCACATTAGATTTCCTATGCGGAGATTAGGGAGAGGTCTCCTGCTTCAATATCAACCATCTCTAAGAGACATGTCGATAGATTACGCCGGTTCCCCGTGAGAATGAAACAAGCTCTTTTAAGAGAACTTGAGTGGCTAGAAGGTTTAGTGCAGTGCGTCACTGGGTCCATGACGTCTTTATCTTCAATACCGGTGTCACCTTAGTAACAACTAGTAGCATATGAATTGAACCCGGTGTCTGCCCTAAGGTTGAACATATGGAGGGCTATTTCTTTTCACCCTTTTTCATAACTTTTCTTTTTAATTCTTCAACCCCTTCTTTCTCCTTTCTCATTTTCTCCTTTTTTTCAATCATACCTAAGGACTTCTAATTCTAATCTATTGGAATTGTCCTTGGGTAGATCCCTCCGGCTTTGGCGGATCATAGGACTGTTTTCCCTAACCTTAGTCACCTTATAACTCCATGAATCCTATAATTGCCATGAAACCTTTGATTGAAAATCTCTCAAAGTGTTTATGAATATAAACACATTTTTGTTGACACTTTGAGAGTTTTTGTTTCTTATGAAGGACTCCCCCTTCACATGTGCTCATGAATTTTTTAAGAAATTTGCACATGCGTGAGGAGTTTGCACTTTTTGAATTGATCCACTTTCAGTGAACATGACCGATTCGAGACACGCTTACATCACTAGTTAGACTAGCTTGAAGTTATTACCCGTCCTGGTCAAGTCCAAAGAAAGTCTCTCGATACGGTACATTCTACTCAGACAAGTCCTATTCGAGACACGCTTACATCACTAGTTAGACTAGCTTGAAATTATTACCCGTCCAGGACAAGTCTTTTCGATTACTGACATTTTAAGCTTCGTCAATTCATTGGTACATTCTGAGTCTAGCTCTTTTGAGATTCAGTCACAAGCTTTAAACATCTTTGATCACATTTTAATCATGTCTTCTCCCCCTAAAAAATAGCATATCGTGATATTTTTTATATCAACTGAGTAAGAAAAAGCATTTTGGAGAGATAGACAGATTTCATTTTGCATGAATTCGGAACATTTTTGTTTTTGTACTCCCCCTTAATGATAGCACATTTGAAACTCAATTAAGGGTTTAGAGGGAGTTATCTTGAGCACTCATTTGAAAGATTTTGAGAAATCTTTTGAACAATCGTGAAAAAGTGCTCAAGATTCTTGTTTGAAAAAACGAGTTTTTGTTTGAAGTCTTTTTCGTTTGTTTAGACTCGAACTTTTTGAAAAAGATTTCGTCCTTAAAAATACGAGTCCTTGATTTGAAATAATCAGAAGTCATCATTCGGGTCCGGGTTTCGTACTGAAGTATACGAAAGCCATAGTGAAGAAACTTTTGAGAAACGACATGTTTTTAGAAAACATTAAAAAGAACTCCCGCTCAAGCATCTGTACATATCCGTGTCATTGTCGAATAACATTTCTAGAAACGTACAGAATATTGAATTTATACGAGAGACATGTCGTGAGAAGAATATTTTTGGATTTTTGATTTTATATTGTTTTTGTATTTTTTGAAATTTTATATTTTTGTATTTTGTTTTTGTTGGTTTTTCAAATTTTGTATTTTGTTTTTTTTCAAAAATATTTACAGCGAAGCGATTTTGAAAACATTTTTCAAGAAGATTCGAGAAGACGTTCTAGCTCCTCAGGAGTTAGGCTTCGCATGCCAATTCGTCGAACTAGATAGTCAAACCTTTCTTTTGGAAGGGCTTTAGTAAATAGATCGGCGAGTTGATAATCAGTCTTAACGAAAAATAATTCAACAGTACCCTCTTCCACATGTTCTTTGATGAAATGGTAGCGGACTTTGATATGCTTCGTCTTAGAGTGATGTACGGGATTGCACGAGATGGCTATGGCACTTTTTGAGTCTCAATACATAGGTATTCTGTCAAAAGTAAAGCCATAATCTGTGAGCTGTGTCCGCATCCAAAGAACTTGGGCACAACACGCAGATAGAGACACATACTCGGCTTCGGCGGTTGATAGCGCAGTACAATCCTGTTTCTTTGACGACCAGCTTACTAGTTTTTCACCCAGAAATTGTGCTCCACCTGATGTACTTTTTGCTGTAACTTGATCTCCTGCATGGTCGGCATCTGAAAAGGCTGTTAGATTAAACCCCGAATCCTTCGGATACCAAAGTCCCATGTTAATGGTTCTTCGTAGGTACCGAAAGATCCTTTTAACCTCTTTGAGGTGAAGTTCGGTAGGCTTTGCCTGAAACCGTGCTAACAAACAAACAGCAAATTGAATATCAGGTCGACTAGCAGTTAAGTACATGAGAGAACCAATCATGCTCCGATATTTTTTCGGATCGACGGGTTTCCCAAACAAATCAGCATCAATTTTTGGTGAAGTGACCATTGGAGTACCAACAGAATCACAATTTTCCATTCCATGTTTTTTAAAAATCTCTATTGTATATTTAGCTTGATTGATAAAAATACCACGAGGGGATTGATGTATTTGTAAACCAAGAAAGAATTTTAGTTCCCCCATCATGGACATTTCAAATTTGCTTTTCATGAGATTTTCAAAATGTTTTGAATGGTTAGGATTGGTTGATCCAAAAATTATGTCGTCCACGTAAATTTGAACGATCAAAATATCATCTTTGAATTTTTTGATAAACAAGGTGTCATCAACCGTTCCTTTTGTGAAATGGTTTTTGAGCAAGAAAGATGATAGTTCGTCATACCACGCTCTTGGAGCTTGTTTTAAACCATAGATGGCTTTCTTAAGCTTGTAGACGTAGTCTGGATGATCTTTGTCGATGAATCCCTCTGGCTGACTCACATACACTTCTTCTTTCAGAGTTCCATTCAAGAAAGCTGTCTTAATGTCCATCTGATAGACTGTGATGTTTTTGTGAGCTGCATAGGCTAAGAAAATCCGGACTGCTTCAAGTCTAGCTACAGGCGCGAATGATTCTTCGAAATCTATCCCTTCTTCTTGTGGATATCCTTTAGCCACGAGACGAGCTTTGTTACGAATTACAGTCATTTCCTCATCCAGTTTGTTCTTCCACAACCACTTAAGATCAAGAACGCGTTTATCAAGTGGTCGTTCAACAAGTTCCCAACTATCATGTAATAGGTATTGAAGAAGTTCCTCCTGCATCGCTTCAATCCAAGGGTTTTCTGCCATTGCTTCCCGAATGTTCTTTGGTTCTTTGAGGCTTATTGAGCAAATGTAAATGCATAATTCGAGATCGGTGGCAAGTTGTCTCCTCGTCTGAACTAGCTTTGAAGGTTCACCAATAACTTGTTCTATTGGATGGTCTTTTGTCCATTGAAACGTAGAAGGGTACCTTGGGTTTAACGTATGTGTGTTAGATGGTTCTTGTAACCTTGAAGAAGATTCAGCAGAGTCTGTTGCAAACGGGTTTTCAAATACTTCTTCTCCTTCTTCTAACGCAACATCGTTTGAATTATTTGTTGGTTCTTCTTGAAAATTTGTGTTTTGATTTTGCTCATCAACTCTTGGTAGTTCAGTTTCAAGTATTGGAGTGGCTTGAGTAGATGTAGATGATGTTGAGGTAGTTGGTGCTTCAGCTTCGATTGTTGTAGATGCTTCCAGTGGTGGTGGTGGTGGTTGATTTTGAGCGGGTGCAGCGGAATGTTGTGGAGATGCATTTGTCAAAGTTCCACCATAATATTCATCAAACATTAACTCGAAGAAATTTTCCAGTTCTTGTTCTGAAGGTTTGTCCGTGTTTATTGACTGAGCTCCTTGAGGCACGAGTCCTGAACTGATGTGTCCAGAAGTCTGACTGTTTGGTGCGGGTCCTAATCTGTTTTGATTAGAAGCCATTGGATTAAGCGCGGGTTCTAGAGCGTATCTCTCAGAAGCCATTTGTGAAATCTCGTCAAACTTCACATTCATCGTCTCCATTATCTTTTTTGTTCTTCTATTATACACCCTGAATGCCCTCGAGTTTTCTGAATATCCAATGAAGATTCCAATATCACCCTTAGCTTTTAACTTTCCTAGATCTTCTCTGTCGTTCGTCGGATAGCACAAAGCGCCAAACACGTGAAGGTAAGAGATGTCAGGTTTCCGGTTATTCACAAGCTCATATGGGGTTTTATTGAATCTTGGATGGATTAGGGATCGGTTTTGAGTAAAACAAGCAGTGGCAACAGCATCAGCCCATAAGAATAGTGGTGCACTAGAATAGATTAGCATTGTGCGAGCAGCTTCCACAAGAGTTCGGTTTCTTCTTTCAACTACCCCATTCTGCTGTGGAGTTCTAACAACTGATGTTTGGTGAGTGATTCCCACATCTTCAAAGTAGGTTCTTAACTCCTGATTAGTGAATTCTGTGCCATTATCTGTTCTTACAATCCTTACTGGAGCTTGAAGTAAAACTTGAATACGCTTCAGAAAGGTGATGATGATGCCTGGTGCTTCGTCTTTTGATCTCAAAAACTTTACCCAAGTATATCTTGAATAATCATCAACAATAACAAGAATATACTTCTTCCCATTAATGCTTTCAACTCTCATTGGGCCACATAAGTCCATATGCAACATATGTAACCTTGCTTCCGAACTAGGTACGGTTTTGGGTTTATATGATGCTCTTTTACTTTTTCCTTGTTCGCATGATGGACAAAGGTGTTCCTTGGTGTATTTGAACTTAGGAAGTCCGGTGACGATGTTGTCTTTGGCTAACTTGTTGATGTTGTCGAAATTGAGATGGGATAACCTTCTATGCCACAGCCAGGACTTAGTTTCGGTTGCCCTTGTCATAAGACAAATTGGTGATGTAGAAGCCATTTGGTTGATGTCGATAGCATACAAGTTTGTACCACGATTACCAGTTAAGAGATCATCACCAACCAAATTTCTAATAAAAACCGTGTTTCTCCTGAATGCAACTTCTAAATCTGCATCACAAAACTGCCCAACTGAAAACAAATTATGTCCCAATCCTTCGACGTAGTAAACTCGAGTGATCAAAAAATTCCCAAACTGAAGATCTCCAAAACCCAGGATAGCTGCTACATGATCATTTCCAAAGCGTACAGTTCCCATGAATTTCCAAATGAAATTGATCAGCAGCTTTAAGTTCCCGGTCATGTGCTTGGAGCAACCCGAGTCGACGATCCAAAGACATATTTCGACAACCTGCGAAGAACAGAAGATTTTGTATTTGGAAACCGTTTTGAATTTGGTTCCATTAGGTTAGGAGTAAAATCCATATCACACTCATAGAATGTGTCAACATGTTCAATTTGAACAACTTTCAATGTTCCATCCTGGAAAATGAATTTTCTACCCGTTGGTTTCCATACACAATACTTAAGATAGTTCCTAGGCATTTGGCTACTAGTGGTAGACCTAAAGCGTGCAACTAATCTTTCAATAGATCTAGATCTAGCGCTAGTTCCTTTTGGAACTTTCTTCTGTTCAGGCGTAACATTCACATTCTTAGAAACACATTCATCATGAACATACTTAATTAAACATTTCTTGCATGTCAAGCAAACAGAGTCATTACATGCATTAGAACCAGTACTCTCGACATTACATTCAGATGAAACATGTCTCTTATTAAAAAGCGATAAATTCCTAGGGTGTTCTTCTACTTTATTCTTGCTACTACTCGTAGAGGCAGGCAAGACTCTATTGTTCCTTGTATTGCTCCTAGGCTGTAGTCTGCTGCTCCTAGAGGTGCTTTCTAATCCTGTAGAAGTTGAGGCACACACATTAGGATTTATATTGTTGTCCTTTTTAGCATCACTAGACACTTTAGAATTATCCTTTTTGCCCTCAAAAGTATCAGATGTGGAGGCAAACGCATTAGTGGGACTAATCCTAAAAAGGCCAGGTGCTATCACTTTTGGTGTTTCGACAACCACTTTTCCTTTATCAACAATCTTTTCATTTTCACTTTACTTGGGCAAGGGTGTTGGAGTGACTGGTTTTGTCAAATCCTTTTTCTCATCGACTTTTGGAGCAAACCTTGAAATTGACATTTTTGGTTTTTGAACCGTGTTTGAAACATTTGGTTTCTCCGAAGTCGACGGTTTTGCAAACTTAGTTTCCTCACCCTTCCCTTTTTGAATTTCAAGTTGAGCCCTCAAAAGATCATTTTGCTCTTTCATTTTCTTTAATTCACGCTCATACGACAGTTTGTCATATTTGCATTCTTCGCTTTTTCGATCAAGTTGTTTAAAATATGTCACATTTTCTTTTTCAAGCTTAATAAGAGCATTTTCATATTTTGAAACAATTTCGGAGGTCTCAGCTCTCAGTCTTTCATCGTCATGAACAGAATATGTTTGTAAAATGATGGACATAATATCAGTAGACAGAACTGCTTCGAAGAGAGAATCATTTAGGTTTTCCAAAACATTGATTTGCTCAAAAGATTCATTTGCCTTCTTTATCAGAGATTTGTGATTCGTGACGAAGTCAGCTGTTTCTTTCAAAAATGCTTGTTTAAAATGAATTACTCGAGCATGGATGTTATTAATTTGAGGAGCAAATTCATTTTCGAGAATCTTTTTAAGCTGTAAATGAACCGTGGAATTCCAGTTGATCTCATTAAGTCTCGTTTTAGATTCTAAAGTTGTTTTAAGTTGCCCAATTTTGGTTTTAAGATCATCAAGATATCCCCGTGCAGCACTTGTGTTAAAAGTGTTGTTTGAGGAAATCTGTTCCATGTTAGAAATCGATTTGGAAGCAACTACTTTGTTAGAAAACATTTTTGAGAATGGTCGTTTTATGGAAAACACAGATGGTTCTTTTTGTGGAACAAAAGTAACTCCCGAAAGTTTGTTCAATTTGTTGTAATCAATGGGTTTCAAATCCTTTTGATTCATTTTAGAAATGCTCTCTTCGACATGTTCTATCGTTTGCACAGAATCCCGAACGACGGGAGGATCATGTTTGGTGTAAAAAACACTACCATTATACAAGACGTTCTGTTCTTCCTGAGCTTTCTTGAGATTACAAGGATTGTTGTTACCAAGACCCATTTTGTGTTTCGTATGGTAAATCGGATTAGTTTGATTTGAAATCATTTTCATTGTTTGACTTGACTGACCCGACTTAACCACTAATTCTTCTAGATGTGCAATCTTGTGTTCTGACTCTACGATTTCTTCCAAAAGTTTATCTTCTTTCTTTGGAAAGTACTTTTTCAACTCATCCCTTTCTTTTTCAAGATTGGTGTAAGCTGTTTCTTGTTTTGAAAGTTGGTTTGTTAATTCAGAAATTTCTTGTTTTAAAGACTTAATGGTTTTTGTTGAACTTATTTCAAGATTAGCAAACTTGGTTTTCCATTCATCCCTTTCTTTTTCAAGATTGGTGTAAGCTGTTTCTTGTTTTGAAAGTTGGTTTGTTAATTCAGAAATTTCTTGTTTTAAAGAGTTAATGGTTTTTGTTGAACTTATTTCAAGATTAGCAAACTTGGTTTTCCATTCCCTATCTTTAACAAGTAACTTCTTATAACCAATTTCAAATTCTGACTCGCGTTCTTTGTGAATTTGAAAACTTTTTGCATTTTCCTTGTATCTCTCAAGCTCAGTGGTCAATTTCTCATTCGCGGCCTTAACATCGCGATTGACCTTTTTCACTTTCTCAATTTCAATACCACAATTATTTAATAATGATTCAAATAAAGCACGTGTTTCCTCATCATTCTCAGCATGCTGTGAAACGAAGCCTCCATTATGATTCACATCTGGAGTTGCTGAAGAAGTATTGCTACTACTTGGCGTGTCCAGGTATGTATCATAAATAGGTGCTTGCTTCTCAGAATGCTGTTCCTCATGAGGAGACATATCAAATATATCATTATTATGACATGTGTTGAAATTTGATACCTCAGATGGTGCACTGGTGTCATAAACAGGAAGTATGTCAGAATCCGTGTCATACTTAGCTTCCAGAAGATTCGCCATGAATATGCAGTTCGCATCGATATCCTCTCTGTCTTCCATTTCATCCATAAGAGCCATAAAATCATGTTCCTCTGCATTCAACTGAAATCCTGCCTTCTCTTTTTGTGCCAACAGTACTGCTTTCTGCAAATACTCTAGATCTTTCTTGTTCGGCTTAGTAGGACAGTTCCTTGCCATATGACTTACTCCTTGGCAGTTGAAACACTTTACCGGATTACCCTGATTCACATTTCCATAATTCCCAACAACTGGAGCTGCCACATTCCTATTCTGATTACCCATTGCCTGATTACCAACATTCTGACCCCTCTGATTTCCAACATGCTGACCCATCTGATTCCCTGCATACTGACCATACTGATTCCCTGCATACTGACCTGCATTCTGCATATTCTGATTACCTATGTTAATTCCAGTAGCGTATCCTTGTTGATTCCCATAAACTCCAACCATGTGGCCTCCATTGCCCATATTGAAACTCGGCTGAGCGATCTGCCTGTTGCGAGTATTCGATGAAATCCTTTGGTTGTTGTTTGTTGGTGTAGAATAGCGTCCTTGGAATGCTTTTGTCAGAAAAGCAAACGCTTGTGTCAAGGCTGCAGTAGCTTCATCATTGTCAGTGAATTCTGGTTCTTGGAAATGTGGGTATTGCTGTTGTGGAATAACATGTTGTTGCTGTGGGTAGAATTGTTGTTGGTAGATCGGTGTTGGTTGTTGAATGTAGGATGGTTGCAAGTAGTTGTGAGTGGAAGATGATGATGGTTGTTGTTGTGTGTTCACTGGTATAGGTGTTGGTGTATCAGCCATTAATGCTAGAGGATCATGCTTTTTAGCAAGTAATTCAGCTCTTATTTCATTAGCTTCATCTTGATTTTGCTTCAAGAAGTCATACACTTGATCATAAGTAACTTCATGCAAATTCTTTGTCTGATAAACAATAGTGACATATCTTCCCCATTCTGGTTGTAACTCATTCAGAAAAATGGTGTTGTTAGCAATATTTGTCTGACTGAGGTTGTGTCTTGATAGATCATTCATGATCTTACAGAATCTGTGGTAGTACGTCTCTATGGATTCACCAGGAATTGAAGTAAACTTGCGAAGTTCCTTAAGCAGTTGTGTTTCCATTTCCTGTTTCCCGATGTCTGTCCCATACATTAACCTCTTGACTCTTTCCCAGACTGCATGAGCACTTACTTCACTGTCAACAGTAGCATAGATGGTTTCAGGTAAACCAAGAACGACGTAATGAAATGCCTGATCATCAGCTTCAATCTGTTTTCTGTCTTCCACAGTGTATTCAGTCTCATTCTGTTCTCTGTAGTATGGTTGTACCGGGGGGGGGGGGGGTACCATTTGGATCACCAGGGTCTAGTACTTGTGATGGTTTGAAGGGTCCATCCACAATGGATTTGATGAGAAGACTTCCATTTGTTTTGCTCTTAAGATAACGCATCATACGACTAGCCCACTGTGAGTATCCACCCTTTGACAGCATGGGAGGTCGGTTTTCGGCACCGGCAGCATGAATATCTTGTTGTGCTGCCATGGATTGACTTCTAAGTGAAAAGTTGTTCTTAGGATCTTTTGAAAGGTAACAAAGGTTGTTGTTGTAGATTAGATCTGTTGGTGATGTTGAAAAGCGATCTCGGTTGATATTTTGTGATTACGTGATTTCCTTGTAAAAAAATGAGTACGAAAATTTTCTATCTCAAAATTTGAAAGTCACAAAGAAATACAATTCTAAGATTACCCGAAAAATTTGAGTTTTGAAAATTTTTTCGCCAAATTTGACCGAAATTTTTGAATTTTGGCCTAAAAATTTGAATTTCGGGTCAAAATTTTCAACATTATACTAAAATTTAAATCTCGCATAAAAATTGAACGTTAAGTCTCGTGTGAAAAATAAATTTTACTCAACTTTTCCCGCCAAAAAACTCTTTTTTTTTTTTTTTTTTTTTTTTTTTTTTGGTCTAACTCGATAATATTTGAAAGTTCAAACTCGATAACTTTGGTGCCTTGGTTTCTAACTCGATATGTTAGGTATGCTTCTAACTCGATGTGTGCTTTGGTTTCTAACTCGATATGTGCTTTGGTTTCTAACTCGATATGTTAGGATGTCTTCTAACTCGATAAGTCTTTAGGTTTCTAACTAGATATGTGCTTTGGTTCCTAACTCGATAGGTAGTCTTGATTTGGGCAGAGTATCCCCTTAGTTAGAGTCACAATGAACCTAACTCGATAAACGATTAGGTAAACAAGGCTAACTCGCCAAACTTAACTCGATAAGCAGTTGTGACACCTAACTCGATAAGCAGTTGTGACACCTAACTCGATAAGCAGTTGTAACACCTAACTCGATAGAACATCAAATACCCCTAACTCGATAGAAGATTGACACCTAACTCGATAAGACTTGACACCTAACTCGATAGAATATAAAAATAACCCCTAACTCGATAGTAATAGACACCTAACTCGATAGTTTTTGCACCTAACTCGAAAAAAAATTTCAAACTCGAAATTTTGCACCTAACTCGAAAACAACCTGATGAACAGTAACCGAATCAAAAATCACTTTTATACCATGTTTTTTCTACCAAATCAAACCTAAAACAACCTATATTATCCCTAGGCGATTGATACCACTTGTAGGACCGTAGAACAACCTATTTCACATATGATTCAAGCTTAAACCTAGAGAGAGAAAGTAAGTAGAGAGAGAGAGAGTGGATGGGAACTCTAGTGTGTGGAATAATAACTTTGTTAACACTAAATGAATCACTAAGAGAACCAACCTCTCAAATGAGGTTTACAAGAGTATTTATACTCAAAGTCTAGGGCTTCACATATCTTTGACCTTATTACATAACTAGCCCTTAGACTTTATAAAACATGAATAATACACATAAACTTCATCATAATGATATCCTAAAGCAACCTATAACTACACGTTAATGACCGACACTTTTTATAAATAAAAATACGATTCTAACAATCTCCCCCTAAGTGTTGGTCATTGAGGTTGCGCGACGTCATCATCTTTGTCTTTAAACTTTATCATTCATAGCTCTTGACGTCTTTAAGAATCACTAGATGAAACATAGTACTTTGTTCATTGTTCTTTGTTCATCGATGTTGATATGATCCAATGATGTCATCTGCCTTTCGTCACTTCTGTGTTTGTGGTGGTTGTCTGCCATTCCAATATGCTCATACGTCTTAAGTCTTTGTGATACATGCATTTGTTGTTTCCGTTCTTTCACTTTGATCTTTGTCACTTTACTTTGTAGATTCTTCTTTTTGGCGTAGAATCTTTCTTTGACTGTTGCTATCCTTTGATCTTTGTGAGAACTTTCCTTTGACTTTGTTGATGCATGTATGAGCATGTGGAATCTTTCGCCATGGAGATGATGTATAGCTGCAGGTAAACAGTTAGCAATAAACAACCGGTACTTACAGATAAGGAATTAGAGATCGTCAACAGCATAGTGTGAAGACTCCTTCTAACCCTTACCATGGCCGTTCCCATATCAGATACTCCCAAAAGAGCTTACGAGACCTACTAAGTAGCTCAATGACTGGGTGAGTCGCTGGGGATCACTCCATGACTGTAGACCGTTTGAAACCACCGCGAACACTAAGCGTAACCCATAAAGAATTACCGAAGTGACCTGCTGTCAGGGCTGCTTGATGTTGACCCTGGCAGGAATTTCCGTTCAATCATTGAGAAATACATTTGTAATTCTCTCATAAACGTTCTCGGCAGATTGCTAAGATCTGCGAAGGACTCTTAGGTTTACATCTGGTGTCCTTAATGATGAACAACCAGTGTAGAGATATCATGTGTTCCTATGAGATCTTTTGATGAATCTCGAGGCTCTAGACTCGATAAGTGCACTTTTGGTTTCCTATGCGGAGATTAGGGAGAGGTCTCCTGCTTCAATATCAACCATCTCCAAGAGACAGGTCGATAGATTATGCCGGTTCCCCGTGAGAATGAAACAAGCTCTTTTAAGAGAACTTGAGTGGCTAGAAGGTTTAGTGAGTGCGTCACTGGGTCCATGACGTCTTTATCTTCAATACCGGTGTCACCTTAGTAACAACCAGTAGCATATGAATTGAACCCGGTGTCTGCCCTAAGGTTGAACATATGGAGGGCTATTTCTTTTCACCCTTTTTCATAACTTTTCTTTTTAATTCTTCAACCCCTTCTTTCTCCTTTCTCATTTTCTCCTTTTTTCAATCATACCTAAGGACTTCTAATTCTAATCTATTGGAATTGTCCTTGGGTAGATCCCTCCGGCTCTGGCGGATCATAGGACGGTTTTTCCTAACCTTAGTCACCTTATAACTCCATGAATCCTATAATTGCCATGAAACCTTTGATTGAAAATCTCTCAAAGTGTTTATGAATATAAACACATTTTTGTTCACACTTTGAGAGTTTTTGTTTCTTTTGAAGGACTCCCCCTTCACATGTGCTCATGAATTTTTAAGAAATTTGCACGTGAGGAGTTTGCACTTTTTGAATTGATCCACTTTCAGTGAACATGACCGATTCGAGACACGCTTACATCACTAGTTAGACTAGCTTGAAGTTATTACCCGTCCTGGTCAAGTCCAAAGAAAGTCTCTCGATACGGTACATTCTACTCAGACAAGTCCTATTCGAGACACGCTTACATCACTAGTTAGACTAGCTTGAAATTATTACCCGTCCAGGACAAGTCTTTTCGATTACTGACATTTTAAGCTTCGTCAATTCATTGGTACATTCTGAGTCTAGCTCTTTTGAGATTCAGTCACAAGCTTTAAACATCTTTGAACACATTTTAATCATGTCTTATATATATATATATATATATATATATATATATATATATATATATATATATATATATATATATATATATATATATATATATATATATATATATATATATGTAAATAATACGGGTTTATAGGACGAGAAAAAGATAGGGAGACGGATGCAAGAGATGACGGGAGTTTGTTTCATCTATAGGTTCTTCAACTCATTTCTCTACATCAACATGAGTATGTTTGAACGTTAAAATTCAAGAAGGCCAAAAGAGGGGAAAAGAAAAAGTTCGTAAACGAATAATTTCTAGTTCTAGAAAATCAACTAATGAGTTTTCTAGGTTATAAGAGCATATAGTATGTATAATAATAATATGTGTGTGTATATATATATATATATATATATATATATAGTTAGGATCAAATAAGAAGAATAATAAAAATAGGAAGGATAGGAAGTAACCACAACCACACATTTTAGATGCACTTACAAAAATGAATGCATCTTCATTCAAATTTTCCCTCCTACATTAAAATGTGTGGCTAGAATTACTTCTCACTATTCTTATTTTAATTATTCTTCTTATTGGATCCCTTCCATATATATATATATATATATATATATATATATATATATATATATATATATATATATATATATATATATATATATATATATATATATATATATATATATATATATATATAAGAATAATGGTTATGAGGTGTTACAAGACAAGCTATAGTAATTATCAACTAGATACTAAACTAAGCATGCAATCTTGACATGGAAATTTAAAAGAGACGTGTACCTTTTTTTTTTTTTTCTTCAACAAGCAAATCTTCAAAGTCTTTAAGAGATTTCATGACCATGTGAAAGCGGATAGAAAACCAAGCTTGCCAAGGTATGACGAATTCATCTTGTTGGTCCCCATTGTCTTATTTGACCAAAGTTGTTTGGTCCAAAGACGTTATGTATTTGACTTGGGTGCATGTATGGTGGAATCATTCCCCAAGGATTGAAGTTCCACATTTGATGATTATTGTGAAAGTTTCGTCTATTTTGTTTTACTCTAGGTTGAGGAGTTTTAGACCTAGGATGAGGACTATTTGGTTTTCTAGGTGGTGGAGTTTTAGATCTTATTTTTGGCTTAGGGGGTTCTACTTCGGGTTTTAAAGATGATTTATGAAAGCTTTTAATTTCTTCATCACTTGCAATAGGTACTAATCTATCTTTGAAAAGTATATACTTTGGTTTTAATTCTAAAGGTTTTAGTTCACTAGTTTCACTTTCAAACTTTACATTTTTAGATTTACTAGTTGATGCTTTGGTTGAGTCGTATCCTAAACCGGTTTTTTCTTTAGCAATTCTTTGAGAGCCGATTATTTTACTAAGTGATTGACTACTACTTTCAAATTTCTCAAATCTAATAATTTCTTCCTTAAGTTGTTTATTCTCATTTTTAACAACTAGACATTCTTTACATTCTATAATACTTTCTTTTCCTTTTTCTAGCTTTTGTAGTTTTATTTTTAACTCAAGTATTTCATCCTTTAATTTATTATTGGTGTGTTTTAGTAGTTTATTTTTAGCTATGACTTTTTGTCCTAGTTTGCATAATCTACTATATTCGCTATCTAAATCTTTTTTTATCTAACGATAAATTATCATCATTATAGTATTCGGTTTCGGAACGTACCTCATCGGAAGACCTTGTCATGAGACATTTTTCTTCTTTTGTTGTGTCTTTTTCATCGTTGTCACTATCATTCCATGCTCCTCCTACAAAGGCCTTGTGGTTTTGAATTCTTGATAATTTCGGACATTCTCCAATAAAATGATTTGGATCTCCACATTTGAAGCACTTTCTTTCATTCTTGCTAGTCTTGTCATCCTTATTTCTTTGGAATGTTTTTCTTTCATCAAACGGTTGTCTAACATATCTTCCTCGTCTTTTGAAGAATTTCTTGAAGTCTCTTACGGCCATGGCATACTCTTCATCTTCACTTTTGGAGGTTGAGCATTCTTTGTCACTAGAGTCCTTTTTTGCTTTCAATGTGATTGACTTGGTTTGCTCCCTTTTTCCTTTGACCATTTCAGAATCTTTCTTTATTATCACCTCATACACTTTCAAGTTTCCAATTAGCTCGTCAAGTTGTAGAGTTGATAGATTCTTTGACTCCTCAATAGCCATCACTTTAGCACGTCACTTCGGATGGAGAGCCCTAAGAAATTTTCTTACAAAGTTCTTGCTAGATAAATTCTCATCAAGTACTTTTAAACTTGTGATGATGGTGATAAATCTAGCAAAAGCATTATCAATTGATTCCTTTTCTGGAATCGTAAATTGTTCATATTGTTGTACAAGAAGATCTATGTTATTATCTTTGACTTGACTGTTACCTTGGTGAGTGATTAATAAAGAGTTCCAAATATCTTTTGCAGTTTTACACATAAAAATTCTTTCATATTCTTTGTGTGGTAACGCATTATAAATAACCATTTTAGCCTCATTATTTTTAGCAAGTTTCTTTTTCAAATCATCGTTTTGTTTTTCAAAAGGTACAATTTCATCCCTTTTGGTTTCGGGATTATTTTGTATAGGAGGAAAATCACCATTAGTAATAACATGCCAAAGATCTAGATCTTTTGATTTCACATAAGTTTCGAATCGATTTTTCCAATAAAGAAAACCATCACTTTCAAATAGTCGTGATCTTTGCATAGATTGACCTTCTAAATATTTTTCAGATTCCATAGATCGTTTCAAGTTTTAAAATATAGTTTATTTTAAAAATCTTGTTTAACGTAGCTCTGATGCCAATTGTGGAAAACTAGAAGGGGGGGGGTTGAATAGTTTTACGTCAATTTATATTTAAAAAAAAACTTTGTTTGATAAAAACTTCGATTCTTATTTATGTGAATTTCAACACTTGCACAACTCAAACAATTTAATCTAACTAACTAAATAATTATAACGTAAATATGAAAGTAATGAAAAGATAGAGATAGAGAGATCAAACCACAACACACGATATTTATAGTGGTTCGGCTACGAAGCACCTCTTCGCCCTACTCCACTCCTCGAGTCACCTACTCGAGAGTTTTCTTCAGTATGTCAACAAACTCCCTTTTTGGCGGAGAAACCTTACACAACTTTCGCTTACACCAATTAACGACACAAAGCTAGATGTCGAGTCCTAATAGTAGCTAGAACCAATCTCACACCACTACACGCCTTCTTCACAACTTATACACACCACTACTTCACAACTACACATTGCTACTTCACAACTACACACTACTTCTACTTCACACCACAACTTCTTCTATACTAGATTTACAAACCCACCTAGATCTACCAATTACAATCACTACACAACTTTACAATAACTACAAGGTACACAACTAATCTTCAATACTTCTTGATTTGAGATGAAAGGAGTATTCTTCTCTTGCACTTTGAATGAGGATGGATAGTATCACTTGAAAACAAGAACTAATATGTTTATGATCAAAGGTTTTAGGAAGATGATTTGAGAGAATTAGAACAGAAAGTTTTTGTGCAAAAGGTGAGGAAAAAATTCAGATTTGAACCTTATAGGCAAAGAAATCTAACACAGGAGCGTATGCCGGCCCCCTTAAAATTAAGGGGGCCACCCATTGAAACGGCCAGATTTTTTGTCTTTTCTGGGGAAAGTTCATTTGGTGAAAATTTAACTGAATTTGGTTAAAAATTTGAATTAATTTAATTATTATGAAATAAACATTTTTCTTTAATTACCAAAAATGTTTTTCTTAAATATATAAAATGTTTATACCATTTTATATAATTTGTAATTAGTAAATAAACCTTCCTTTGATCATAAAATGTATTAGGCACTTGTTTATTCATACTTTAAGTGAATTAGTTGGATATAATGACATTTTGTCACTAAATACTTTTTTACGTAATGATTTTACGTTTAATGATTATATATTTTGTGATCCTCAAAACATGGGATATCGAAAAATATTAATAACGTTTTTACGCATTATTTATATCAACGCGTGCGAGGTAGGAAAGAAAAAAAGAAAATAATTTGAGTGCCTGATTTTTCCTTAAAAATGAAAACTTTTTACAATGATGTTTGGGATTGAAAAGACTTTCTTTGTAGTACATATAAATATAGGGTGTTTGCGATGATTTGGGATGGTGTCTAACTGCTCTCCCAGCCAAAGTAAGAATTTCAAATTTTGGACTGAGTCCTCTGCCAACCGAAGTAAGAATTTTAATACACTTATAAAATCATGTAATCATTTTGGGCTGTTAAACTGTTCTTAGAAATTATGTAAAGCAGGATATTGGTTTGTTAACATTGATATGCACTTCTTCATATGGGGTGTTTAGGATAGTGCTTTGAAATGAATTATCTGATCAATGTGTTTAGGAATTAAAGATGATTAATTTCGAGTGTTTTTTACATTCTGATTAATGACAAATGTAGGTAATATCTCAGTGTACAATGCGGAGCCAAAGGAATTTAAGGTGGTAATTGACGAAAGAGATACTTCTGGAGGAAAAGTCAAATGTAAGGGAACTAGATACGTTCTTTTGGTGACTTTGATCGATGAGAGAGCTGATACCAGTATCAATGCCATCATGCTTAAGGTTCGTGTATTTGAACATTCTTTTGTGTTCAACAGACTTTAGGATTCTGCCCATTTTAATTTGCGTTCAGGAATATGGGTTTGGTAAGGTAATGGGTCATAAAAATGAGTTATTGCAGTTTGGCTCAGGCTGGGTTAATTCGGAACACGTACTGTATAAAAAATTAGTTATTCAGTCCAACATCATTATAATGATTTAACAGGCTTTATGTAAAGGCTGTTCAACCTTCTAGAGTTTTGTTGAAATACTTTTACTGGTGAACTCCATAGATGGAATGCATATCTTTTGTGTTTCGATCGTAATTGCATCAATTTTAGGTGAGATATAATAATTAGATTACCGATGTGTTGATATGAAATTTAGCTAATAGGATGCTCGAGAGGTTTCCTGTCCATCCAATGATTCCTAATATAATTCTTTAAACAAGCCAAATAAGCCGGTGCAAAACGTTTTTTGAAAAAGAACTCACTTGAGCTTGAGTATAAGCTCTTTTGTGAAACCCAAGAACTTTCTTAAGCTTTTATTGTTTTTTGATATGCTCATGTGTTATTAAACAAGCAAACTAAGCTGGTGCAAAACGTTTTTTGAAAAAGAACTCACTTGAGCTTGAGTACAAGCTCTTTTGTGACGCCCAATTACTTTCTTAAGCTTTTATTGTGTTTTGATAGCACAACAAGTTCCTACGCTTAATTATTTAAACACACATTTACACAATCATTATTGTAGCAATCCAAATTGAGATAAGATAGTTACAATTAAATAAAACATCATGCATTCCTCTACTCACATCATGAATTTTCTTTGTAATAATCTCAAGGGACACATGCATTAGAAAAAAATGGACTTTGAACAACGATTATTATTCTATTTCACACATATTATTGATCATGTAAAGATCGACATGATCAAAATTATGAAAAGATAACTTTCATGGTCCCTATTGTTGCCACAAAAATGTGGGTTTCAAGATAAGAGAATGTATAAACAATCTTTCAATAGGCTATGATCTTTCTCATACCAACATTTACAATCTGAGCTAATAATAGAAGCTTCTTTTATGTGTCTTAAAGTGTAGTTTCTAACATGTTACTGTTCTCTCAGTTGGAATTTAGCAATGAAAAACCTTACTTTAGAATCCTCACATTGATAACAAAACATAAGTTTATACGGTAAATGCTGATAGATGTGGATATTTAACATTTGCATGGATATTTAACATTTGCATTAACATCTCATTATAATGTTATGTTATTATAGCTAAATACTTGGGATTAAGACTAGGAAAAGACATAGAGACCACCAAAGTTACCAAATACATCATACTAAAGCCATGGAAGTCAAAGGTATAGACAAGTTTTACAAACTTTGAACTTTGGTTTAGCATAATTTTTATTTATTTTTCATGTGAATAGATCATTTTTATTGTGCAGAAAATTAAAAAAGAAAAAAATCAATTAAAAGGAAATGAAAGATCCCTTGAATTGATAACTCGGGTACTACATAGTATGTTGATATAAATAATGTCTAAAAACGTTATTCATATCTTTCGATATCTCTATGTTTTGATAATCACAAAATGAAAACTCATCAAACCAAAGATCATGACGTAAACAAGTATTTAGTAGTAAATATTCACTTTTACCATCTAATCACTTAAGGTGTCTATAAACAAAGTGTCTAATGCATTATATGATCAAAGGAACCTTCTCTTAATCTCTAGATTTTTTATAAAATGTCACAAACATTTTATATCTTTTAGAAAATCATTTTTTGTATTAAATAAAAATGATTAATTAACCATAAATATATAAATTCAAATTTTCAACCAAAAATGGCAAAAATGTTCCAGAAAAACCTTCTCACAAAAAGACAAAGCTGGGCAATGATTAGAAGGGGTGGCCCCCTTAATTATTAAGGGGACCGGCCCTTTAATTAAGGGGACCGACCACGCTCCTGACCCCCCCCCCCCCCAGCTTTGCCTATAAATACTGGTTCATTCCTACAGATTTTCCTTGCCTTTTTGCACAAAAACTTTCTGCCCAAATCTCCCTAAATCAATACTTTGATCATATAATCATAAGCTTTTGTTTCCAAGTGATTCAAGCTTCAACACTCAAATGCAAAGAGAAGAATACTTCTATCAATCAAGACTAGAAGTATTACAACTTAGTATTATCTTGCTATCTAAGTTGTTTGTTCATTTTCATCTTGTAAATCATTTATTCTTTCGTGTATAAGGTGTGTATATTGGTTAGTTAGATTTTGATATAGGATCTAGATTTGTTGAAAGTGTGAAGTGGTACAAGAAGTGAAGAAGTAGAGGTGCATAGGATTAGTGGTAGGAGGTATAAGAAGTAGTAGTATATTGAAGTAGTGGTTAGTAGTGAAGATATAGAAGCCGTATAGTAGTATAGAAGCCTTGAAGTAGTTAAGAAGTTGAAGCCTCAAAGTTGTGAAGACATA
The DNA here is from genome assembly GCA_030686995.1 of Artemisia argyi. NCBI lineage: Eukaryota > Viridiplantae > Streptophyta > Magnoliopsida > Asterales > Asteraceae > Artemisia > Artemisia argyi. The sequence goes on along the minus strand of CM060677.1, from coordinate 59,929,290 downwards.
GAAGCCTAGAAGGTGTGAAGACGTAGAAGCTTTAAAGTAGTGAAGACATAGAAGCATTTAAAGTAGAAGAAGCCTTGTAGCGGTACATAGATAAAAGCTTTCAAGTAGAGACATAGAAGTATTGAAGTTGTGAAGACATAGAAGCCTAGAAGTTGTGAAGAAGCAAAAGCTTTGAAGTAGTGTATAGATAGAAGTTGTCAAGGTGTGAAGACACAAGAGTTGTGAAGAAGTGTAGAAGGCGTGAAAGGGTGTGAAAAAGTTGAGGTGTGATTGAAGTTGTGAGATTAGTTCTAGCTTCGATTAGAACTCGACATTTAGCTTTGTGTTGTTAAATTGGTGTAAGCAAAGGTGTGTACGGTTTTCTCCGCCATAAGGGAGCATATTGACTTAGTGAAGAAAACTCTCGAGTTCGGTGCTCGGGGAGTGGAGTAGGGTAAAGAAGGTGTCCTTGTAGCCGAACCACTATAAACCCTTTATCTACCGGTTTGATCTTTCCATCTCTAACTATTTACTTACTTACTTATTTATGTTTTCGTATATAGTTATAATAGCTTGTGTTGTGCATGCATTGATTTCACATAAAGATCAAACTAAGTTCCATTCACAACACCAATCTCATATAAACAAAGTAAAAGGACATATATATATATATATATATATGGGGTCATTCATGTGAGAAATCTAATTTTAGTGAGAAGGTGAGAACTAATCTTAGCCACTCATTTTATCCTTATTTAGTTTTGATCTAATCGCTAATATTAGTTAACTAATTTTTTAATAATTTTCAAACAAATTTAAAAAAAAAAAATCAAAAAATTTAAAAAAAAATTAAAAATTTTCGAAATATTTTCACATGTGACGAAAAAAAATTTCACATGTGAAGAAAAAAATTTTCAAAAACAAAAAATACAGAAAAAAAAAATTCGGAAAAATTATTTTTTCCAAAATTTTCAATTTTCACATGTGAATTTTTTTTTCATTTTTCTCACATGTGAAATTTTTTTCACATGTCAGGAAAAAAATTTCGAAAAAAAAAATTCGAAATATATTATTCGAAAAAAAAGTTTTCGGAAAAAAAATTTCGGAATTTTTTTTTCACATGTGGAATTTTTTTCACATGTGACGAAAAAAATCGGAAATTTTTTGATTTTTTTTTTTTTGAAATTTTTTGAAATTTTCAGAAAAGTTGGTTAACTAATATTAGGCATTAGATCAAAGCTAAATAAAGATAAAATGAGTGGCTAGAATCCCTTCTCACCTCTCACAAAAATATGACTTCTCATTTGAATGCTTTAATATATATATATATATATATATATATATATATATATATATATATATATATATATATATATATATATATATGTTTGTGTGTGTGTGCGCGTGTGTGTGTGTGTGTAATAAATAACATTGTAGTTTTTACTCAACAATCTAATTATGTGGTTTTCAAACAACAATAGTGAACAAACTCAAATCTACATTTTTGAATCAAAGTTTTTATAAACTGAATCTATTCTTTAGAAGCAAACTTTTATAAAACGAAAAAAGACGTAAAACTATTCAACCCCCCTTCTAGTTTTTCACATAGTACATAGTGCATAAACAAGACCTTCATGGCTGCCACTTGGATCTCGGGTACTGAAGATGTGAAAGATAATAGCAAAGCGAAAGATGTGCAGCAATCAAAGAAGAAAGTTGGTGCAGAATCAAAGGACGAAAAGAAAGAGCGAAAGGTATATGCTTTGATTTATGTGTGATTCACTGAATCTTTTGCTAGAACTGTATAATGTCCCTTCTTCAAAATAGAAAAAGGTTACATTTAAACCTGATATTGTAAGTATAAGTGAGGAGTTACCTTAGCTGACACAAAAAAGCCTAACGTCTACTTATGTGGATCTATTGTTTCTTAAGTTGTTATCCTGGATTGTTTCATCATTATGTGGGATATACTGTTTCTGCAGGAGCTGACATTGCTGCAGGAGATATTGTAGCATTGTTGTTGAGACACTCTAGAGGAATTCAACCAATGGATGATGACGCGATGCATTATTGTGAGAGTGAAAAGAAAGCTGATAAAGGGAAGAAAGGAAAGAAAAAGGCGAAAAAGTTGCTTGGCACCGAGAGACCTTCATTTTTGGATAGCGAAACTGATTACGAGTCTTTGCCTCCTCAAGGTAAAAGTCATATCAGTGAATCATATTTTTAGAGATGTTTACTATGTTAGTTATAGGTGATCATAATTGGAAATCTGGGTGGGATGGATAATGTGAATGGTTATTTTAAAGTTTTTGTTTGGTTGAATTTTGTGTGATATACTGCCTCAATTTAACTGCAATAAGTGTGCTTACTTATGAAAAATATTGAGATTTTATTTTCTTTATGAGATTTTTCTTTGCAGTAATTGCAAGGTTTTTTTCCCTTATAAATCAGGGCATTATAAGTTATAACAATTATAAGCTTAGACCTTTATATAAATTAAAACCAACATCAGTTTCTAAGCTTCGGTATTGAGACCAAAGGGCTAAAATATCAATTTTAGACAAATCCTTTTGCATATGAATCCGTTATTGATTTAATTCCATAATCCACTTGTAGGCTATAATTCCATACCATATGTAAAATCATGTGTATAAAGAAGTCCTCCATAGACATATTACGTTAACTATTTATCTTTCAACATTATGCCATTTACAGATTTTATATTTAAATCAACTTATCGCTAATTAAGGCGTTTATGGTAACGTTGAAGCAAAAATTATCCATGGCGGGGTACCCTCAAAAGTGAAAGTTGGTTGTTGACATGTTGTAATCCTTTTGAGTATGGTAAACTAAGCTCAAATAATCCAATAGCTTTAAAGAATTTTTACATCATGTTTGTACTTTGTACTACACTTTTATGTTTAATAATAAAACTTTTAACTAGCCGGCCAACGGCCGGGCCTTAGGCTAGTTTCAATATCAAAACTCTCTCTCTCTCTCTCTCTCTCTCTCTCTCTCTCTCTCTCTCTCTCTCTCTCTCTCTCTCTCTCTCTTAAATTCTTTATCATAAACTAGTAGGGTACCCGCGCGATGCGGTGGCGGGTACTCTAAAATAAATTTTATGGGCGTAAAATATCTAGTAGTGTGTCCAAAAAGTGTCACAGATCAACTATAGATATGCATAATACTCTTAACGTAGGACTTCTCAATACACAACGTTTTCGTGAATAATAGCGCAAGTTTCGTAATTTTTCGAGTCCGCTTGCTATGTCGAATGAGCCCAGAATCATTTTTGTGAAAAGTTTAGCCGAATTGACATATATGGCCCCTCCGCCCTTATCTTACACAATCTACCCTCATTTTTCAATTTATATATCCACCTCTCCCCATTTAATATAAAAACCTTTTATTTCATTTTTTAATTCATTTTACAACTAATAATAAAACACACAATCCACCTACTCTCTCTATCTCTCTCTAAACTCCCTCACCGGATCTTCATAATATCCAGCCAGCACCAGCAGAATCCGGCACCACCGTCGCCGGAATAATTTTTCCGAGGAGACCTTTTTACCTCCCAATCAATAGATCAACCTATTTCAAGCATTTCTGGAGCTTATTAGCTCTCGAAGCACCGTGTAACACCATCCACGCGCCACCACCGCCACTACTGTTCGTACACCACCACCGCCGCACCTCCCCTCGCCACTTCTCTCTCTGTTTTGGTAACCCACGCGCCTTATTCTTTCCCCTTTACACCATTTTTAGCAAGCCCTAATTTTTACTTTTTAATAAAATCCAATTTATAATAATTTCTTTTGATAAAACCTTTAACTAAATGTTTTTAAACATGAAAAACCATGTGGATCTTGTTTTTCTGTCGCGACTCAGTCAACTCGGAAGAACCACCGAGTCGACTCAGTGACTCGGTGTGGATTATAGTTTGATTGATTTCTTCTTTTCTTTTCTTATTATTTCTTGTTTTTGTGATTGGTTTTGGATTCGGGTTTGTTTGGATGTGACTCGGACTGTTGGAACCGAATGGGGCCAAGCCGCGACTCACGGCGAGGCAAGCTGAAGAGATATGCATAGGGTTTGTCTAGGATTCAGATTTGTGTGGTTATGGTTGTATCTGATTTGATTTGGATGTGGATTTGAATGTGGATTTTGGAAGGAAAAGTTTGCATTTATAGCTGGAAATTATATAGAGAGTTGTACATTACGTTTAAATAATTGTAATATTAGGTGTAGACGTGTTTTTAATGCTATTTAATGTATAATTGTAATATTTTAAGGCCATTAATGGTAAAGACAAAGTGGTGAGTACATGTAGCTACTAAACTTGTACATGTTTAATTCTATAAAGTTTAATGTATTAAATGTCTAATTGTGTTGAATTACTTGTACTTTTAGCATTGAAATGTGTAATACTTAATTTTATAAGAATTTCTTTTTTTAGAAGGACAAAATGCATTATAAGATAACTAGCAGGGTCCTCGCGCGATGCAGCTGCGGGCACCCTGTAATTTAATTTTTTCGGCTAATAATTTATTTTATTTGTACGTTAATTAGTTTTTTATGGCAAAAGTTTGATGAAATTTTGCTTAGTTTGTATTATTTTATTTATTATTTATTTTATTTTATTTTTGTTTAGTAGTTTGTTTGGTTTGTACAATATGTTAACATATTTTAGTTTATTATTTCTTTTTGACAATAAATTTACGGATATCAAAAATTTCGTTTAGCTCGTGTCCGTTCGGGCTCGAGCCCGTTTGACCCGTGCCCGTTCGGGCTCGAGCCCATTTGGCCTATTGCCCGTTCGGGCTTGAATATTTGTATAATATGCTTTATTATTTGTATTAGTGACATTTAATGCAGAAATTGTGTTTAAGTTGGTTGTACAATGTGCTTGATTATTTGTATTTCTTAATAAGTGCATTAATTGTATTTATTGACTAGTTAATTAATTGTATTTAATGTACATAATGATTTATTTATTGTATTTAATGTTAGTATCAATTGTATGTTAGAATTAAATATGATGAGAATTTCTATAAGTAGCATTGGTTGGTGTACTTATAGCTTTAGAAGTTGTATTGCTTAATTTTAAGTATTGTAGGTTTTACTTGATTATAAGATAATTAGATAAGATTTTCATTGAATTTTATATTCAAATACAATGAAATCCCATGAATTTAGCCAACCGAAGATCTCCTAAAAGGTGATCGAACATCCCTATTAAATATTCAGTGATGGTTATTTTCTATTTTTTTAAAACAATAGAGAAGCACACTAAAAGCATATTTAACTTGATTGAAATGGTGTAGATCACATATCTTTTCTATTGTAAGAGAAATTATATAAATATAAGTTAAGAGTGTATATCTTGTGAAGGTCACGGAAAAGCGCCATCAAAATCTCAAGAGACAAGCTAGGGTTTAAACCTTGTGAGGTGAACATCTTAGGATGACCATCAAAGAATATGAAAATGGCCATGACGGTTAGGTCGCGTATATCTGACCAGAAAATACTTAGACATTCCTGAATAACCTAAATAGAAATCCTACCTCGTTTACTCGTTATAGATGGAGAGTGTTTAATTATGGACCTCAAAAACTATGCTACCAATAATCATTAACCACCTAGGCACCTACTATATGCTACCAAAAATGTTAGTTGGTAAGTCGTTGTATCTTCGTTTTTAAAAACTTAAGTGCTAACACACCAAATACGAGTAAAAAACTAAAAATGTGTAAAGCAAGGGTTTATTAAAAAAAAAATACCACATCAGCAATCAATCAATATTTTAATACTCTTCACATCAATTTTGCTTATGCATGATTCAGTACAATAATGTCAAACTTGGATCGAGCTTTATAGACAAAAGCTGACCCATACAAAATATAATGAGATATTCAAACCAACAACAACAACAAAGAAGCATAATCATCTGAGACTGCTTGCAGGAAAATGACGTAACGGGTTTTCCCTTAGTAGATCTGTCTCCCTGTGTCAAAACAGCAACGATTCAGTCATACTAAAAATTGTCCATCTTTACCAAACCAAGAAAACAATGTGTCGTTACTTACTTTTTAAGGTCTTTATCATCTTTGTTCCTGAGCCGCAGAGCAGAAGACCGTGCACCCTTGTTGGCCACATTTAGAGGTCTGAAAAGGGTGGATTAAAAATAAATATAAAGATCATATACAAATAGAAAGAAATGACATTTTAATCACTGCACACATTTTGTTGAGAACAAATTTAATATGCAACCAAGTAATTATGTATACAGCAACCGGGTATTTATGTATACTTGTCATGGTTCCCATGATCAGTTCTTCCCAATATATTTGGCGACACTAGGTACACTAACCGTTATGCTATATCAGCTGAAAATGTGAATGGCTTTTTATTTGCAAAACTGCTCCCATTCTTTAGATATTTGGTGATTCATTTTAGGTAGCAATAGAATAAAGATGCCTAAATATTGTTATGAACAATTATACAAAAAAGAGTGAGTGGTTGTCTATGATACTCACTCTGAGCATTCTTCTTCATCTACAAAAACCTCAATGCAGGGAAGGGCAGCGGCAGCAGCAACACCTCTCTGAGGAATCTGAAAATTAATGGAAATTAAAGTAGCATGCATCAATTATAACATACTGATTGTTACTTTTACTAGACAGAAATGTGCAGTACCTTATTTGATGTCCACTTGGCAGGGATGGCATTATTCTCTTTATTTCTCTCAGCTCGTGCTCCTAGAGTGTGCCACGTGGGTTTCAAGGATGATGATTCTGAGCTCTTCCTACTACCCACAGCGGTGTTTGTCGTGTCTTTGAGGACCTTGAATGTACCCCCATGAGGCCTAACAACAACAACAACATAAAATCAACTCTCAAATTGCATTACAAACAGAAAAATGTGTATGCTAAGAGTGTTGTAATTAGTCCATTTGCTACTCACCCTTCTTGCTTCGGTCTTTTCCTAGAAATATCTAACGTTTCCTGAGTGCGGTTTCCTGGAAGGTGATTAAAGAAATAAATATATGACGAGTAATGGAAAACACAGTTTTGACTTCCTAATAAGAAATATAAAATCATACCGCTGTCTCCCCGGGCCAAGATGGTTCCAAAGCTTCGTACAGCTTGACGGGTCTCTCCTGATTCCTCCTATGGATTTGAAAATTAATACAAGCAACTCATAAAACAGTTATAAGAAGAAGAAGCACATTTTGATTGACATACTTGAGTGGTACAGGCTTTTGGTCTACTCATTGAACGAGCAAAAAAACTCCTGTAAGCTGATTTTAGCTTTTCAATTGGTTGAGCATTCCTATAACACAGAAAAAGATTTGGTCAAGTCACAGTCAGAGACATAAGCATGGACACTTCAAAAGTATGTCATAACTATGCTGCAACAATTGATCCTGTCTCTTCTATATCAAACGTTATATCCTAATTATATATGATTTAACAAATACATACATTTAATTCATTAGGATAGCACCTATGCAAATCTATTTTGTGTTCAATCTACAATAACCACGCCCATTATATCTCCTATAAAGGTGTGTTGTCAGTTTAACCAACAGCCCAGAATATGGTAAAGTAACAGAACAAACCCAAAAACAGAGACTAAATGGAACTTTCTTATATTGGGAACTACTTGTGATGAGTACTAGTCAAAAGGAACTCCTATGGAACCAAACCAAAAAGCTAGATTGATGTTTTCGTGTAAAATTATGGGACTAACAGAAGTATATGTGTGAATTAGACTTGGTACTAACTACAAAGCATTATTGCATTAGCATATGCAATTGCTGAAACATGCCAAACATGTCTGAGTTATGCACCAATATACTATGTTGTCCACTTCTATGCTTTTGTAGTCCCTAATATTCACATCTACCTATAGGCTATAGAAATAAACAAAACTTGACAAATGCTGGATACAAATTGCGAAAGAAAACAAGCAAAAAGGGTACACATTATAATGATAACATGCAAGAGTAGAAAATCATACCTAGATATCCCGCACTCGTATATTTCATTTGCAGTTTTGATCTTATTCTTTGACTCCAAGTGGCTAGCATACGCTATGTAAAAGACAGAATGTGTCTCCCCTATTTTATTAGAATCAAGAAAACTATAAACAATCCCAGCATCATCACAATTTTCAGCCTGCAAATGCCATACAGATATGAGTCGTCCCCAGATACAAATGTCAAAACTTTAAAGAATTAAGTTATATTGTAGCTTTGAAGTAGTACTCACATATTCCAGCCAGACTTTAAGATAACGGAGATCATTCTTATAACGCTCATCATGCCAAAAGGTTCGAACACATTGTTCAAATATGACCACCAACCCTGAACAGTCCCCACCAGGTGGAAATGCATCTTGAACCCACTTTATGCAACTATTTTATACACAACAAACAACCATCATAAGTCAAAGCTAAGTTATACGTAGTAACTTAGCGGCTGTTTGGGATTAACTATTTATGATTTTAAACAGATCAGTAAATTGGAGTACTTGGATAAAACAAACCGCTTCTTTTGGGGTAAAATAAACAATGTTCAGTAAGAATGTTGGGAGTACATATTTTAGCCGATGATTAAAACGTCGATGATTTAAATAAAAGCCGATGATTAAAACGCCAACCGGCACTTTTAAACTAATTATTCTTTTTTCAAGTCTTCTTTGCATTTTTTCACCCCAAAAGCAAATCCAAACACCATCATAGCAGATACATGGATTATACTTCATAGTGATTTATGGAATGTTTGGGATTGCTTTTTTTTTTTTTTTTTTTTTTTTTTTTCTGCTTAGCTTTATATATCCCTCACATAATCCAACTTGCTTCTGCTTATCCACTTATTGTTTAGGGCAAACTAAGTCGTTTGAAACAAACAACTCCACTTATTTTAAATAAAATTAAGATTAATCTATCTACCCTGGTATCGATATAGATACCCTTAATTATAACGAAATATATCCAATAATGAATTCGACCCACGCTTTTTAAACCAGATATTCCTTTTTAAGTTCCTGTTGCATTTTTCACATCATAAGCAAGTCGAAACACCATTATAAGCCAAAAATCTAAAAACAAACTCGCAATCCCAGACACCCTCTTAACTACAAGAGATTTTTGTCCTAAAATCCTTACTTTAGGACAAACAAGCAGTTAATAAGCAGCTTAACTTCAAAGTGCTTATTTTATATAAAATTACCTTTTACCCTCATATGAAAACAAAAACCCTTTATTAATAAGACTTCAACCGACACTTTACAACCAACTATTCTTTTTTAGTCCATTTTTTAAGCAAATCCAAACACCATCATAATCCAAAAAAATCAAGTTAAATCAGTTACCAAACACCCTTTTAACAACAAGAATTCATTATTGACAAGTAACTTACTCAAGCCATGCCTGTAAAGGATCTTCACCTTCATACTCTTCAATTTCTTTAATCATCTTTCTAATAAATCAAATCAATTAAATAAATAAATAAACAATCAATGTATAAATAAATAAATAGGTTAAAAAAGAAAACTTTACAAAAAATTATACCTTCGAGTATCGACAAGATTGTTCCGGATCTGAATATCTGAATACGACTTAAGCGAATTATTAAGAAGTTTAACATTCCTTCCTCTTTTCAACGGTCTGACGTTTTCTTTGAAAAGCTCCCATTCGTTGCTTGTTTCTTGATTAGAAGCCAAGAACGCTGTCTCCGGATCCATCATCGGCATCGGTATCGTGTTGGTGGGATCTTCCATTGTTGATAAATAATGAAAGTTGTATCTCTAACGGCTAGTTTTTTTTTTTTTTTAATTGAGAGAGTGAAAGTGGGGAGGATTTTACGTTCCGTTATTTTCAAATTTTGAAATTTGGGATAGTGAGGAAAGTTCTTTTATGTGGAGCTGTGGACCGGCCCAATCACGGCCCATTTGTTTTAGGTTAAAGTATTTTCTTTTCTCAAGTTTCGAATATAATCAATATATTAAGAAGGAAGAATGCCCATTAACATGAATGCTAGACTCGTATAAAAATTGCGAAAGAAAAAAAAAATCACACGCTGATGACCTGATGTGTCAGAAAGTGATTGATATATTTTCCCCATTTTTTCTCTTTTATCTTTGAGTAGAGCAAATCATTCCATGACACATCGTGTGAATTTTTTTAATTATTATTATTATTATTATTATTATTATTATTATTATTGTTATTATTTTTTATTATAAACCATCACTTTTATTAACAATAAATAGGATTTTACAAAAAATTGATGGGGAGCCGAGAAACCAATTGGGCCCCCACACCTCTAGCAATAGCGAAACAAATCCTATTATTATTATTATTATATGAGTCTAGCATTCTTTATTAAGAAGAGCATGTGTAAACAACATTTGGTTAATATTCTCTTACACATGTCGTAATAGGACGCAATTTAACACGTGAGTTTGAGTGTTTGATTTATGAGCCGTTTGGTTGGGCACTATAGAATCAAAGATAGGAATTATTTTTGAATAAAACTGTTTGTTTCGAGATTTGAGTTACATCACAGTAATTAATACCTTTGAATAAGGTATTTGATTAAACCTACCAATTTACTTTCCTTTTCTGACAATGTTATCATTTTTGTTGACTTTCGTACAAAATTCAAAGCTAATTTTGTTTCTTAGCCACAAACCTATATATGTACTTGCCTATTTAGTTATTTCTTTTTTTTTTTAATTTTCAAATAAGTTATTATTTTTTATTCAATAATTAGTTTATAAATTAAATTTATTTATATATTATAATATATTTTCTCTCTCCAAATCCACACTCAAATCCAAATCTGAATCTGAATCCAAATCAAAATCCAAAACCCATTTATAAACCAAACGGGCCCTTAGTAATAACTTGATTGACTGATTTAGAAGAATTGGCTAATTGAATAAAATATATATATATATATATATATATATATATATATATATATATATATATATATATATATATATATATATATTTGTTTTAAATATTTTAGTTTGCCTTTAAATACTTCTAATAGTTTTTATTCACATCTTGAAAATGCATTCTTTCTCATCATTTAAATACATAATTTTCATTTCTCACCTTTGTCCAAATGGATTACACTGCTTCCAAGTTAACATCATCCTCAAAAGAAGAAGAAGAAACTAACAGTAATAATATGGATTTCATTCTCATAATATCGTTTTAGTACTCATGATCATCTAGTGATCATTTACTTTTCTGAAAACCCAAATGTATGACGAAGATATATTCCGATAATGGTTCAGAATGAGGCAATCTATATTCACACGCATCGTTCAAGATGTAATTGACCATTGTGCAAATTTTCAATGAGGTAACGATTGTATGGGAAGATCTAGGATTTCATAATGAGATAATTACCAAAATAGACCGGCCATCCATGGTCAATTCGGTTCCTGCCCCCAGATCCAAAAATGTCTTTTTTAGACCGGGCAACTGGGCAACTCGACCCATATGATGACAAGTGTCTCCAGTTGTCTAAAAAATGACAGTTGTTGTCCAAAAAATTCACAAATTGCCCAAAAATGTCTTTTTAGTGTAATTTTCTACTTAATAAAGTTTTAATGTTAGTAGTTGTATGTTTAAAAATGTAAAAAATTGGATTTGGTGGTCCTTATTATGGAGTACGACTTTACGTGATGGATAAAAGATCATGCTCGGATCTTAGCCTGTCCAACTGCAAAAGGCCTCACTTTTTTGGAGGGCCTAAATTGTTAATCCATTCATTATTAAATAGGGCCAGAAAATTATATAAAACAGCTTGAGAATAGTCCAATGTTGGAGTTTGGATGAGCTTTGTTAAGGCTTCTTTCTATTGTTTCTTTTTCTAGCACGTGCTTGCCGAAAAAGAAGTCTCGTTTATGCCTTCAATAATTGTAAATGTTTGTATTTGTATTACACTTAAAATTTTAGAAGATAGTTTATCACTGAGTTTTTTGATAAGTTAGATCACTAAGTGTGTATGTATCATTAGATAAATTTACGGCCGGAAATGTTTTCATATTTGTTTCATATTTTATTTTATTTTTTTTATCCGAAAAGACATGTTTGTTTCAATTTTAGATACGTGTAAAAATAATTGCAATCTTAATGAGCTTTTTAACACATTCTTAAATTTCCGTATTCAAAAGGCCAAATTATTATTATCGTGCAGGGCTCCCGACATCCACAAGACGACATGAAAAAGATTAAGTAGCGTTGAGGTGGTTGCTGTGAGTGTAGTTATTGTTATGCCTAGTCTTACTACGGTTGTTTTGTGATGGATATGGTGAAGGTATGAAAAACTGATGTGACGCCGAGCTAACCGTAGCGAGTGGTCTTATCAAACACTCTGAGATACATTTTTTGTTTAATTTATTGTTTGATTATTGTAAAGGTCATGCCCAAACTATCAGTGTTTATTTGATTCCAACCCTTACCAACTAGAGAAGAAAAGAATAGTAATTCGCCTTGGCATCAACAGTTGAACAACTAGATGGAAAAATCAGCTTCCAACAAGATCAGTGTTAACTCATGGCACGTCGGAAAAACACCACTTACCAACTAGATGTTACCTGTTAGAATATTAGTAGTAAACTTAAACGTAGTTTAGGGGCTTAAGTGTCCTTTGTAATTAGATTAGGTGTTAGACATAAACTAGGATTAGGTAGCTTGGAGTGCAAGGCAAACTAGGTTTCCACCTCCAGACCTCCTCATCTCTATAAATAGAGATGAGGGGATGCTAGTTATTCATTCTTCTTGACTCGAATTGTAAGCTTTATTAGGTTTTTAATAAAGGGGTGTTCGATGTATAACGTGTGCATGTGTGTGAATATCCAATGAAAAAAGTGGTATCGGAGCTCGGTTTCGCGGGTTCGGTGGTGCTAGGTTTGCGATCAAGAATCTTGGGCAAAAAGGAAGTGTCGTTTTCGAAGCAAGGTTTTGCAAGGGATCGTTCGGTCATCTTATGGTTTTTAGGTTGATCGATTTTTTAGGGCACAAGGTTTCTTGGAAGGTTTCGGTGTAGAGCTTTTCAAAGGTGTCGACTTGCAGGTTTTTTGGCTTCGAGGATTTGTTGGTTAGTGAAAAAAAAAGGTTTCGAATTATTTCGAATCATTTTTTTTTTTTTTTTTTTGAGTTGCAGGTTGACGAGAAGTTTCAACGAAGAAGAAGAACTACATGTTGACGTCATGGTGTTTTATTACTAAAACAATAAAGTGACATAATAACTATAATATTCTATATCTTATATTACGTGTACTTGGTAAAAGTTTTTGTCTATTATTTGGTTCTTTTAATTTGTACAATTAAAACTTTCCAACAAGGGTAATTTCGTTAATACAAGGTTTCTTGTTGCGGGTTTCTAGTGGTTCAAGTTTTGATCGGGGTTAGCTTGGGTTTCAAGTTTATGATCGGGTATGCTTGTTCGAGATCGTGGGTTTAGGGTTTTTCTAATTAATTCGATTTGCAAGAAGGGTTTATAGCAACAAGGGGGAATATTGCACACGACTTGTGAGGCTTGTCGGTAAAGTTGGTTAAGAAACAACTTGACAAGGTTTTTAGCAAGGGATAAGAAGAATGGCTAGTTCTATAACTAGGTTTGACATCGAAAAATTCGATGGGAAGAATGACTTCAGGTTATGGCAAATAAAGATACGTACTTTAATGGTACAGCTCGGATGTGATGCTGCATTAGAGACATTACTCGCGGACATGGAAGCAGGTGAAAAGGCTGCTTTGATGAAGAAGACATACAGTACCTTGATTCTATGCTTGGGAGACCGGGTTTTACGGGAAGTTACCAAGGAAACAACTGCTGTAGGAATTTGGTCGAAGTTGACTAGTCTGTATATGACTAAGTCCTTAGCAAACAGACTGTATCTGAAGAAGAAGCTGTACACGTACTATATGAGTCCAGGTACGAAACTGGGTGATCATATAGATGAGTTTAATAAGTTGATACTTGATTTAGCGAATATTGATATCGAGATTAAGGATGAGGATCAGGCACTTATGTTACTTACGTCGTTGCCATCGTCTTATGAAAACTTTGTGGAGACCTTGTTGTATGGGCGGGAATCCTTGACAATGGAATATGTTCTTGCGTCTCTGAATTCAAGGGAGTTGAAGAAAAGAACTGAAGGCACAAAGAAAGAAACTGGCGACGGGTTATATGTAAGGGGAGGGTCAGATCATTCAAGGAAAGCTCATTCTGGTGGAAGTTCGCGGTTCAAGTCAAGGGGTGGAACTAGTAAACTCAAGTGCTTCATATGTCATTCAGAGGGTCATCTGAAGAGAGACTGTCCAAAGAAGAAGTCAAGAGGGTTCGTCAAGAAGGGTAAGCATGATCAAGATTCTAATTCTTCTGATGATGACGGTAGCGCCTACTTTGGAGAAGCCTTGGTGGTAGTCGGGAATGATGAGATGACTGAATTGGTAATGGATTCAGGTGAGTCTTATCATATGACACCTAGGAGGGACTTCTTGTATGACTTCAAGGATTTTGATGGTGGTTCGGTTCTGTTAGGTGATAACAGGACATGCACTATCAGAAGGACAGGAAAAGTGAAGATACAGTTGCATGATGGTTCAAGCTTTATACTGGAAAATGTCAGGTATGTTCCAGGGTTAAGCTTGATTTCATTAGGTACTCTTGAAAAAGAGGGTTATACTATGAAGATGCAGATGGGTAGAGTCAAGGTGATCAAAGGTTGTCGAGTTATGATGACTGGGATCAGGAAAGATAACTGTGTGTATACTTTGGAAGCAAAAGTGAAGACTTTTGGTGTACAAAAGCATGGAGGTTCAAAACAAGTTGGTTTCAAGCAACTTGGTCATAAACAAGTTGGGTTCAAACAACTTGGTCATAAACAAGTTGGTCTTAAACAACTTGGTCATAAACAAGTTGGGTTCAAACAACTTGGTCCTGGTGTTAAAACAGGAGTCCATGGAGTACAGGTTGATGAACGTGTTTGGTTTGAGGTGGAACTGCATGGAGCTCAGGAAAATCGTGAAGCTGAGGTTGTTCAGGATAGTAACGATGATGCTGCAGTGGCTCAAAGAAAGTTGGAGGACAAGCAACTTGATACGTGGGAATCGCACCAGGCTTTACCTCTCAAGGGATCTCGAGAAGCTTACAACCCCCACCAGGCAGTGTACCTGATCGTTGTAGTATAGTACAGTGACAAGTACCGGGGGATTGATCGTTTTCAGGAATAGTGTCGCTAGGATTAGAAAGCCTAAAAACTAGGCCTAGAGGTGAGGGATGATTCTTTTTATATTTTTTTATATTTTTATAAAAGCAAATAAAATCTCGGGTTTTGGAAGAGTGGGCGGAATTAGTTGCTAATCAACTAACCCAATAACTAAGATGCAATCAAAATAAAATAACAGAAATGAAAATAAAACTAATTAAACTAGTGGTGTGAACAATAATGGGGAGAGTTGTGTTTATTTAGGTTTCATTACTCCCTAGATATCTTTTACAGGTTAATAGTTTGTTACAATTGCGTGGATGACGGGTTATATTCCTTAATACCATTCGTGGGGTGGCGTACGTACTTCCCCAACTCTATAAGCTCCTACTTCACTCCTATGTCGAGCCTGCAAGAAGCTCCTAACATGGGATCATTAGAATTCGCTCATGCATTAAATACAACCATAATAACCTAGTACGCATTGGTTCATGTTTCTTAAGACGTTCAAGCATGTTACTCTATGGAAGTCTGCCAGTTTTCTTAAGCCTAACATCGAAATCATTCATCCGTAACAACTATAAACAAACAATCAACCCATAATCAACATCTAGGTTTCACTACATCTAAGCAAACACACAAGAGATCTAGCCTAGCATGTTAAATTCAAGACAAGCGTAAGATATATTCAAACAACACATAGACATATTGAATGAATTGAAATGATATTTATCTCAATTGAACGTGAAAGGTTTCAAAGGGTAAAAACCCTTGAAAGAACAGTAAAATTCGTGTTAGGGTTTCTCCAAAGTTACCCCCTCTAAAGTTACATCTAATGAATGAAAATTGCAAAACTATAAATAGATTTTACAAGGTGACGGCGTCAAGAAGGAATATCTGACGCCGTCAACTCGGCGCCCATAATGAGATCGGATTGCCTAGATCCAAGTTTGACGCCATCATGTGTAATTTAGTTGTAGGCCGTCACCATATCTTGAACCATGATGGCCAAGCTTGACTCCGTCACAATTTCTCTGGATCGTCACTGTCACAACTCACCATTTCAGGTCATTTCCCAAACTTTGGTAAAACACTATTCATCAAACACTATTCATCAAAACACTATTCATCAGTTTACTATTCATCATTTTTAGTGTCAGTTTGACATTCTGAGAAGCATTCAGAAATTTTACTATTCACTGATCACTATTCATTCCGGAAGAAATTTCATCATTCACGTGCATTATTCATTTCATCGTAAATTTAGTTTACGGGTATTAAAATTCGCGTAACCGTATGGGTTTAGGTGCGAATTCATTTCATTATCAGTAAGGACATTGCATACTGACTAGAGACAGTCTGCATATCATCAGTAGGTCATTTACATGTTATACCACTCCTAGGATTTTCAAATTTATATATTTGATACATTTAACGTTTTCCTTAAAAGTATTTATAATAAACGTTAACACCCGATTTATAAACACGACGAATATATCTAAATATTCCCACAATGGTCCCGACATATTTTTATATCCATTATTTCATCATAAAAGTTATTATATTCATTTACCCAGTATTTTGGAAATTTATTTTATTTATAACGTGAGCTTATGAATATTACGACGGTTTTCGTGAAAACTAAACAATAATCACCCGAACACTCAGTAATTGTATCCAACATATTTTTAACATTTTTATGACTTTATTAAGTCCCGGTTAACTTCGTTAATATTTATTTCTAGCAAACCCGGTACCCGATTATAACTAATACTTACACTAAAACCACAACTAATACTACACTAACTTATCCTAAGCAACTCAAAACCGATTTTGCTTCTCTTGTTCACATTGAAAACCGGCCTCATGCCCCTCCCCCCCCCCCCCCCTAGACATCATGTGCTTTCTTTTTAACATTATGCATTTATGTATAAGTATAATACTATATATCTTATCCTAATATTTACCAAAAACCTCATAAACACTTATAACATAACATACTAAATTCTTAGAATCATAAACTCAACTTCTCATCTCTTTTCTCCACCCAAAACCTACGACCCAATTAAGATCCAAGACCAAAATCCATCATTTTTCAAAGATCAAAGCTACAAAGTTGTTCATTTCATCATTCTAATCAATAATCTTACAACAAAAACACAAGTAACACAAGATTTCTCATCATCTAATCACCTATTATTTCAAAATGAGTTATCAAATTTATTTTCATGATTTCATCAAATTAACACTTGTATCTTATGGTTTTCATGCTTAATTTCATGTACAAGTTAGCTATACCACATTATTTTTGTTAACTTTTTGAATATACAAACCCTAGATTTTGATTTAGGTGTTCCTTTGTTAAATTAACATGATTACTAGTGATTAGGAACCCATGGCACCCTAAGAAGGTGTATAGTAGGATTAGTATAGCTTTGTGGTATTTGCAAGAGATTTGGTTGAAGTAGAAACTAGTTTTGAACATGAAAAATGGATTTGTAACAAGTATTTATACATTCTGTCCCATTTTTGTAAATCCAGGAAAATCAGTAAACATAAAGTAAACTTTGGAAAAAATTTTAGAAAGTACTTTCAAAAACGAATCCGTAGGCGAAAGAACGGATTAAAAAGAGTTTATAACGAAGAAGTTATGATATTTGCAAGTTTATTGACGAAAAGTATATTTTCTGAAAATTGTTGCTGTTGGACGTTTTTCGTCAGACAAAACGAGACTTTAGACGTAACCCGGAGGAGCCAAGCTTTCGAAAATATATTACTACATACTAAGACGTAACCGTGGATATAAAGAACAAGTAAAACAGACTTATAACGACAAAGATATTCACGTTTCAATATCGGCAAAAATCCTCTATAATTGGCAGCTTTCACTAGTAATAATAATAATACTACCTCTACTTCTACGTACTAAATTCTAAATTTTCTAGAAATATTAACCAAGTATCCAAATTCACAACTAATGAAGTATTAGTGATTACAAGTATATTTTTACTACGACAAGTCGTTATTTCAAGGATTTCAAACCAAGGATTTCAACACTAACATTGATACATACGATATATATATATATACATTTCAACTAGTTTTATTTTTCTAGTTGCCTTATTTTCCTAAGTCTTGGAAAATGTATATTTTTTATAACAACAAGTATTTTTGAAAGAGTAGAGTGGTATAGGAAACATGTGCATGGACATTCATAACATCATTTCATGATCTAAAGTAGATCGTTCATCATTCATATTAGGTCGCGGCTAGTGTGCGCGCCTTGTTTTTCAGCTCATTACATGTTCATGGTACCATCATATCAGGTGAGTTTTCATAGCCCCGTTTTCAATACAATATTTTGATTTCAAATCCCACGGGGGAATACATTGCATCAACCATTTTAGTACGAGCCCAAGTACCAAAACATATGTACATTGCTTAAGTTGCCTTACTAACCTGTTAAAGTCCCCTATTTATTATCATGGACCGTTAATTTGCCGATTAAGCGAGAGTGAGTGGATAGATCTATCGAGGGTGACGCCTCCATCCGTGGTAGTTATTACTAACAGTAAGCGGATGCATTTCATGTCTACATTGTGGGAGTGTTCTGGTAAAACATTCGGGAGGGGCATATAATTTCATCAGTCATAGCTTCGGGGTCATGAGCTTAAGGTTTATTGTACTATTTTACGTGACTTTTGTTATGTACTTATACTTGTGGTGGCCGTACATCATTACATTTTATAAACCTATGGAATTCACCAACATTCGTGTTGACATTTTAGCAATCTATTTCAGGTTATGAAGGTAGCTCATGTGACATGCATTTGGACCTTCATGGAGTCGCGGAGTCGACGCGTCTCACTTTTGTTTCATGCACTTATGTAAACGTTTGATCTAGTATGGCTTGTTTTTCATAAACATGCAACACCTTTTTGGGACCTCATTTTGTAAACTCTGGATTATTTCAATGATCAAATGCAGTATTTTCCAAACGACACTTTAGGTCGTTCAATGTAACTGTAACTGTGATGCTATGACAGACACCCCCAGGTATTCCATTCCGCTGCAAGTCAGGTAAATTGGGGGTGTGACAGATTGGCATCAGAGCTAAGGTTATAGCGAACTAGGATGTATCTTGGACCCTAGACTATAACCGCATCATCATAGCATCTCATCATTTCATCATAAGTGCATAATCATGATACATGTTGTTTCATGCATACCCTGTGCGAGTTATTTATACTTATAATTGTATATATATATCATTTTATTGACCTGGTTCACAAGTGACATGTCTTCAGATACTCACCCTGACATCCTTTTATCGGATTCCGACATTGAAGATGCCTTGTCATCTTCCACTACCATTATACCACCAGTTTCACTTACACCATCATTAGCACTATTGATTTGCCATAGGAACAAGGTTTTCCTATCATTCAGCCCATACATAGAATGCCTTTTGGTAGAGTATTCAGACTTAATCTTAATGGATATATTAGATTGCTTATTTCAAGGGAGATAGTGTGTTTTATTTCCTTCACTAGTAGGGCGCTTACTACTCTGGTACTATCACCACCATCAGTTACTTATTACACTATTGGTCGTCCCACAGTGCATACTTTAGTTTTACCTCTTAGATGTCGCGAGGTAGCACGAAAGAGGATAGTATTCCATTCACTAGTACCACCATTGTCATTTTCCTTTTCCATTCCCACTTGCCATGAACTAGATAACATCTAGTAGAGAATACCAATATCACGGACTCAATAGGAACATCCGCAGATTCTTCAGGAATGGTTCAGAACCTACATTATCTAAGATTTGATAGATGCACAACTTCAGACACCACTTCAGGACTATCTCGACATTATGATGCCACGAACCTGATTTCACACATAGGGACACCAGGAAGTCCCTAGACCAAACTTATATCCTCACTAGTTTTTGCTATTATCCTAGCCACAGAAAGTGTGGGACATAGTCTAAAGAACTTGTTGTCTTTTGATTATTGTACAAACAAATATATCAAGTGTGACTCTACTATGTAAGAAATGGTTGTGCTATTTGTGATAGCGGTTAACGTAGACCGAAATTTTCATGTATTATATTCATGTGTTGTGAATATGATGACTTTGATTGACTATATCCTCATGGTCTCTTATGATTTGATGAAGAGAGATTTAAGCAAACCACTCCAAACATGACGCAAGCTGCTGTTGGACAAGTCATTACCAAGAACATAGCCACCGCCCTCACTAAGGAACTTACTCACGTGGAATTTATGGGGTGCAATCCTCCCTCCTTTAGCGGAACTAGAGATACAAAGCAATTTCTCAAATGGTTCAAAGAAATAGAAACAATATTTCAATGTGGCAACTGTCGTAAGGAAGACAAGGTTAAGTTCGCCACATGCACTTTTCAGGATCATGCCCAGGAATGGTGGACCAAACATATTAAGATGGTGGGAGTTGATGCTGCTTACTCACACTCTTGGGAGAAACTAAGAAGGATGATGGGTATAACATTTTGTGTAGGAAGGGAATTACGAGCAAAGGAATAGGAAACACTAAACTTTACCATGATAGGAAATGATGTTGATGAGTACACTACTCATTTTTATGAATTAACACGACTAGGTTCTGCAATGGATGAACCGGAAAGCAAGAAACTTGAAAGGTACATCGGGGGACTCTCCCATGAAATTCGTATGTTGGTCATCGCATGGGAACCCGATACCATGTCTGAAGCTATCAAAATGGCGATCGAAGCAAAGGAACTCATAGTTCATGCCGAGACATCAGGAAACAATAGTGACAATAAAAGGAAGTGGAACAACAATCTAGGTTGTAATGCTGCTCAACAATCACCCAAAGGACAAGAAGTGAATAGAGCCTTTGCTGCAGAACCGTACACAAAGAGAAGGTATACTGGAAAGTTACCTTACTACAACCTATGTAATCAACATCACCGAGATCATTGCAGTAAAACGTCTGGAGTGTGCAAGAAGCAGGGTCATTGGACTGAAGACTGTAGGAAACTCACAAATCAGAAGACCCCAGGGAGTTGCTTCAAATGTGGAAACTTAGGGCATTTTAAGAATGACTGCCCGGAGCTAAGGAACAAGGAAAAATCAGGAACTTGGAATCAAGACTAAATCGCTTGAGGAATAGCGTGAGCTGTTGAAAGAGAACCGTCAGGATATTAGCAACATCAAGGATAACAACAATGCTTCAGTAGGAGGAGCCTTGTTTCAATATATAAACCGTAGTTCGAGCCCTTTAGGGTTGTATCTTTCCTTTTGTACTTACCGTTGGTACGATGACATAACCTAGTTGTATTAAGCACTTTCCTATCCAATGTAATATCTATCTTTGTTACCTCTGTGATAATCAAAACCTTCGTTTACTCCATTTTCTATCCCAATTGCTCAGACTTCAATCGTTTCGCGACATTTTATCATTGTCTTATTAGGGATTAGGTTGATTTCGTTTTTTTGACGAATTAGTAGACTATTACCATTCAACAAGATTCACCCACGTATCCAATACACCATTCAAGCTATTTTACTATCATATGGGGAAACTGTTTTACAGAAAAATTTCTGAAGTAAGCTATTTTATTACCATCCTATAAATTGATTTTTCTGTCATTACACCAAGTATTTACTATTATTACGCGAGGCAATTTTCATGTTATTTGAAAGAAAACATCAGGACACCATTTTTAATAACAATGCGTTGAACACCATCTAAAACTTTTGAGAAAAGTTATGATATTTTGACAAAATCTAACATCGCATCATTAGTCCTCAATTATACATAGCCTGATCACCTATGTAAAATTCAGGAAGGATTATGCCATGAAGGAAATAATTACCTTTTCAAAGGATTGTTAATAACAATCTTCATTTAAAAGTTTTGTAAACAAAGGAACTCTTCCATAAACATCCATTTTGCCGAACTATCCCTGGATACTTACCCCACCTGTCACCCACTTAGCCATTAAGTTGGATTTTCCCATTGACTTCCCTAAGAGAGACTTTCCATATCAATTACATGCAGGATTCCTCTATACAATAGAAGCAAAGAAAGGATTACAGAACTACTAAACAGAACTAGAAGTATATAGTGAGAGAATTCATAACTCAACAACAAATTCTAATATACTGCGAGACTATCCGAACCACCATCTCTGACTCAGTTGTAAAATTCTATCGTTTAAAGGTACTAGCTAGACTGAGCTACAGGATTGAACTCAATATAAATGTCCGCAGGACAACACAATAGAAATAAACCAAGCTGCTAAGTGTGACTGTTGGACATTTCATTTAAACATGGCCTCATCCATACATAAACTTTCCTGCAGTAAGTTTTCACAAAGGACAATTGTTTGAATCAAGAATATCGATGTAGATTCCCCTAAGGCATTATGTCTCTAGAAATTTCCGATAACCTCACCTTCATACCAAGCAAGGGATCAAACCAGAACATATCTCCTCATCTACATGGGAAAACAGAATAGACATTCATCGACACAACATCAAGTGATACGTTCGCCTCGACAATTACAACGATAAAATATTTCAGGACTTAAGTTAGTCTAAATACCTATGCTTGTAGTTATGCCTGATAATCACCAATAGGCATTATCCAACCTCAGGAACTAAATGTTAAGACATCTATGCATTTAAGCAAACATTTCCCATTCTACCATTTTATCTTTGTTAGTGTTTTCACTTTTAAATAAAGTTGATGCGTTTACATAAATCACATACCTTGTGGAAAAATGATTTCTGAAATTCCTATTTTGAACAAGTACGATCCTTTTTGGTCAATCTTTAGCAACACTATTGTACAATGAGAAATATACATAGACATCAAACTTTGGTAAGCAGTCTTAATCACAACATGTTTGAAAACAGTTTCCTATTTCATAACTACTGGATTTTGAATCATCAAGAAAAATATTACTTGGTAAATCATTTGTTCCATTTTCTAAATTCGTTTATTCAGAAAAAGATTTCAACCAAAACTCACAATCGCGAGACAAATTCATTTTAGAATCGACCAACTAGCATACAAACTTGAGTTCTGGCAGAATTCAGCAGTATATATTACCAGCATCACATTTAAAACATTAAGAAGCGCAGACCATCTATTGATGGGCTAAACTCGGAAAAAGCTCAACTCACTAGTCCAGTAGGCATTCATGAAATAACCAGAAATTTCCTACAAGTCAAGAATCAGTTACAAGTTCAATAAGTTGTAAACCATTAAAACTTCAAGTTGGAGGCTGAGTTATGTTGAAAGTTCTGCCTAGTAAAGGCATGATATCATTCAGAAAACTTGGAAAGTTAAACCCAATATACACTGGACCATGTAATATTTCAGACAGAGTAGGCCTAGTGGCCGTCAGACTTGAGCCTTGTTAGAGAACAACAGGATTATACAACCATGTATTATCATCTTTTCAGATTAGTCAATCATAATCCCATTTGGAAAGGAATCCAACCCAAGGTCAAACGTAAACCTTGCCGGAGAACAAGTAGAAATCATGGACAGTTAAGTCGAACAGTTGAAGCAGAGTCGAATTCTATCGTTAGAGTTCGCTGGAATTCTCGAATATCATCACCTTTTCACATATATGTTTTCAGAAACCCACATAAACTGAACTTCGGGACGAAGTTCCTTTTAGAGGGGAAGACTGTCATAACTCACCATTTCAGGTCATTTCCCAAACTTTGGAAAAACACTATTCATCAAACACTATTTATCAAAACACTATTCATCATTTTTTGTGTCAGTTTGACATTCCGAGAAGCATTCAGAAATTATACTATTCACTAAACACTATTTATTCCGGAAGAAATTTCATCATTCACGTGCATTATTCATTTTATCGTAAATTTAGTTTACGGGTATTAAAATTCGCGTAACCGTCGAGTTTAGGTGCGAATTCATTTCATTATCAGTAAGGACATTGCATACGGACTAGAGACAGTCTGCATATCATCAGTAGGTCATTTACATGTTATACCACTCTTAGGATTTTCAAATTTATATATTTGATACATTTAACGTTTTCCTTATAAGTATTTATAATAAACGTTAACACCCGATTTATAAACACGACGAATATATCTAAATATTCCCACAATGGTCCCGACATATTTTTATATCCATTATTTCATCATAAAAGTTATTATATTCATTTACCCAGTATTTTGGAAATTTATTTTATTTATAACGTGAGCTTATGAATATTACGACGGTTTTCGTGAAAACTAAACAATAATCACCCGAACACTCAGTAATTGTATCCAACATATTTTTAACATTTTTATGACTTTATTAAGTCGCGGTTAACTTCGTTAATATTTATTTCTAGCAAACCCGGTACCCGATTATAACTAATATTTACACTAAAACCACAACTAATACTACACTAACTTATCCTAAGCAACTCAAAACCCATTTTGCTTCTCTTGTTCACATTGAAAACCGGCCTCATGCCCCCCCCCCCTAGACATCATGTGCTTTCTTTTTAACATTATGCATTTATGTATAAGTATAATACTATATATCTTATCCTAATATTTACCAAAAACCTCATAAACACTTATAACATAACATACTAAATTCTTAGAATCATAAACTCAACTTCTCATCTCTTTTCTCCACCCAAAACCCACGACCCAATTAAGATCCAAGACCAAAATCCATCATTTTTCAAAGATCAAAGCTACAAAGTTGTTCATTTCATCATTCTAATCAATAATCTTACAACAAAAACACAAGTAACACAAGATTTCTCATCATCTAATCACCTATTATTTCAAAGTGAGTTATCAAATTTATTTTCATGATTTCATCAAATTAACACTTGTATCTTATGGTTTTCATGCTTAATTTCATGTACAAGTTAGCTATACCACATTATTTTTGTTAACTTTTTGAACATACAAACCCTAGATTTTGATTTAGGTGTTCCTTTGTTAAATTAACATGATTACTAGTGATTAGGAACCCATGATACCCTAAGAAGATGTATGGTAGGATTAGTATAGCTTTGTGGTGTTTGCAAGAGATTTGGTTGAAGTAGAAACTAGTTTTGAACATGAAAAATGGATTTGTAACAAGTATTTATACATTCTGTCCCATTTTTGTAAATCCAGGAAAATCAGTAAACATAAAGTAAACTTTGGCAAAAATTTTAGAAAATACTTTCAAAAACGAATCCGTAGGCGAAAGAACGGATTAAAAAGAGTTTATAACGAAGAAGTTATGATTTTTGCAAGTTTATTGACGAAATGTATATTTTCTGAAAATTGTTGCTGTTGGACGATTTTCGTCGGACAAAACGAGACTTTAGACGTAACCCGGAGGAGCCAAGCTTTCCAAAATATAATACTACATACTAAGACGTAACCGTGAATATAAAGAACAAGTAAAACGGACTTATAACGACAAAGATATTCACGTTTCAATATCGGCAAAAATCCTCTATAATTGGCAGCTTTC
The DNA here is from genome assembly GCA_030686995.1 of Artemisia argyi. NCBI lineage: Eukaryota > Viridiplantae > Streptophyta > Magnoliopsida > Asterales > Asteraceae > Artemisia > Artemisia argyi. The sequence continues at coordinate 59,903,537 of CM060677.1, read as the reverse complement.
ACTAGTAATAATAATAATACTACTTCTACTTCTACGTACTAAATTCTAAATTTTCTAGAAATATTAACCAAGTACCCAAATTCACAACTAATGAAGTATTAGTGATTACAAGTATATTTTTACTACGACAAGTCGTTATTTCAAGGATTTCAAACCGAGGATTTCAACACTAACATTGATACATACGATATATATATATATATATATATATATATATATATATATATATATATATATATATATATATATATATATATATATATATATATATACATTTCAACTAATTTTATTTTTCTAGTTGCCTTATTTTCCTAAGTCTTGGAAAATGTACATTTTTTATAACAACAAGTATTTTTCAAAGAGTAGAGTGGTATAGGAAACATGTGCATGGACATTTATAACATCATTTCATGATCTAAAGTAGATCGTTCATCATTCATATTAGGTTGCGGCTAGTGTGCGCGCCTTGTTTTTCAGCTCATTACATGTTCATGGTACCATCATATCAGGTGAGTTTTCATAGCCCCGTTTTCAATACAATATTTTGATTTCAAATCCCACGGGGGAATACATTGCATCAACCATTTTAGTACGAGCCCAAGTACCAAAACATATGTACATTGCTTAAGTTGCCTTACCAACCTGTTAAAGTCCCCTATTTATTATCATGGACCGTTAATTTGCCGATTAAGCGAGAGTGAGTGGATAGACCTATCGAGGGTGACGCCTCCATCCGTGTTAGTTATTACCAACAGTAAGCGGATGCATTTCATGTCTACATTGTGGGAGTGTTCTGGTAAAACATTCGGGAGGGGCATATAATTTCATCAGTCATAGCTTCGGGGTCATGAGCTTAAGGTCTATTGTACTATTTTACGTGACTTTTGTCATGCACTTATACTTGTGGTGGCCGTACATCATTACATTTTATAAACCTATGGAATTCACCAACATTCGTGTTGACGTTTTAGCAATGTATTTTAGGTTATTAAGGTAGCTCATGTGACATGCATTTGGACCTTCATGGAGTCGCGGAGTCGACGCGTCTCACTTTTGTTTCATGCACTTATGTAAACGTTTGATCTAGTATGGCTTGTTTTTCATAAACATGCAACACCTTTTTGGGACCTCATTTTGTAAACTCTGGATTATTTCAATGATCAAATGCAGTATTTTCCAAACGACACTTTAGGTCGTTCAATGTAACTGTAACTGTGATGCTATGACAGACACCCCCAGGTATTCCATTCCGCTGCAAGTCAGGTAAATTGGGGGTGTGACAGATTGGCATCAGAGCTAAGGTTATAGCGAACTAGGATGTATCTTGGACCCTAGACTATAACCGCATCATCATAGCATCTCATCATTTCATCATAAGTGCATAATCATGATACATGTTGTTTCATGCATACCCTGTGCGAGTTATTTATACTTATAATTGTATATATATATATATCATTTTATTGACCTGGTTCACAAGTGACATAACTTCAGATACTCACCCTGACATCCTTTTATCGGATTCTGACATTGAAAATGCCATGTCATCTTCCACTACCATTATACCACCAGTTTCACTTACACCATCATTAGCACTATTGATTTGCCATAGGAACAAGGTTTTCCTATCATTCAGCCCATACATAGAATGCCTTTTGGTAGAGTATTCAGACTTAATCTTAATGGATATATTAGATTGCTTATTTCAAGGGAGATAGTGTGTTTTATTTCCTTCACTAGTAGGGCGCTTACTACTCAGGTACTATCACCACCATCAGTTACTTATTACACTATTGGTCATTCCACAGTGCGTACTTTAGTTTTACCTCTTAGATGTCGCGAGGTAGCACGAAAGAGGATAGTATTCCATTCACTATTACCACCATTGTCATTTTCCTTTTCCATTCCCACTTACCATGAACTAGATAACATCTAGTAGAGAATACCAATATCACGGACTCAACAGGAACATCCGCAGATTCTTCAGGAATGGTTCAGAACCTACATTATCTAAGATTTGATAGATGCACAACTTCAGACACCACTTCAGGACTATCTCGACATTATGATGCCACGAACCTGATTTCACACAGAGGGACACCAGGAAGTCCCTAGACCAGACTTATATCCTCACTAGTTTTTACTATTTTCCTAGCCACAGAAAGTGTGGGACATAGTCTAAAAACTTGTTGTCTTTTGATTGTTGTACAAACAAATATATCAAGTGTGACTCTACTATGTAAGAAATGGTTGTGCTATTTGTGATAGCGGTTCACGTAGACCGAAATTTTCATGTATTATATTCATGTGTTGTGAATATGATGACTTTGATTGACTATATCCTCATGGTCTCTTATGATTTGATGAAGAGAGATTTAAGCAAACCACTCCAAACATGACGCAAGCTGCTGTTGGACAAGTCATTACCAAGAAGATAGCCACAGCCCTCACTAAGGAACTTACTCACGTGGAATTTATGGGGTGCAATCCTCCCTCCTTTAGCGGAACTAGAGACACAAAGGAATTTCTCAAATGGTTCAAAGAAATAGAAACAATATTTCAATGTGGCGACTGTCGTAAGGAAGACAAGGTTAAGTTCGCCACATGCACTTTTCAGGATCATGCCCAGAAATGGTGGACCAAACATATTAAGATGGTTGGAGTTGATGCTGCTTACTCACACTCTTGGGAGAAACTAAGAAGGATGATGGGTATAACATTTTGTGTAGGAAGGGAATTACGAGCAAAGGAATAGGAAACACTAAACTTTACCATGATAGGAAATGATGTTAACGAGTACACTACTCATTTTTATGAATTAACACGACTAGGTTCTGCAATGGATGAACCAGAAAGCAAGAAACTTGAAAGGTACATCGGGGGACTCTCCCATGAAATTCGTATGTTGGTCATCGCATGGGAACCCGATACCTTGTCTGAAGCTATCAAAATGGCGATCGAAGCAAAGGAACTCATAGTTCATGCCGAGACATCAGGAAACAATAGTGACAATAAAAGGAAGTGGAACAATAATCTAGGTTGTAATGCTGCTCAACAATCACCCAAAGGACAAGAAGTGAATAGAGCCTTTGCTGCAGAACCGTACACAAAGAGAAGGTATACTGGAAAGTTACCTTACTGCACCCTGTGTAATCAACATCACCGAGATCATTGCAGTAAAACGTGTGGAGTGTGCAAGAATCGGGGTCATTGGACTGAAGACTGTAGGAAACTCACAAATCAGAAGACCCCAGGGAGTTGCTTCAAATGTGGAAACTTAGGGCATTTCAAGAATGACTGCCCGGAGCTAAGGAACAAGGAAAAATCAGGAACTTGGAATCAAGACTAAATCGCTTGAGGAATAGCGTGAGCTGTTGAAAGAGAACCGTCAGGATATTAGCAACATCAAGGATAACAACAATGCTTCAGCAGGAGGAGCCTTGTTTCAATATATAAACCGTAGTTCGAGCCCTTTAGGGTTGTATCTTTCCTTTTGTACTTACCGTTGGTACGATGACATAACCTAGTTGTATTAAGCACTTTCCTATCCAATGTAATATCTATCTTTGTTACCTCTGTGATAATCATAACCTTCGTTTACTCCATTTTCTATCCCAATTGCTCAGACTTCAATCGTTTCGCGACATTTTATCATTGTCTTATTAGGGATTAGGTTGATTTCGTTTTTTTGACGAATTAGTAGACTATTACCATTCGACAAGATTCACCCACGTATCCAATACACCATTCAAGTTATTTTACTATCATATGGGGAAACTGTTTTACAGAAAAATTTCTGAAGTAAGCTATTTTATTACCATCCTATAAATTGATTTTTCTGTCATTACACCAAGTATTTACTATTATTACGCGAGGCAATTTTCATGTTATTTGAAAGAAAACATCAGGACACCATTTTTAATAATAATGCGTTGAACACCATCTAAAACTTTTGAGAAAAGTTATGATATTTTGACAAAATCTAACATCGCATCATTAGTCCTCAATTATACATAGCCTGATCACCTATGTAAAATTCAGGAAGGATTATGCCATGAAGGAAATAATTACCTTTTCAAAGGATTGTTAATAACAATCTTTATTTAAAAGTTTTGTAAACAAAGGAACTCTTCCATAAACATCCCTTTTGCCGAACTATCCCTGGATACTTACCCCACCTGTCACCCACTTAGCCATTAAGTTGGATTTTCCCATTGACTTCCCTAAGAGAGACTTTCCATATCAATTACATGCATGATTCCTCTATACAATAGAAGCAAAGAAAGGATTACAGAACTACTAAACAGAACTAGAAGTATATAGTGAGAGAATTCATAACTCAACAACAAATTCTAATATACTGCGAGACTATCCGAATCACCATCTCTGACTCAGTTGTCAAATTCTATTGTTTAAAGGTACTAGCTAGACTGAGCTACAGGATTGAACTCAATATAAATGTCCGCAGGACAACACAATAGAAATAAACCAAGCTGCTAAGTGTGACTGTTGAACATTTCATTTAAACATGGCCTCATCCATACATAAACTTTCCTGCAGTAAGTTTTCACAAAGGAAAATTGTTTGAATCAAGAATATCGATGTAGATTCCCCTAAGGCATTATGTCTCTAGAAATTTCCGATAACCTCACCTTCATACCAAGCAAGGGATCAAACCAGAACATATCTCCTCATCTACATGGGAAAACAGAATAGACATTCATCGACACAACATCAAGTGATACGTTTGCCTCGACAATTACAATGATAAAATATTTCAGGACTTAAGTTAGTCTAAATACCTATGCTTGTAGTTATGCCTGATAATCACCAATAGGCATTATCCAACCTCAGGAACTAAATGTTAAGACATCTATGCATTTAAGCAAACATTTCCCATTCTACCATTTTATCTTTGTTAGTGTTTTCACTTTTAAATAAAGTTGATGCGTTTACATAAATCACATACCTTGTGGAAAAATGATTTCTGAAATTCCTATTTTGAACAAGTACGATCCTTTTTGGTCAATCTTTAGCAACACTATTGTACAATGAGAAATATACATAGACATCACACTTTGGTAAGCAGTCTTAATCACAACATGTTTGAAAACAGTTTCCTATTTCATAACTACTGGATTTTGAATCATCAAGAAAAATATTACTTAGTAAATCATTTGTTCCATTTTCTAAATTCGTTTATTCAGAAAAAGATTTCAACCAAAACTCACAATCGCGAGACAAATTTCCAGAACAAATTTCCCTACAACATCGCTTATGCATTTAGGATTTGTGACTTGACAATAAAGAATATTTGGTATGTGATGAAGGAATTAGGAGGAACATCACAAATTAATCACGAACTTCAGTAGTGGAGACCAAACCCAATAGACAAAGAAGGACATATGTCTTACCATCCGTTGGAACAAAACACAAGGAATCAAATTGTTACCCATATTCTATCCCTTTCAGATAACGCCAAGTTCGAAGGACCGAACGTTGTGGAATTAGTCACAAAGGTTTATTGTACCCATTTCAGTTATTCATGTTAAGGAAACCGATTCACCGTGGACTTCAAGTAATCATTTCAGAATTTCCTTCAGAAACCCATTTAGATGTGAACATCACCTATCACCCTCAAACTGATGGTCAAAGCGAGAGAACAATTCAAACATAGGAATGTATGCTCAGAGCATGAGTGATTGACCCTAGAAATGGTTGGACTAATCATTTAACATAAATCAATTCATCTACAACAATAGTTATCACACCACCAGCGAGAAACTGGCAGAAATTAGGTTGGTACATAACACACATCATTTGGATTGGGTATCCTGAACAACAAACCATCCAGATTCAAGTGGGTGGATAAACTAAGTTAAAAACATTGCCTTGGATTGGCATGATACAAATTGGATAACAAGACAGGTTGAACCTTTAGCATATTGGACCAGTTAAGATTCATTTTAGAATCGACCAACTAGCATACAAACTTGAGTTCTGGCAGAATTCAGCAGTATATATTACCAGTATCACATTTAAAACATTAAGAAGCACAGACCATCTATTGATGGGCCAAACTCGGAAAAAGCTCAACTCACTAGTCCAGTAGGCATTCATGAAATAACCAGAAATTTCCTACAAGTCAAGAATCAGTTACAAGTTCAATAAGTTGTAAACCATTAAAACTTCAAGTTGGAGGCAGAGTTATGTTGAAAGTTCTGCCTAGGAAAGGCATGATATCATTCAGAGAACTTGGAAAGTTAAACCCGATATACACTGGACCATGTAATATTTCAGACAGAGTAGGCCTAGTGGCCGTCAGACTTGAGCCTTGTTAGAGAACAACGGGATTATACAACCATGTATTATCATCTTTTCAGATTAGTCAATCATAATCCCATTTGGAAAGGAATCCAACCCAAGGTCAAACGTAAACCTTGCCGGAGAACAAGTAGAAATCATGGACAGTTAGGTCGAACAGTTGAAGCAGAGTCGAATTCTATCGTTAGAGTTCGCTAGAATTCTCGAATATCATCACCTTTTCACATATATGTTTTCAGAAACCCACATAAACTGAACTTCGGGATGAAGTTCCTTTTAGAGGGGAAGACTGTCACAACTCACCATTTCAGGTCATTTCCCAAACTTTGGAAAAACACTATTCATCAAACACTATTTATCAAAACACTATTTATCAGTTTACTATTCATCATTTTTTGTGTCAGTTTGACATTCCGAAGAGCATTCAGAAATTTTACTATTCACTGAACACTATTCATTTCGGAAGAAATTTCATCATTCACGTGCATTATTCATTTCATCGTAAATTTAGTTTACGGGTATTAAAATTCGCGTAACCGTATGGGTTTAGGTGCGAATTCATTTCATTATCAGTAAGGACATTGCATACGGACTAGAGACAGTCTGCATATCATCAGTAGGTCATTTACATGTTATACCACTCTTAGGATTTTCAAATTTATATATTTGATACATTTAACGTTTTCCTTATAAGTATTTATAATAAACGTTAACACCCGATTTATAAACACGACGAATATATCTAAATATTCCCATAATGGTCCCGAAATATTTTTATATCCATTATTTCATCATAAAAGTTATTATATTCATTTATCCAGTATTTTGGAAATTTATTTTATTTATAACGTGAGCTTATGAATATTACGACGGTTTTCGTGAAAACTAAACAATAATCACCCGAACACTCAGTAATTGTATCCAACATATTTTTAACATTTTTATTACTTTATTAAGTCCCGGTTAACTTCGTTAATATTTATTTCTAGCAAACCCGGTACCCGATTATAACTAATACTTACACTAAAACCACAACTAATACTACACTAACTTATCCTAAGCAACTCAAAACCGATTTTGCTTCTCTTGTTCACATTGAAAACCGGCCTCATGCCCCCCCCTATCATGTGCTTTCTTTTTAACATTATGCATTTATGTATAAGTATAATACTATATATCTTATCCTAATATTTACCAAAAACCTCATAAACACTTATAACATAACATACTAAATTCTTAGAATCATAAACTCAACTTCTCATCTCTTTTCTCCACCCAAAACCCACGACCCAATTAAGATCCAAGACCAAAATCCATCATTTTTCAAAGATCAAAGCTACAAAGTTGTTCATTTCATCATTCTAATCAATAATCTTACAACAAAAACACAAGTAACACAAGATTTCTCATCATCTAATCACCTATTATTTCAAAGTGAGTTATCAAATTTATTTTCATGATTTCATCAAATTAACACTTGTATCTTATGGTTTTCATGCTTAATTTCATGTACAAGTTAGCTATACCACATTATTTTTGTTAACTTTTTGAACATACAAACCCTAGATTTTGATTTAGGTGTTCCTTTGTTAAATTAACATGATTACTAGTGATTAGAAACCCATGACACCCTAAGAAGGTGTATGGTAGGATTAGTATAGCTTTGTGGTGTTTGCAAGAGATTTGGTTGAAGTAGAAACTAGTTTTGAACATGAAAAATGGATTTGTAACAAGTATTTATACATTCTGTCCCATTTATGTAAATCCAGGAAAATCAGTAAACATAAAGTAAAGTTTGGCAAAATTTTTAGAAAATACTTTCAAAAACGAATCCGTAGGCGAAAGAATGGATTAAAAAGAGTTTATAACGAAGAAGTTATAATTTTTGCAAGTTTATTGACGAAAAGTATATTTTCTGAAAATTGTTGCTGTTGGACGTTTTTCGTCGGACAAAACGAGACTTTAGACGTAACCCGGAGGAGCCAAGCTTTCCAAAATATATTACTACATACTAATACGTAACCGTGGATATAAAGAACAAGTAAAACGGACTTATAACGACAAAGATATTCACGTTTCAATATCGGCAAAAATCCTCTATAATTGGCAGCTTTCACTAGTAATAATAATAATACTACTTCTACGTACTAAATTCTAAATTTTCTAGAAATGTTAACCAAGTACCCAAATTCACAACTAATGAAGTATTAGTGATTACAAGTATATTTTTACTACGACAGTCGTTATTTCAAGGATTTCAAACCGAGGATTTCAACACTAACATTGATACATACGATATATATATATATATATATATATATATATATATATATATATATATATATATATATATATATATATATATATATATATATATATATATATACATTTCAACTAGTTTTATTTTTCTAGTTGCCTTATTTTCCTAAGTCTTGGAAAATGTATATTTTTTATAACAACAAGTATTTTTCAAAGAGTAGAGTGGTATAGGAAACATGTGCATGGACATTCATAACATCATTTCATGATCTAAAGTAGATCGTTCATCATTCATATTAGGTTGCGGATAGTGTGCGCGCCTTGTTTTTCAGCTCATTACATGTTCATGGTACCATCATATCAGGTGAGTTTTCATAGCCCCGTTTTCAATACAATATTTTGATTTCAAATCCCACGGCGGAATACATTGCATCAACCATTGTAGTACGAGCCCAAGTACCAAAACTTATGTACATTGCTTAAGTTGCCTTACCAACCTGTTAAAGTCCCCTGTTTATTATCATGGACCGTTAATTTGCCGATTAAGCGAGAGTGAGTGGATTGATCTATCGAGGGTGACGCCTCCATCCGTGGTAGTTATTACCAACAGTAAGCGGATGTATTTCATGTCTACATTGTGGGAGTGTTCTGGTAAAACATTCGGGAGGGGCATATAATTTCATCAGTCATAGCTTCGGGGTCATGAGCTTAAGGTCTATTGTATTATTTTACGTGACTTTTGTCATGCACTTATACTTGTGGTGGCCGTACATCATTACATTTTATAAACCTATGGAATTCACCAACATTCGTGTTGACGTTTTAGCAATGTATTTCAGGTTATTAAGGTAGCTCATGTGACATGCATTTGGACCTTCATGGAATCGCGGAGTCGACGCGTCTCACTTTTGTTTCATGCACTTATGTAAACGTTTGATCTAGTATGGCTTGTTTTTCATAAACATGCAACACCTTTTGGGGACCTCATTTTGTAAACTCTGGATTATTTCAATGATCAAATGCAGTATTTTCCAAACGACACTTTAGGTCGTTCAATGTAACTGTAACTGTAATGCTATGACAGACACCCCCAGGTATTCCATTCCGCTGCAAGTCAGGTAAATTGGGGGTGTGACAGTCACCACCTCCACCTCCTGTTTACTCTTGATGCCATCACATAAGGACTCTTGACGCCATCAGGTACTGTTCTCAGCAAGGAAAATTAAGACTTTGCTGTTTTCTTCACTTTTATGCTGCAAAAACGTCCAAAATGCTTCCTTTTCCAGAATTCACTCCAAAAGTACCTAAAATGACAAAATGGACGATTTAGGGCAATATTTGATCAAATAAATCCAAATCCGGGCTTAAATGATCCCCTAAAAACGGCTCATTTTTCGCCTCATCATATACCCTTACACTTGAGATTTGCTTGTCCTCAAGCAAATGCGCTTTTATTCTAATCAAAATACAAGTTAGGGGTCATATAACACTAATATAAAAGTAATTACATCAAATAATCGTTCCACTAAAGACCAAAGACAAGCACAGAGGTCATACACTAGCACCTCACAAATAGTGTTTAGATACTCACATCTCTCGGGTGTAATAAAGTATATATCACAATATGGACATGGAAAACATCTCTCACTACCTGTCATAGCAAAATAGATTACCATAGGCTTGGGAAAGGATCAAACCTCCACCACATGGCGTAAGCACCTAGGATAAACTATCAAAGAGGTCTTTTAAAGGGTTATAATGTTAGGTATAGGGATATGGAATACACGGTTTTGTTGGATATAGGCGATCTTTACTGGTGGCGAGTTAATCATCTTGGTTAATTACATGTACAACATGACATTGCTAAGCCAAGACTAGACTCGACTTAAACTAATAAATGAAAAATAACAAAAACATAGAATAAACATAGAATGAAACGGGATGGTAGTCCGTATGTTTTTTCTCTTTTCTTTTTCTATTTTTTTCTTGATTTTTTGATTTTTTTTTATTTGCATACACTCTTACCCTACCATCTAAAATAATACATCATAGGGAATGAACATTCCCCTTACACTTGAATTTTTACATACTTTACAATAAACTAATCTAATGACTCGAATCAAGATAATCAAAACACTTGGAGTACTTTTAAGATTAATGCACATATGGGGGTAATAAATGATGTTCTTCCCCATTACTCCATAACATAAGTACTTTACCCATGAGTCTCAATCGTCCCAAAACAATATGTACAAGGATATGACTCAACTTAGCAACCATGTAATCAATTAGATAATTAACTAAGGGTTTAAACAAATAACAATAATGCACTAAAGATGAGTGCATACACGGAAGGCTAAGGCGATTTGGGTGTACATTGGTATGTGTTAATTCACATACCTTTTCATAGCCAAAAACCGATCTAAATAGACTAATTATGCTAAAAAAATGCCAAAGAATGTGTGTTTTTATGTTTGTGAATGTGCAGGTACGGATATCTCGTTAAAAGACGAAAAACAAACGGAAATCAACATAAACGAGCACGAGAGTAGAACGTGTGCAGATTGGTCAAGAAAAGTCAATACTGAGCCTTTGAAGTCATCAGAGATTTGAGATTTATCAGATTTGATCCTTGGACGAAGTTTCATGAGATTGTCATTTCTAGTCCCTAAGTTTCAGAAGTTGGCATTTATGGTCCTTGGTAGAAATATTTTGAGAAATGCCAAAAACAACCCTCAAAGATTTGAGAAAAGGCAGTTTAAGTCCTTTGAGATATTTTTGAAGAATTACAGATTTCACCCTTGTAAATTCAGATTTACATTTTTTTGGTCCTTGATTAATATTAAGAATAAATCTGAAATTCAAATTTAGCTTTGGTCCAATACTCTTAATAATCCAATGAGTCAAAAATAAACCCACACTACCAATTCCAAACACAACAATTACACCAAGCCCATCACCTATGACCCGAGCCCATTCCACCCTCGGTCAAACCCCATTCCACCCACAGTCAAACTTTATAAAAAAATATATATATATATAATCTTACCCGCCCCCTCTTTTCCCCTTTTACCCCAATTACCCAGAATCTCAACAGTAACATGAACCCTAATTCACTCGTATTGATTAATTACCACAATTAACGGCTTAAAAGTCAAATCACGTACTTCTAGAAGATGTCAGACGTATCAGGGGAATGTCAGAGACTCAAGAAGCACAAAGGAATGTCACGTGGCAGCTCATGGTTGGTTCAAACGCGTCATCAGGTCTAATCCAAGGGTGGATAATGATATGGGAATGATTGGAAGAGGATCAAGGGCTGAGAATTGCATCTAAGAAACACACCACACGGATTTCCAAGGTGGCAATCCGTGACTACGCCCTCTCTAGATTCTTCTACACGTTAGTATAAATAGAGTATTAGGGTAGATTGTTTAGGTGTGGAGTGTTAGGCTAGCGAAGCTCTGCCCTTTTCAATTCTGAATTGTTGTAGTTTAATTTCATTTCAATTGTAACTTTCATTTTTAATGCAAAATCAGTTTTATTTTTTAATCAATTTAGTTCCTTATTATTCACTGCTTATTGTTGATTTTCCATTTCTGTCTTACTAGTTTTAATCTCTTATACATCTTTTATTCCTCATATTAGTTTTTAGTTTGTTAAAAAGTTTCTTTTGAATAAGGAAATTTAGAAAAGATAAAAAAAAAAATAGTTTTGTTAAATAAGCTTTCAAACAAGCTATATAGTTGTCAGTAACATCTAATCTTAGCTGAATAGCTAATGTGAGTGTGTAGTTTGAGTTTCAACAACAGATTGTATCCATTTCTCATCAAATATTCAACAGAAGTTAATTGTCTTGGTTTATTGGTACTCTGAGGAGATTTGGCAGACCATAACAGAAAGGGGAAGGATTGAGCCTGTCTAGAGACAGGCTAGCTTAGTGAATCATCTCTGTTCAAGCTGAGATGAGATGATTTGTAAGTTCTAATTTCATATTTTTGATTCAATATAAGCATAAATAAGATTCTGTGTATCTGTTGGATCTTGTTGATATTGAGTGTTGAAATTGCTTCTGATATTGTTAATTTAGCTTTTTAGATTAGTGATTTGGTGATTAGTAGCTTAATTCATAGTTTCTTAGTGTATACTGTTAGGTTAGGGGGTGTTTGGATCTGTATTTTGTCGTATGTAGTTGTTGTTAGATTGTTATTTAGCTGTTACACATAAGCTATCTTAGTATATAGTTAGAGATTTAAATCATAAAATAGTAGGTGGTTACACTAAATAGTCAAAGTTAGACTTGGAATCTCATTAACTATTAGTTAATATAGAAATCAGTTAGTTTAATTTCAAATGTAGTTGCATAAAGTTACTTATTAGCTTAATCTAGAATAAAGTTAGTCTGAATAAACATTTAGAGGTAGAATTGATCATCTGAAATTGGAATTGGTCATAGTAGCTTTGCATTAAAAATAGTCAACTGTTTCATGACTTTATTTCTGACAACAGCTGAACTTGATTCATTTTAGAGCATCAATTGGAAGTTTTAGATAAGGCTATTTGGCTTTTTAGTTACTCAGTAGTGTAATTGAGATTTTGCCCCACTTATTTGGCACAAGAGCTTACTAGGATTATCTTAATTATCTCTACAAATTAGAGGGTTAGGACCTGTTTTTTGTTTAATGCATTAAGGCTGCTATTGCTTGACTGGGCTTGTAATTAAGCTTAATTGACATTTCTGAGGTGTTTAAGTTGAGTCTTAGTGATTTTCATTGTTCCTTTGTTTCTGGCTTCTTTAGTTTCTCATTTGCTTATTTGTGTTCTTATTGTGATACTGCTTATGTGCTTGCATACATTAGTTATGTGTTATCCTTGTTCTTATCTGAGCATTACTGAGCTATTTGTTGCATTTTGCATCTGTGTTTTAAGTGTGGTTAAGTTTTGTGGCAAGTGCTTATAAATAAGCACTTGCCATAAGCTGTTTTAGCTCAAATAAGCACTTCTGCTTTATATTTTCTTTTCAAAATTTTTCTGCAAGCTTTACATATTATTTTAGATTTTCTGTGATTTTTTCAGATTTTTCCAAGTTGATTTACTATTTTTCTTAATTTCTATCCATTAATAATCATTTTTAAATCCTTTTTATTATACAAAAATCAATAAAAAATCAGAAAAAGCCTTTTAAAATACAAAAATATTTTAGATAATTCTTTTATAATATTTTAGATTTTTCAGAATAGATTTTATATTTTTCCCATTATTTTTTACATTTTCCTTTATTTTTAATTACTTTTTAATTCAATAAATAGAAAATAAATCATAGAAAATAAATAAAAAGTCAAAAAAATATTTTTCTTTTTCTCAAAATTCTTTTTATTAGTTTAAGATTTTTAGAAAATTGTTTCACACTTGTAGGATCATTTTTAAAATAAAAAGTCACGTTTTATTTCGTTCGTTACGTTTAAATTTCGCGTTTGCATTTCCGTTTTCTAATTTTAGACACTTGTGCATATATAGCTTGTACTTTCTGCATATGTCACTATTTCTTTTCATATTTTGAATTTTACCATCACTTTTCACTATTCACTTTTCACTACACGGTTCACAATTCGATAATTCGAAGTTCCATTCGACTTTCGTTGAGAAACGACTCGGTAAATCCGTATTTCTCGCGGATTTCATCGATACTTATATATATACTACAATTGAGCAAATCGATTTTTGGCGCCGCTGCCGGGGAAGGTTGAAGAGAGTTTTTGAATATTCGTTTTGAAAAATCGTGTTTTGTTAAGCCTTCCTATATTTTATATATATTTCTATAAAAATTAAAAAAATCAAAACACTTTTCCTAAAGTGTTTACAAAAATATCAAAAAAAATAATAAAGTTACAGTCTCGACTCTCCCGTGGAAGGGAGGGCGTTGTAAACCAAATAAGTCTCACAATATAACAAAAACGTGAAATTAGTTGTTTATCGGATTATTTCAATTACTACAACCGATTAAGCGGGAAATACGGATGCTAAGACATTAAATTGCTAGCTGAAGAGAGAAACACTCTTCTTTCCCGTCTCATCGCGAGTGGTTTTGAAAGAAACGGTTTCAATTAACGTAACGTTTTATAAAAAAGAAAAACAAAAGAAATAAAAAGTTTTTGAATATATATATATATATATATATATATATATATATATATATAAAATAAAAAGATTTTCCTTTTTCTTTTCTTCTTCTTTTTCTTTTTGATTTTGTTTGTGGTGTATGCACACCCGTTCTTCTTTTGAGAGTCTTACGTCTCCATTTTCAAACCCCGGGCGGGTTCTACGACATAATAGTCGGGTTCATTTCCTTGACGACGAGGAGATGAACCAAAACGAACAACACAATGAACCCCCACCAATGGGTGGTCCTCAGCACAATGTTATCCTGCCGATGGGACAACAACCGGCTTTTGATCCACGTCCAACGGAAATTTCACCGACATCGCTGAGATCATTAGAATGAACCAAGTTCCTCACGATGTAGTGAAATTGAAGTTATTTCATTTCTCCTTAAAAGGGGCAGCCCGAACTTGGTTGGAAAAGGAACCGCCTAATTCGATTCACACTTGGAATGATCTTGCTTCCAAGTTTGTGAATCATTTCTATCCTCCCTCTAAAACTTCTAATCTACGATCCCAAATCTTTCGATTCCAACAAGCTTTTGATGAGTCATTTAGTAAAGTTTGGTATCGATTCAAAGATTTGATGGAAAAATGTCCGAACCATGGGTTCACATCCCTTCAACAGATTGACACTTTCTATAATGGGTTATGTCATGTTGACCAAGACTCACTCAACTCCGCTGCGGGTGGGAACTTGTTGGCTAGAAACACGAATGATGCTTTCATGATAATTGAGAATAAGGCTCGTGTGAGAATGTCTAGGAATAAACCTCAAGTGTCTAATAATGGTAAAAATAATGATGAAATGATGAGTATGCTATTGGCTCTTACAAAGAAAATTGATGCAATTTCAATTGAAAAATCAAACCATCAAGTCAATGTGGTTAGTCATGGTTGTGAGACTTGTGGTGGTCCACATTTGTATTATGAATGTCCGGCCACCGGTGCCTTTTCTCATGAGAATGCGTATGCTGCAAACACGGGTAACAACGGTTACCCACAACCTCAAGGAGACCGTAATCTCTTCAGCTACCGTTCCATTCATTTTCTTGGACCACCTGTTCTCGAGCAACCAAACCAAGTCAATCAAGTCAACCAGAATCATAATGTGCAGAATCGTAATAATCAAGGAAATCAAAATCAGAGTCGAGCTAATAACGGTTTTCAAAATCATAATCAAGGATTTAATCAAAACCGGGGTTTTCAAGGTAATTACAATCAAGGCCCGCCTCAAGGGAATTTTCAAAACCAAGGAAACTATGGAAACCCTGGGAATTTTCAGAACGCTAATCATGGAAATCAAAATCATGGTAATTTTCCAAACCATGGGCAGAATTTCAACAATAATCAAAATCAAGGTGTTATTCAAAATCCATCGCCCACGGATGATTTGATTAAGCAATTGCTTCAAAACCAACAATCTTTTATGGCAAAATATGAAGAGTCAACACGGTTGTTTGCTAATCAAATCAGTGATATTAACAAACGTTTAAATGATCGACCCTCGGGTTCGGGTACTAATTCTCTTCCAAGCAACACGATCGCAAACCCGAGGGGCGAGGTTAAGGCGATCACGACTCGCAGTGGTGCTAAATATGATGGACCCACAGCTCCTACTACCTCTTCTTCTTCGTCTCCGCCTAAGGTAGTGGACTGTGAGACCGAGGCGACAAAGGACCCGGTTCCTCCTATTAATAATGGAGGAGCTGAAAATGTCCAACCTCCGGTTGTCCAAGTGTCAAAAGATAAAGAAAAAGTCGTTTCTGAAAACAATGTGAAATACAAGTCAAAATTGCCATATCCATCACGATTTAATGATGAAGAGCTCCGTGCAAAATCTAAAAAACAAATGGAAAAATTTCTGGATATTTTTCAAAAATTGCACTTTGATATAAGTTTTATGGATGCTCTTATGTATATGCCAAAATTTGCCTCAACTTTCAAAAACCTCATAAGTAATAAAGAGAAATTGTTTGAATTAGCCAAAACGTCGATAAATGCTCAATGCTCCGCGATTCTTCTCAAGAAGCTTCCCGAGAAGCTTGGAGATTTGGGAAAGTTTCTCATTCCTTGTTCGTTGAAAGATCAAGAGGTGTGCAATGCCCTGGCCGATTCAGGTGCAAGTATTAACCTTATGCCATTATCGATCTATGAACAACTTGGAATGGAGGATCTTAAACCGACGAGAATGACTTTAGAGCTTGTTAATCGATCGATAACTCATCCGGTAGGAATTGCTGAAGACGTTTTTGTTCGTGTGAATTCGTGTACTTTTCCAGCAGATTTTGTTGTTGTTAATTTCGAGGCTGATCCGATAGTTCCTCTTATACTAGGGAGACCGTTTTTGCGAACCGCAAAAGCCCTAGTAGATCATTTTTCGAGCCGATGCTTCAAAATCAAAGAAGTATTCCGTCAAAAGCGTTGATGTTTGTGATTATTCCTTTGATGATTTTGTGAAAACTTTCGTCTCCGACTCTTCCCCATCATTTCTCTCGACTAAGGAATATGATTCTTTTTGGGAAGAGGTCGATGAATTCCTTGCTATTGAAACGATTTCGTTTTCTGAGATTGATGAACTTTACTTTGATTCGGAGGGAGATATTATTTTTCTAGACAATTTGTTGAACGATGAACCGTCAATCCCTCTAGATAAAGTTAAGAAAAAGATTGAGCTTACAATTGACGATCCTCTGGAGCCCGAACTCGAGGAATTTTTACCCGACTTTGAGAGTTTTTCCTTTGATACGACTGAGGAGATGAGTGGCAATCCCACTTATTGTCCTGATTTTTCTTATACGACTTATGAAGCTTTTCATTTTGATATCAATCATCCGGAAGAGACGAGTCGTGGCAGTACCACTTCTCATGCTCTTATCTCTCTTCCGGATTATGAATCATTTTATTTTGATAAGATTGAATGTGATTTTGAAAAGTTTTCTAATCCAGAATATGAAAGTTTCAGTTTTGATTATGAAATTGATCATGATCCGGGTGGTGTTCTTAAAAATGAGAGTTTTAATGAAAATTTTATCCCAACCCTCCCACCCGGGAAAGTTTTTAAAATGAGCTTGAATGATAAAATTCATAATTCCACAATTATGAAATTTTCTTTTGATGATGATGAGTTTTTCATGATGGTTATCATGACATTCTTTCTATTTTTGACATTTGGTGTGATTTCTCTTATCCGTCACTCCGTCAGGAGTGAGGATGTTATTTTTGACCCTGGTATCGTTTCTAATAGTTTTCACTATTAGAATACCATCGGTTATCTCTTCGGGGTGGAACTTTCAAAATAATTCATATGTTTATCCAAATTTTTTGAATGAAAGCCCGAGTGAGATTATTTTTCCACGGCTTTTTCCCCAAGGACAAATTAATTCAGGGATTGAGTCAAGTTATGTGACTCGGTGAACAAAAACAAGCGCTTCGTGGGTGGCAAACCATGCTTATCCAATTTCATCTTCTTATTTTTCTTATTTCTAACAAATAACGTGAGGAGGGGGTGCCTCTTCTACTCTTGTGTTCCGTGGTTGTTTGTGATGTTTGTTTAGGATTGTCCATGATTTATGATGACTCTCGTGCTCGTTATCTTCTCTTCACTCGAGTTTCATTTCATCGATGCTTATTGGAAATCCTATATCCGTGAATCTTATCGACTAACGTATTTTTTGGCATAATTAATAAACGGCCCTAGAATTTTGTTAGGATTGCCTTAACCCACAAAACATTGAGGACAATGTTTAATTCTAGTCTGGGGGAGGGTAAATCTTTGATTCGATTTGGCCTTGCACTTTGCTGTGAACTCTCGCTACTCCGTTTTTCTACCAAAAATTTAAAAAAATTGAAAAATTTTAAAAATTTCGAGGAAAAATCAATGAAAAGGCACTAAAAAAATGTGAAAAAAGTTGAAAAGTTGTGCAAAAATATAATAAAGTTTGAATAAGTGTTTTGACACCTTGTTGACTTTCCAGCTGGCGAGAGTAGGAATAAATATTTTGACTTGACCGGGCGTGTTGAGCCCTAGCTTGTTCCCTTAACCAATGATAATCACATAAGCTTGTGCTAGTCTTGTACACCAGGAGCTATAAAATGCGAATTCTTTCTTAAGAATCTGCAAGTTTCCGTACTTGACTTTATACATGCGCAGCTTAAAAGCTTTCGCTAGTCTTTTACATAAGGAGCTAGAAAACGCGAATTCTTCTTCTAGAATTTGCAAGTTTCCGTAACTGACTTTATATATGCGTGGCTGATTATCGGCTAAGTATTCACGGGTTTCATTACTTGGAATCTTAAATTGCGAAGAGCGAGAAATGATAGAGTTTGTTTAGAAGTTAGATGCTAAACGTGGAGTAGTGGTTCTCTTTAGAGCTCATGAAGGGTACTTGTGGCTTTTTACTCCCATAAAATACGTCACCAATATATAATAGATGTTCTAGGTTAATTAGTGGTATTTAGGTTTGGATAATATTTAATTTCTTATTTTCTTAAGAGAATCTTTGCTTTAGAAGTTGGGTACATATCAAGGAACATCAAAAATAAAAGCAAAAGAGAAAAATCAAAAGTTAAAAGTTGATTATGTATGTGGTTTTGGAGCTACCCGATAAGCTTCCATTGATTTTATGAGAAAAATAAAGAAAGAAAAGTATGAAAAATATGAGAAAAATGAAAAAAGTGAAAAGTATAAAAAAAGTGAAAAAGTGAAAAATGAAATAGTGAAAGTTGAAAGTTATGATGAATAAGAGTTTGAATATAAAATAAGTTGTTGGCGCGTGAGGTGCATGTGAATGATTCTGAATTGGACACATGAGGTGCACGTGTAGTACTCCGCAACTTATATTTATGATATTCTATGTACCCCAAAATTCCTTGATGTGGACCGAATTTCTATTGCAGTGGTTCTTAAGAGAATATGGATAACTACTTATCGTTTAAACTTAGGTGTCACTATCGGACTAAAAAGTATTGAAACGAGAAAATATGAAGCAATTCATTTCTCAACAAAAATAAAATATTGAGATACAAAAACTTAAGACATGGGAGTAAGAAGTTTCCACAAGTAACTATTATGAGTAGTGTTAGCATCTAATTTGTAGATAAGCTGTGATCTCGTTTATACGCTTAGTTTGAGGACTCGTGAAAAATCAAGGATGGCGATTTTTATCCGTATGGTCACTTCTTAATAAGAAGTGTTTCTACTCGTTGACCCTAAAAATTATTGCAAAATAATGAAAGTTTAACAAACCGTCACAAGTATGAAGTATGAAAAGTCCAAAAATAAAAGTGAAAATGGAATAAAGGAAAAGTTTTGGAAAACGGAGCGTTTGCGGGAATAAATGATTTTATTACTTCTTTTGAACCTCTTTGCTACTTTACAAAGTCAGTAGGAAGAGTTATGAAATTATTTATCCCAAAAGCGTGAATTGATCACATTGCGTGAGGATACGACAATACCTTAGTCTGGGGGATTTTGGTATGTGTTAATTCACATACCTTTTCATAGCCAAAAACCGATCTAAATAGACTAATTATGCTAACAAATGCCAAAGAATGTGTGTTTTTATGTTTGTGAATGTGCAGGTACGGATATCTCGTTAAAAAACGAAAAACAAGCAGAAATCAACATAAACGAGCACGCGAGTAGAACGTGTGCAGATTGGTCAAGAAAAGTCAATACTGAGCCTTTGAAGTCATCAGAGATTTGAGATTGATCAGATTTGATCCCTGGACGAAGTTTCATGAGATTGTCATTTCTAGTCCCCCAAGTTTCAGAAGTTGGCATTTATGGTCCTTGGTAGAAATATTTTGAGAAATGTCAAAAACAACCCTCAGAGATTTGAGAAAAGGCAGTTTAAGTCCTTTGAGATATTTATGAAGAATTACAGATTTCACCCTTGCAAATTCAGATTTACATTTTTTTGGTCCTTGATTAATATTAAGAATAAATCTGAAATTCAAATTTAGCTTTGGTCCAATACTCTTAATAATCCAATGAGTCAAAAATAAACCCACACTACCAAGTCCAAACACAACAATTACACCAAGCCCATCACCTATGACCCGAGCCCATTCCACCCTCGGTCACACCCCATTTCACCCACAGTCAAACTTTATAAAAATATATATATATAATCTTACCCACCCCCTCTTTTCCCCTTTTACCCCAATTACCCAGAATCCCAACAGTAACATGAACCCTAATTCACCCGTATTGATTAATTACCACAATTAAGGGTGATGAGTGCTCAAACACTCATCATTTTTGGTCAAATCTGAATTGCAAAACATACAAAAACACTCAGAAATGCATCAAAATACTGAAAATATTTCAAAATTGTGTTTTATATGTTTTAGATGCAAAGAGAGTAAAAACAGATGAAAAATGCACAAAGTTTGCAAAATTGGTAGTTTCAGTCCCTCAACTTTCATAAAATGTCAAGTCTAGTCCCTGGTCATTCAAAATATGGAAAAGTCACCAAAGGTCCTTTTGAAATCATAAGTTGTCATATTTAGTCCTTTGGTAAAAAATTTCAAAAGTTTTGAGAATTTACAGTTTGGTCCCTGGAGTTTCAAAATTGACATAAATGGTCCCTGGGATTTTAAATTTTGAAAATTATCACTTGTGGTCCCTTGGTTACTTATTTTGGCAAGAATGGTACTTGGGTGGAAAGTTTTAGGAAATTTACATGTTTGGTCCCTCAAAATTCAAAGTTTGGCAGGAAAGGCCCCTGGAAATTTTAAAATGGGAAATTGCAATATTGGTCCTTGGAATAATGAACTTGGCATGTTTCACCCTTGTGGCAATTTTGGAAAGATGGCATTTTCAGTCCCTCACTTTTTAGGAATTACAACATTGGTCCTTCTGAATTTATAGTTATAAACCAAATGGACCCTTAAGCCTAAATAAACAAACAAACCAACCAGATCCCTAATCCAGCCCACACCCCACATAACCTTGGCCCATCTCCCATCCAGCCCACCAAATACAAAATTACCACCCTGTTTATTAATAAAACTCGGTCAACCCTTTGACCCTCCCTTTTCCCTCCAAAAACACCTCCTCCCCCACTAGGCCTGCAAACACTACTGCCACACTCCTTCACCACCAACTCTGCTAAACCCCATTCCATGTTCCCTCCAACTCACCACTAAACCCCAAACTTCATTTAATGATCCTTAATTTGCTCCAAGCAATCCCAACTGCCATTTATATCTTTTCCCGCCAAAAAGTGAAGAGGGAGAAAAAGTCATCAAAAGGTTCTAAAAACAAGTGGGATTTGCAGTGAGACCCACTTTGGTGTATTTAAGTGAAGAAATCAGAGAAGAAAAAAAGTAGTTAATGGGAGGAGTAGAGTAACTTAGTATAGTGTACTCGTATTATTGTAATTCTCATTTCTAGTCTTAATTGTAGCTTTTTAGTTGTAATCCTATACTTTCCAGTGTATTTCAAGTGATATTTAACAATTAATTTCAAGTTTGCAGCTTAAATTCAAGTTTACTCATTTTTACTTAAAATTCCATTTTACCTTTTAGAGTTGTTGAAAGTGTTGTGTAATGATCCTTTGGCCTCATTTAAGTTACTAAATAGCTTTTACAAGCTCAGTGGTCTTTAAAATAGGTTTATTCAGTTTTTCTACAAAAATAACAAAAATATATAGAAAATAAGTGAAAAATTAAAAATCAGTGAAGTAGAAGATTAAAGCGAGGAATATGGTCGAATTTGGATTCCCATGGGTTTAGAACTCCAAGGGGAGTATAGGGTTGTGACTTGGATCCTTTGTTGCCTTGTTCTGAGCTTGATACCATTTGTAAGCATCTTTTTCAACTTTTTTGCATTTACTGTAGAAGAGCTAATCTAGTGCTAATTTTTGGTTCTTGGTGTTTCTTTGGTTTAAGTAAGTTGAAATATTGCCTAATATTGCTTACTTGTTCTTTTAATTCCTTGGTTGCTCAGTCTTTATTTCAACTGCCTTGGTTTAGCTTAAATTGCATCTCCTGGTTCTTGGTGATATTTGTAGAAGTTTAGTGATCAATTAGTCTCTATTTACTGTATTTAATCTGTTTGTAGCCCAAAAATCAGCAGTTACAGTTTAAAATATAGAAGTTGTAGTTCAAGGTTGGATTTAAGGGGTGTTTGGTTCGTGCTGCTTTTAGGTGTTCAGGGTGTCCATTGTTGTTGTTTCTGCTTTTAACATGTCACATTAAGTTTATTTAGTTCATTCAAGTGATAAAACAAGGTAGTTATTTGAGAAAAAGTCAAAACCCTCTTTTAAATCCCATAGCAGTTTAACTGTGAGGATTTGAGGAGTGCAAATCTCCACTTTGGCTACAAAAGTTGTTAGGATAGCAAATATCAGTCTCATATTTACTTATAACATCATTTTTAGTGATTAGGATTAATCAAAAGTTCCCAAAGTCAAATATTGTTCATAAGTGAAAAAGTCAAAATTGCATGTTTTCAGTTTTTTCCAAATCTTGCATGATTTATTTAGAATTTTGTATTGTGTTTTAGACCTTGTGCTTTTTAGGATAAGCAGTCCCCCACCTTGTCTTTGAAATCCCATCTTCACTTTATTTTTAAGATTTTTACTGTGGGCCCCACATTGGTCCAAACACAGCTGCAGGGGAGGAATACCCTGCCCTGTGCACCACAGTGGGTCCCACAGGCCTCATTTGGTTTCTTTCAACCCCCCTCCTGGTCATCTATAACTTTTAGCAAGCTTGTGACCTTAGGCATTGTGGACCCCACCTGAAATCACCCCAAAAGACTGTCCCATTTTCAGGTCAGAATTAAGAAAATCCAAATGCTTATTCTGGCTTGTGGGCTTATTCAGATGGCTTATTTGTTTGAATTTAACTTAAACATGTCCAACAAAGTTGTGTGAACCAGAATCCACCACTGTGGACCCGACATAAGCTCATTTGAGCTTATTTTCTTATTTGGTCAACATAAGTCAACTGTCAAGCCTATAAGCACTCATAGTGCTTATTTTTGATTTCTAAAAAAGTTGTTTTTGTAAAAGTTTCATGTTTTAAGTATTTTAATAGTTTTGTAAAAGAAAAATCCAGAAAATCCAATTTACTTTTAAGTGATAGTTTCTATTTAATTTTATTTATCTTTTTAATTTTCCTTTTTAGATTTTCGTTAAGCGTTTTACATTTTTATATTTTTATTAATTTCCTTTCACCTTAAAGTATTTCTAGTAATTTTCCCAGATTTTTATTTTGTCATTTAGTATTTATTAGATTTAATATTAGTTTAATTAATAATTAATTAATAATTAAGTTTTAAATAGCAAAATTAGTTTTTATAATGTAAACCCTAGTTTTTATATTTTTTTTCTAGCTTTTATAAGTTATAAAATATTTTTAGGAATTTTCTTGTAATTTCTACTGTTCATCTTATAGTTTTTATAATTTAAATAGTTTAATTAGTAATTAATAAACATTTAATATAATAATTAGTAAAATAGTGTAAAAATATGTAAAACAAACTTTTTATAATTTTTTAGAATTCCTGTAATGGTTAATTAGATTTATAAAAAATTTCATAATTATCTAAGTCTTTTTAGTATTTTTAATAATTTTAATTAGTTTAATTAGGTAATTAATATTTAATTAGTAATTAATTAATATAAAAATCACAAAAATACAAAAAGACATATTTTTAGTTTTAAAATTTGTTTTTAGTTATTTTATAATTTTAGAAATTTAATTTTCATTTTTCTAGTATTAAATTAATATTATATTGTATTTAAGTATTTTAAATATTAATAATTAGAATTAAATAGTATTTAATTAATATTAAATAAGTAATTAGTGTAAAAAATTATTTTCTTTTTCTAAAAATTTTCTTTGATCCTTTAGTTTGTAAAAAAGTCATTACCACCCCCTGTGGGTTTTCAGATTTTAGTTTTCACTTTTTATTTCGTACGTTCACGTAAATTTAAATTGAACGTACGCGTTTTTAGATTTTACACGTTTCTGGTTTTTCAAATTTTCCAGTCTTGTTCATATATATTATTTAAGCTATTTCCTTGTAGATTCCTTAGTTTAATCAAACACAAACCCCTTTCTGTCCAAATTCTCCCGATCACAAACCCGTTTGAATACAATCCACACCTCGTCGGGACATAACGACCCGGGGAAACCATTATACTTCCACGGAGATTGACTCTTAGGCTGTTTGACCTAGTTGACCATCCTTTGGTCCAATTAGGTTGACCGTTTGCAGCCAGTCAAAGGGCTTAAAAGTCAAATCACGTACTTCTAGAAGATGTCAGACGTGTCAGGGGAATGTCAGAGACTCATCAGGTCTAATCCAAGGGTGGATAATGATATAGGAATGATTGGAAGAGGATCAAGGGCTGAGGATTGCATCTAAGAAACACACCGCACGGATTGCCAAGGTGGCAATCCGTGACTACCCCCTCTCTAGATTCTTCTACACGTTAGTATAAATGGAGTATTAGGGTAGCTTGTTTAGGTGTGGAGTGTTAGGCTAGCGAAGCTCTGCCCTTTTCAATTCTGAATTGTTGTAGTTTAATTTCATTTCAATTGTAACTTTCATTTTTAATGCAAAATCAGTTTTATTTTTTAATCAATTTAGTTCCGTATTATTCACTGCTTATTGTTGGTTTTCCATTTCTGTCTTACTAGTTTTAATCTCTTATACATCTTTTATTCCTCATATTAGTTTTTAGTTTGTTAAAAAGTTTCTTTTGAATCAAGAAATTTAGAAAAGATAAAAAAAAAAAAAAAAAGTTTTGTTAAATAAGCTTTCAAACAAGCTATATAGTTGTCAGTAACATCTAATCTTAGCTGAATAGCTAATGTGAGTGTGTAGTTTGAGTTTCAACAATAGATTGTATCCATTTCTCATCAAATATTCAACAGAAGTTAATTGTCTTGGTTTATTGGTACTCTGAGGAGATTTGGCAGGCCATAACAGAAAAGGGAAGGATTGAGCCTGTCTAGAGACAGGCTAGCTTAGTGAATCATCTCTGTTCAAGCTGAGATGAGATGATTTGTAAGTTCTAATTTCAGTTTGATTCAATATTAGCATAAATGAGATTATGTGTATCTGTTGGATCTTGTTGATATTGAGTGTTGAAATTGCTTCTGATATTGTTAATTTAGCTTTTTAGATTAGTGATTTGGTGATTAGTAGCTTAATTCATAGTTTCTTAGTGTATACTGTTAGGTTAGGGGGTGTTTGGATCAGTATTTTGTCGTGTGTAGTTGTTGTTAGATTGTTGTTTAGCTGTTACACATAAGCTGTGTTAGTATATAGTTAGAGATTTAAATCATAAAACAGTAGGTTGTTACACTAAATAGTCAAAGTTAGACTTGGAATCTCATTAACTATTAGTTAATATAGAAATCAGTTAGTTTAATTTCAAATGTAGTTGCATAAAGTTACTTATTAGCTTAATCTAGAATAAAGTTAGTCTGAATAAACATTTAGAGGTAGAATTGATCATCTGAAATTGGAATTGGTCATAGTAGCTTTGCATTAAAAATAGTCAACTGTTTCATGACTTTATTTCTGACAACAGTTGAACTTGATTCATTTTAGAGCATCAATTGGAAGTTTTAGATAAGGCTATTTGGCTTTTTAGTTACTCAGTAGTGTAATTGAGATTTTGCCCCACTTATTTGGCACAAGAGCTTACTAGGATTATCTTAATTAACTCTGCAAATTAGAGGGTTAGGACCTGTTTTTTGTTTAATGCATTAAGGCTGCTATTGCTTGACTGGGCATGTAATTAAGCTTAATTGACATTTCTGAGGTGTTTAAGTTGAGTCTTAGTGATTTTCGTTGTTCCTTTGTTTCTGGCTTCTTTAGTTTCTCATCTGCTTATTTGTGTTCTTATTGTGATACTGCTTATGTGCTTGCATACATTAGTTATGTGTTATCCTTGTTCTTATCTGAGCATTACTGAGCTATTTGTTGCATTTTGCATCTGTGTTTTAAGTATGGTTAAGTTTTGTGACAAATGCTTATAAATAAGCACTTGCCATAAGCTGTTTTAGCTCAAATAAGCACTTCTGCTTAATATTTTCTTTTCAAAATTTTTCTACAAGCTTTACATATTATTTTAGATTTTCGGTGAATTTTTCAGATTTTTCCAAGTTGATTTACTATTTTTCTTAATTTCTATCCATTAATAATCATTTTTAAATCCTTTTTATTATACAAAAATCAATAAAAAAATCAGAAAAAGCCTTTAAAAATACAAAAATATTTTAGATAATTCTTTTATAATATTTTAGATTTTTCAGAATAGATTTTATATTTTTCCCATTATTTTTTACATTTTCCTTTATTTTTAATTACTTTTTAATTCAATAAATAGAAAATAAATAAAAAGTCAAAAAAATATTTTTCTTTTTCTCAAAATTCTTTTTATTAGTTTAAGATTTTTAGAAATTTTTTTCACACTTGTAGGATCATTTTTCAACAAAAAGTCACGTTTTATTTCGTTCGTTACGTTTAAATTTCGCGTTTGTATTTCCGTTTTCTAATTTTAGACACTTGTGCATATATAGCTTGTACTTTCTGCATATTTCACTATTGCTTTTCATATTTTGAATTTCACCATCACTTTTCACTATTCACTTTTTACTACACGGCTCACAATTCGATAATTCGAAGTTCCATTCGACTTTCGTTGGGAAACGACTCGGTAAATCCGTATTTCTCGCGGATTTCATCGATACTTATATATGTATACTATAATTGAGCAAATCATACATTTAAGTGGGTTGTAACAAATTCTTCCTTTAAGTAAGATGCTTAAAGTTAGAAACGAAAAGATAGGCTCGGAGGGGTGTACTAGGGGTTTCGTGTACTAAAAATTTGTACAACGCTAAAGGTGTGGGAAAAATTAGTTGACTTTGCTAGCCAAGTAAGATGACTTAAATGGTCAAGAAATTATGATATGGGTTTAACACAAGGGTGATCCTAATGCCTCTTATCATGTAGTAAATCCTACTACACGAATGTGGTCTCACTAGCGGTCTCGGGATGCATCACTAACGCAAGTTCTAGAATCTAAATGCTACCGGTACACTCATAAGCACTAATAGTAAATGCTTTTCCTATCAAATCTAAAGGCGAACCTCGCATATTTGGGTGGAAAATTTTTCTGAAAGATACGATTTTGTGCTAGTCATACGACTCCTATCCATGAGACGCTTGCTAAGGCTAAAGTTTCACTCCTAAATGTTGTAAAAAAATTTAAATTTGGCGCTAAAATTACACTAACAAGTATTTCTCATAGTTTTATTACACACCTACCATCAAACAAACAAACTCAAGTGAAAGTGTATCCTATAGGGTATCATCATTTACCCTCCCCTTACACTTAGGATGAACATTGTCCCCAATGTTCAATTAAAGAATGTAAAAGTGAAATAGGTAAAAGAATGAAATCAAATACTCCCCTGATTCGCTCGGTGTGGATAGTGCTGTAACAAGGTTAGATCTTCCTCCAAGAAAATGAACAATCAAAGCTTCCCTTCCAGAAAAATAAATCATTTTCTTGTCATACATAACCTGTTAAACCTGAGAAAACAAACAAGGTAACATCGCGTAAAATTGGCAGCAATCTATATATACCAACAAGTCCTAGAAAACAAATTAAGATATAATGCTTGTGGAATGAATGTTTGCAGATTTACTGGAGTTTATAAAACTAAAGAATTAACAAAAACTTCAAGACTCCGTTAGAAAAACAAAACTAGCAAAATTTCCAGAATTTTACACATGACGCCGTCAGGAGCTAACTCATGACGCCGTCAGAAGTGACCTGCAGAAATCTTTACGTTAAGTTTCCGGAAAATTTCTGGAAAAACTTATGTCCTACTTCCTGGAAAATCCTGCAAAACATCATTATGACTCGATACAAGCATTTGACTCTAACAAATACTAATACACATGTTCATTTATTATTGTGGAGAATCATGATCAATTTCGTTCTTAAAAATAAATTTGGGGTTTCCCCTTACACTTATATTTTGTATGAAGTTAGGATGAATTTAAATGACAAAATAAAGTATTTTCACCATTTTATTTTGAAACATGATCTACCAACAATAAAAATAAACCATGCATACGGAAGCAAATAAAAATCATACAAAGCATGTGTTGCCTCCCAAGAAGCGCTTTTCTTTATTTTACGAGTCTTGTAGCTAGACTCAAGGTCATGGGTAATTACGTGACATGGGTGAGTTCCTCATTGAGGACATCTTTGGGATCAAACTTAGGTTTCAACTTCCTATCGGTTTTCTTGGTACGGTAAGACCTCTCAAACTTTTCTCCATCCGGATCATATAAAATCATCTTCATATGCCATGATCCGTCACCTTCCTTAGGTGGCTCGTCCCGCCTCCATTTACACTTATCCCCCTCTCTTTTCCACTTGTTCATCTCTATGTTAATAGGCATTACGCCTAAGAACTCAATCATTTTCCTAAAGATTAGGGGGTCCTCAAAAGGGTCTAGCTCCTTGATGAGTGTGTAAATACTCCTCATTTTTACCTTTTTTGAGCTGCCAAAACATCTAAAAACACTCAATATTGAATCAAAATAGTGAAAATATCCCAGGAAAGTGTTTTACATGTTTCAAATGCAAAATAATCAAAAACAGATGAAAAAACACAAAGTTTGCAAAATTGGCAGTTTCAGTCCCTCAACTTTCAAAAGTTGTCAAATCTAGTCCCTGGTTGTTCTAAAAACTTGAAAAAGTCACCAAAGGTCCTTTTAAATCAAAAAGTGACATAATTAGTCCTTTGGTACAAAGTTTCACAAAATGTCAAGTTTAGTCCCTGAACTTTGAAAATTGTCAAAAATGGTCCCTGGGATATTAAAAACTTTGAGAAAAACAAATTTTGTCCTTGCACTAATCTTTTATGGCAGGATTGGTCCTTGGTGGAAAAGTTTGGTGAAATTACACAATTGGTCCCTGAAGTTTGAAGTTTGGCAGTTTTAGTCCCTGGTAAAATTAGAATGGAAAAATCATACAAGGACCTCATACTATTCATCATTTGGCAAAAATGGACCTTATGGAAACTTTGGAAAATTGCCAAAACTCACCCTCCAACTTTCGGCAAATTACAAATATGGTCCTTGTGAAACTAAAACCAAACCGGATCCTTAAGTATTATTACCCAAAAAGAAAACCAAATCCAATCCATTAACCACCAAGCCCACCTCCCTTATCTTGGCCCAAAACACAATCCAGCCCACCAACACCTCTTTTATAATAAAACCGGGTCAACGTTTGACCGCGGTCAAACCGAGTCAAAGACCATCACCTTTCCCTCTCCCAGCCTCCCCCACACCCAACTTGCACTGTTCCCCCATCATGTCACCACCACCCCACCATCCTTGTCCAATCCACCGCCCAATCCACTACACTCCACCCTCACCTCAGCATTTAATGCACCACCCCCTTGTCTGATTATCAGAAGAAAATTGCAAATAAATCTTTCCCGCCAAAAATACGTGGCACAAGATTAGAGAGTCTCAGACATCCAAGGGTTCAGATTTTTGATGGGATTTACTCAAAGGTTCACACAAACCCTAATGGTGGCCTATATAAGGAAGAAGAATGCAAGGAAGACCATAAGTAGTTAATTTAGTTAAATTTCATGTCGAATTAAACTAGTTTTTCAAATTCAGTGTAACTTTTATAATTCAAGTGTTGTAGTAGTTGTTTTATTGTAATCCAAGTCTTTTTAAGTTATAAAATTCCAAATTTCAGTTCTGTTTTGTGTTATTGCAATTTACTCAAATTCTGCATTTCTCAATAAGCTTAGTTGTCACTTATATCAAGGATCATGGACTGAGATAGGATCACTTAGGTTCCCTTAAGCTTGTTAAAGCTTGTAGAGACATTAAAACTCAGTACTAGTAATAAAAACCAAAAATACAAAAAAAGTCAACAATAGTCAACTGTGTTTGTTTTGAAGTTGTTTTCAGGTATTGTGAAGCATTGAGGGCAAGCTTGGAAGTGGAATTAGCCTATCTAAAGATAGGCATCAGTGGAAAACCCCTTGTTCATGCTAGGGGTGATTTGTAAGATTTGCTAATTTTGATTTTCCTCTAAAACTTCAATTCCGGATAATCTTTGTAGTTTGCTTGTATTTCTGTGATCTTTGTGTTTATTAGGCATTGTTAGTTAAGCTTGTGTTTTGAAATTAGTAGCTTGTACTTAGATTTCTTGTTGCTTCTAGTCTTTGTTCTAACTGCCATATTAGCTATATTTTGATTTCTTGTGTATTAGTGGTGAAATCTTGTGTTTCTGAGCTTAACTTACATATTCAGATCATAATAGAACATTTGGAAATAGATTTGTGGAAGAAAAAAGTTAAACTCATTGAAAATTCACAAAACTGTCAAAATAAGGTGTGTTTGGATTAGTAAGGTTCACCTTTGATCTCTGTGTCTTGTTGGTTGAATTTGGTTTGTATAGCATTCATAAGTATCCAATATACCAAATTGAGCATAAAAACAAGAAGTGTTTTGGTTAAAAGTCAAATTTACAAAGATCCACCCACACAGTCAACTGTGTGAGATTTTGAGTCCAAAAAGTTCTTCATAACCTAGCATAGAATGTTAGTTCAACTTAAATCAACCTTAGTCTAGCCTGTTAACTTATTTTCAGTTACCTAGGATCAAGCAAAAGTCACCAAATTCAATTTTACAAGTTTTCTCAAAAAGTCAAAGTGGTGTGTTCTCAGATTTTGCAAAACTTCCAAGATTTTTGTAGAATTTAGTATTAAGGTTTAGAGCTTGAAATTTGTTCCAAATCATAGTCTATCAGCTCTTCTTTAAGGTCTCATTCTTGCTTGATTTTTGTAGAATTTATTGTGGGACCCACACTTAGCCAAAAACACTTGCAGGGAAGGAAACCTCCCCTGCACCAGCATACCACCACAACACCACCAACTTTGGTGGTGGCTGCAGCCCACCTCAGTGGGGCCCATTGCCCCATTTTTGGTTCTAACAACCCCCTCCTACCAGGGTACAAGATTTGACCCTTGGTTTGACCTAGGAATCAGTGGACCCCACCTGGAATCAACCTTAAAGTCTGTCCCAGTCTGTGTTAAAGTTCAAGTTTTCAAAGTGCTTATTTGTAACTTACTAGCTTATCAGTGCTTGTTGTTTGTTGTTTCTAGCTTATTTAAGTCCAAGTAACTTATTTGTACCTAGTTTCATCATTGTGGACCCCACATTCAGTCATTTGTGCTTATTTGCCTACTCAGTCAATGAAAGTCAACTGTTTTGCTTAAAGGGGGTGCACACAACTTATTTTTAAGCTAGATTAAAAGTTGTTTCACAAAAGTTCCTTATTTTCATCATATCTTTAGCTGTCAAAAAGAAAAACTCCAAAAAAACCAAACATAAAAATAGTGATAGCTTCTATTTAATAGAATCTATCTTTTTCATTTTTCATTTTAGCTTATTTATAAGCACTTTTCCATTTTTATAATTTTCTTAATTTTCTAGTACCTTTAAGTATTTAAAATAAATTTCTTAGATTTTTCCTAAACAGTTTACTATTTATTAGATTTAAAAGTAGTTTAAATAATCAAATAGGTAATATTAGTTATTAATTAGTTTTATTAAATTTTTAGTAACAACAGTAGGTTTTTATAATTTTTCTAGGTTTTATAAATCAGTTAAGACTTTTAGAAAATATATTTTTAGTTTATACTATTCATTTTCTATTTTTTTTATTTTAATTATTTAAATTAGATTTAAATTAAGTAAAAGGTAATTAATTAGTGAAATAGCCTAAAATATAATTTTTAGAAGTTTTTATAATTTTGTAGGATTCCTGAGATGGTTAAGTAGTTTTACAAATTTTCTCATAATTTTCTAAGTTAATTTAGTATTAATTGTGATTTAAAATAGTTTAATTAGTTTAATTAAAATAATTAGTTTTTAATTAATAAAAAACTCATAAAAAGACAAAAATATTTATTTTTATTTTTTATACTTTCTTCAAGTTCAATTTTAAGTTTAGAAATTGTTTTTACAAATTTTTAGTTTAATTTGTAATCCTTGTAATTTTTAGTTAATTTAAATTAGGTTTAAATTACATTTTAAAGAGTTTTATTAATTAAGTAATATTTAAATATTAAAATAAACATTTTTATCATTTCATTTTCATTTTAACTTTTCTTTTAATATTAAGTTTTCAAAAGTTCACTTGCACCCCATGTAGTTTGTAATCTGATAAAACCCACTTTTCTGTCTGTTACGTGATTCCAAATTGTGAATTTGTGCATATATCTGTATATCTGTTTTTTGTGAATATTATATCATTGTGTAAATACCAAAATATCAGTAGCAAAATCAATTTCATATCATCTTGGCTACTGTCCTCAGTGCCACTTATTCCCATAAACGATTTCCAAAGCACCATTTCAATCTCGCTAGGACATAACGACCCGGGGACACACTATACTATCCACGGAGCATTGGGAGAAGCTGTTTTTGACTTGTTGACCTTGGTCAATAATATCTTATGGTTTAGCCCCAATCACTCCTCATCTCTAGCTATGAGTTGTTCCACCGAATGTGTTTTGTCGATGAAATCTTTTTCTAGATAGAATGGGCGTTGAGGTCTTATAAAGTCTCTTTCTATCCAAGGTCCACATCTAGATGGTCTCCTATTCATCTCTACCCAATGTGGTGTCGGTTCGTCCTTACAATCATAGCTATGCTTCTTAACATCATATACCGACCAAGTATCGCCCTCACCTACCGCTATCTTAGACTCCTTACAATCTATCATGGCACTAGCGGTTGCCAAAAATCCTCTTCCTACTAAAAATGGGCATGTACTGTCACTAACCATATCTAGGACGTGAAAATCCGCTAAAATAGTTAACTTCCCTACGTGAACAACTACATCCTTGATCATCCCAACCGGGTGGGCAATACTCCCATCCGCTAGACCAATTAGTACCTCCGTCTCCTCTAACTTTCCTAGCTTAAGAGTGGTGAAAAGGGATAAGGGAATCAAGTTGAGGCTTGATCCTAAATTGGCTAGTGTGTCGAAAGCTTCGGATTTTCCTATCTTACAAGGCAAAACAAATATACCCGGATCATCTAGCTTTTTAGGCAACTTGTTTTGAACAAAGGCGGTCCTATTTTTACCCAATTTAAACTTCTAATATTTTTCTAGGAGGGCACTATAGTAGGGAGCACGGGCTAAGACATCAATGACGGGACGTTCAAGGTGGAGTTCCTTGAATTCATCATCAAGGTCTTGTGTAGGAGGTGTTTCAACTATGCTTTTGACTGGTTTGATATTGGGTGTTTCATTTGATTGGCCCTTTTGAAGAATTTGGTTTTGCTTGAAACACGTGCTCATTGATTTAACCGAGTAATATTGCGGACAAGAAGTGGGTGACGAAACCGATGATATGGAATTAACGTTTAGTTTCGGGTTCTTGACTGTGTCGCTTGGGAGTGCTCCCATTTCTCGGTCATTGAGAACTTTCAACAATGTGTCAATTTTGTTGGTCATCTCGCTTTGCTTTTGTTTGAAATCGGCTTGAAACCTAGATATGCGAGCTTCTTGAGATGCCATGAACTTGGACATCAATCCTTCAAGATTATTGGTACTACCATAGTTATTAGAGGGATTGTTGTTGAAAGTACCGTTAGCAGGTGGACCGTTTGGTTGGTAACGATTAGGTGGATTGGAAGAATTGTTTTGGCTTTGTTTCCACCTAAGGCTCGGGTGATTTTTCCAAGAAGGGTTGTAGGAATCACCATAAGGGTTTGGCTTGGGTTTAAAAGTGTACCACTTGTCTCCCGCTTCGTCGGTACGCGAGGATACGTAGTTGGTAAAAGCTGTTCCGGGGTGTTCCACGCAATTACGAGTGTCATGGGGACTACTACATAATTCGCATGAAGAAGTGATTTTGTTCACTTGGCTTGAAGGCTTAGGACCTTCTTAAGATTTCATGAGAAACTTGACTTGGTCCTCAAGTTCCATGATCCTACGGTCGGGAGTGCTAGAATTGTTCGAAGGCAAAGATATTGCCTTGACCATTTTGTTCAAATCACGGGGATCATTCCAACTTTCGTTGTCATAGATAGCAAGATCTTCTATGAGTTCCCATGATTCTTCCGCACTTAGATCACGTAGCTTACCACCGGCCGATTGGTCAATGGTTCACCTTGTGGAGAGATCGATATGGTCATAGAAGATTTGGACTTGGAGCCAAAGATCTATGCCATGATGAGGGACTTTTTGGAGTAAGTCCTTGAAACGAGTCCATGCTTCATATAGAGTTTCACCTTGACGTTGTTAGAACATCAAGATATCATTTCTAAGCTTGGTAGTTCTCCCCGGTGGGAAAAATTGAGCAAGGAAACGAGTGGTGAGATCATCCCATGAGGTGATGGATCCAGCGGGGTAAACGTTCAAGCCATTGACTAGCTTGATCACGTAGAGAGAATTGGAATAGGCGTAATCGGGTCGACGCTCTAGTTGTAACATCAAGGTCTATAGAATCTACGATTTTAAGGAAATCCTTGAGATGTTGATTAGGATCTTCGGAACGAAGTCCAAGGAATACACATCCGCTTTGCACCAACCGGATGGTGTCGGATCGCAAGGGGGACACATTGGCTCCTTGGGCGAGCTCAATAGTGTTTCGATAGCCTTGGTGGCTAGGACGGGAATACTCTCCTAGGGTTCGGGGCCTAGGAGGTTGGTTTGCTAGTGGTGGGTTTTGTGGGTGCTTCTGTTGTGGTGGGTTGATGGGTTCAAAGATGTTACCACCTTCCATGATGTCGGATGGTAAAGATTACGAACAAAGACACGAAGAAATAAGATAGACTAAAGAAAACCTAGAAATAAAAATAAAATCTTACTAGAAAGGAATCTAGCAAGTAGACCTAATAAAAATAAATCCTAACCTAGACAATAACTATTCCCCGGGCTGCGGCGCCAAAAACTTGATACGTAGGAATCGCACCAGGCTTTACCTCTCAAGGGATCTCGAGAAGCTTACAACCCCCACCAGGCAGTGTACCTGATCGTTGTAGTATAGTATAGTGACAAGTACCGGGGGATTGATCGTTCAACTCAGGAATAGTGTCGCTAGGATTAGAAAGCCTAAAAACTAGGTCTAGAGGTGAGGGATGATTCTTTTTGTATTTTTTTTTTATATTTTTATAAAAGCAAATAAAATATGGGTTTTGGAAGAGTGGGCGGAATTAGTTGCTAATCTACTAACCCAATAACTAAGATGCAATCAAAATAAAATAACAGAAATGAAAATAAAACTGATTAAACTAGTGGTGTGAACAATAATGGGGAGAGTTGTGTTTACTTAGGTTTCATTACTCCCTAGATATCTTTTACAGGTTGATAGTTTGTTACAATTGCGTAGATGACGGGTTATATTCCTTAATACTATTCGTGGGGTGGCGTACGTACTTCCCCAACTCTATAAGCTCCTACTTCACTCCTATGTCGAGCCTGCAAGAAGCTCCTAACATGGGATCATTAGAATTCGCTCATGCATTAAATACAACCATAATAACCTAGTACGCATTGGTTCATGTTTCTTAAGACGTTCAAGCATGTTACCCTATGGAAGTATGCCAGTTTTCTTAAGCCTAACATCGAAATCATTCATCCGTAACAACTATAAACAAACAATCAACCCATAATCAATATCTAGGTTTCACTACATCTAAGCAAACACACAAGAGATCTAGCCTAGCATGTTAAATTCAAGACAAGCGTAAGATATATTCAAACAACACATAGACATATTGAATGAATTGAAAGGATACTTATCTCAATTGAACATGAAAGGTTTCAAAGGGTAAAAACCCTTGAAAGAACAGTAAAATTCGTGCTAGGGTTTCTCCAAAGTTACCCCCTATAAAGTTACATCTAATGAATGAAAATTGCAAAACTATATATAGATTTTACAGGGTGACGGCGTCAAGAAGGAATATCTGACGCCGTCAACTCGCCGCCCATAATGAGATCGGATTGCCTAGATCAAAGTTTGACGCCGTCATGTGTAATTTAGTTGTAGGCCGTCACCATATCTTGAACCATGACATCCAAGCTTGACGCCGTCACGATTTCTCTGGATCGTCACCACCTCCACCTCTTGTTTACTCTTGACGCCATCACATAAGGACTCTTGACGCCGTCAGGTACTGTTCTCAGCAAGGAAAATTAAGACTTTGCCGTTTTCTTCACTTTTATGCTCCAAAAACGTCCAAAATGCTTCCTTTTCCAGAATTCACTCCAAAAGTACCTAAAATGACAAAAGAAACGATTTAGGGCAATATTTGATCAAATAAATTCAAATCCGGGCTTAAATGACCCCCTAAAAACGGCTCATTTTTCGCCTCATCACAACTTGAAGAAAAGACAAACACGAGCTGCTTGGTAAATGAGCAGGAAAAGGTACACCTTGGTATAAAGGTGAGGGCAGACATTACGGTAACCGGAGTACCTGGTCAAGAAGGTGCAGAGGGTAATGTTACTGAAAAGAAGAAAGTGAAGGAGTCTACGGAAGCTAATCTTGGAAAATTACTAAAGTACAATGCCTGGTCGACAAGGTGGTCCCCGGTCCGAGGTTCCAGTACAAGGAAAAGGTGTTGAGTATCGGTTATGTTTAAGTGTTACTCCTAAGGTGGAAATTGTTAGAATATTAGTAGTAAACTTAAACGTAGTTTAGGGGCTTAAGTGTACTTTGTAATTAGATTAGATGTTAGACATAAACTAGGATTAGGTAGCTTGGAATGCAAGGCAAGCTAGGTTTCCACCTCCTCATCTCTATAAATAGAGATGAGGGGATGCTAGTTATTCATTCTTCTTGACTCGAATTGTAAGCTTTATTAGGTTTTTAATAAAAGGGTGTTCGAGGTATAACGTGTGCATGTGTGTGAATATCTAGTCGATTATACAGGTTATCAAATCCACTGTCGACATTCTTGTTGTAGTTCTTGTGTCGTGGTTCCGCTCTAGAACACCGGTTTGTTGAATTTTTTTCAACATTACCTTTGATGCCAGTGGCACCGATTTGACTCGATAAAATGTCTGGTTTGGGCCATCTGTTATCTTTTTAACGATTGCCACGTTGCAAGTACCTTATGAACTTTGGTATAATAAAGTAAAATTGGTGAGAAAAAATTTCATTTCCTAATCTGGCTACAAAAAGTTATGAATTGGCAGGAACACCCCGACCCCGGGTGCTTTTTGGCACCAGCCATTGTTCACCTCATAAGGAATAGCTCCGATAATTCTACTGGCCCGGGGGGCACCAACTGAAGTAGGCAAAGCCTTAAGGTCCCTTTAAACAACTAGATGAAAGGTTCGCGCAATCTCAAATCGTTGATATAAACCTTAACACAGATTATTTGGAGGTTTCAAATTTGGGGTTGTTTTGATCACAAGCCTCCACAAAAAGATAAACTCGGCGAAGAGGTGTTACACCTTTCTCATTCTTGGATCTGATTACGAACTTCAACTCGAATTGGATGGATTGTATTAATTATCTAAGCTGAACTTGTACAAACTTTATGTAACTCATTTTATCTAGCTTCTTCATAGTTGTAGTTAAAAAATCGCCGTGTAGAAAAATTATAACAGTATGCTTGTTTTTTTATCTAACAATCATACCGGCATACTCACTGAAATGACATAGGTTAGATCGGAATCGGATGATATGTTTTTATCATGCTACATTACTATCTTATCCAGTTATTCTTTAATTGTGATTCATTTATTCAATATCTCAAATTCTCAATACAGTGTTCGTTTGTGTTTGTTGAAGATATTGTCACATCTTTTGATTTTAATTAATATAGAATATGCATATTATTGGTGTTCAATTCATGCACTTCAGCTCGAGGGAGGGCCACAAAACAGCTCACAAGATTGTTGACTATTTGCGAATGGTCCCAGAAAGTTGCTTTGTAACTAAATATGACTAACATTTAATTGGTCCTTCTCTATGCCCATAATTTTTAGTCCATATAATTGGAATGACCAATGCTAGCTTAGTAGCTTGGGGTTGGAATATGCCGACTATATGATTATGCCTATTTTACATATGTTACAAATTTGGAACAAATTTTTGTTGAAAAGTTTTTTAGCTTATTTGAAGGGGTTATTTCTAACTGTTGGTTTCCTCTTAGTTAAATATTTACATATGTGAGTTAAAAACACACACTGCTATGTTACCATTTTAGTAAATGAGGTGAGTTATTTTAAGGAACAAGCTTTTGTTACATACTTAGGGACAAATTCTCACCATTTATTTTAGTTTAATCTAATGGTGGGGATTAACCTAAGATTTAGCATGAAAACCTAAGTCCATGGTGTTTTTTTTCTTTTTCTTTTTTTTTTCACTTTTTTTTAAACAATTTTTTTTGCTTTTTTTAACCACGTTTTTTATATAATTTTTCCCTTTTTTTTAATCATGTTATTTTAAATCAAGTTGTTTTTTTTTTTTTCTTTTTTTTCATCTTTTTTACCTTTTTTTTAATCACGTTATTTTAAATCGTTTTTTTTTTCTTTTTTTTTAATCACATTTTTTTATATATAAATTCACGTTTTTTTCACTTTATTACGTTTCGTCTGTTTTTATCTGTTTTCACATGGTTATATACGTTTTCAGACGTTTTTGTCCGTTTTCGCCCATTTTTTTACGTTTTCATCTCAGACGTTTTTGTTGGGAATTATATTAACAGTTACCACGACTAGTATGGAGATTACAACTGCTAAAGAATGCACTAGCAGTGGAAACTCATTACCACTGCTAGTACATATTATTACCACTGCTATTGGGATAACTGTTAGGAAACTTGTATAGATAAATATATAATAGATTTTGTGTATATCTTATTCTATTTTCATTATACGTATCTTGTAGAAGAGGACTCCTTGTGCTATAAAAAGAGGTCCTAGGTTTAGGTTTTATATATGTTTTTCTTTGAGCTTCAAGGTTGTAACCCTAATGATACAAAGATCACTTGTATTATTATACTTGAGCTAACAGTTTGGTTCACTTATTGTTCTCATTCATATACAACTGTTTATTCACAAACAAACTTCTAAGTATTAGTAAGTAGATTCCGCATACTTGGTGGTATAATTCAAAGTATCATTCTAACACAATTCAAGGTGTATAGATCCATCAGTTTTCGTCCGTTTTTATACGTTTTCATCCGTTTTTTTACGTTTTCGTCTGTTTTCAAACGTTTTCGTCCATTTTTATACGTTTTCGTCAGTTTTCGTACGTTTATATACGTTTTAATCCTCATCTGTTTTTATACGTTTTTGACCGTTTTTATACGTTTTCGTCCGTTTTCATACATTTTCGTATGTTTTCAGGCCTTTTTGTCTGTTTTCATACGTTTTCGTCCGTTTATTTACATTTTCGACTGTTTTCAGACGTTTTCGTCTACTTTTATACGTTTCGTCTGTTTTTATACATCTTCCTTCGTTTTTTGTCCGTTTTCATACGTTTTCGTCCGTTTTATACGATTTTGTCTGTTTTTATATGTTTCCATCCTTTTTTATACGTTTTTGTCCGTTTACATACGTTTTTATTTGTTTTCGTCCGTTTTCATACGTTTTCGTCCGTTTTTAGAGTTTTCGTCCATTTTCAGATGTTTTCATCCATTTTTATACATCATTGTCCGTTTTCAAACATTTTCGTCCGTTTTCGTCCATTTTCTTACGTTTTCATTTATTTTCATATGTTTTCGTCCATTTCTAAATGTTTTTGGCCATTTTTAGATGTTTTCATACGTTTCTGAATATCGAAAGTATTATTCTTTGATACTCAGAATATCACAAGTGATTTTCAATTAATGTTTTGTAACATGAAAATCACTTGTGATATTCTGAAAATCACAAGTGATATTCTAAATATCACAAGTGATTTTCAACTAATGATTTATAACATAAAAATTACAAGTGATATTCTAAATATTACAAGTGATTTTCAACTAATGTTTTGTAACTTGAACATCACTTGCAATTTTTTAAATATCATTTGTGATGTTCTGAATATCACTTGTGATTTTAATGTTACAATGCATTAATTGAATATCACTTGTGATATTTAGAATATCACAAGTGATATTCGGAATATCACAAGTGATTTTCAACTAATGTTTTGTAACATGAAAATCACAAGTGATATTCTGAATATCACAAGTGATATTTAGAATATTACAAGTGATTTTCATGTTTTTTTTTAATTCACGTTTTTTTCACTTTCATACGTTTTCGTTCGTTTTCATACGTTTTTGAATATCACAATTGATATTCAGAATATCACTTGTGATTTTCTGAATATCACTAATAATATTCTGAATATCACTTGTGATTTTCTAAATATATATCACTTGTAATATTCTGAAATGTATGAAAACGTCCGAGAATGGCCAAAAACACAGAATATCAATTGTGGTACTCAATATATCACTTGTGATATTCAGAAAATCACAAAATATGACATGTGATATTCAGATAATCACTTGTGATATTTCGAATTTCACTTGTGATATTTAGTATATCACTGGGGTGATATTTTGAATATCACTTGTGATATTCTGAAACGTATAAAAACGTCTGAGAATGGCCAAAGATATTGAAAAACGGACAAAAACGAATGAAAACGACGAGAATATAAGAAAACGGAAGAATATGTATGAAAACGGAAGAAAATATATGAAAGCATAAAAACACATATGAAAAAGGAAGAAAACGTATGAAAAATAGGACGGAAACGAAAGAAAACGGATGAAAATGGACGAAAACGCTAGAAAACGGATGAAAATGCAAGAAAACGGATGAATAAGTATGAAACGGACAAAAACACATGAAAGCGTAAAAACACGTCTAAAAACGGATGAAAACGTATGAAAAATGGACGAAAACAGATAAAAACGAATTAAAACGTCTGAAAACGGACGAAAACGTGTATAAACGTATGAAAACGGACGAAAACGTAAGAAAGTGAAAAAAAAAAACTTGAATTAAAATAAAAAACGTGAGTTTAAAAAAAATACACGTGAATTAAAAAACTTGATTTTTTTTAAAAAAAAGAAAAAAGAAAAAAAGTGATTTAAAAAAAATGTTTATTAAAAAAAAGCTTGAAAAAAAAATAAATAAAAAAAAATAAAAAAAAAAACGTGAATAGAAAAGGAGGGACCAAGAAAAAACAAAAAGAAAAGAAAAAAAAAACAAACCTTGACTAGAAAACAAAAAAGACAAAAAAAAGAAGACAAAAAAAGGTAACGTGGGGCTAAAAA
Source organism: Artemisia argyi (assembly GCA_030686995.1). Taxonomy (NCBI): domain Eukaryota; kingdom Viridiplantae; phylum Streptophyta; class Magnoliopsida; order Asterales; family Asteraceae; genus Artemisia; species Artemisia argyi. Next base: position 59,861,459 of record CM060677.1, on the reverse strand, counting down.
AGACAAAAAAATAAATAAATAAAAAAAGAAAATAAAAAAGAAGTGAATAAAAAGAAAGAGAAAAAGATAAGAAAAAAACATGAACTTAGGTTTTCATATTAAATCTTAGGTTAATCCTAACCATTAGATCAAACTAGATTAATGATGAGAATTTATCCCTCAGTATGTAACAAATACTTAGTTCACAAATGAATTTTTCTCCTTGGTAAATACCTTAGCTTTGTCCTCTTATTACTCCCATATAGCTTGCTACGAAAGTCAAATAAAATAACGTCAAACTAATATATGCCGTAGATAATCTCTTTATTATACCACCTAGCGTCGCAAGATATATCTTGATGTCTTTGTACCACTTATTTTTATTTATTGTCTGATCCTTTTCTCCAATGGAAACCATATTTGGTTTTAACATGAGATACATGGAGATGCGACACGTTCGTAACTGAAAATTACGGATCACACTTTATAACCGTATATTACAAAAACGATCAACTAATTTGTATGTTAATGGTCTTTCAGCTCGCGCAAAAAGCACGCTTCAATCAGATTTACGGCACGTGACTCATCTTTTAAAATAACAACTTGTGAAGGCCCCACGTGTGCAACTACAACTCGCGCGCATGGCCTTAGCGCATTTCATGTATGTATATGATCCTGTATACGCACCAATGCTCGCGCCCATCAAACGCTTGGGCACACCATGCTTCCTCACGTCAAGAAAGCAAACCTTCCACTGCTCAAGCAAGAGGTTTAGTTTTGTATAGCTTGTGTCCATATCGGTAAAACAAGTAGCGTATTGGTTCTTATTGGTAATTTGTTTCATTAGCAATACCGTAAGAAGCTTGTGTTTGAAGCAATTATGATCAATGATTTTTACGATATTCAAAATAATACAAATGAGATCGCTGTATTAAAGTGTTAAAAATATATACTACCTCGAGTCAACGGGAACTTGATGAGTATTACTTGTATGACGGATATGAAAATGTGATATTAGACTTAACGAGGAACAACTTGCATTTTGTGATGTGTTTGATATCACTCTCCGAGAGCAAGTTAGACGCTAGGTTATATTTTAGGGGTCAGCAAAACCGAATTAAACCCGAACCGAACCGAGCAACCCGACAAAACCGAGCCGACCGAAACCAAACTGACAAAACTCGGTTCTTATTCGATTTAGGTTTTTACCGAGTTTATTTTTTTGTTGTGTTTCAGTTTTGGGCCGACCGAAACCGAACCGAGTAATTTCTGTTTTGGTTTGGGTTTTTTCCGAGTTTTGGGTTTCGATTTTGTCGGGTTGGGTCGGTTGTGACCCGATTCTCACTATATTTGGTGCTAGGTTATATTTGGTATCGCTGGATCATATGTAATCTAGTTAGTGGTTTTTTCTATTTGTCTGTTCATAAGCTTGGTTTGTTATTCTTATGATAGATTTAGTTTGAAGAACAAATGATGCGCTTGTTTTCACCTAAGATGTGAGATTTCACTTACAGCCGTGTACTTAAACGTGTTTTTTTTGAAATAATACATTTACCGAAGAAAACTTCTACTAAAAAAAATATAATACAACAATTTTTGTAATGCCTCCGATTATTCAACACTTTATAACAATCCGCGAGAGCAATATTACCATATCCAGGCTTTAACACATAACACACACTATAGTATGCTAGTACAATGGTAGTGATGAAAGAGAACTTATACGAACCCTCCATAGGGGGTTTCGTAAGGCCCTGTGCATTGCGAATTTGTATGGTGTGCATCGCGGTTTGTATATTTTTACCAAAACCTTCTATTGTCACATCATGAAGGGGGTCTTAATAACATAACCCGTTATGAAATGAGCATATATATAACCGTTACTTACGCTCCTACTCAAGTACCGGTTAAGTCTAGGGATGTTTCTTACTTGCGTATACTTATTGGCGTATTATAAGTTCCAAAAGTAAAGCATAGGGTGTCTTTTGTTCTATGTGTTAGTTTTAACGGATAATAAATTAATATATCATGACCGGACTCGAACTCGAGACTTCGGGATTGCACACTTTACGTATGAGTTTCAATTAATTAATAATTATTGTTTTAGTGACGAATAATTATTAAATTCACGTAATGAGCATTTAACGGTACCTAACGACCGTTGGACGAAAGATGAAGGACTAGATTTGGAAAAGAGTGAAAGTTCGGTTCGGGTTGGGCTTTTTGACCCATGGCCGGCCACCCTCCCTCCCTTAGGGTTTGGGATGGCTTTTTCTCCAAGTTTCTTGAATGCTATATAATGAGACCTCCTCTCATTCATTCATTCATCCCTTGGTTCACTTGCAAACCAAATCTCCTTCTCTTTCTCCTCTTGAGTTAGAAATCGAACTACACCCTTATAGGGTTCCTACTAGATTTCTAAGCTCAAAACCATTCTTGTTTAGTTGATCAACTACACCCTTCTAGGGTTCCTACGCGATCTTCTAAACATTGTGTTTGGATTGCTTGTGAATTAAGAACCTAGCTTTTCTTATTGAAACGCTACTAATACGTGTGTTCAAGAACGAAGTGTTGGCATACTTTTGCTAACAAGGTGATTTGCCCTATTCGACTAACCCTAGTCGATCCACCATTAAACCCAATTAGGGTTTATAGTTCTTGTTCCATTGGTTTCTTGTTCTTGCTAGAAATCACAAAGAGGTACGCATCCATTTATATTCGGTTAATTTATTATTTGTATTTGATCTATTTCCGCTGCGTACTCTTTGATGTTTATATGTTTATTATTATTCTTATATTCCAACAGTGGCATCAAGAGCCGTTAATACATTATAATGAATTACCGAAACACATAAAATTGAATCGTTTGATTATAACATGCTTGGTGTTCTTATGTTTTTATTTTTTTCATAAACCCTAGTTTTTTTTTTTTTTTATTTCGAATTTATTTAATTAATTATATATATGTCGAAAGTTTTTTTTTTTTTTTTTAAATAAAAAAGAAATTAGGGTTTGATGAATTATGTAATAAAAACTTGTAGAAACCCTAGGTTGCATGTAATTTATGTGTATGGATATTGTTATATGTCGTTTGGTTGCGTTCCTTGATTGACATGATTATTTGCTATAATATGTGCAATATGGGCATTCATGACAAACCATGCATGTGTTGTCTTGGATTATGATGATTTGGTTTTAAGATTTCATGCTTATTATGCGATTCTTTTATAATTGATAAATTGTTTAGTAAATATTATGGATAAAGATTACTAAAATTTGATTAATTATTAGATTAGGGAAGACCCTATTAATCGTGTATTAAATCAATAGTGTGTTTTAATATTGATTTTATTTAGCATGACCATTATTGTTGTTGTTTGTTTATTTTATTTTATTACTTTTGTTTTATATGTTTTTAACATGATAGTAACAAAGGGTAATTTCTATAAATAAAATATTAAACGGACTTAATAATGGTGAAATCTTGTTTTGAGCTTACTTAATAAATCTTGGACTTTTGGTTGATTGATCGCGACTGTATTAAGTGGTTGAAAGGTGGAACTAATTATGACAAACTATTAAATTGGGTATAAGGATGGCTACGCATTAAATTGCGGCCTTAGTGAGCCTCCATTCTGGCTTACCGCTCGCCTGTGAGTCATATTTTAGTCTTTACCTAATATCCATGATAACTACGAAGCACTTAAGGCAAAGTTGTAAGTTTCTCAACGCCTCAATCAAAAGTTTGGAGATTTAAGCTCGTAAAGAAACTAATGAGTAAAAGTTTTTTTACATATGCTACAAGATGAATGCATGACATCTTTGTACATATATTTTGATTACACACATCAAAAATACTACCCTTAAATTTAAGTTATATGTCATCCAATGAAACGGAAACACCTGAAATTGGATCTACGCCAGGGCGTAACCTGACTAGATTGCAATGGAAGGGCAAATTACATGATTTCATCACTAGCAGATCAACTGGTGTGGTGTCATTATGTAAGTTTGTTGTTTCTTAAATTGGTTAACTTAATTGAGTTGATAGTGGGAACTGATCACTCAAGGCATAAGAAGATGGGGATAAAACATGCTTACATTGCAACTTCGGTTGGCAATTAATGTAAATCCCATCGATTCTAGGAATTGCAAATTGAATATTGGCAATTGGGACACGTCTCGTACCTTATTGAATAACGTCATCACTAGCAGATCAACTGATGTGATGAACTTATGTCAATTTGGATCCTAGTTTTTCAGTGAAAATTAAATGGTTATTTGATTATGAACCATGGGTATTTAATTTTCTTGAAAATTTAATTATCGAAAATACTAAAATTGAATTTTGTAATTCCTTTTAACGTATTAATGCAACATTAAAGCCGTAAACGTGGTTTGGTCTTAAATTGGTAAATTGATATAATTCTGCTTTCAAACATAATGTTTGATTGAGAAAAATTTACCGAAATGAAAGAAAGTCTATTTTCCATGAGAGAAGAATAAGACTCAATCCTATTCCTTTTCATGATTGAGAAAGGTTTGATAGGAACATAAGAATAAGACTCAATCCTAAGTCTATTTTCCATGAGAAAAGAATAAGACTCAATCCTATTCCTTTTCATGATTGAGAAAGGTATAATAGGAACATTAGAATTGTCTACATTATAATATATAACTCATAGCTATCTTTAATATTTAAGGATATAGCACATCTTATTTTCCATAGAAATTTCATTACTCTTATTTGGTGAATGAATTCTTCTATAACAAACAAGGCATTTGGTTAAATGGAAAATATGAGTTATTAGAAGCTGGACAGATTACCGCAAAATTGGTAAAAGGCAAAGCTAGTATTTTATCTAGTTGTTGTGCTTTAAAGGTGCTACATACCATTATGGGGATGGTAGGCCTATTAAGGAAGAAGCTGCATGCTCAAATTCTTCAAGTTAATATCATTGATGGATAATCCATCATAAACATAGTAGAATACACATTTTAGAACCTGAGTAATTATTACGTATGGGTTTTTCTAAATGTGTAGGAAAGTAAAAACAAGCAAATTGTTTTCACTGGTTATGAAACACGTACAATGTTGTCAAATCCAGTGGGAGCTTTGTGTTGTTTACTGAATATAGAGTTATTGTTATGTTCTCTAATTCAGTGGGAGCTACAAGACTTAATTTCTGTGTAGTAGCCCAAAATTATCTTCAAGATAATTACTTTCAAATTGTAGACACTCATGTTCTTAGGATAGCCATATGCGTTTCCTGATAAGACAAAGTAGTCCTACATCTACTTATGACACAAATCATATTGAATCACATAAACAAACTTATGTTGTGTTGTTTATATACTACATGATATTGTTCAATGCACAAGTGGGAGAATTGTCTATTGTGTGCAAAGGAACAATACATAGAGAAATATGATGATAGGATTCTCTTAATTGCAAGGTAAGAGATCAATGTTTTAATAAGACTTATACATTTAATGTGTAAAATTATCTTATGTAGAACATGTGTCATGATTATAAGACTACTTTTATGTCTTATGATATTCAAATTAAAAGAAACACTTGAATTTACAATTTACGTCAGGGTGTAACCTGCCTAGATTGCAATAGAAAGGTAAACTACATGATTTCATTACTAGCAGATCAACTGATGTAATGAAATTATGTGAGTTTGCAGTTTCTTAAATTGGATAATTCATAAAATGACATAAGCAAATGAAGTAGTAACATTCTATATAAGTTAAATGGTAAGTCATAACTTGGAATGAAAGTATGAAACTTTACTTGAAAGATTTAATAAGTAAAACATACAACCTTGAATATATGTTTATTGATGTAAACATGTGCGGTAAATGAGTCTAATAGAACATGATATATCATTTAGAAAGTTTAAATGGATATGTAGTACATGAATGAAATTAAGTTGGACACGAGAATTTTTCATGTACATCATGTTGTTGTTATATCATGCTTTGATAAAAGATGATTTGACAACATTGATATCTAATGAAAGATATTAGATAAGTTGTGTAATGAATATTCTAAAGGAATATATTTGGATATAGAATCACATCCTCAGCCTGGAACAATTTCTAGATTCTATAAATGAACAATTTGTAAAATTGTCATAGCCAACAAACTTGAAAGTTTGGAAGGAATAAAACATTACACATTGAAGTTTACGGAAAAGAGCATATTGTTGTTTGCATACAATGATGCTAATATAAATTGAGATGACACTCAATACTAGTCATGGAAGGATTTCATCCTTGTTAATAGCTATGTGTACTAGTTATGCTTAACGGAAAGCATAGTTGCATTATACGTTAAAGAATAAGAATACTTTAAACTTTAAAGGTTTGAAAGTTTAATTATCATAAATTGTATGTTGAGGATGTCATACACATTTTATGATGTATTCTGTGGTTATATCAAATTATTTGAATGCACATATACAAGAATTTCATTATTGAAATAAGTATTCTCAAAATTCCGATAGATCAAAGTTAGTTGAATAATGCCTTGTCAACAAGTATGATTATCATTACTTGGGCATAATTGTCAACAAGTATGATTGTTATTACTTGAGACAAAATTCATTAACAAGATTTTTTCATGCATTGATCTATTTAGTATTTGAATAAGGGATGTTAAGCAATTATTATTTAATAATGAATTAAAGTACTGAGTACGTTTGTTTTCATTAATAATAGATTGTATCCCATATTTGCATGTTTAATCCATGAATAACTTATGTTATGTTATTCTAAATAGTCCGTTGTCAATTAATGATATGTGAGTATCATTGAACTAAGACAAATCTGAGTTTTGGTATAATATATTAAAATATATTAATGCGTAGACATGCCAATTTCAGATGATATTCAATACTGGATAAATTGGATATAGGACAAAATCCCAATTACATGATTGTACTTATGGATGTTGTCATTAGAGTAAATCATGAATATTTATCCTCAGACTTGAGATACCAGGTAACTACTGTGGATGTAGCTCATTTTCTGTGAGATAATCTAACGCTATCCGTAACTGGTAGTTATAAGGATTATTTCAGAGGTGATGCGAAGTTCATAGGTTATGCTTGTAGTCAATACAGGATTTGGTTCCTTCAAATTTGTTTTGAAGTTTAATACTGTCTGGCCACTCGTAGGATTAACAAGATGTTTGCATGGCCATGCCCAAGGTCTATCTGGAATGCGTTCAGACGAATTGGTAATCATGCTTGATCATAAATAACGAGAAACACTAGTTAATTATGGAATGACTTCGATCCATATCCATATTAACATAGTATTAGAATCAAAAGGATAAGTATGATGATGAATCATCAAAGGTGGTTTTTCCAGGAAACCATACTCGAGATCGTTCTGGGGACATTGGTGTGTTATGCTAGACTAACCATTGTCATTGTTACATTAATCTATATCCGAGTGAGAGCTGTTAGTTTTAACGGATAATAAATTAATATATCATGACCGGACTCGAACTCGAGACTTCGGGATTGCACACTTTACTTATGAGTTTCAATTAATTAATAATTATTGTTTTAGTGACGAATAATTATTAAATTCACGTAATGAGCATTTAACGGTACCTAACGACCGTTGGACGAAAGATGAAGGACTAGATTTGGAAAAGAGTGAAAGTTCGGTTCGGGTTGGGCTTTTTGACCCATGGCCGGCCACCCTCCCTCCCTTAGGGTTTGGGATGGCTTTTGCTCCAAGTTTCTTGAATGCTATATAATGAGACCTCCTCTCATTCATTCATTCATCCCTTGGTTCACTTGCAAACCAAATCTCCTTCTCTTTTTCCTCTTGAGTTAGAAATCGAACTACACCCTTATAGGGTTCCTACTAGATTTCTAAGCTCAAAACCATTCTTGTTTAGTTGATCAACTACACCCTTCTAGGGTTCCTACGCGATCTTCTAAACATTGTGTTTGGATTGCTTGTGAATTAAGAACCTAGCTTTTCTTATTGAAACGCTACTAATACGTGTGTTCAAGAACGAAGTGTTGGCATACTTTTGCTAACAAGGTGATTTGCCCTATTCGACTAACCCTAGTCGATCCACCATTAAACCCAATTAGGGTTTATAGTTCTTGTTCCATTGGTTTCTTGTTTTTGCTAGAAATCACAAAGGGGTACGCATCCATTTATATTCGGTTAATTTATTATTTGTATTTGATCTATTTCCGCTGCGTACTCTTTGATGTTTATATGTTTATTATTATTCATATATTCCAACACTATGTTCATATGAATGAGTATGCTACCTTTTCTCATTACAGTCGCAAATTTGAGATGTGAATTTTTTGTTGCATTTACGTTGTTTTTTAGTACTGTAAATAGCTTAAAACCTTAAACCACAACGCTCTTCAGTACGTGTTCAATGTCATACAGACTCCGACAACTATTAAAACATATAAAGTTTAATAATAACAATACAATACTTTTGTAAAGCCCTAAAACATACGGAGTATAAGGTTAAAAGTCCATACTTATATAGACACGTCCTAAAATCTATCGTTATCAAGTTTGATGACAACGTAGTGATTGGCTTATAAATACTTTCAACTATGTACGCAAGTTGATGTTGGCCCTTTCTTAACTATAGACGTTGAAATTTCGAATGAAATGAATGTGAGATAATGGAGAAAATATTCAAAAGAATAAGTTTATGCATTCTAATTATTAAAGGGTGATATCATAGATGTTACTACGTATTTGACATATGATTGAAACGTTTATCCACCCATTGGCATAAAATAATTGAAAGTAGTACTGTATTAAATATGAAAATTGGAAGCTTTCTTTGTCTTGGTGAGCATGCGTTTTCGATAAGGATAATTCCTAATACTCTAAGGGACCCCTTCACTCGTCGACATAAGACCATCTTCAATCATTATGAACTTATTTTTGTACTTGGCAAAATATTTGTTACACTTTCTTTTACAAACACTTCTAATATATATATATATATATATATATATATATATATATATATATATATATATATATATATATATATATTATACGTAGTAACAAACTATATGATGATCGACTTTCAGCCTCACTGTCAGGGAGCTGATAGTTGTACGTGCATCGATTCTTTATTCTCGACTATTTATCCATAAAACAATTTGTGTAGCACTTTTCAAAAGTAAGTTATGCCGAGTTACGTATTTTATAGGTATGCCAATATGTATATATTTAGTAGAAATTATGTATATTCATAAAAATATACACGATTTTTAGTTTTTACTACTTAACATTACGTTTTGTATTAAGAAAGTGAGAAATGGTGCAGACACGTTGTTCTGAGAAGATGCTAATTGGATGGATGATTTATCTTTGAAGTGTAAATATCTGAGGTTATACGCGTTAGAAACGTGCAAACAGGTTTCTATCGCGGAGAAATTAAGGTACGATTTAGTTGCTTCCTCTTTTTCTCGTGCGCCAAGGGGAGAGCTAGAATCAGAGCAATATAAAGAGTTAGGAAATCGTTTAGATCTTATTCAAGGGTAGATGGACTTGGTCTCTAACAGGTGATGGCGAATTTTCTGTTAAATCGACTCGCTATTTGTTGGATGACTCTTTGTTAAGTTCTAATGGGTCTCTTACGAGATGGGTGAAGGAGATTCCAATTAAAATTGAAGTCTTTGCTTGGAGAGTTCAAAAGGATAGCTTGCCTACGCGGTTGAGTCTATCTCGGCGAGGTATAATAATACAATCTATTTTGTGTCCTAATTGTGAAGTAGGCGTTGAATCAATGTCACATCTTCTTTTATCATGTTCCTTGGCCCGTGATGTTCTTGCAAAGGTTAGTAGATGGTGCGATATCTCATTTCCTGATTTTCAATCGCATGATGAGTGGTTGTTTTGGCTTCGGAATTTTTTCAGTTATGTAAGAAAATGAAGAGTATTATAGGGCACCTTTTACGTGGTGTGGTGGAAGTTTTGGAGCATTCAAAATCAAATCCTTTTTACTTCAAGCAATCCTAGATGGGTGATTATTTTGATGATATTGTGTTGCAATTTTATAATTGATGCTCTAATCGATGTAAATTCAAGTTTAATTGGATAACTTGGATAAAAGATCCTAAACTTGCTATTTTGTAGTCTTTTTCTTCTAACTTCATGCTAGAGTTTTAATATTATCCGCTGTTAAAAAAAATAATAAATAAGTTGCAAGAGCCATCGGTATTCGTTTTTATATACAAGTTACTTTTTAAGAGTGAAATGAAGAAAACGTATATCATTACGACTTGCAAACAAAATTTAGCTGATCTAGTAGCATGTAGTGGCGGACATCGTTGAGCCACGAATATTCATAATTAAAATATTTTATTTATTTTTTTCTTTTCAATCTTAGCTTATAAAAGTATTAATTTATTATTATTATTATTATTATTATTATTATTATTATTTTCTCTTTTCTCTTTTCTGGGGCGTCCCTTTGAAAAATACTTACCAAGCCCTGAACGAAGAATCCATCCTGGTTTTGCATTTTTTTTTCAAGGTTTTGCATGTTCGCTATGTCGTCATCATGTAAACATGTAATGCGTGCCCTGAAACACTTAGATGACATTTAGTTGAAAAACATTTTCTTTCATTTCTTATTTCTTGTTTTGTATGAAAAGGGAGGGGAGTTTGATTTCCACAAAACAATAAGAGTGCGTTTATTTGAGGGAAAACACCATTGTTTTTCACAAAATGTTTTGTAGAAAACAAGAAAAACAGAGATCGCGTTCAAGTTAGTGTTTTCCAATAAAATTCTTTACAAAACACAAAATTCCTATTTCCAACTTTAATACACAAAACTACAAAACACTTTTTTTTTTGTTTTCCCCTATTTTCCATTAAAATACCCCAAAATTTGTTTTCGTCAGTTGTTTTACGTTTTCGATTGATTTTTTACGTTTTCGTCCATTTTTTTACGTTTTCGTCAGATTTTTTACGTTTTCATCCGATTTTTTACGTTTTCGTCTGTTTTTACGTCTTCGCCCGCTTTTTTACGCTTTCGTTAGTTTTTAACGTTTTCGTCCAATTTTTTTCGTTTTCGTCCGTTTTTTACGTTTTCGTCCGATTTTTTACGTTTTCGTCCGTTTTTTACGTCTTCGTCCATTTTTTTACGTTTTCGTCAGGTTTTTTACGTTTTCGTCCATTTTTTTACGTTTTTGTCAGATTTTTTACGTTTTCGTCTATTTTTTTACGTTTTCGTCAGATTTTTTTATGTTTTCGTCCATTTTTTTATGTTTTCATCAGATTTTTTACGTTTTCGTCAGATTTTTTACGTTTTTGTCCGATTCTTTACGTTTTCGTCTGATTTTTTACGTTTTCGTCTATTTTTTTATGTTATTGTCAGATTTTTTACGTTTTCGTCAGATTTTTTACGTTTTCGTCCGATTCTTTACGTTTTCGTTTGATTTTTTACGTTTTCGTCCGTTTTTTTTTACGTTTTCATCAGATTTTTTACGCTTTCATCTGTTTTTTTCACGTTTTCGTCAGATTTTTTACGTTTTCGTCCATTTTTTTACATTTTCGTCAGACTTTTTACGTTTTCGTCAGATTTTTTACGTTTTCGTCCGATTCTTTACGTTTTCGTCCGTTTTTTTTACGTTTTCGTCAGATTTTTTACGTTTTCGTCAGATTTTTTACGTTTTCGTTCGTTTTTTTTACGTTTTTGTTAGTTTTTTTACGTTTTTGTCAGATTTTTTACTTTTTCGCCAGACTTTTTACGTTATAAAAAAAAATATGAAAACATCCAAAATCAAACAAAAAGTAAAAAGACGGAAAAAAACGTAAGAAAATGGACGAAAACGTATAAAAACGGATGAAAACATAAAAAATTGGACAAAAACGTAAAGAGTCTATTGAAAACATACGAAAACGTAAAAAATAGGACGAAAACGTAAAAAAACTGATGAAAACGTAAAGAAATGGACGAAAACATAAAAAATCGGATGAAAACATAAAAAAACTGACGAAAATGTAAAGAAACGGACGAAAACATAAAAAATCGGATGAAAACGTAGAAAAACGGATGAAAACATAAAAAATCTGACGAAAACGTAAAAAAAACGGACGAAAACTTAAAAAATTTGACGAAAACGTAAAAAAACAGATGAAAATGAAAAAAATCGGAGGAAAACTTAAAAAACCTAACAAGAAAGTTAAAAAACGGGCGAAAACGTAAAAAAAACAAATGAAAACCCAAAAAATTGGACGAAAATGTAAAAAAACAGACGAAAACGTAAAAAGGCTGACGAAAATTTAAAAAAAGGGATGAAAATGTAAAAAATCTTACGAAAACGTTAAAAAATAGACAAAAACGTAAAAAAACAAACAAAAACGGACAAAAACAAAAAATATCGGACGAAAACGTTATTTGATATTATATTTTAATTTTTTAATTTCTTTATTTTCTCGTATTAGATTTTTTTAGTTATTTTATAATTTAGTTGGTTAGTTTGTAATATTTGTTTTTGTGTTTTGATGACGTTTTTATAATATTACTAAGGTGAATAGTGAATTGAGATATAAAACAACGATACTTAAACATGTTTTCTAGTTTTGGAAAATGGAAAACAGAAACACATGTTTCTCAGACTAAACGCGTTTTCTAAATTTTCTATTGTTTTGTGGAAATCAAACTCCCCTCCCTTTTTCTATAAAACAAGAAATAGGAAATGAAAGAAAATGTTTTTCAACTAAACGCCACCTAAAAATTTTACAAAAGGCGTTTAATCTAAGAAATATGTGTTTGTGTTTTCTATTTTGCAAAACAAGAAAACATGTTTAAGTATTGTTGTTTTACATCTCAATTCACTATTCACCTTAGTAATATTATAAAAACATCTTCAAAACACAAAAACAAATATTATAAACTAACCAACAAAATTATAAAATAACTAAAAAAAATCTAATATAAGAAAATAAAGAATTAAGAAAGTAGAATATAACATCAAATAACGTATTCGTCAGTTTTTTACGTTTTCGTCTAATTTTTTACGTTTTTGTCAGATTATTTACGTTTTCATCCGTTTTTTTAAATTCTCATCAGATTTTTTTCGTTTTCGTCCATTTTTTTACGTTTTCATCCGATTTTTTAAGTTTTGTCTGTTTTTCACGTTTTCGTCTCTTTTACTACGTTTTCGTTAGATTTTTGCATTTTCGTCAGTGTTTTTACGTTTCGTCTTTTTACGTTTTCGTCCTTTTTTTTACGTTGTCGTCAGAATTCTTACGTTTTTGTCCGTTTTTTAATGTTTTCGTTGTTTTGTTATTTCTTCCGATTTTTACGTTTTCTTCCAATTTTTTATGTTTTCTTCTGATTTTTTACGTTTTCTTCTAGTTTTTTACGTTTTTGTCCGGTTTTATCCGATTTTTACGTTTTCATCTTTCATTTATATTTTTTTTTAGGTTTCGTCTGACGAAAACGTAGAAAAACAGACGAAAATGTAAATAAATGTAAGTAAACGTAAAAATGGACGAAAATGTGAAAAATAAAATAAAAGAAAGGACGAAAACGTAATAAAACATAATAAAATGAGCGAAAACTTAAGAAAACGGACAAAAATATAAAAAAAAAAAAACCCATGAAAACGTAATCAATGGACGAAAATGGACGACAACGTAAGGAAATGTGCGAAAACATTAAAAAAATGGACAAAAACATAAAATAATAGGAAGAAAACGTAAAAAATAGACGAAAAGGAAAAAAATCGGACGAAAACACTGACGAAAACGTAAAAAATCTAACTAAAACGTAAAAAACAGACGAAACGTAAAAAATCAGACGAAAACGTAAAAAATCGGACGAAAACTTAAAAAGTCAGACAAAAACGTAAAAAATCTGACGAAAACATAAAAAAAATAGACGAAAACGTAAAAAGTCGGACGAAAACGTAAAAAGTCGGACAAAACGTAAAAAGTCAGACGAAAACGTAAAAGATCTGACGAAAACGTAAAAAAGCGAACGAAAACGTAAAAAATAGACGAAAATGTAAAAAAATCGGAAAAAAACATTAAAAATGGACGAAAACGTAAAAAAATGGACGAAAACAGTAAAAAACATACGAAAACGTAAAAAACAGACGAAAACGTAGAAAATCAGACAAAAACGTAAAAATTTGACGAAAACATAAAAAACGGATGAAAACGTAAAAATCTGACGAAAATGTAAAAAACGGACAAAACGTAAAAAAAACTGATGAAAACGTAAAAATCTGACGAAAATGTAAAAAAACGGACTAAAACGTAAAAAATCAGACGAAAACGTAAAAAACGTAAAAAAAATGGACGAAAATGTTAATAAACGGGCAAAAACATCGGCCTAAAACGTAAAAAAAAAAACTGACGAAAACATAAGAAAACGTACAAAAAATAGACAAAAACGTAATAAACGGACAAAAATGTGAAAAACAGACGAAAACGTAAAAATCGGAAGAAAACATAAAAAATAGGACAAAAACGTAAAAATCGAACAAAAACGGAGAAAAACAGAAAAAAAAAAAAAAAAAAAAAAAAAAAAAAAAAAAAAAAAAAAACGGATAAAAACCAACGAAAACGTTTAAAAATGGACGAAAACGGAATGAGGGGTATTTTAATGAAAAATAGGTGAAAAAAAATAGAACAAAAAAAAAAAAAAAAAAAGTTTTGTAGTTTTGTTTATTAAACATGGAAATAGGAATTTTGTGTTTTATAGAGAATTTTATTAGAAAACACTAATTTTATCGCGATCTCTGTTTTCTTTATTTTTCAGAAAACATTTTATGAAAAACAAGGATGTTTTCCTGAAACTAAACGCACACTTATTAACTTCTCATTTCTTTTTTACCATGAGCATATTTACTTCGCTATTATGCTGTCGCGGGAGATGTTCGACAATAATTAAGTTTGTAGCATAGTAGCTAGTTAGATATATGTATCTATCGATTGTGTTATAGGATTAGCCTTTTAACTATGATTTTTAGGAGACTATAATATATTTAATGAACACTAGAGTTGTTTTAGTTGGTAGTTCTAAAAGATATTGTTAGAATCAAAATATAGCTAAACTAATGGAATTGTCTCTTGTTGCTTGTTGTCATCTTGTATTTTAATAATAACATTTGTTAAACAAATGTTTTTAACACTTTGCCATACAAAACACTATCCATCTACAATATACTAGAATTGTATCCGCGCAATGCGGTGACGGATATCTTTTGATTATATTTTGCGTTATTCGGTTACATGTTTAGTTATCTTCATGCTTTATAAGCAAATATATTAAAAATGGTTAATCCAAATAATTTTATTTTGAACAACCAACCGCTTCCTAACAAACTTACTAACCAACCTGTTTAATAACAAATTAATTTTGAAATCTTTCCATAATAAGCAAGAAAAAATCTAAATTTTAAGCATTTCTATTTATAAAATTTTCTCAAATGCATTATAATGTTTTATAGATTTCCATGATAAAAATGATCCATGTGGTTTGGTAAAATTACAAAATAATAATAATAATAATAATAATAATAATAATAATAATAATAAATAAAAATAAAAATTCTCTAAAGATTTTAACAAACCGTAATAAAAGTCCCTACAATTTGTTTTCTCACATAAATGGTCCTTTTGGTTTATTTGCTTTGTGAACGCATCCTTATAAAGTTGCAAAAAGAAATAAAATCCGTAAGGTTAACATACACTTACAAAAACAATCTCTACGTTAAATCTTGAAACTTGTGTAACATAAAATTACACAAATGCATGTCCTTCAAGTTTACTTACGTTACATAGATAGACTATAAAAATTTGCTAAAAAAATCTCTGTCATTACTTGCGGTTATTTTTAAATCTATACTATCTATAATGGAAAAATAGCGATAGGTGAAAAATGAAAAAGTGGAATAGTAAATATTGTGGAATGTTGAAAAATGTATATAAAGAAATATTAAAATGTATTTAATACTCTTATTAAAACACTCAATTATTTAAAAGTACAATGATTTATTCACATTGTACAACCAATTAAAAACATATCTACCAAATTAAATACAACTAATTAAAACACAAACCGGGTTGACCCGGGACGTTTCTAACAAGGCGGGTTGTCCCGGTTTAATTTTACCAAATTTCGACCCAACCTAGCAAGTTGACTCAGTTTAAATCGACCCATTTTTCGACCGGAACGGTTCAACTGGTTGAACCACCCGGGTCGAACCGGGTTTCAAAACATTATCCATTACTTAAAAGTACAATAATTTATTCATATTGTACAACTAATTAAAAACATATCTATCAAATTAAATATAACCAATTAAAACAAAAACCGGGTTGACCCGGGATGCTTCAAACCCGGACGGGTTGACCCAGTTTAATTTCCCCCGTTTCGACCCAACCTAGCAAGTTGACCCGGTTTAAATCGATTAATTTTTCGACCGGAACGGTTCAACCGGATGAACCATCCGGGTCGAACCGGGTTTCAAAACATTATGTTAATTCCCAAATCTTCAAACTTTTATTATTTTTCGTTTATAACATAAACTTTTTTATCAATAAACTATCTGTCGCTATAAAATCCCGTTGCTTTGCACGGGTATTCGTCTAGTATCCTTAATTGAAAAACTAATGAGGGGAAGGTAATGTGTTCAAAACGTACAAATGATATATATATATATATATATATATATATATATATATATATATATATATATATATATATATATATATATATATATATATATATATATATATATATATATATATATATATATGTGTGTGTGTGTGTGTGTGTGTGTGTGTGTGTATAGAGTCTAAATCAAATAAGATCAATCTTAAAGTTGTAAAAATAAGATCAAACTGAAATCTGACTAGTGAAATTCTCGTTAAAATAAAATAAATTTTTTTATTGATTTCAGCTAAAATTGTTAAAGTTCTGATAGTTTTCTTTTTTAAATTAACGAAACCAAGGTGATACACTTTGATTCGACATGTAATGTATCAAGTTAAGGTGATACACTTTGATTCGACATGTAAATTTATAGTTGTGTATCACTAATTAAAACTTATGTATCAGTTGGTTATTAGTTGCTAAAATATTAATTCGTATTAATACTTTATTTTCTGTGTATTATTGCTAATATGGTTATTTATAAAATGGTTTTAATGGTTGTTTAGACTATATCTTATTTTTACAACTTTAAGTTTGATCTCACATTAACCTTACCCTATATATATATATATATATATATATATATATATATATATATATATATATATATATATATATATAAAGGAAAAATGATCAATCTTGAAAAGTGGAAAATTGAAAAGTCAAAGTAATGTAAAATCTTGAAAAATCTTATTAAAAGAAATTATGAAATGTAATTAATACTTTTATTAAAACACTTCATTACTTAAAAGTACAATGATTTATTTACATTGTACAACCAATTAAAAACATATCTGTTGATACAAAAGTTGGGCTTACCTTGTTTGGACTCTTTCTCTCGTACCAATTAGAACTTTAGTGCTTGTGGAACCTGCGCACTAAGAAAGCAAACAACACCGTTAGGCTTATCGTGGGATTGTCTCCCACGATTAGACTCCGGCGTGAGAGTAAGTAATCGGTTTAGGGTTTAGTTGAAGAGTTAGGGATTGTGTAAATCGTACCTTTTAATGAGAATATATGATTATATATATAGGGTGCAGAAACCGTGTAGGTATCTTGCTCCTTACTCTTCGCACTCGTAGTGCTTATCCGGGGTAAGGATATCTATCCCGTAAATAGAAGATCCTTATCCCTTAATTATGCGTATTGGTTGGGCTTTGGGCTTCGTGAGCCCAAGCCGTTGGTATTAATGTCCCAAGTCATTCGTCATGATAGCCCACTCGTGGTGGGTTTGGGCTTAGTAATGTCTATAATTTGGGCTCGTGGCCCAACTATAGGCTATACGTCATCATGTCCCCCCAGTCTAGTGTGCGCGGCTCGTAGCCGCGGATACTAGACTAAAGGAACGAGCGGCAAGCGTGGCGGGAAGAAATTAAATACTTCCCGCCCAAATGATTGGAACAATGAACCAAGTCCCAAATATCACAAAGTGTGCCTCGAGAAACGGGAAGGCTATCCACGTGTGTCTCGGGAAAAAGGAAAAAGTGCTTGTACCCTTCACCTCCCAGCCACACGTTTGTGAGTGGATTCCACGTGGCATCCCATTTAGGGTTTCTTGGTCTCTTATATAAAGCACCGCCCCCTTTTTACTGTGGTTCACACAGTTAAGCGTATTTTTCACCATTTGCAAATTTTTCTTTGTCTCTCTTCGATCCGCTGCTTTCTTTAGGTAACTGCGCGTGCGCAATATTTTAGCAAACCTTATTTATAAAATGGTTGCTCAGTTACACGACTTTCGCTCTAGGTTGGATGAGGATGACGTACGTCAGTTTTCCTCTAACTTCTTCATTCCTCTCGACATCCATCCTGAGGCACCAGACGTGGATGCGTGTATTGCTGATTTCCCCGATGGGAAAATTGGTTTGTATACACGCTTTTTCAATTACGCGAATCATCGCGTACCCATTTTTGTCTTTTTGAGCAACGTGCTCAATCACTACCAACTCCATATCTCACAGCTGCACTGTATAAGTGCGGCTAAGATATCGAATTTTGAGATTAACTGTCGGTTATTGGCTATTAATCCGACAGTTGACCTATTTCGTGCGTTTTACCACACAACGTGGTCGCATGGATGGGTTTCTTTTGCCAAGTGCGCAGGGCGCCTCCAATGTTATGAAGAGAAGGTAGATTCCTTACGACATTGGAGAGAGTACTTCTTTTGGGTAGATGATGTTGTGTTTCCGTCGCGCTTTGAGTTCTATACTCAAAGGTCGTTGCCGAGGGATGAGCGACCTATCCCTGGTTCTTACAGTGCCGCAGATGCGGACATAATTGATGCTAACCGCATTCCCATTAACTCCTATCCTGAGGAGTTCTTGGTGCATATGGGGCTGAGCCAAAATTATTTTGATGGTGCGAACGAGGTTCCAACCTTTCTTGATGAGGACAGCCAGGGTGGGTGCTCATCCTTTTACTGCATCTATAATGTAAGTGTTTTGCTTCTTATCCTTTGAATAACTAACTTTGTTTGTTTGTTGTTTGTCTTTTGTCTGTCGCAGAAATGGATTTGTTCTCGGTTGTGAAGCTGAAAGAACCTAAGCGCGTGATAGTGGGGGTGCGTCCCTTGAGGGAGGGTGAGCAGCCCATATTGCAGGCTACGGCGGGACATCTGACTGTATTTGGACCTGCTGCGCAGCAGGACTCTCCTCCTGCAGCTGTGCTGGTCGCGCCAGTGCAGGTTGTCTCTCCTACTGAGGAGAGGTCTCCCGTGGAGGAAGGGACGCATGTGGAGGCGTCTAACAGCGTGGAGATTTTGGAGTCTGCGGATGTCCGTAAAGAGAAGCGCAAGGGAGCGTCTTCTGGTGGTTATGTTGGTACCTCCAAAAGGAGGCGTCGCCTGATTAGGGAGGATGAGTCAGATGCGCCAGATGAGATGTCTGCTACTAGCGCACAGAAGAATCGGGCCGAAACTCCACCTTTTGTGTAAGTGTTTACGACTGTAACTTTCTTTTATTTGTTGTATCCGCGTACTAACTTTGTCTTCTTTATTTTATAGGGACCATGCTACAGTGGGTGGTGCGGATTTTGCTGATCATGACGCATCGCCCAAGACTGCTGATGTAGAGGAGCCTCTGAAGGCAGCAGCGCAGATGTCTGCGCAGGAGTTGGTGGAGGAGCTGGCTGGGGTTGCTGCTCGCCAGGCTGAGTTGGTCACTCAGCTGAAGGCGCGGACCGTTGTTGAGGGAGATAGCCTTGCTCAGAGGGATGAGCAGATTGCGCAACTCAAAGCGCAATTGGCTGAGGCTCAGGCAGAGGTGTTAGCTGCCGATGAGAGCGCCAAGAAGGCGATTAAGGAGGAACTGGTAGTTTTGGGTGAGCTGCATCGCGAACGTGGAGAGTCGCAGCAATATAAGGCTGACCTCGCCTGGGGGGTAAAATACCTAGAGGGGAAGAAGAACAAGCTCTGCGGTCAGCTTGCTCAGTTTGGCAAGAAAGTACAGGACTCTGTTGAGGCGCAGGAAGAGAAGCTGCGCAGGCTGAGTATAGAGTACGATGAGGAGTTGTATCCTCATCTGCTGTCGACCATTGCGGAGTGCAGGTAATTGTTGTACATTTCTTCTTAATTTCTTTTATATTGTATGTTTATTTTCTAATGCCTTTGTCATTGTTTTCACAGGTGGTTGATCAGTCATGGCTTGCGCTTGGCCGCTATGGGCACATTGGAGTCTTCAGAGGTCGTGACTGCCTTTGGGAAGGTGGTGGAGTGCGCCGTTGCGCGTGGCAAGGCGCAGGCAGTGGAAGAGTTGGCTGAGGCGCAGCTGCTGAAGGTCTCTCCTTCGGAGGTTCCTGAATATAATGCTGGTGCCTACGACGAGCTTGTGCAGGCGATGGGAAAGATGAGGCTTTTTGAGCTTCCACACATTGCGCAGCTGGAGCGCGACCAAGACTATCCCATCCGGGTGATCATGCAGGGATTGACACTTGAGAGGCATATATCAGAGAATGCCGAGGCCGAACCTGACATCTTCTTAAAGCCTGATGAGTCCCAACTGCAGGTGCCAGTGTTTGCGCGACCGCGTCACATCCTGAACCCCTTCGCTCTTGAGACGGAGGTGCCTTTGAAGGAAGTTTTGGAGCGCCATGCAGAGAGGGCGGCCAAGAAGAAAGGTCTTACAGGGAAGGCTACTCTCTGCGGTGTGGGTGCTGCACATCTTCCCCGGTCGGATGGTGTTGCAGTCAGCGTGGCAACTGTGTCACAAAAAGATGCTCTGTTGCTGAAGAAACTTCAGGAGGCGGGGAGCTCAGCTGTGCCAGAGCCTTCCACGGAGCATGTCCATAGTGTATAGATGTGTATAACTCGTAGTTATAGCTTTTGTAAAAAACTCGTAGTTTGTAGTAAATAAAATTATTGAACTCTTTTGTGCACATATGTTGTTTTTGTACTTAGATTTTTCCCTCGTCTTTATTACGTGAAAGACTTATCTAAAGTAACAAACGTGCAAATAATATCTTGTATTTGAGCCCAGAATTTGTTTATTAAGTTCGTAACTTAAAAAAAAATGTTTGTGGTCCATAAGCTTAACAAACGTGCGTACTATGTTTATCATTTATAGTAACCAAGTGTCTTGGTTTGTTAGTTCGTTTAATACTTGATGTTGCGCATTTGTTGTGAGATGCGTACTAAGATCATAATCTTGTATAAGATTAGTGTACGAACTTAGGAGTCAGTTGTTTTGAATCCATATGGTGGGATGCAGCGTACTGCGAATTCCACTATGTAAGAATCAATTGTCTTGAGTCTAAGTTTTGTTAAACGCGCATAGTGTGCGATAAAGTGCATCCAGCGTGGGATGTACTTGTGAACTCACTCCAACGTCTTGATAGTAAGGTGTTTAACAGGGATACGTGACCCGGTGTTGATGGGTTTGCAACCCTCATACTCAACGAGTACTTTAGTAGGTTTACTCATCCTGTCTGCCCTCGTGTGGTCTTAATATGTGCATGCACGCCATGTAGGCAATAATATAAACAGAATTGAAACATAAATAAATAATGTAAACAATAATGTTAAATTGTGTTGTGAAGTTAGCTAGAAACCACAACATTTTATTAATTATTGCAAGTGCAAAAAAGACAATTTCCTAAGAAAGAAAAGAAAAGTAAATACACCAACATTTATTGAGCGCTTACTAAAGTGCAGAGGTGTCAGTGTGTGGGCCGTGGCCTAAAGGTAGCATCTTTTGAGATTGCAAATGTTCCAGGTGCGTGGTAGCTCGTGGCCTTTCATGTCGCGCACTCTGTACGCACCGTCGCCTAATGCCTCTGTGACCTCGTAAGGCCCTTCCCACTTGGGTCCGAGCTTGCCCGTGTCTTCTGCGTGGCTTGCATCGTTGGCGCGGTATACAAAGTCCCCTGGTTTGAAAGAAGTGTTTTTGACTCGTGCATCATAATACTTCTTCATCTTTGATTTAGCTTTTGCTTCGCGGATAGCCGCCCTCTCGCGTCGTTCTTCCAACAGATCTAAGTCAATACGCCATTCATCATCGTTTGTTGTGACGTTAACTTCTAATGTACGGATTGTTGGCATTCCTATTTCTGCTGGTATAACAGCTTCTGTCCCGTAGACAAGAGAAAAAGGTGTATCGCCGTTGCTGACTTTGATTTCTGTGCGGTGGGCCCACAAAACATGTGATAATTCGTCCACCCATCTTCCTTTGTGTCTGTCCAAGCGCGCCATAATTCCTTCACCCAGGCTACGATTCGCGCGTTCTACTAATCCATTTGTTTGTGGATGTTTAACTGATGCGAAGTGCTGTGTGATGTTCAACTGCGCGCACCAATCTTTGAATGGGTTATCACAGAATTGTTTTCCGTTGTCCAAAATAATTTCTCCAGGTAGGCCAAAGCGGCATACGATGTTATCCCAAACGAATCGTTTGACCTGGTTGTCTGTGATACTTGCCACTGCTTTTGCCTCGATCCATTTGGTAAAGTAATCAATGGCGACAATGAGGAATTTGAGCCCACCTGGCGCAACTGGAAAGGGTCCTGCAATATCAATTCCCCATTTATGGAATGGCCATGGTGAGGTGATGGGTGTTAACTCATGTTGTGGTCGACGCGGAATTGGTCTATGGACTTGGCAGTCGTTGCATCTTCTAATCATGTCTCGCGCGTCGTGGTGCATGGTAGGCCAATAGTACCCAGATCGCAAAGCGCGTGCTACGACAGACCGGGGTCCTGAGTGCATGCTGCAAGATCCAGCGTGGATTTCTCGGAGTACGTAATCTGCCTGAAGAGGTCCGACGCACCTGAGCCATGGTTGTAGGAATGAACGCCGATATAGGATACCATCTCAAAGTTCGAACCTCTGCGCTGTGCGCCGTATCCGTCGAGAGTCCTTTTGTTCATGGGGGAGTGTTCCCTTGCTAATAAAATCCATGATGGGTGTCATCCATGTGGGATTTTCTTCTTCTATCACTGTGGATACTTCCATCTCGGAGATGGATTTGTTTTTTAAGGTTTCCACCAATACCTGTTTTGACAGGTGTGCAAAGCTTGTGGATGCGATTTTACTTAGCGCGTTTGCTTTTTTGTTTTCTCCTCGTGGGATTTGTTTGATGGAAAACTTGTCAAAATTCTTGATCAAGGACTTGGCTATATCGAGGTATTGGATCATGTGTTCTTCTTGAGCCACATACTCGCCTAACACGTGGTTAGCTACTAATCATGAATCCACATTAGCTTCTAGGTTACGTACACCCATTTGATTTGCTATGCGTAGTCCAGCCAGTAATGCTTCATATTCTGCCTCATTGTTTGTGGCTATGAATTCAAAGCGTAGTGCGTAAGTGTGCTCTGTTCCATCTGGGCTGGTAAGGATAAGGCCTGCGTCTGATCCTTCTGCGCACGAGGATCCATCTGTAAATAGAACCCATGGTTCTTGTAATGGTACTTCAACCTTTGGTGAGGAGTATCAGCATCTGGCTTCTCGATGATAAAATCAGCCAAGATCTGTCCTTTGATCGCGGTGCGCGGCCTATAAGAGTATTATGTTCGCTTAATAATACACTCCACTTTTGAAGCCGCCCTGATGCATCAGGTTTGGAGATAACCTGCTTGATGGGTTGGTCCGTGATTACAACTATCGGATGCGCTTGGAAGTACCTGCGCAGCCTTTTAGCTGCAAATACTAGAGCTAGGACCAGCTTCTCCATAGCAGTGTAGTTAGTCTCTGTCTTCTTGAGGGCTTTGCTTACAAAGTATATAGGTGTTTGAACAGAGTTTCTGTCTGTCAGTAGTACCGCGCTGACTGCTCCATGGGTCGCTGAGAGATACATGATCAATTCTTCCCCTTGTCGGGGTGCGACAGGTTTTGGTAGCTCTGCTAGGTTTTGTTTCAGCTACTGGAAAGCTTCTTCCGCTTCTGGAGTCCATCGAAAATCTCCCTTCTTTGTGCACTTCGTGAGTGTTTTAAAGAGAGGAAGTGATTTATCCGCTGATTTAGACAAGAATCGGTTCAGTCCGGCTAATTTGCCGTTTAGTGACTGGACTTCTTTTAGTGTGCGCGGTGAAGGTAGTTCGATGACCGCTTTTGTTTTGTCTGGACAAGGTTTAATACCATCGGGTTCTATTAGGTATCCAAGAAACATGCCTTCTGTTGCTCCAAAAGTGCACTTCTTAGGATTCAACTTCATGTTTATTCTTCCCAATGTTTTAAACGTCTCCTCTATGTCACGCACCAATTTCTCTTCGGTATGGCTTTTTATGACTAGGTCATCGACATAGACCTCCAAATTGCGGCCTACTTGCTTCTCAAATGCGTTGTCCACTAACCGTTGTTATGTGGCGCCTGCATTTTTTAAACCAAAGGGCATTTTTGTGTAGCAATACACCCCTTGACTCGTGTGGAAAGCTGTTTTTTCTTCATCATCCTTGGCCATTTGAATTTGGTGGTATCCTTTGTACGCGTCTAGGAAGCATTTGAAGGGATACCCGCACAGGGATTCGACTTTCCAGTCGATTTCTGGTAGTGGGTAGCAGTCTTGTGGACATGCTTTGTTGGGATCGGTGAAGTCCACACACATTCTCCAACTACCATCGCTTTTCTTTACCATCACTGGGTTGGAAAGCCAATCATGGTAATAAACCTCTCGCATGATCCCTGCGTCCACGAGCTTGTGTACTTCTTCTAGGATAGCTTTTGCACGTTCTGGAGCTTGGCCATGTTTTTTCTGTCGTATTGGAGGATATCCTTGTCGGATTTCGAGCTTATGTTCAGTGATGGCTCTTGGCACTCCGGTCATGTGTTTGGGTTCCCATGCAAAGATGTTTAGGTTCCTTTGCAATAATGCGCACACAGCTACTTTGCCCTTGTCGGACAGTGATCCCCCAATTGATATCTCTTGGTCAGGATAATCTGGGTGAATTGCAACTTTCAGGTTTGTCACCTTGGTCGTGTGTTGTTCTGGAGCGCGCGGAACTTCATCTGCCACTATGATGCATTCTCTTGGAGATGCGGTAGTGTTGTAGAGGGTGACAATTCCTCCTTCCACTGGGAACTTGAGCATCCCATGTGCTGTGGATGGGACTGCACGCATAGCTGATATCCCTGGTCTCCCAATGATGCCATTGTATGATGAGGGAGACCTGATCACCATGAAGTTCATCCAAGCTGTTGTAGAATGGTGTTCATTACCGATGACCACAAGTATGCGTAATTGCCCCAAGGGCCAAATTTTTTCACCTGTGAATCCAGTCAGCGACGTCGTGGCCGGAATTAACTGGTTTTGTATATCAGGTTTTAGCCTTCTGAAGCAGTGTTCATACATGATGTCAGCAGATGCCCCTCCATCGACATACATGCGGTGGATCTCGTGACCTCCTGCTTGTATCTCAATAGTGAGTGGTTCTATTACTGCGTTGTCCGCAGTGAGAGTGGGGAAAGAGATATGGTTTCCCTTGGAAAATCTTTGGCTGACTTTTTGTTTCGTATTTCGCTGCCATGATTGTATCATGTATATCGTATCAGCCTTATTTTTTGGTATTTCTTTTTTGGCCCCATTTCTTTGTCTATCTTTTCCCTCTTTGATGTTTTTAACGAGGTGGTCCATCTTTCCGTCTCTTACTAATTTATCAATTAGTTGACGTAGTTGAACGCACTCGTTAGTAGTGTGACCCTTCTGTCCATGGTATTCGCAGTGTCCTCCTCCGATGCGCTTTTCTTCTTGGGTCACCATCGGTGGAGGTTTTGGAAAATTTGCTCTTAGGGGTTTTTGTGAGTGGGACATACTTGTCGTTATCCCTTCCACTACTTTGGTTGCGGTAATTCCTGTTGCGATTGCCACTTTGGTCATTGGATTGTCTCCTTGACTGTTCTTGTGGTTTAAAGGTTGAGTAACCTTTTTTGCTATCTGCCGCTGCCGCTTCCCCTTGAATGAAGGATCTGGTGCGCTTTGTTAGCTCATCAAAGCTTTGGGGCACTTTATCGTTTAGCTTCCGTATCAGCTCTGGGTTATTGATCCCATTCATGAACCCTGAGATTTTTAGTACCTCGGGGCATGCCTTGACTTGCTTGCATTCATCCTTGAAGCGCTCCATGTAAGCGCTTGTGGATTCCCCTTGGCGCTGTTTTACTCTGGCTAGTTCCACAGGGTTCTTTGCGCACTTCTTTCGTTGCGTGAAATTTAGGCGGAATGCTTTTCGCAGCTCTTCAAACCCATTTATGCTTCGTCGTGGAAGCTTGCTGAACCATGTTCACGCATTCCCCACTAAAGTAGAGTTGAACATATGGCACCACACAGGTTGTGGCAAGTTTTCGATGGCAGCCGCTGACTCGAAGACTTTTAGATGATCATCAGGATCACCCGTGCCATCGTATATTTTAACATTGGTGGGCATGCGCCTTTTCTTGTCATCTGAGAAATCGCTTATTCGTCGCGTGAACGCATCAACCTTTTGGCGACGCCAAGGAAGGGAAATATCCTCGTCCTCATCGTACCGGCGTCGGTTCTTAGATTTCCAGTGCCCCGTCTCTCTGTCCTCGTTGTCTGAGGAGCTGCTTGAGAGGGAGTTGTTTCTCCTGTGGCGCTTGCGCTGTTTTTCCTCGGAGTCCGAGTTTGAAGGACTTGTACTTGGCGAATAGTGTTTTCCCAGTCTGTCTTGGATTCTTCTGCTTCCTGACCTTGAGGTGCTTACGCTTAGTGAGCGTTGTCGTCCAAGCCTATCTTGTATCCTGCGGCTGCCAAGCCTAGCATGGACACTGGTATGCCTCGCATTGTCTTCGTAATCCTCCGAGTATTAAGAGTTAGACGCTGTACCAAGCCTATCATGGGCGTTGGTGCGCCTCTCACTGTTTCTGCGCTCATGGTGGCGCGGTGGAGATTTTTCTTGGTTAAAGTTTAGCCTATTTTGCAGGTTGCGGCTTGACCTTTTCCTTGCCTCCTCTTGCATGAGACTAGTTAAAGTCTCATAATGTTGGGACACGAAATCGTTTAATGTTACCTCAGGTGCCTCCTCTTCTACTGCGAGGAGGTCTGTCTCCGCATAAGGTTCCCTCTCTCTATTAGGTGCTCCTGGTGGCACAGTGTCCGCTATGGATGCCACCTGGTGGGGAGTGGTAAAGAGAGTGCGCTGAATGTCCTCAGCGCTTGAGACTACGGTAGTTGTTCGGGTTGTCCCCAAAGGTAATTCTACCGCAGTAGGGATTGGAGTTATGTTCGACTCACGATGACTAGGCGCACTGGTTGTTCCAGAGGTTGGCTTAGGAGTCGAATCTTGATGCTTCTTCCTATGTGAATCATCACGTGATTTCTCCGGCTGCGGAGTCCGCTGACCTGAGTTCTTGTTTTTCGGCATTCTGGTCTTGAGTTCTTAGTGTAGGGTCCCACGGATGGCGCCACTTGTTGATACAAAAGTTGGGCTTACCTTGTTTGGACTCTTTCTCTCGTACCAATTAGAACTTTAGTGCTTGTGAAACCTGCGCACTAAGAAAGCAAACAATACCGTTAGGCTTATCGTGGGATTGTCTCCCACGATTAGACTCCGGCGTGAGAGTAAATAATCGGTTTAGGGTTTAGTTGAAGAGTTAGGGATTGTGTAAATCGTACCTTTTAATGAGAATATATGATTCTATATATAGGGCGCAGAAACCGTGTAGGTATCTTACTCCTTACTCTTCGCACTCGTGGTGCTTATCCGGGGTAAGGATATCTATCCCGTAAATAGAAGATCCTTATCCCTTAATTATGCGTATTGGTTGGGCTTTGGGCTTCGTGAGCCCAAGCCGTTGGTATTAATGGCCCAAGTCATTCGTCATGATAGCCCACTCGTGGTGGGTTTGGGCTTAGTAATGTCTATAATTTGGGCTCGTGATCCAACTATAGGCTATACGTCATCAATATCTACCAAATTAAATACAACCAATTAATACGAATCACAAACCGGGTTGACCCGGGACGCTTCAAACCCGACGGGTTGAACCGGTTTAATTTGACCCGTTTTCGACCCAACCTAGCAAGTTGACCCGGTTTAAATCGACCAATTTTTCGACCGGAATGGTTCAACCGGTTGAACCACCCGGGTCAAACCGGGTTTCAAAACATTATGTTTAATTCTCAAATCTTCAAACTTGTATTATTTTTCATTCATAACCTATAAACTTTTTTTTATATATAAACTATTTGTTGCTATAAAATCCCGTTGCTATGCACGGGTACTCGTCTAGTATATATATATATATATATATATATATATATATATATATATATATATATATATATATATATATATATATATATATAAAATGTTTCAACCCTATATTTTTGGTTTTCAAAACAATAAAGTTGAAGATCACATCTATCTTTGTATATTACACTTTATATGTACTTTAAGGGCCCGTTTGGTTTGTAGTTGGGTTTAGGATTATGATTTGGATTTTAGATTTGAAAATTGGATTTAGATTTGAATTTGGATTTGGATTTTAATTGTGTTAAAATTGTTTGTTTTGTAAGTTAGAATATTAAATGAGGCTGAGATTTATATTTATTATAATATTAAAATAATAAATGAGGACCACCACTAAGTGAAACTTTTTTTTTTTTTTTTTTTTTTTTTTTTTTTTTTTTTTTCAAATTTGTGTGGATGAGACTCGATTCAAATGAAATAAAAAAGAGAGAGTGAGAAAGTCAACAGTGAGTAGTCAGAAAAGGAAACTTAATGCATAGGATTTGAGTCGGGTTAAGTCCTATCTTTTCCAACCAAACATATAATTTTACCATCAACTCAAAATTCAAAATCAAATCCCACTAACCAAACAAGCCCTTAGCATATATTTTGTACATCTTTTATATAATACAACAAAACCCCTATTGTGAATTTTCCATTTCAAAAAAATGCATTCATACCTTATTTAGTAATAATTTTATTTTAAAAAAAAATTATTTTCTTATTAGGTAATATTTTATATTTATCTATAACACAAGTAGAAGAAAAATACAAAAAATATAGATAAGATGCAATTAATAATAGGATTAAAATTTTTAAATAATTATCTTTAATAATAAAAAAAACTATAATTAAACATTATAAATCAAACAAAACAAAGATTAAATTATTTGTTTTTTAATAAATAAAAATATATGATTCAAAATTTAAAAAAAAAAAAACTCGCGCGTGCGCGAGCATTATAACTAGTATTTATATATCACATTTTATATGTGATTTAAAAAAATTTCATTGAGTTAAATTTAAGAAATAAATGAGTAACTAAAAAAAATTCACAAAAAACTCACAGCACGCAGCAGAGTAGGGGTAAAAAAGTCCAGCCACAACTTCAAACACATAAAAGCCCGCCTCAACGCACGCGGCAAAACAACCTCGTTAACATAATATACACATATGTTGAAATTTAGTATCGTTAGAAGTAGTTTTAAATACTTAAATTGAGGAAAGTAACTATATTTTTTATAGATTAATCGTGAATATATAAAATGTTAACTAATTGGATTTTGCGATACAACTGGATATAAGCATTATAAAATTTAATAAATAATAATAAAAGTGATTGGCTCTAAACGGTCAAACAAAGTCAACCACGGATGTGGCAAATATGGTCAAATAGCTTGTGTCAAACAAAGTCAACCACGGATGTGGCAAAGTCAACCTCGAGGCGTGAAATTGTATTTTAACGAATTGTGATCGGGTGATTTAACAGAAAGATTGGAAATTTGATTATGGAGATTTTACTAAGAGAATTTAAATGAAAATGACTTAAAAAGGCTATATTGTTGATACAAAAGTTGGGCGTTCCTTGTTTGGATTCCTATTCTCGTATCAGTTGGATATTGATGCTGAGACCTGCGCACTAATAGAACAAAAAACACCGTTAGGCTTACTGTGGGATTGTTTCCCACGATTATCCTCCGGCGTGAGAGTAAGTAATCGGTTATAGGATTTTAGTGAAGAGTTAGGGTTATGAGATGATACCTTAATGAGAGCCGAGATGCCCTTTATATATACACGAAGTCCTTGTTGGTTTCGTGTTCCTTACCCTTCGGCGTATCCCACCTTATTCGGTCCATTGATCCCTATCCCATAAATAAGAGATCCTATATCAAGACCATAAATAATAGATTCGAATTTGGGCCTTGGTAGGCCCAAATCTTTATCATGATAGCCCACGCGTGATGGGCTAGGGTATTAGTCACGTCCATTGGTCGGGTTCGTGACCCGAGTGTGGACTATACGTCATCATGTCCCCCAGTCTAGTGTGCGCAAGGTGAAACCACAGATGCTAGACTAACAACTGTAGCGAAAATATCCCAAGATGCGTAGCGGGGAAGCTTCAAGTGTTTCCCGCCTAAAAAGTATACGATGAATCTAGTCCAATTAAGTCCAAAATATCCCTCGTAAATCGTGAGAGGGTGGGCGAAAAGTATATCACCTCTTGATCTCCCGGCCACACGATTAGAGCAAGTGAGGTACACATGTCAATCATCCATGAATGTGTGTAACCCTATATAAAGTGTAGCTTCCATTTCACTGTGGCTAGCACAGTAAAAGAAATCTTCATTTCCACCATTGTTAAACTTCCCAAACAGTAATCAAGAAAGCAACAATCTCTAAGGTAATAGCGCGTGCGCTTCAGAATCTATCGAATTCTAATCATGGTTCTTAAATTATCCGACTTTACATCCGATATAACCGAGGACGAACTTCGTGAGTTCACCTCGGATTATTATATCCCGCTCGTGTTGCATCCGGTAGTTCCGGTGGCGACTGCATCCATAGCGGAGTTCCCTGATGGGAAAGTAGGGGTATACACACGCTTTTTTGAATTAGCTAATCAACGTGTGCCCATTTCTTTATTCTTGTGCGATGTTCTAAACTATTATCGCCTCCATATTTCCCAACTACATTGCATAGGCGCAGCCAAAATAACAAACTTCGAAGTGAATTGTCGATTGTTGGCGATTAACCCCACAATCTATCTATTCTGCGCATTTTATCACACTTCGTGGTCAAACGGGTGGGTGTCTTTTTCCAAGCGCGCAGGGCGACTGCAATGCTATACGGAAAAGTTAGATGCGCTTAGGAATTTGAGGGAGAAATTCTTCTGGGTTGATAAGACATTATTTCCATGGGATTTCGAGTTCTATACCCAAGGGTCATTACCGAAGGATGAGCGCCCAACCCCCGGGACGTATAGCGCAGACGATGCGAAAACGATAAATGCCAATCGCATTCCGATCAACGCCTACCCAGAAGAGTTTTTGGTGCATATGGGCATTAGTCGTAATTACTTCGAAGGTCCTGACGAAGTGCCAACCTTTTTGGACGAGGATGACCGGGGTGGGTGCTTGTCATTCCTTCTCCTTCGCTTATTAGTGTAAGCGCTCTTTCCTATTGTAGCTTATGTAACCCCCTTTGTGTTTGGTTGTTGTTTGTTGCGCAGAGATGGATTTATTCAGCGTGGTGCGCTTGGCGAGTCCCAAACAGGTGACCGTAGGGGTGCGCCCCTTAAGAGAAGGTGAGGCGCACATATTGGAGGCCACGGCGGGGCGCACAATGGAGTTCGTACAGGAAGAGCCAGAGAATGTCCCCCCAGTAGTTTTAGAGGCGACCCCAGTGCGTAGTGTTCCAAATCCTAGGGTACAATCCCCGGAGGTAGAGCTATCACGCAGAGATTCGTTAGAAGGTGTGGGGATCACTAGGGCTGAAAGTGAGCCAGAGGAGGCTAGCCAAGGGGTGAAGCGCAAGAAAGCTTCTGGTCGTGATGGCGCAGGTACATCCAAGAGAAGGCACCGTGTTATCCTTGACGGGCGATCGTCATCTGAGGAGGATGCGTCGCCCACCGTTGCTGACAAGGATACAACTGAAACTTCTCCCCCCAAGTAAGTAATGAGACTTGTGTCTTTAAAAACTTCAGTTCATATTCTGCGATGATACTATAAAATAACCTTGAACCCTTGCCATTTACATGCAGTGTTGAAGCTGCTAGGGATGCTGCTGCGCGTGCTGGGAAATCGCTACCCAAGGCGAGTCCCTTTCATATTGATGATCTCTCACAGAAGAGCCAAGGAACTGAGCCGAAGGCATTTGAGGATGTACCAACGGACCATCTTATAGAGGAGCTAGGTTTGGCCGCTGCGCAACAGGCCACATTAGTTGCACAACTAAAAGCAAGGTATGCTGGTGAAGGTAGCCGTAGTGTGCAAAAAGATGAGGAAATTGCGCTACTGAAGGCGCAGTTGGTTGATGCTCGGGCTGAGGTACAATCAACAAATTCATACGCCAAGAAGCTTGCTGAGGAGAAGATGTCATTACTTGCCCAAGTGAGCCAAGAGCGTACTGCCTTGAAAGATTACAAGGCCACTTGTCTTTGGGTCTTGAAGTACATGGAGCAAAACAAGAACGAACATTTCGCTAGGTTGGATGAGTTTCGCAAGGCTGTGGAGGATGCGTTGGAGAAGCAAGAGGTTAAGCTGCGCAAGCTCAGTATTGAGTACGATGAAGAGCTATACCCACACCTGGTGTCATCAATTGCTGAGCGCAGGTGGTTTATCAGCCATGGCTTGCACCTTGCTGCTTTGAGTACTCTGGAGTCTCAAGAGGTGAGAAAGTTATTCGGGGACGTTGTTCAATGCGCGTTGGCACGTGGCAAGGCGGAGGCTGTAGAGGAGCTGCATGAGAACAAGATGTTGACAGTGCTTACCGCACAAGTACCAGGTTACAACGAGAATGCCTATGCTGAGCTTGTCGCTGCTATGGAGAAGATGAAGCTTTTAGATCTTCCTCACATTGCTCAACTGGAGTGCGACCAAGACTACCCCATAGGTGTTATTATGGAGGGGTTAACCTTAGCTAGGCACACAACAGAGGACGCTGAGGCACAACCTGATTATTTTCTGAAGCCAGATGTGTCGCAGCTGCAGGTACCTATCTTTTCTCATCCACGTGATATCCTAAATCCTTTTGCCCTTGAGAAGGAAATCCCACTGAAGGAATCCTTAGAGGCCCATGCTATGAGACTTGCGAAGAAGGAGGGTGTGAAGGGGAAGGCCATCCTCTTTGGTATTGGTGCAACACATATTCCAAGATCTGATGGGGTACCTATCAGCGTGGCGACAGTGTCACCTAAGGATAGTGATCTGTTGAAGAAGCTTGAGGAAGATGGGAGTGCTGCGTACCGGGTTGGCAGCCCAGAGTTTAAACGCTCCCATAGTATTTAGGCTATTTGGCTTTGTGATGTTTTGTAATAGATTAACATTTTGTTGCACATGTGCATGTTGAATCTATTCTTTGTATGAACTCGTAGTCCATAATAAAATGTTATTTTGAAAGTGCGATTGTACGCATATTGTATTATGATGTTTGTACTTAGTTATCTGTCTTTGCATAAAAGACGTCTATGTTGTGTCTAAGAATCAAACTGTTATATAAACGTACTTAAAAAATATTACAGGAATCTATAATCACTTATAACATAATCGTGTATGAAGTTCATAACTTAATGTATACGCGAATATATATGAAATTCACAAGTGTATGGGTTGACATGCAGCATACTGCGAATACCATATCAAGGAGTCAAGAGTCTTGACTCCTAATTTGTTAAACGCGCATAGTGTGCATTATTGCGCATCCGTCGTGGGATGCACATAGAACTTACTCCAACGTATTGAGAGTAAGGTGTTTAACAAGGATGCGTGATCCGATTTTGATGGGTTTGCAACCCTCTTACTCAATGAGTTATTTAGTAGGTTTACTCATCCTTTACCATCGTGGGTTTTAATAAGTGCATGCATGACTTGTAGGGAAAAGGTAGTATAACAACAATATTGAGACATAAATAATATGTAAACAACAAAGTGAAGTGTGTCACGGAGTTAGCTAGAAACCGCGACATTTAATTAATGCTTGCAAGTTTTTGGGAAAAGAAAGACAGTTACCTAGATGAAACAAAATGTAAATACACGGATATTTATTGAGCACTTACTAAAGTGCAGAGGTGTCCGTGCGCGGGGCCGTAACCTTTCCTAAAGATAGCATCTCTTGAGATTGCAAATATTCCATGTGCGTTGTAGCTCACGGCCATCTATGTCACGCAGCTTGTACGCACCTTTTCTTAGTGCTTCAATGACCTCATAGGGTCCTTCCCACTTTGGTCCAAGTTTTCCTGTATCTTCTGCGTGGCTCGCATCATTAGCGCGATATACAAAGTCGCCTGGTTTGAGAGGTGCTTCGAACTTTAGCATGGTAGTATCCCTTCATTTTTTACTTAGCTCTTGCCTCACATATAGCTGCGCGTTCGCGCCTTTCTTCCAATAGGTCCAAGTCTATACGCCGTTCATCGTCATTTTAGAAAAAACTTATCAAGCCAAAAAAGTTATGAAGTTGATGGGTTCAGGATACCAAAAGATACATGTATGCATCAACAACTGCATGCTTTACTGGAAGGAGAGTGACAAGGATTTGACTGGGTGTCGAACCTGTGGGATATCAAGATGGAAGGTGGATAATAAGACACATAAAGTGTACGAAAACATTCCAGCAAAGGTAATGTGGTACTTTCCCATTATACCAAGACTGAAACGACTATTTAAGATAGAAAGTATTTCAGAAAATTTAAGATGGCACACGACACGGAGGATAACCGATGGTGTGTTACGTCACCCCGCAGATTCACAGGCATGGCGTACCATAGATGAAAAATTCCCCGAAATTGCTGAAGATCCAAGAAATTTACGGCTAGGAATATCAGCTGATGGTATTGACGTCAACACGGGAAATAGGCATCACAGTGTATGGCCAGTTTTAACTGTCACATACAACCTTCCTCCATGGTTGTATGAAAAGAAAGTTTATCAATCTTTCGGTATTAATATCGGGATACCCGGGAAATGATATCGATGTTTTTTTAGAACCGTTGGTTCATGATCAGCAAACCTTATTCGATAAAGGGGTAGATACATATGATACATACACAACAGATAACTTTAAGCTACATGCCGTTGTGTTATGGACAATAAATGATTACCCTGCACTTGGTACACTATGTGGCTTCCCGTACAGTGGATTCAAAGGTTGTGTGGTATGTGGGAAAGATACAAACTGTGTTCGACTTTCTGCGTCATCCAAACAAAGTTATGTTGGTCACAGACGATATCTACCATATGACCATCCTTTCAGAAGGCAAAGGAAGGCATTTAATGGATAACCAGAATTTCTCCCGGCTCCAATTCCAATGACCGGGGAACAAATATACAACGAGGTACACCATATTGAAAATAAGTGGGGAAAAGGAAAACGAACAAACAATAATGCATCAGAAAACAAAGAAGATACGAGAGGCAGAGGTGGGAAGATTAAAAAGAAGAAAATAAACATAATAGAAGAAGAGGGGAGTTCAAGCCAAGTAAATGGACAAAATGATGCGTATTGGAAGAAATTCAACATTTGGTACCGAAAACTTCGGTATTGGAGGCATAATTCTGTTCCACATTGTATTGATTTTATGCATGTAGAAAAGAATGTTTCTGAGAGCCTCGTTGGAACTTTTCTACATGTTCCAGGAAAGACGAAAGATGGACTTAATGCTCGATTGGATCTGGCCGCGTTGGGGGTAAAACAAGAGTTGTTTGCTATGCAAGAGCAAGACAGTACAACACTACCTCCAGCAGGTTACACATTAACTAATGCTGAAAAAGTCATTTTTGTTGAAATGTTACAGAACATCAGGGTACCACAAGGCTATTGTTCAAATTTCTCTAGTTTGGTCAGCCTAAAGGATAGGAAGCTCATTGGCCTGAAATCGCACGACTATCACATGCTAATGCAAGACTTCCTGCCCATTGCAATACGTTCAATCATGCACCCACCCACACGATATGCCATTATCAGGTTTTGCTTTTTCTTTAAATCGATATGTAGGAAAGAAATAATATCGCAAGAACTAGATAATATGCAAGCAGAACTGGTAGTGACACTTTGCCTACTCGAGAAGTTCTTTCCTCCATCGTTTTTTGATATTATGATACACTTGACTGTGCACCTAACTAGAGAGGTAAAATTATGTGGTCCCATATGCTTTCGGTGGATGTATCCATTCGAAAGATGTATGAAGGTTATTAAAGGACATGTGCGAAACAGGAATAGACCAGAGGGATGCATTGCTGAGGAGACTATTGCAGAAGAAACAATAGAGTTTTTTTAGCGAATATCATAAATCCATGAAAACTATTGGTATCCCACATGATAAACATGAAACTGATGAAAATGAGGAAGGAAAGCCATTGTCGGCCGGCAAATCAAGTGAATTTTCTGCGGAACTCTTTCAGAAAGCACATTTGTATGTATTACAGAATACAGATGAAATTGTACCATATATCGAGTAAGTGTTACTTAACACATGTCTATTTCTTTACTTAAAATGATCTATGAAATTTAATAATCAAACACATTGTTTCAGGCGATACAAGCAAGTCTTGAAAATAGAAAACCCGGGTATGCGAATAGCATTACTGGAGAATGAGCACAATAAATATTTTGCTAAGTGGTTACGCAAAGAGGTAATTAAATCTTATGTTATTTATTTATTTTTTATGTTTGGGAATGCAATTAGGATGCCATACCAAACCCTTCCAACATATATACCTGAATGTCATTCGTACATCAAAACTGTCAATTGGATTATTAGCACTTGAATGCAGACATCAATTCATCATTCTGCAGAATAGCAATCCAAAGAAGCCACATTCTTGAATTGTCTAATAAAATAAAGCCCATAAATTGCAATGCTCCTTCCCAAACACCCCTCTTGGAGCAGACATCAATTCATCATTCTGCAGAATAGCAATCCAAAGAAGCCACATTCTTGAATTGTCTAATATAAAATTTCAAAAAATACAAAAATAATATAAAATCAAAAAATCCAAAAATATTCTTCTCACGTCATGTCTCTCGTATAAATCAATAATCTGTACGTTTCTAGAAATGTCATTCAACAATGATATGGACATGTACAGATGCTTGAACTGGAGTTCTTTAAAATGTTTTTCTAAAACATGTCATTTCTCAAAAGTTTCTTCACAATGGGTTTTGTATACTTCAGTACGAAACCCGGACCCAAATGATGACTTCTGATTATTTTCAAATCAAGGACTCGTACATTCAAAGACGAAATCTTTTTCAAAAAGTTCGAGTCTAAACAAATGAAAAAGACTTCAAACAAAAACTCGTTTTCAAAATAGAATTCTTGAGCACTTTTTCAAGATTGTTCAAAAGATTTCTCAAAATCTTTCAAATGAGTGCTCAAGATAACTCCCTCAAAACCCTTAATTGATTTTCAACTGTGCTATCATTAAGGGGGAGTACAAAAACAAAATTGTTCCAAATTCATGCAAAATGAAATCTGTCTATCTCTCCAAAGAGTTTTTTCTTAATCAGTTGATATCAAAAATACCACGATATGCTATTTTTGAGGGGGAAAAGACATGATTAAAATGTGATCAAAGATGTTTAAAGATTGTGACTAAATCTCAAAAGAGCTAGACTCAGAATGTACCAATGAATTGACGAAGCTTAAAATGTTAGTAATCGAAAAGACTTGTCCTGGACGGGTAATAATTTCAAGCTAGTCTAACTAGTGATGTAAGCGTGTCTCGAATAGGACTTGTCTAAGTAAAATGTACCGTATCGAGAGACTTTCTTTGGACTTGACCTGGACGGGTAATAATTTCAAGCTAGTCTAACTCGTGATGTAAGCGTGTCTCGAATCGGTCATGTTCACTGAAAGTGGATCAATTCAAAAAGTGCAAACTCCTCACGCATGTGCAAATTTCTTAAAAATCCATGAGCACATGTGAAGGGGGAGTCCTTCAAAAGTTGCAAAACTCTCAAAGTGGTAACAACAGTGTGTTTATATTCATAAACACTTTGAGAGATTTTCATAAATGGTTTCATGGCAATTATAGGATAGTCATGGAGTTATAAGGTGACTAAGGTTAGGGAAAACCGTCCTATGATCCGCCAGAGCCGGAGGGATCTACCCAAGGACAATTCCAATAGATTAGAATTAGAAGTCCTTAGGTATGATTGAAAAAAGGAGAAAATGAGAAAGGAGAAAGAAGGGGTGGAAGAATTAAAAAGAAAAGTTATGAAAAAGGGTGAAAAGAAATAGCCCTCCATATGTTCAACCTTAGGGCAGACACCGGGTTCAATTCGTATGCTACTGGTTGTTGCTAAGGGGACACCGGTATTGAAGATAAAGACGTCATGGACCCAATGACGCACTACACTTAACCTTCTTAACCACTCAAGTTCTCTTAAAAGAGCTTGTTTCATTCTCATGGGGAACCGGTGTAATCTATTGACCTGTCTCTTAGAGATGGTTGATACTGAAGCAGGAGACCTCTCCCTAATCTCCGCATAGGAAACCAAATGTGCACTTATCGATTCTAGAGCCCCGATATTCATCAAAAGATCTCATAGGAACACATGATATTTCTACACTGGTTGTTCATCATTAAGGATGGCCAGATGTAAACTTAAGAGTCCTACGCAGATCTAAGCAATATGCCGAGAACGTTTATGATAGGATTTACTTATGTATTTTCTCAATGATTGAACGGAAATTCCTGCCAGGGTCAACATCAAGCAGTCCTGACAGCAGGTCACTTCAGTAATTCTTTATGAGTTACGCTTAGTGTTCGTGGTGGTTTCAAACGGTCTACAGTCGTGGAGTGATCCCCAGCGACTCACCCATTCGTTGAGCTACTTAGTATGTCTCGTAAGCTCCCTCGGGAGTATCCGAAATGGGAACGGCCTTGGTAAGGGTTAGAAGGAGTCTTCACACTATGCTGTTGACGATCTCTAATTCATTATCTGTAAGTACCGGTTGATTTATTGCTAACTGTTTACCTGCAGCTATACATCATCTCCATGGCAATAGCTTCCAAATGCTCATACATGCATCACAAAGTCAAAGAAAAGTTCTCACAAAGATCAAAGGATAGCAACAGTCAAAGAAAGATTCTACGCCAAAAAGAAGAATCTACAAA
The DNA here is from genome assembly GCA_030686995.1 of Artemisia argyi. NCBI lineage: Eukaryota > Viridiplantae > Streptophyta > Magnoliopsida > Asterales > Asteraceae > Artemisia > Artemisia argyi. The sequence continues at coordinate 59,822,279 of CM060677.1, read as the reverse complement.
GTAAAGTGACAAAGATCAAAGTGAAAGAACGGGAACAACAAATGTATGTATGACAAAGATTAAAGACGTATGAGCATGTTGGAAAGGCGCATAACCACCACAAACACAGAAGTGACGAAAGGCAGATGACATCATTTGATCATTTCAACAACGATGAACAAAGAACAATGAACAAAGTACTATGATTCATCTAATGATTCTTAAAGACGTCAAGAGCTATGAATGTTAAAGTTTAAAGATAAAGATGATGACGTCGCGCAACCTTCAATGACCAACACTTAGGGGGAGATTGTTAGAATCGTATTTTTATTTATAAAAAGTGTCGGTCATTAATGTGTAGTAATAGGTTGCTTTAGAATATCATTATGATGAAGTTTATGTTTGGTATTCATGTTTTGTAAAAGTCTAAGGGCTATTAGTGTAATAATGTAAAAGATAAGAGATGCCCTTGACTACAACTATAAATACTTTTGTAAACCTCATTTGAGAGGTTGGTTCTCTTAGTTATATCAAGGTCATTATTTCACACACTAGAGTTCCCACTCTCTCTCTCTACTTACTTTCTCTCTCTAGAATTAAGCTTCATTCATTAGTGATTAAGGTTGTTCTACGGTCCTACAAGTGGTATCAATCGCCTAGGGATAATTTTAGGTTGTTTTAGATTGTTTTTTGGTGAAAAATTGGTTTTTTTAAGTATCATTTACTGTTCATCGCCAAACTAGCGAGCTAGCAAGTTTTTTATCGAGTTTGGGTTGTCTGAACTTAGCGAGTTAGAACTGTTCTTAGCGAGTTAGAACTTTCAGATTTAGCGAGTTAGGGATTTCTGTCTTTCGAGTTAAGGTTAGTTCCTGCGAGTTAAGCAACAATTTGGCGAGTTAGCCTTACCTTATCGTATATCGAGTAAGGTTCTTTGTGGCTGATACCTAAGGGAAACTCTGCCCAAGTTGATTCTCCATACCGAGTTAAGTCTGCCAGAAAATCTTACCGAGTTAAGTCTGCCAGAAAACATACCGAGTTAAGTCTGCAAAGAAAACTTACCGAGTTAGCCTGTTAGCCAAAATCAAGTCTTATCGAGTTAGACATCTCCTTATCGAGTTAAGTTTTTCAAATAGCATTACCGAGTTACAAAAGCATTATCGAGTTAGACCCAAAAAAAAAAAAAAAAATTTTACAGGAGACTAAACGTTCAATTTTTACACGAAATTCAAATTTTGGTATAAGGTTGAAAATTTTGGCCCGAAATTCAAATTTTTAGGCCAAAATTCAAAATTTTTCGGTAAAAGTTGGCGTCAATATTTTTAAAACTCAAAATTTTCTAATAACCTTAGAATTGCATTTAATAGTGATTTTCAAATTTTGGGCGAGAAAAATTTCAAATTTTATTTTTGGAGGGAAAATACGAAATCATAAAGATCAACCGAGAACGAATTTCCAACTTCACCAAAACATCTAATCTACAACAACAACCTTTGTTATCTTTCAAAAGATCCTCAAGAACAACGTTTCACTTTGAATTCAAATCATGACAACTCAACAAGACATTCATGCTGCCGGTGCTGAAAATCGACCTCCAATGCTTGAAAAAGGTGGATATCTCCTATGGACAAGCCGCATGCTTCGTTACATCAAAACAAAGACCGATGGTAAATTAATGATCAACTCCATTACAAATGGTCCATTTAAGCCAAGACAAGTTCAAGTTGCAGGTAATCCAAATACAACACCTCCTACTCTACCATTCGTGCGTGAACAAACAGAAGCAGACTACACGGATGAAAGCAAGAGGCAGATCGCCGCTGATGATATGGCAATGCATTTAATCCAACTTGGATTACCACGCGAGATCTTTGCTGCGGTCGACAGCTGTGAAACTGCTTTTGATATGTGGGAACGAGTTAGAAGGATATGTCATGGAATAGAGATTGGGCAACAAGACGTTGAGAACAAACTTCTAACCGAATGGGAGAACTTTACATCCACTAAAGGTGAACAGATTGAATCCTACTACACAAGGTTTTGCACTTTAATGAATGAGTTAATCAGAAACAAGTTGACACCATGAACAATTGCAACAAACATCAAATTCATCAATAACCTTTCAGAAGAATGGGGTCGTTATGTTACAATTGTCAACAAAACAAAGGATTTATATAAGGTGAATTATGATCAACTCTATGATTTTCTGAAGCAAAACTAAGCTGAGGCTAATGAAGTAAGGAAAGAAAGATTGGCAAAGAATCATGATCCTCTCGCATTAATTGCTACTACACCAACACCGTTTTCAGTGAACACACAACAACCATCATCATCTTCCACTCACAACTACATGCAACCATCATGCATTCAACAACCAACACCGGTCTACCAAAAACAGTTCTACCCACAGCAACAACATGTTATTCAACAAAAACAATACCCACTATTCCAAGAACCAGAATTCACTGACAATGATGAAGCTACTGCAGCATTGACACAAGCGTTTGCTTTTCTGACAAAGGCATTCCAAGGACGTTATTCTACACCAACTAACAACAACCAAAGGATTTCATCGAACACTCAAAACAAGCAGATTGCTCAGCCGAGTTTCAATATGGGCAACGTTGGCCAAATGGTTGGAGTTTATGGGAATCAGCAGGGATATGCTACTGGATTTAATATGGGTAATCAGAATATGCAGAATGTAGGTCAGTATGCAGGGAATCAGATGAATAAGTATGGTCAGTATGCAGAAAATCAGATGGGTTAGTTTGTTGGTAATCAGAGGGGTCAAAATGTTGGTAATTAGGCAATAGGTAATCAGAATAGGAATGTTGCAGCTCCAGTTGTTGGGAATATGGGAAATGTGAATTAGGGTAATTCGGTAAAGTGTTTCAACTGCCAGGGTGTAGGTCATATGGCAAGGAACTGTCCTACTAAGCCGAACAAAAGAGACCCAGCGTACTTGCAGAAAGCACTGTTGTTGGCAAAAAAGAATGAGGCAGGGTTTCAGTTGAACGCAGAGGAGAATGATTTTATGGCTCTTATGGATGACATGGAAGACAGAGAGGATATCGATGCGAACTGCATATTCATGGCAAATCTTCAGGAAGCTAAGTATGACACGGATTCTGACACACTTCCTGTTTATGACACCAATGCACCATCTGAGGTATCTAACTTCAACATATGTCATAATAATGATATGTTTGATATGTCTCCTCATGAGGAACAACATTATGAGAAGCTAGCATCTAATTATGATACATACCTGGACATGCCAAGTAGTAGTAATACTCCTTCAGCAACTCCAGATGTGAATTATAATGGAGGCTTCGTTTCACAGGATGCTGAGAATGATGAGGAAACACGTGCTTTGTTTGAATCATTATTGAATAATTGTCATATTGAAATTGAGAATGTGAAAAAGGTCAATCGCGACGTTAAGGCCGCGAATGTTAAATTGACCGCTGAGCTTGAGAGTTACAAGGAAAACGTTAAAGCTTTTGAATTTCATAACAAAAGATTGTCTAAATTAGAAACTGGTTATCAAAATTCCGTTTCAAGGGAAAAACTTTTGCAAATCAAGTTTGATACACTTGATGTTAATTCTTTCAAGAAGATAAAAGCTTTAAACGCGGAAATTTCTGATTTGCAACACCAACTCTCTAAACAAAAATCAGCTTATTCCAATCTTGAAAAAGAAAAGGATGAGTTGAAAAAGGAATTTGCAAAGAAAGAAGATAAACTTTTGGAAGAAATTGTAGAGTCAGAACACATGATTGCACATTTAGAAGAATTAGTGGTTAAGTCGGGTCAGTCAAGTCAAACAATGAAAATAATTTCAAATAAACTAATCCGATTTACCATTCGAAACATAAAATGGCTCTTGGTAACAACACCCCTTGTAATCTCAAGAAAGCTCAGGAAGAACATAATGTTTTGTATAATGGTAATCTTATTTACACCAAACATGATCCTCCCATCGTTCGGGATTCTGTGCAAACGATGGAACTTGTCGAAGAGAGCATAAATAAAATTAAACAAAAGGATTTGAAACCCATTGTGTCACACCCCCAAAATCGGGTCCAGCGGAAGCATACATGTAGCTGGGGTGTAACTCAATTGGTATGACAACACAAGTTCAAAAATAGTTTTCACTTCAATCATTTAGAATAAATCGTCAAATCAAAAATGTTGGATTTACATTGTTAAAAATAGTGCGGAAGTAGGCCCTTAAAATAGTTTAAAACGGTCCCCAAATGAATAGTCAGAGTCTTCTATGACCATGCCATGCCCTGCCAAAACCTCCTGTAGCGTGCCATTGATTAATACCTGAAAATACATGCTAAAGTGTCAACACGAGGTTGGTGAGTTCATAGAGTCTTGTGAAAAAGTATGTAATGCATATGAATGAAGATTTCCCAGCAAAGGCCTCGTAAATCCACTCAGTTCCAAGTCCCGCCATAAGAGACTTGTAACCTGTGTGTTTACGACCCACTGCTAAAAGTAATAAGTTTGGTTGTGTAAACAAAAGTAATAAGATTGATGCAAAAGCATCGTAATTCAGTAATAAAGTTGATGCAAAGGCATCGTAATTCAGTAATAAAGTTGATGCAAAGGCATCGTAAATCAGTAGTAATAGTGATGGAAAAGTATCGTAACTTTATAAGTAATCTTGTATGTACAATAGCCATAAGTATAAAGCAAGGTGACAATATGTCAAAAATGCTACATTGTCTCTTAAGCTCATGACCCCGAAGCTAGACATAGAAATGGCCCCAAAGGAGTGTTTACCAGACACTCAAAATGTTTAGACATGAAATGCATTCGTAATTCTGTTGGAGCAACCCAAACACGAATGGAGGCATCACCCTCAATAGATCTATTCACTCACTCTCGCTAGGCATTATAATTAACGGTCCATGATAATAAAGGGGACTTAACTTGGTAGTAAGGCAACTTAAGCAATGTATGGAATTTAATACTTTGGCATTGTACAAAAATAATTCAGGCAGCGTATTCTTCCCCATAAGTAATTCAAATCGTATAAAAGCATAGAATAAGTATTGAAGCATGTATCTCCCCTAAAGAGTTTATAAAGTCATTAAACAAGTAAAAGTGAGGCTTTGACTCACCTGGTGCGATAGCTACGATGACAAAAGTGGATACACAGAAATGAGGTTCGATCTCTAACTGCAACCTAATATGACTGAAAATGATCTACTTTAGATCATGAAATGATGTAATGAATGCACATGCACATGATGCCTATACCACTGATAACTTGAAAATACTTGTTATAGTCATAGTAAAATATATTCCATACTTAAGAAAATAAGTATTAACTAGACTTGTAAGAACTTGTCGTAATATATATATAGTGTATGTAAATGTTATTGTTGAATTCCTTGCTTTGAAAACCTTGAAATAATGTTTAATAGTCGTATAAATAAGCTTGTAATCATAAGTACTTCGATGGTTATGAATTTGGCACTTTGGTAGTATTTCTAGAAAATCTAGGATTTAGTACGTAGAAGTATTATTATTTCTATTAGTGACAAAATGGTATAGCAAAACTAGACGCGAAATAGTGAATATTAAGAGTTAGGAATGAAGCTCAGTAGTTCTAAGAATATTTTCACCATATCTAAAAAGTCACAGAAGTGAAGTTTGTCTATACGGGTCTCGATCATAAAGGAAAATAGCCGTCAAGTGAGGTGTTTGGGCTGTTTTGGCAAATTCTGGGCAGTTTTCGGGAAAGTTTGGAAGACCATAAGTTGTTCGTTATAAATGGTTTTGACAAACGGTTGGATGTTTTGGAAACTAGGCTAGGTGAACTAACTTTTTGTCAATGATGTAAAGTTTTCAGAAATGGGTTTATCAATAAGATAAACGGCTCTCAACATGTTGTATCACAAAAGTAGTTTTTCTATACTTAGGATTATTTTGCTAAAAAGCTGATGGAAATAAATAGAGTTTCGTCGATTTTGAAACGTGTATATCTTGGTCGTTATAAGCTTGTTTTCTACGTTCTTTATATCCCCGGAATCGTGGGAAAACATACTAATATATTTTTGATAAGTCAGGATGGCTAGATCAAGTTTTACACCTCAGATTGGCCCTTGAAAATCGTGGGACAGCAAGTACAATTTTCAGAAAATAGTTTTCGTCGTTAAACTTGCAAAAATCGTATCTCCTTCGTTATAAACTCGTTTTAATCCGTTCTTTCGCCCACGGCTTCGTTTTTGAAAGTATTTTCTAAATCTCTAGCCCAAAGTTACCCGGAAATCCCTGAGTTTTCTGGATTTTTCATTTTGGGACAGTAGGTTTCTATACTTGTTTAAAAATCAATTATAGAGTTCCAAACTAGTTTCTAATCCACCAAAATCACTTCCAATCACCACAAATCTAGCTTATTCCTACCATACACCTTCTTAAGGTGTCATGGGTTCTTAAACATCATCAATCAACTAGATCTAACAAGGGTTTCCATTTCTAGAGTTTATACGATATATATATGTATAAATGAGTGGTATAACTAGCATATGCATGTAGATCTTGTATGGAAATCATATAATCATGAAAATAACTTGAAGAAATTATGAAAAAGAGGTTGACAACTTACTTTGAAAGATTAGTGAGCTTTAGAGATGAAAACTTATAAAACATTGAGTTTTTATTTCAAAAACCTAACAAGGATTATCAAATGAGCTAGAATATGGCTTGATCTTCAAAAATCAATGGATTTTGGTCTTGTTTTGATTTTGGGTCGTGGGTTTGATGAAGAGAGGAAGAGAAATGCATTTTTGCTTGTTAAATGACAAGTCTTGATGTTTTTAGATAAATATCTAAATCTTGATGGCATAATGGTAAATAATTGATCAATTAGAAGTAACCATGTGATTAGTAGCTAGGAGTGGGGGGGGGGGGGGAACATGGTGGTTTTGGGATGAGTATTTAAGAAGCTTGGTGTTATTTGGTTCACGGAGTCGGTTTTGGTTCCGATAATCGCTAATATTAAAATGTTAAACCACGAAACGTAAATCCGGGTATCGTAAAAAATATGAAACTTGAAAGAATGACTAAGCTTGTCAAAATACTCCATAATAAAATATAAAATGAATGGTAGGTTCCATCGGGTTGCATAAACGCTGTTAAAACTGGAAACACGGGTTAAAAACGCGAAATTCGCGTAAAACGCTGAACTGAAAAACGTAAAATTCCAAAACTTTTAGAATTGTCGTAAAATGAGAGAAAATCATATTTCTATCGTTTATAATGTTTTATGGACATATCGGGATGCTGGAACGACGTTTAAACCCAAAAGTAAATCTTGGACACGGCTTCGTGATTTTTGCAGAAATGGTCCAACGAGCGTCAAACTCTCGGATTATCATTAAAATAGTTTAACTTACAAGAATATGAAATAAATTTTCGGAAATGAATAGTGAAAATGAATAGTAATAGTGAATAGTAGAAATGAATAGTAACTTCCCGAGATGAATTATGAAATATCAACGTTTGAAAAAGGACACGAAATTAAGAGTTGTGACATTCTTCCCCTCTAAAAGGAACTTCGTCCCGAAGTTCAGTTTGTGTTGGTCTCTGAAGTGGTATTGGTGAAAAGATGATAATATTCGAGAATTCCAGCGAACTTTCACGATAGGAATTCGACTTCGCTTCAACTATTCGACCTTACAGTCCATGATTTCTACTGGTTATCCTACAAGGTTCAAGTCTGACGGCCACTAGGCCTACTTTGTCTGAAATATTAAATAGTCCAGTGTATATCGGGTTTAACTTTCTGATTTTTTTTCTTCTGAATGGTATCATACCTTTCCTAGGCAGAACTTTCAACATGAACTGGCTACCAACTTGAAGTTGTAATGGTTTACACTTATTGAACTTGTAACTGATTCTTGACTTGTAGGAAATTCCTGGTTATTTCATGAATGCTTACTAGACTAGTGAGTTAGGTTTTTCCAAATTTCAATCCGTCAATGGATGTTGGCACTTCGACCATAGAGTGCATCAATTGGTGTAGTCTCTATGCTCGTGCGGTAACTATGGTTGTAAAGGAATCTGATTTATGGCAAATGGTTAATCCAACCATTTCTAGAGTCAATCACTCATGTTCTGAGCATATCTCCCTATGTTTGAATCGTTCTCTAATTCTGACCATTGGTCTGCAGATGATAGGTGGTGTGGTTCCAAAGGAATCTTAACGTAATCACTAAGAGTTTGAGGTGAATCAAATTCCTCTATTAGAAATAATGGAAATGGATATCATGAATCTTGTGGAAAAAAACTTACAAGGTTAAGTCTGTCAAAGGGTGTTGTTGAAAATAATAGATTAGGATAAGGTTGTGATCATCCGCAGGATGTCATGAATTGAGTCTTTCTCCACCTACGATACTTAGTCTCCATTATTAAGATTTTCCCCAAGCTCTATGTCATCAAATCACAAAATCCTAAATGTATAAGTGATATAATATAGTGATTGATTTTCAACGTTTGTTTTGAGATTGTGTGTTTTGTTCATAAACCTTCCCTGAATAAATAAATTTACAACTTTAAGCAAATGACTTTTTAAGTAACATTTTTCTCGATGTTTCAAAATTTAATAGTTATGCAAGATAGGACAGTTTTCAACATTAAGTGGATAATATGGTTTACCAAAGATCGATGTTTAAAATTTTGTAACATTCAATAGTTTTGTAAAAGATTAACCAAGAGGAATTTGCTTGTCAAAATAAGTGCCTCATAAAAATATTTCTTACAAGATATATGTTTTGCATAATTGTAGTTTAGAGAAAACATTCATTTTAAAGTGAAAGTATTAAGAGGATAAAATAGCCAGGTAGGTATGTCTGCACAAATGCATAGGTGTCTAACAGGTTTGAATAAAGTCTATTGGTGAGGACATGTTCAATCTATAGTCTCGGTTAAGAGGTTGGATTTATCTCTATGGTGTTGCTTTGTGAGCACTCGTATCGAAATTAATCCTGTAATTCAGTCAAGCCAATACTTTCTAGATGATAGAATTTTTGGTGATCAGGCCAGTGATAGTGGTTCGAATTGTTTTGTGATATCCTGAGATTTCTGTTGAGTTTTGAATGGTCTTAATGTACTGAGGGATCCTCCTTATAAATGGTATGGAAAGTCTTTCCTAGGGAGGTCATTGATAATATCCACTTATCAATATAGGGAGTAGTGAGTGATGAGTGACATAGGAATCTATAGAGTGTCACCTAATTCCTAATATATATGGGGATGGGGAAGGGAAATAATAATGATGGTGAGAAGGGAAAAGACTGTGACAACTGTGACAAAATAAGATTGTGATAAAAGAAAATACTGTGATGTAAGTGTATCGTGCATAGACGTGAATGTTCATGAGATGAAATGACCAGTTGACGTGCTTCCAGGCGGCGGTTCACGAGGTGATGAAAAGTATGAATATTCTGACAACGAGGGTATACACACATATGCATGAAACGTTTGGAAATTGAGTAGAGAATTCAATCAAGACAAAATTTTATTATAACCATTCTCAGTGTTGCAAAATTCATTTCTGAGTCGGATATAGGTGGTCAGCCTATGTCCTACTATCCCGGGTCGAATATAAATGACCAGTCTATATTCTACCGAGGTTCCATGAATTTTGAAATACTCAGCTCAATTATACTAAGACTATGTTCTTCACAAATACCAAGACGTTCTGAAAGACAAAAGCAAGTGACAAAAACTCGAGGTCGAATGATGAACTATGCAAGGAAAAACATAACGCGGTGACATATATGATACGTGAACATGCTTATATGAAAGACAATTATAGTAATCACTATAATAAATGAATATAATATATCAGATAATGAGACACCAATCTCATCACCTATGTCAGCAACTAACCACAAATGAGGCTTTAGCTTGGCAGGCAGGCACGTGACGGTCATAGGGTTAAGTTTTCGTAAAAGTATCTATAGTCTAGGTTTTAAAAACACTTAGTTCGATATAGCCAAAGCTTTGATGCCAATCTATCACACCCCCAAAATCAGGTCTAGCGGAAGCATACATGAAGCTGGGGTGTAACTCAATTGGTATGATAACACAAGTTCAAAAATGGTTTTCACTTCAATCATTTAGAATAAATCGTCAAATAAAAAATGTTGGATTTACATTGTTAAAAATAGTGCGGAAGTAGGCCCTTAAAATAGTTTAAAACAGTCCCCAAATGAATAGTCAGAGTCTTCTATGACCATGCCATGCCCTGGCAAAACCTCCTGTAGCGTGCCATTGATTAATACCTGAAAATACATGCTAAAGTGTCAACACGAGGTTGGTGAGTTCATAGAGTCTTGTGAAAAAGTATGTAATGCATATGAATGAAGATTTCCCAGCAAAGGCCTCGTAAATCCACTCAGTTCCAAGTCCCGCCATAAGAGACTTGTAACCTGTGTGTTTACGACCCACTGCCAAAAGTAATAAGTTTGGTTGTGTAAATAAAAGTAATAAGATTGATGCAAAAGCATCGTAATTCAGTAATAAAGTTGATGCTAAGGCATCGTAATTCAGTAATAAAGTTGATGCAAAGGCATCGTAAATCAGTAGTAACAGTGATGGAAAAGTATCGTAACTTTATAAGTAATCTCGTATGTACAATAGCCATAAGTATAAAGTAAGGTGACAATATGTCAAAAATGCTACATTGTCTCTTAAGCTCATGACCCCGAAGCTAGACATAGAAATGGCCCCAAAGGAGTGTTTACTAGACACTCAAAATGTTTAGACATGAAATGCATTCGTAATTCCGTTGGAGCAACCCAAACACGAATGGAGGCGTCACCCTCAATAGATCTATTCACTCACTCTCGCTAGGCATTATAATTAACGGTCCATGATAATAAAGGGGACTTAACTTGGTAGTAAGGCAACTTAAGCAATGTATGGAATTTAATACTTTGACATTGTACAAAAATAATTCAGGCAGCGTATTCTTCCCCATAAGTAATTCAAATCGTATAAAAGCATAGAATAAGTATTGAAGCATGTATCTCCCCCAAAGAGTTTATAAAGTCATTAAACAAGTAAAAGTGGGGCTATGACTCACCTGGTGCGATAGCTACGATGACAAAAGTGGATACACAGAAATGAGGTTCGATCTCTAACCGCAACCTAATATGACTGAAAATGATCTACTTTAGATCATGAAATGATGTAATGAATGCACATGCACATAATGCCTATACCACTGATAACTTGAAAATACTTGTTATAGTCATAGTAAAATATATTCCATACTTAAGAAAATAAGTATTAACTAGACTTGTAAGAACTTGTCGTAATATATATATCGTGTATGTAAATGTTATTGTTGAATTCCTTGCTTTGAAAACCTTGAAATAATGTTTAATAGTCGTATAAATAAGCTTGTAATCATAAGTACTTCGAAGGTTATGAATTTGGCACTTTGGTAGTATTTCTAGAAAATCTAGGATTTAGTACGTAGAAGTATTATTATTTCTATTAGAGACAAAATGGTATCGCAAAACTAGTCGCGAAATAGTGAATATTAAGAGTTAGGAATGAAGCTCAGTAGTTCTAAGAAGATTTTTACCATATCTAAAAAGTCACAGAAGTGAAGTTTGTCTATACGGGTCTCGATCATAAAGGAAAATAGCCGTCAAGTGAGGTGTTTGGGCTGTTTTGGCAAATTATGGGCAGTTTTCGGGAAAGTTTGGAAGACCATAAGTTGTTCGTTATAAATGCTTTTGACAAACGGTTGGATGTTTTGGAAACTAGGCTAGGTGAACTAACTTTTTGTCAGTGATGTAAAGTTTTCAGAAATGGGTTTATCAATAAGATAAACGGCTCTCAACATATTGTATCACAAAAGTAGTTTTTCTATACTTAGGATTATTTTGCTAAAAAGCTGATGGAAATAAATAGAGTTTCGTCGATTTTGAAACGTGTATATCTTGGTCGTTATAAGCTTGTTTTCTACGTTCTTTATATCCCCGGAATCGTGGGAAAACATACTAATATATTTTTGATAAGTCAGGATGGCTAGATCAAGTTTTACACCTCAGATTGGCCCTTGAAAATCGTGGGACAGCAAGTACAATTTTCAGAAAATAGTTTTCGTCGTTAAACTTGCAAAAATCGTATCTCCTTCGTTATAAACTCGTTTTAATCCGTTCTTTCGCCCACGGCTTCGTTTTTGAAAGTATTTTCTAAATCTCTAGCCCAAAGTTACCCGGAAACCCCTGAGTTTTCTGGATTTTTCATTTTAGGACAGTAGGTTTCTATACTTGTTTAAAAATCAATTATAGAGTTCCAAACTAGTTTCTAATCCACCCAAATCACTTCCAATCACCACAAATCTAGCCTATTCCTACCATACACCTTCTTAAGGTTTCATGGGTTCTTAAACATCATCAACCAACTAGATCTAACAAGGGTTTCCATTACTAGAGTTTATAAGATATATATATGTATAAATGAGTGGTATAACTAGCATATGCATGTTGATCTTGTATGGAAATCATATAATCATGAAAATAACTTGAAGAAATTATGAAAAAGAGTTTGACAACTTACTTTGAAAGATTAGTGAGCTTTGGAGATGAAAACTTATAAAACCTTGAGTTTTTATTTCAAAACCCTAACAAGGATTATCAAATGAGCTAGAATATGGCTTGATATTCAAAAATCAATGGATTTTGGTCTTGTTTTGATTTTGGGTCGTGGGTTTGATGAAGATAGGAAGAGAAATGCATTTTTGCTTGTTAAATGACAAGTCTTGATGTTTTTAGATAAATATCTAAATCTTGATGGCATAATGGTAAATAATTGATCAATTAGAAGTAACCATGTGATTAGTAGCTAGGAGTGGGGGGGGGGGGGGGGGGGGGGCACATGGTGGTTTTGGGATGAGTATGTAAGAAGCTTGGTGTTATTTGGTTCACAGAGTCGGTTTTGGTTCCGATAATCACTAATCGTAAAGTGTTAAACCTCGAAACGTAAATCCGGGTATCGTAAAAAATATGAAACTTGAAAGAATGACTAAACTTGTCAAAATACTCCATAATAAAATATAAAATGAATGGTAGGTTCCATCGGGTTGCATAAACGCTGTTAAAACTGGAAACGCGGGTTAAAAACGCGAAATTCACGTAAAACGCTGAACTGAAAAACGTAAAATTCCAAAACTTTTAGAATTGTCGTAAAATGAGAGAAAATCATATTTCTATCGTTTATAATGTTTTATGGACATATCGGGATGCTGGAACGACGTTTAAACCCAAAAGTAAATCTCGGACACGGCTTCGTGATTTTTGCAGAAATGGTCCGACGAGCGTCAAACTCTCGGATTATCATTAAAATAGTTTAACTTACAAGAATATGAAATAAAAATTTCGGAAATGAATAGTAATAGTGAATAGTAGAAATGAATAGTAACTCCCGAGATGAATTATGAAATTTCAATGTTTGAAAAAGGACATGAAATTAAGAGTTGTGACACATTGATTACAACAAATTGAACAAACTTTCGGGAATTACTTTTGTTCCACAAACAGAACCATCTGCGTTTTCCATAAAACGACCATTCGCGTAATTCTTTTTTAAAAAGATAGTTGTTTCCAAATCTCTTTCAAAAATGGAACAAATGTCCTCTAACAACACTTTTAATACAAGTGAGGCTAGAGACATTCTTGATGACGTTAAAAAGAGAATTCAAGAACTTCAAAATATTGTTAAATCTAAAACTACTATTAGTATTAACAACTTGCATTCTAGTTTTCATATCGAACAGAAAAAGGTGTTTGAAAACGAAATTACTATCCCACTGAATAACATCAGTGCAAGGGTAATCCGTTTTGAAAACGCTTTCTTAAAAGAAATGGCCGACTTTATCAAGGACCACAAATCCCTGGTAAAACAAGCTAATGAAACTCGTGTAAACATGAATGTTTTGGAAAAGTTAAATGACTCTCTCTTCGAAGCAGTTCTGTCTACTGATATAATGTCTATCATCATACAAACATATTCGGTTCAAGTCGATGAAAGACTGAGAGCTGAGACCTCCGAAATTGTTTCCAAATATGAAAATGCTCTTATAAAGCTTGAAAAAGAAAATGTGTCATGTTTTAAAAAACTTGATCGAAAAAAGGAAGAATGCAAGTATGACAAACTGTCGTATGAACGTGCTTTCAAGAACATGAAAGAGCAAAATGATCTTTTGAGGGCTCAGCTTGAAAGTCAAAAAGGGAAGGGTGAGGAAACTAAGTTTGCAAAACCATCGACTTCGGAGAAACCAAATGTTCCAAACACGGTTCAAAAACCAAAAATGTCAATTTCACGGTTTGCTCCAAAAGTCGATAAGAAAAAGGATTTGACAAAACCAGTCACTCCAACACCCTTACCCAAGAAAAGTGAAAATGAAAATATTGTTGATAAAGGAAAAGCGGTTGTCGAAACACCAAAAGTTCTAGCACCTGACCTTTTTAGGATTAGTCCTACTAATGCGTCTGCCTCCACATCTAAGACTTATGAGGGCAAAAAGGATAATTCTAAAGAGTCTAGTGATGTTAAAAAGGACAACAATATAAATCCTAATGCGTGTGCCTCAACTTCTACAGGATTAGACAGCACTTCTTGGAGCAGCAGACTAAAGCCTAGGAGCAATACAAGGAACAATAGAGTCCCGTCTGCCTCTAAGAGTAGTTGCAATGATAAAGTTGAAGAAGTAGAAGAACACCCTAGGAATTTATCGCTTTATAATAAGAGACATGTTTCACCTGAATGTCATGTCGAGAGTACTGGTTCTAATGCATGTAATGACACTGTTTGTTTAATATGAAAGAAATGTTTAATTAATGATGTTCATGATGAATGTGTTTCTAAGAATGTGAATGTTACGCCTGAACAGAAGAGCGTCTCGAAAGGTCCTAGTGCTAAATCTAGATTTGTTAGAAACCTAATTAAAAGAATTAGGAACACCACTAATAGTCGCACGCCTAGGAACTATCTTAAGTATTGTGTTTGGATTCCAACGGGTAGAGAATTTATACTCAAGGATGGCAAATTAGAAATAGTTCAAGCTAAATAAGCAGCAACTGTCTATGAGTATGATTTGGAATGTACCCCTAACCCCATGGAACCAAATTCAAAACGGTTCCCAAATACAAACTCTTCTGTTATTGGCAGGTTATCGAAATATGTCTTTGGATCGTCGACTCGGGTTGCTCCAAGCACATGACCGGGAATTTAAAGCTGCTGATCAATTTCGTCTGGAAATTCATGGGAACTGTACGCTTTGGAAATGATCATGTAGCAGCTATTCAGGGTTATGGAGATCTTCAGTTTGGGAATTTTTTGATCACTCGAGTTTACTACGTCGAAGGGTTGGGACACAACTTGTTTTCAGTTGGGCAGTTTTGTGATGCAGATTTAAAAGTTGCATTCAGGAGAAACACGATTTTTATTAGAAATTTGGTTGGTGATGATCTCTTAACTGGTAATCGTTGTACAAACTTGTATGCTATCGACATCAACCAAATGACTTCTACATCACCAATTTGTCTAATGACAAGGGCAACCGAAATTAAGTCCTGGCTGTGGCATAGACGTTTATCCTATCTCAATTTCGACACCATCAACAAGTTAGCCAAAGACAACATCGTCAATGGTCTTCCTAAGTTCAAATACACCAAGGATCATCTATGTCCATCATGCGAATAAGGAAAAAGCAAAAGAGCATCATATAAACCTAAAACTGTACCTAGTTCGGAAGCAAGGTTACATTTGTTGCACATGGACTTATGTGGCCCAATGAGAGTTGAAAGCATTAATGGGAAAAAGTATATTCTTGTTATTGTTGATGATTATTCAAGATATACATGGGTAAAGTTTTTGAGGTCAAAAGACGAAGCACCAGGCATCATCATCACCTTTCTGAAGCGTATCCAAGTTCTACTTCAAGCTCCAGTAAAGATTGTAAGAACAGATAATGGCACAAAATTCACAAATCAGGAGTTAAGAACCTATTTTGAAGATGTTGGAATCACTCACCAAACATCAGTTGTTAGAACTCCACAGCAGAATCGGGTAGTTGAAAGAAGAAACCGAACTCTTGTGGAAGCTGCTCGCACAATGCTAATTTATTCTAGTGCACCACTATTCTTATGGGCTGATGCTGTTGCCACTGATTGTTTCACTCAAAACCGATCCCTAATCCATCCTAGATTCAATAAAACCCCATATGAGCTAGTGAATAACCGGAAACCTGACATCTCTTACCTTCACGTGTTTGGCGCTTTGTGCTATCCGACGAACGACAGAGAAGATCTTGGAAAGTTAAAAGCTAAGGGTGATATTGGAATCTTCATTGGATATTCAGAAAACTCGAGGGCTTTCAGGGTGTATAATAGAAGAACGAAAAGGATAATGGAGAACGATGAATGTGAAGTTTGACGAAATTTCACAAATGGCTTCTGAGAGATACGCTCTAGAACCCGCGCTTAATCCGATGGCTTCTAAGCATAACGGATTATGACCCGTACCAAACTAGCAGACTTATGGACACATCAGTTCAGGACTCGTGCCTAATGGAGCTCATTCAACAAACACTGAAAAACCTTCAGAACAAGAACTGGAAAATTTCTTCGAGTTAATGTTTGATGAATATTATGGTGGAACTTAGACAAATGCATCTCAACAACATTCCGCTGCACCCGCTCAAAACCATCAACCACCACCACCATCACAAGATGCATCTACAACAATCGAAGCTGAAGCACCAACTCCCTCAGCATCATCAACATCTACTCCAGCAACTCCAGTTATTGAAACTAATCTACCAATAGTTGATGAGCAAAATCAAAACACTAATTTTCAAGAAGAACCAACAAATAATTCGAACGATGTTGTGTTAGAAGATGTATTCAAACAAGACAAGCGTAAGATATATTCAAACAACACATAGACATATTGAATGAATTGAAAGGATACTTATCTTAATTGAACATGAAAGGTTTCAAGGGGTGAAAACCCTTGAAAATACTGATAAAATCGTGCTAGGGTTTCTCCAAGTCGTCCCTAAATTTGTCCTCCCTTAATGAATGAAAATTACAAAACTATATATAGATTTTCCAATGTGACGGCGTCAAGAAGAGAATTCTGACGCCGTCAACCCGCCGCCCATAATAAAATTGGATTGCCTAGATCCTAATCTGACACCATCAAGAGTAGTTTTCCTCTGGGCCGTCACGTGTAAAGGGACCATGACGGCCTATGGTGATGCCGTCATGCCCTAGTGCAAAAACATTCTGGACCGTCATGGACTCTATCCTGTTCACCTCTTGTTTTCCTCTTGACGCCGTCATTAAGAAGCTTGTGACGCCGTCAGGTACTGTTCCTAGCAAGGAAAATTAAGACTTTGCCGTTTTCTTCACTTTTATGCTCCAAAAACGTCCAAAATGCTTCCTTTTCCAGAATTCACTCCAAAAGTACCTAAAATCACAAAAGGAACGATTTAGGGCAATATTTGATCAAATAAATTCAATTCCGGGCTTAAATGACCCCCTAAAAACGGATCATTTTTCGCCTCATCATATACCCTTACACTTGAGATTTGCTTGTCCTCAAGCAAATGCGCTTTTATTCTAATCAAAATACAAGTTAGGGGTCATTTAACACTAATATAAAAGTAATTACAACAAATAATCGTTCCACTAAAGACCAAAGACAAGCACGGAGGTCATACATTAGCACCTCACAAATAGTGTTTAGATACTCACATCTCTCGGGTGTAATAAAGTATATATCACAATATGGAAATGGAAAACATCTCTCACTACCTGTCATAGCAAAATAGATTACAATAGGCTTGGGAAAGGATCAAACCTCCACCACATGGCGTAAGCACCGAGGATAAACTATCAAAGAGGTCTTTCAAAAGGTTATAACGTTAGGTGTAGGGATATGGAATACACGGTTTTGTTGGACAAAGACAATCTTTACTGGTGACGAGTTAATAATCTTGGTTAATTACATGTACAATATGGCGTTGCTAAGCCAAGACTAGACTCGACTTAAGCTAGTAAATAAAAAATAACAAAAACATAAAATAAACATAAAATGAAACGGGATGGTAGTCCGTATGTTTTTTCTCTTTTCTTTTTCTATTTTTTTCTTTTTCTTTATTTTTCGTTTTTTTTTATTTTTATTTATTTATTTTTTGCATACACTCTTACCCTACCATCCAAAATAATACATCATAGGGAATGAACATTCCCCTTACACTTGAATTTTTTTCATACTTTACAATAAACTAATCTAATGACTCGAATTAAGATAATCAAAACACTTGGAGTACTTTTAAGATTAACGCACATATGGGGGTAATAATATGATGTTCTTCCCCATTACTCCATAACACAAGTACTTTACCCATGAGTCCCAATCGTCCCAAAACAATATGTACAAGGATATGACTTGACTTAGCAACCATGTAATCAATTAGATAATTAACTAAGGGTTTAAACAAATAACAATAATGCACTAAAGATGAGTGCATACACGGAAGGCTAAGGCGATTTGGGTGTATATTTAAGTGGGGTGTAACAAATTCTTCCTTTAAGTAAAATGATTAAAGTTAGAAACGAAAAGATAGGCTCGGAGGGGTGTACTAGGGGTTTCGTGTACTAAAAATGAGTACAACGCTAAGGTGTGGGAAAAATTAGTTCACTTTACTAGCCAAGTAATATGACTTAAATGGTTAAGTAATTATGATACGGGTTTAACACAAGGGTGATCCTAATGCCTCTTATCATGTAGTAAATCCTACTACACGAATGTAGTCTCACTAGCGGTCTCGGGATGCATCACTAACGCAAGTTCTAGAATCTAAATGCTACCGGTACACTCATAAGCACTAATAGTAAATGCTTTTCCTATCAAATCTAAAGGCGAACCTTACATATTTGGGTGGAAAATTTTTCTGAATGGTACGGTTTTGTGCTAGTCATACGATCTCCTATCTATGAGACGCTTGCTAAGGCTAAAGTTTCACTCCTAAATATTGTAAAAAATTTTAAATTTGGCGCTAAAATTACACTAACAAGTATTTCTCATAGTTTTATTACACACCTACCATCAAACAAATAAACTCAAGTGAAAGTGTATCCTATAAGGTATCATCATTTACCCTTCCCTTACACTTAGGATGAACATTGTCCCCAATGTTCAATTAAAGAATGTAAAAGTAAAACATGTAAATGAATACTCCCCTGATTCGCTCGGTGTGGATAGTGCGGTAACAAGGTTAGATCTTCCTCCAAGAAAATGAACAATCAAAGCTTCCCTTCCAGAATATAAATCATCTTCTTGTCACACATAACCTGTTAAACCTGAGAAAACAAACAAGGCAACCTCGCGTAAAATCGGCGACAATCTATATATAATAACAAATCCTAGAAAATAATGTAAGATATAATGCTTGTGGAATGAATGTTTGCAGATTTCCTGGAGTTTATAAAACTAAAGAATTAACAAAAACTTTAAGATTCCGTTAGAAAAACAAAACTAGCAAAATTTCCAAAATTTTACACATGACGCCGTTAGGAGTTAATTCCTGACGCCGTAAGTGATTTGCAGAAATCCTTACGTTAAGTTTCAGGAAAATTTCTGGAAAACTTATGTCCTACTTCCTGGAAAATCCTGCAAAACATCATTATGACTCGATACAAGCATTTGACTCTAACAAATACGAATATACATGTCCATTTAATATTGTGGAAAATCATGATCAAATTTGTTTCTTAAAAACAAATTTGGGGTTTCCCCTTACACTTATCTTTTATGAAATACCTTTGTATAAAGTTAAGATGAAGTCAAACAACAAAATAAAGTATTTTCACCATTTTATTTTTGAAACATGATCTACCAACAATAAAAATAAAGCATGCATACGGAAACAAATAACAATCAAACAAATAAAAATCACACAAAGCATGGGTTGCCTACGAAGAAGCGCTTTTCTTTATTTACGAGTCTTGTAGCTAGACTCAAGGTCATGGGTTATTACGTGATATGGGTGAGTTCCTTGTTGAGGACATCTTTGGGATCAAACTTAGGTTTCAACTTCCTATCGGTTTTCTTAGTACGGTATGACCTTTCAAACTTTTCTCTATCCGGATCATACAAAATCATCTTCATATGCCATGATCCATCACCTTCCTTAGGTGGCTTGTCCCATCTCCATTTACACTTATCCCCCTCTATTTTTCACTTGTTCATCTCAATGTTAATAGGCATTACGTCTAAGAACTCAATCATTTTCCTAAAGACTAGGGGGTCCTCAAAAGGGTCTAGCTCTTCATCTCTAGCTATGAGTTGTTCCACCGAATGTGTTTTATCGATGAAATCTTTTTCTAGATAGAATGGGCGTTGAGGTCCTATAAAGTTTCTTTCTATCCAAGGTCCATATCTAGATGGTCTCCTATTCATCTCTACCCAATGTGGCGTCGGTTCGTCCTCACAATCGTAGCTATGTTTCTTAACATCATATACCGACCAAGTATCGCCCTCACCTACCGCTATCTTAGACTCCTTACAATCTATCATGGCACTAGCGGTTGCTAAAAATCCTCTTCCTACTAATAATGGGCATGTAGTATCACTAACCATATCTAGGACGTGAAAATCCGCTAAAATAGTTAACTTCCCTACGTGAACAACTACATCCTTGATCATCCCAACCGGGTGGGCAATACTCCCATCCGCTAGACAAATTAATACCTCCGTCTCCTCTAACTTTCCTAGCTTGAGAGTGGTGAAAAGGGATAAGGGAATCAAGTTGAGGCTTAATCCTAATTCGGCTAGTGTGTCGAAAGCTTCGGATTTTCCTATCTTACAAGGCAAAACAAATATACCCGGATCTTCAAGCTTTTTAGGCAACTTGTTTTGAACGAAGGCGGTCCCATTTTTACCTAGTTTAAATTTCTCATATTTTTCTAGGAGGGCACTATAGTAGGGAGCACAGGCTAAGACATCAATGACGGGGCGTTCAACGTGGAGCTCCTTGAATTCATCGTCAAGGTCTTGTGTAGGAGGCGTTTCAACTATGATTTTGACCGGTTTGATATCAGGTGTTTCATTTGATTGGTCCTTTTGAAGAATTTGGTTTTGCTTGAAACACGTGCTCATTGATTTAACCGAGTAGTATTGCGGACAAGAAGTGGGTGACGAAACTGATGATATGGAATTAACGTTTAGTTTCGGGTTCTTGACCGTGTCGCTTGGGAGTGCTCCCATTTCTCGGTCATTGAGAACTTTCAACAATGTGTCAATTTTGGTGGTCATCTCGCTTTGCTTTTGTTTGAAATCGGCTTCAAACTTAGATATGCGAGCTTCTTGAGATGCCATAAACTTGGTCATCAATCCTTCAAGATTGTTGGTACTACCATAGTTATTAGAAGGACTGTTGTTGAAAGTACTGTTGGAGGGTGGACCGTTTGGTTGGTAACGATTAGGCGGATTGGAAGAATTGTTTTGGTTTTGTTTCCACCTAAGGTTCGGGTGATTTTTCCAAGAAGGGTTGTAGGAATCACCGTAAGGGTTTGGCTCGGGTTTGAAAGTGTACCACTTATCTCCCGCTTCGTCGGTACGCGAAGATGCGTAGTCCGCAAAAGCTGTTCCGGGGAGTTCCACGCAATCACGAGTGTCATGGGGACCACTACATAATTCGCATGAAGAAGTGATTTTGTTCACTTGGCTTGAAGGCTTAGGAGCTTCGTAAGATTTCATGAGAAACTTGACTTGGTCCTCAAGTTCCATGATCCTACGGTCGGGAGTGCTAGAATTGTTCGAAGGCAAGGATATTGCCTTGACCGTTTTGTTCAAATCACGGGGATCATTCCAACTTTCGTTGTCATAGAGAGCAAGATCTTCTATGAGTTCCCATGATTCTTCCGCACTTAGATCACGTAGCTTGCCACCGGCCGATTGGTCAATGGTTCGCCTTGTGGAGAGATCGATATGGTCATAGAAGATTTGGACTTGGAGCCAAAGATCTATGCCATGACGAGGGACTTTTTGGAGTAAGTCCTTGAAACGAGTCCATGCTTCATATAGAGTTTCACCTTGACGTTGTTGGAACATCAAGATATCATTTCTAAGCTTGGTAGTTCTTCCCGGTGGGAAGAATTGAGCAAGGAAACGAGTGGTGAGATCATCCCATGAGGTGATGGATCCCGCGGGTGAACGTTCAAGCCATTGACTAGCTTGATCACGTAGAGAGAATTGGAATAGGCGTAATCGGGTTGACTCTCTAGTTGTAACATCAAGGTCTATAGAATATACGATTTTAAGGAAGTCCTTGAAATGTTGATTAGGATCTTCGGAACGAAGTCCATGGAATGCACATCCGCTTTGCACAAACCGGATTGTGTCAGATCACAAGGGAGACACATTGGATCCTTGGGTGAGCTCAATAGTGTTTCGATAGCCTTGGTGGCTAGGTCGGGAATACTCTCCTAGGGTTCGGGGCCTAAGAGGTTGGTTTGCTAGTGGTGGGTTTTGTGGTGGTGGGTTGATGGGTTCAAAGATGTTACCACCTTCCATGATGTCGGATGGTAAAAGTTACGAACAAAGACATGAAGAAATAGATAGACTAAAGAAAACCTAAAAATGAAAATAAAATCTTACTAGAAAGGAATCTAGCAAGTAGACCTAATAAAAAGAAATTTTAACCTAGACAATAACTATTCCCCGGGCTGCGGCGACAAAAACTTGATGCGTGGGAATTGCACCAGGCTTTACCTCTCGAGGGATCTCGAGAAGCTTACAACCCCCACCAGGCAGTGTACCTGATCGTTGTAGTATAGTATAGTGACAAGTACCGGGGGATTGATCGTTCAACTCAGGAATAGTGTCGCTAGGATTAGAAAGCCTAATAACTAGGTCTAGAGGTGAGGGATGATTCTTTTTGTATTTTTATATTTTTATAAAAGCAATTAAAATCTCGAGTTTTGGAAGAGTGGGCGGAATTAGTTGCTAGTTAACTAACCCAATAACTAAGATGCAATCAAAATAAAATAATAAAAATGTAAATAAAGATAATTAAACTAGTGGTGTGAACAATAAATGGGAAAATTGTGTTTACTTAGATTTCATTACTCCCTAGGTATCTTTTACAGGTTGATAGTTTGTTACAGTTGCGTGGATGACGGGTTATATTCCTTAATACCAATCGTGGGGTGGCGTACGTACTTCCCCAACTCTATAAGCTCCTACTTCACTCCTATGTCGAGCCTGCAAGAAGCTCCTAACATGGGATCATTAGAATTCGCTCATGCATTAAATACAACCATAAAAACCTAATACGCATTGGTTCATGTTTCTTAAGACGTTCAAGCAAGTTACACTATGGAAGTTTGCCAGTTTTCTTAAGCCTAACATCGAAATCATTCATCCGTAACAACTATAAACAAGCAATCAACCCATAATCAACATCTAGGTTTCATTACATCTAAGCAAACACACAAGAGATCTAGCCTAGCATGTTAAAATCAAGACAAGCGTAAGATATGTTCAAACAACACATAGACATATTGAATGAATTGAAAGGATACTTATCTTAATTGAACATGAAAGGTTTCAAGGGGTGAAAACCCTTGAAAATACTGATAAAATCGTGCTAAGGTTTCTCCAAGTCGTCCCTAAATTTGTCCTCCCTTAATGAATGAAAATTACAAAACTATATATAGATTTTCCAATGTGACGGCGTCAAGAAGAGATTTCTGACGCCGTCAACCCGCCGCCCATAATAAAATCGGATTGCCTAGATCCAGATCTGACGCCGTCAAGAGTAGTTTTCCTCTGGGCCGTCACGTGTAAAGGGACCATGACGACCTATGGTGACGCCGTCATGCCCTAGTGCAAAAACATTCTGGACCGTCATGGACTCCATCCTCTTCACCTCTTGTTTTCCTCTTGATGCCGTCATTAAGAAGCTTGTGACGCCGTCAGGTACTGTTCCCAGCAAGGAAAATTAAGACTTTGCCATTTTCTTCCCTTTTATGCTCCAAAAACGTCCAAAATGCTTCCTTTTCCAGAATTCACTCCAGAAGTACCTAAAATCACAAAAGGAACGATTTAGGGCAATATTTGATCAAATAAATTCAATTCCGGGCTTAAATGACCCCCTAAAAATGGATCATTTTTCGCCTCATCACGGAGCACAATTTTTGGGTGAAAAGCTAGTTAGCTGGTCGTCAAAGAAACAGGATTGTACTGCGCTATCAACCGCCGAAGCCGAGTATGTGTCTCTATCTGCGTGTTGTGCCCAAGTTCTTTGGATGCGGACACAGCTCACAGATTATGGCTTTACTTTTGACAAAATACCTATGTATTGTGACTCAAAAAGTGCCATAGCCATCTCGTGCAATCCCGTACATCACTCTAAGACGAAGCATATCAAAGTCCGCTACCATTTCATCAAAGAACACGTGGAAGAGGGTACTGTTGAATTATTTTTCGTTAAGACTGATTACCAACTCACCGATCTATTTACTAAAGCCCTTCCAAAAGAACGGTTTGACTATTTAGTTCGAAGAATTGGCATGCGAAGCCTAACTCCTAAGGAGCTAGAACATCTTCTCGAATCTTCTTGAAAAGTATTTTCAAAATCGCTTCGCTGTAAATATTTTTGTAAAAACAAAATACAAAATTTGAAAAACCAACAAAAACAAAATTCAAAAATATAAAATTTCAAAAAATACAAAAACAATATAAAATCAAAAAATCCAAAAGTATTCTTCTCACGACATGTCTCCCTTATAAATCAATATTCTGTACGTTTCTAGAAATGTCATTCAACAATGATACAGACATGTACAGATGCTTGAACGGGAGTTCTTTAAAATATTTTTCTAAAACATGTCGTTTCTCAAAAGTTTCTTCACAATGGTTTTCGTATACTTCAGTACGAAACCCGGACCCGAATGATGACTTCTGATTATTTTCAAATCAAGGACTCGTACGTTCAAAGACGAAATCTTTTTCAAAAAGTTCGAGTCTAAACAAACGAAAAAGACTTCAAACAAAAACTCGTTTTCAAAATAGAATTCTTGAGCACTTTTTCAAGATTGTTCAAAAGATTTCTCAAAATCTTTCAAATGAGTGCTCAAGATAACTCCCTCAAAACCCTTAATTGATTTTCAACTGTGCTATCATTAAGGGGGAGTACAAAAACAAAATTGTTCCAAATTCATGCAAAATGAAATCTGTCTATCTCTCCAAAGAGTTTTTTCTTAATCAGTTGATATCAAAAATACCACGATATGCTATTTTTGAGGGGGAGAAGACATGATTAAAATGTGATCAAAGATGTTTAAAGATTGTGACTGAATCTCAAAAGAGCTCGACTCAGAATGTACCAATGAATTGACGAAGCTTAAAATGTTAGTAATTGATAACGCTCAAAGTTAACATGTTTTTATAAGCGTTATTAGTGTTTTTGTGTATGTTATTTGGTTGTTTTTATATGCTTTTGCCACTAAATCGTATCAAAGTATGTTTTTGTAGCATATGTAGCCAAATGCAGGAGAAATGGAGAAAAAGTGAAGAAAATGAAGTATACGCGATTACACGAAGATTCCCGAGCTCAAAAGTCCAATCTGTGAAGTAATTCATATGAGAACCTAAGTTTTGTCATCTCAAAGTTCCAAGTTCAGAAGTTAATCAAGTTTGGATAGTGCATAAAGAACTACACAAGGAAAAGTCAAAGTCCAAAACAGCCAGGATTGACCATCCGATCGGTTGGAGTTTAACCGATCGGATTGCCATTATGACCATTTTCCATCCGATCGGTATCAACCCACAACTGATCGGATGGCCACTTCTGCATGTTTTTACCAACTTTTGTGCACGAATCTTGGTCTTTTGTCCCATGGTTCTAGGCCCTTCTTAGTGTCTTACTGTCCAAGTTCAAGCATTTAAGTCCCTATTCATTACCAAGAGTGTTGGACAAGCCTATAAGGACCTCAAAAGTGCACCATTCAAGACACCATTGAAGATACCATTTACTCTCATTACTACACACAATTATTATCATCTTCTAGCTCTCTAAGGAGGAAAATTCATGCAGAAAGAACCAAGAACTTTGGAGGACCAAGGAAGCAACATTTGGAGTCCGAAAACCTCAAGAAATCATCACCAACACTTAGGTTATCAATACCTTGTCATTTGTTATCAATTTCAAAGCATTGTAAGACTTATAACCATGGATTCTAATGTTAAATATTCTGAGTTTATTTGCATGTTTGCTATGAGTGGCTAGTAATCTTTTTACACTTGTTTTGATGATGTTTTATACTTAGTGATAGTTATGATTGTGATAACATGTTTTAATTCAATTTCAAGTCAATCCTAAGAACCAATTGTACCTTAAGTTTCATCGTGACATTTGTTTAGCCAAGGTTAACTAATTGATAATAGTTTCAAAGGTCGAAAGCTTTGTTATTACTCAACTAGTTATAATCATTTGTCTATGAATGATTTTGTTTTTCACCATAATTATTCTTGACTAAACAAAGAAACAAGAAGTATGATTGTAATGAGAATGCTTTTATAACATCAAATCGGATTGTTTGTAAACTTTTAGTAGGACGAAAGTTTAAATGTTTATAAATAATTGTGACCTTTTTGTCTATGAAGAGGTTACCTTTTGTATTGACCATTTCCTAAGAGTATTTGATTTGTAATAAAAGTTTGTCTTGTGTTTAAGATATCCACCATACCTTATGAACCTTGGATAGATCTTGAATTGATTGGTTTACACCTAAAGTTTGTTTTTATGAACTAAAATCTTGTGAAGGTTTAACTTGTAGAAACAATAGATTAGATCACCATCTAATTATCTCAACCAACATGTTATCAAAAGTTATCACAATCATGTGTGTCATTAAGTAGAAAACTAGTCTAAACAAGTGTAGTTTTTAATTTATTGAATTTGTTTATTATCTTATTTGCGTACATTAGAGATTTACTTTTAGACTTATATTTCGATTCACTCACAAATCCCTGCGAACGATCTTGACTTACCATCATATCTTGCTATAACGGACGAGTACACTTGCTCGTATGTGTTGTTTCTAGATTTGGCAACTCACCCTTATAAATTTAAAACTTGCACTAACAAATAGCACATCAAGTTTTTGGCGCCGTTGCCGGGGATTTTGATAGTGTTTCTTTAAGTTTTAAAAGTCTGTTTCTTTTCGTGTTCATTTTCTAAATAAAAAAAAAATCCGTAGCATCCATCCGATCGGATTCACTTCCAGCCGATTGGTTTCCCACATTTTTAATTTTACCGTAGCATCCATCCGATCGGTTTGGTATCCAACCGATTCGGATAGATTTTTCTGTTTTTATTTTTTTATTTTCTTGTTCTTTTGTTTAGGTAATTGACTCGATTCTCTTGATAGTTGTATGAACACTCGTTCTACTACTAAAAAGCTTAGTACACCTTTATCCGATCCCGGAAGTTTGTTTCGTAAGAAGAGATCTTCATCTATTCTTAATTGGTTTGATAATCTTTCCGAAGAACACCCAATTTCCAATCTTTTTGAACTAATACCCATGGCTGACGATTTACTCGTGTGGGCCACCAATAGAACCGTAGCACCCACTCCTGGAGCTACTATTGTTGTCGCCGACCTTGGTGAAAACTTTACCGTTAAAGGTCACCATCTTTCTATGATCAAAGACCGTCAATTCAATGGCCGTTCGCGGGCCGATCCGCACAAACACATTGCCGAATTCATTGAAATTTGTGGCATGTTTCGTTATGGAGATACTAATGTCGATGCTATCAAGCTCAAACTTTTTCCATCATCACTCGCCGGAGATGCCAAAGTATGGTATAACGAATTAACCCCAGGAACTATTAATACTTGGGAGGAGATGAGGCAAGCTTTTGTAAGCCGATTCTTTCCACCTGCCATGTATGATAGATTAATGGGAGAAATCCGTGCTTTTCACAAAATCCTAATGAATCTCTTGTTGAAGCTTGGCTTCGCATGAAAGATTTGCTTCGAAGTTGTCATGGTCATAATTTAGGACGAGGAACAATAATCCAAATCTTTTATCATGGTCTTGATGAAGCGTCTCAAGCAATCCTTGATGCCGGAGGAATTTTCCTTTACAAAACACCTAACGAGGCATATCAACTTCTTGAAGATCGAGTACTTCTTAAACTCGATTGGTCAAAAGATTCCAAAACCAAACCTATACGGAAAACCGTTGCTTTTGCCGAAAGTTAAGATAATTCAAAACTCATGGACAAAATAGAAGCCTTGTCTTCTAAAATGGACTCGCAATACAAAGATATAAAAGGAGAAATGAAAGAAATGCGAGATGGTTGTAATAATTGTGGAGGAAATCACACATCATCCGAGTGTGATGACCAACCTATGAATAGACCCAACGAAGGGGAAGCCAATTATGTCCGAGGAGGATATCGTGGAGGAGGTTTTCGTGGTAATTATTACGAAAGAAGTTTTGGAAATTGGCAAGATCGCCAACAAAGGGATAATAACCGTGATTTTCAACCTCGAACAGACAATCCAAACCCAACAAATTCAGATAAAAAGAAAGAATCTGATTTCGAAAAAATGATGCGAGAATTCGTAAATGCTCAAAGAACCACAAATGAGTTTGTAAAAACCCAATTTTTCAATCTCAAAACCAAAGTTGAGCAAGGTCAGAAAAATCATCAAGCTTCTATCCAGGATCTTGAACAAAAATTTGGTAGACTTTCTGATCAATTTTCTTCTCGAATTCCTGGTACATTACCAAGTAACACCAAATCCAATCCAAAACCATCTGGATCAAACGATAAGAATTATCGTCCACCACAAAACAGAAATGAGCATATCAATGCTGTATTCACTCGAAGTGGTCTCTCATATGATCCACCACCCATTCCTACCAATAACACCAATAAAGCTGAAGAAGAAGCAGTTGAAGAAGAACCAACCCAAAAACCAACCATTCCACCAATAAAGCCTTATACACCGAAGATACCATATCCACAAGCCCTAAGAAAAGAGAAAAGAGAGGAACGAAATAAGAAGTTTTTAGAGATGATAAAAGAAGTTAGAATTAACGTACCACTCGTTGATGTTCTAGCTGGAATGCCCAATTATGGGAAATTTTTGAAAGAACTTTTTAATAATCGAAAAAAGTTAGAACAAATTTCCGCTACCGTTGTTAATGAAGAATGCTCTGCTATAATTCAAAACAAAATTCCACCAAAACTTGGAGATCCCGGAAGTTTTCTTATACCATGTACATTAGGAAACAACATCACATGTGATGCTTTAGCCGATTTAGGTGCAAGTATCAATTTGATGCCCTATTAGTTGTATTCTAAACTTTCTATCAATACATTGAAACCTACTAAAATGAGTATAAGATTAGCCAACCATACATACCAATATCCTGTTGGGGTTGCTGAAAATATGCTTGTTCAAGTTGGTAAATTTGTTTTTCCTATGGATTTTGTCATCTTAGAAATGGAAGAAGATAGTCGAGTACCCTTAATCTTAGGAAGACCTTTCTTAAACACTGCTGATGCAATGATTAAAGTTAAAGGTAAAGAACTCAATCTTGGAGTAGGAGAAGATCGAATCACATTCTTAATCGATAAAGCAATGAAATATCCAAATTCCAGTGATGACACATGCTATAACATCGATGTAATTGATGAAGTCACTGAAGAAGAATTGGATGCATTACTTGATGATTCGAAACCATTCATGCTACTTCAGTAAAGATTAGTGAAACAAATTCTGATAAAGAATTTAAGGAATTCATGGAAATCAAATTAGAAGAAGAGGAAGAAGAGAAATTTGAAGATATCACTGAGAAAGATCAATTGAAAATCAAATCATCTCTAGAAGAACCACCCAGTGATTTGGAACTCAAAACCCTTCCCAATAATCTCGAATATGCTTACTTAGAAGAAAATTCACTTCTTCCAGTAGTCCTATCGTCGTTGCTCGAAACAAATAAAAAAGAAAGACTCGTTTCTGTTCTTAGGAAGCATAAATGCGCTTTTGCGTGGAAAACTTCTGATATTCCAGGAATTAGTCCAGATTTTTGCAAACACAAAATCAATTGTGAAGAAGGTACTAAACCCGTTGTAGAAAGACAATGTCGACTCAACCCAAATATGAAAGAAGTTGTTAAGAAGGAAATCATCAAACTTCTTGACGCAGGAATTATTTATCCTATCGAGGATAGCCCATGGGTGAGTCCAGTTCATTGTGTTCCAAAGAAAGGAGGAATGACTGTAGTGACAAACGAAAGGAATGAATTAGTTCCTACTAGAACAGTCACTGGATGGCGAGTATGTATTGATTACAGAAAACTTAACAAAGCCACCAGGAAAGATCATTTTCCTTTACCATTCATGGATCAGATGCTCGAAAGATTAGCAGGAAACAAATACTTTTGCTTCCTTGATGGTTTTTCGGGATATTTCCAAATTCCCATCGATCCAGCTAATCAAGAGAAAACCAAATTTACATGTCCTTTTGGAACCTACGCTTACCGGCGTATGCCTTTTGGTCTATGTAATGCACCTGCAACTTTTCAAAGGTGTATGATCGCAATATTTCAAGACATGCTTGAAACATCTATGGAAGTTATCATAGATGATTTTTCAGTTTTTGGTGATTCTTTTGAAACTTGTCTTTCCAATCTCGATAAAATGCTTGAGAGATCTGAAGCTGCACATCTAGTTCTTAATTGGGAAAAATGTCATTTCATGGTAACTGAAGGAATTGTGTTACGACACAAAAAATCAAGTTCAGGGATGGAAGTAGACAAAGCTAAAATAGATGTTATCACCAAATTAC
The DNA here is from genome assembly GCA_030686995.1 of Artemisia argyi. Lineage (NCBI taxonomy): Eukaryota > Viridiplantae > Streptophyta > Magnoliopsida > Asterales > Asteraceae > Artemisia > Artemisia argyi. The sequence continues at coordinate 59,791,374 of CM060677.1, read as the reverse complement.
CACCACCAACTTACGTTAAAGCCGTTCGAAGTTTTCTAGGACATGCCGGTTTTTACCGCCAATTTATCAAAGATTTTTCAAAAATATCACGTCCTATGACTAAACTTTTAGAAAAGGATTCTGTATTTGATTTCAATGCTGACTGCATCAAAGCTTTCAAAACATTGAAAAGTCAATTGACTAGTGCCCCAATTATGGTTGCACCTAATTGGTCACTACCATTTGAAATCATGTGTGATGCAAGCGATTTCGCTGTTGGAGCTGTTTTAGGACAACGTGAAGGAGAACATTTTCGTCCTATATACTTTGCTAGTAAAACACTCAACAATGCTCAATAAAACTATACGGTTACGGAGAAAGAATTATTAGCTGTAGTTTTTGCATTCGACAAATTTAGATCTTATCTTGTGCTTTCAAAAATGATAGTTTTTACCGATCATTCCGCACTCAAATATTTGTTTAACAAACAAGATGCAAAGCCGCATCTTATCAGATGGATTTTATTACTGCAAGAATTTGATATCGAAATTAAAGACAAGAAAGGAGCAGAAAATCTTGCAGCTGATCATTTGTCACGTCTCGAGAATCCAAATTTGGAAGAATTAAAAGAAAATGAAATTAATGATTATTTTCCAGAAGAAACTCTCATGATGATAGATAAAGATGATGATGAGGAAATACCATGGTTTGCAAATTATGAAAATTATCTTGCAGGAGATATTCTTAAAAAAGGGACGAGTCACTACCGACGTAGTAAGTTCTTTTCAGAACTAAAACACTATTATTGGGAGAAACCTTACCTTTTTAAGATGTGCAAGGATGGAATGATACGAAGATGTGTTTTGGGTGCCGAAACAAGAAAAATTCTTGATGAATGTCATCATGGCCCAACTGGGGGACATTATGGTCCTTCCACTACAGCTAGAAAAGTTTTTGATGCTGGATTCTATTGGCCTACAATTTTCAAAGAAGCGTATACTCTTGTTCAAAACTGTGATGCGTGCCAAAAATCCGGTAACCTTTCTCGAAGAGACGAAATGCCTCAAAAGAGCATTCAAGTCTGTGAAATATTCAATATTTACGGAATTGATTTTATGGGACCCTTCCCTAAATCACACAAATACGAATATATTCTCGTTGCAATCGATTATGTTTCCAAATGGGTTGAAGCTGAAGCTCTTCCTACTAGCGATGCATGAGTTGTTGTCAACTTTCTCAAAAAGCTTTTTACTCGCTATGGAATTCCTAAAGCTTTAATAAGTGATAGAGGATCCCATTTCTGTAATAAACAAATGGAGAAAGTAATGAAACGATATGGAGTTCATTATCGTTTTGCTACAGCTTATCATACGCAAACTAATGGTCAAGTCGAAAATACCAATAGAGCTATAAAAAGAATACTTGAAAAAACGGTTAAAGACAATCCTTCCGTTTGGTCAAGTAATTAGACGACGCTCTATGGCATTTCGTACGGCATATAAGACACCAATTGGTACGACACCATACAGACTCTTGTATGGGAAAACATGTCATCTACCGTTCGAACTTGAACACCGTGCTTACTGGGCGTTAAGAAGCTGTAATCCTGATTTAAAAATAGCTGGAGAAAAGAGATTTTTGCAATTACATGAACTTGATGAGTTAAGACTTCAAGCTTATGAAAACTCCAAGCTATATAAAGCAAGAACCAAAGCATACCTTGATAGAAAGCTGAGAATTCGAAAACAATTCAAAACTGGAGATAAAGTTCTGCTTTTCAATATGAAATACAAGTTTAAAGCTCCAAAACTCAAGCCAAAATGGTTTGGACCATATATAGTGAAACATGGATTTCCATCAGGTTATGTTGAACTTTATGACAAACATGGTGGAAGTTTCATTGTAAATGGGCACCGAATTAAACTCTATTATGATAAGGAGCAATTAAATGTGATTTTTAATGAAGAAATTTCATCCGAATTTGAATATGAAGCTATCACATTCATGGCTCCACACAAGGAAATGGTTCCTTAGGCACACAGTAATGGTTTTATCTATGATGCTCTACCTAGAGCATGGGAGAATGTTAAATTGGAAAACATAGATAAAACAGGAGAGGGAATTGTGATAGGAAATGTGTTGTATATCCCTAAAAGGAAACATAACATTAAAACTTCATAATCTATTTCGAAGTTTGAGCCCGACTGAGGACTCGTTAATAAAACAAGCGCTTCTCGGGAGGCAACCCGTGTGTTTATTTTTATTTTTCAGTGTTTATACCCCAAAGTTTTACCACTTGGTCGAACTTAAGTGTGGGGGTGTGCCACTATTTGAATAAAACTGCAATGCTTTTTGTTTGTTTGTTTTTATTTTTAATAATGCAGGTGTTGATTGCAAGAAACAGAAGATTGGATAGAAACATAACACCGAATATCATGGTTTATTCTCTCATTTTCCCTACTTTCATATTTTTTTTTCGTTTATCACATTGAGGACAATGTTTAACTTAAGTGTGGGGGGTGAGTAGGTAAAATAAGAAATTAAGTCTAATATCGATTTAATTTTTAAATTTTGTTTGTCCTTATAATCTAGTTGTTTTCACGCTTTTAGGAATAATTTATTAGAATAACTGGATCTATCCACTAGTAAAAATCAGTACTTTTTGAAAAATTTGAGATGTGTCCCGATTAATATTGCAATCCATTTCTGGGATCGATAACATTTGCTAGCACATATTATAACCCTTTCCACTAAATTATGAGGATTTGAGCCTATTTTATATCTAGCATACATCTTTTATGCTTGAATCTTTTGTTATGAGTGTGCCGGTGATTTTATTTATTCTAGAACTTGTACTTGTAAATCATTACGAGACCGTTGTGAGATTATATTTTTGTAGTATAAGTATACATACGTGATAAGAGGCAACCTTAGGATTTTAACCAAATAGCCTTCATTATTTGATTTTTAGCTAGTCACATTGATTAGTTAATTTCCAATTTTTAACCCTTTTGTTAGCGTTCATTTTTAGCGCTAGGTACCCTTAGTTACACCCTTCGAGCCATCCTTTTCGTTTTTGATAAATCCAGGAAAATACAAAAATATTTTACACTTTAAACCTTAGCCTAACCCTTGTCAAAGTCTAAATGGTGGGTTGCTAGTTGCTTGGTTGTTGGATAGTTTATGATGATTATTAGTGAGCCACACTTCACCAATTATGTGTGTGCCATTCCGACAAAGATGAAGACTGCAGCTTCTTATTTGTATTGTTGTGGTGATGCTTATGCGAAGTGTGGGGGAAATTTGCATGTTAAAAAAAAAAAAAAAAGTCATCGCAACTATAAGGTGACAATTATAGCAAATGTGCTATATATGTGAATAAAGGAAATTTTGTGATATGTTGTTAGCCAATGTGATACGTATGAAGAATATTGTTATGGCGAATCGATGTATCGATACTTGAAGAAGAGGAAGATTGTAACTATAATCATTTACGGGTTCGTGGTTTGTTTGGTGACTAGCAACGATGAGACTTAGACTCGATTTAATTTTTCTTTTAAAACCAATTTCATAAATATTCCCATGCCTTATCCCTACCTTTACCAAATTACTTTAACTATATGGATATTGTACTGGCTTTGTGAGAATGTCAAGTGCAAGAATATTGTAGTGACCATCCGGTTTTTGAGTAATCAAGAACTCGCGCCAGTAATCTATTGTGTTTTTGTATGAGATGTTTGAACATAAGCCTGGTACAACCCGAAGCCTTACACTACAACCTGAATAAAAGACCTCTTTGATATGTAGACTTGGTGCTTGCGCCATTGCGGTGTAGTTTTGTTTCTTGTACAAGCCTATGGTAATAATTGGATCATGACTGAGCAATGAGTGTGATTTCTCTTATATATACTCCACTTCTTAAATAAATGAGTGATTGAGTGAATTATACTTCGTTCCTTTTTCGTGAGGTGTTTAGAAATGTTAATCAAGCAAGAAAATCATTGGGTATTGTCAAACATCTTGATTTTTCACCATTCAAGCTTTAAAATGATGAATCTTATCTTGTACTTGTACTTGTTGGATTTGCATCACATTTTTCTAATCATTTTTTGGTTACCATGTGGATATTTAGTTTTCTTCTAGATTTGCTTGAGGACAAGCAAAGTTTAAGTGTGGGGGATTTGATAATGCTCAAAGTTAACATGTTTTTATAAGCGTTATTAGTGTTTTTGTATATGTTATTTGGTTGTTTTTATATGCTTTTGCCACTAAATCGTGTCAAAGTATGTTTTTGTAGCATATGTAGCCAAATGCAGGAAAAATGGAGAAAAAGAAAAGAAAATGAAGTATACGCGATTACACGAAGATTCCCGAGCTCAAAAGTCCAATCTGTGAAGTAATTCATATGAGAACCTAAGTTTTGTCATCTCAAAGTTCCAAGTTCAGAAGTTAATCAAGTTTGGATAGTGCATAAAGAACTACACAAGGAAAAGTCAAAGTCCAAAACAACCAGGATTTACCATCCGATCGGTTGGAGTTTAACCGATCGGATTGCCATTATGACCATTTTCCATCTGATCGGTATCAACCCGCAACCGATCGGATGGCCACCTCTGCATGTTTTTGCCAACTTTTGTGCACGAATTTGGTCTTTTGTTCCATGGTTCTAGGCCCTTCTTAGTGTCTTACTGTCCAAGTTCAAGCATTTAAGTCCCTATTCATTACCAAGAGTGTTGGACAAGCCTATAAGGACCTCAAAAGTGCACAATTCAAGACACCATTGAAGATACCATTTATTCTTATTACTACACACAATTATTATCATCTTCTAGCTCTCTAAGGAGGAAAATTCGTGCAGAAAGAACCAAGAACTTTGGAGGACCAAGGAAGCAACATTTGGAGTTCGAAAACCTCAAGAAATCATCACCAACACTTAGGTTATCAATACCTTGTCATTTGTTATCAATTTCAAAGAATTGTAAGACTTATAACCATGGATTCTAATGTTAAATATTCTGAGTTTATTTGCATGTTTGCTATGAGTGGCTAGTAATCTTTTTACACTTGTTTTGATGATGTTTTATACTTAGTGATAGTTATGATTGTGATAACATGTTTTAATTCAATTTCAAGTCAATCCTAAGAACCAATTGTACCTTAAGTTTCATCGTGACATTTGTTTAGCCAAGGTTAACTAATTGATAATAGTTTCAAAGGTCGAAAGATTTGTTATTACTCAACTAGTTATAATCATTTGTCTATGAATGATTGTTTTTCACCATAATTATTCTTGACTAAACAAAGAAACAAGAAGTATGATTGTAATGAGAATGCTTTTATAACATCAAATCGGATTGTTTGTAAACTTTTAGTGGGACGAAAGTTTAAATGTTTATAAATAATTGTGACCTTTTTGTCTATGAAGAGGTTACCTTTTGTATTGACCATTTCCTAAGAGTATTTGATTTGTAATAAAAGTTTGTCTTGTGTTTAAGATATCCACCATACCTTATGAACCTTGGATAGATCTTGAATTGATTGGTTTACACCTAAAGCTTGTTTTTATGAACTAAAATCTTGACGAAGGTTTAACTTGTAGAAACAATAGATTAGATCACCATATAATTATCTCAACCAACATGTTATCAAAAGTTATCACAATCATATGTGTCATTAAGTAGAAAACTAGTCTAAACAAGTGTAGTTTTTAATTTATTGAATTTGATTATTATCTTATTTGCGTACATTAGAGATTTACTTTTAGACTTATATTTCGATTCACTCACAAATCTCTGCGAACGATCCCGACTTACCATCATATCTTGCTATAACGGACGAGTACACTTGCTTGTATGTGTTGTTTCTAGATTTGGTAACTCACCCTTATAAATTTAAAACTTGCACTAACAAATAGCACATCAGTAATCGAAAAGACTAGTCCTGGACGGGTAATAATTTCAAGCTAGTCTAACTAGTGATGTAAGCGTGTCTCGAATAGGACTTGTCTAAGTAGAATGTACCGTATCGAGAGACTTTCTTTGGACTTGACCTGGACGGGTAATAATTTCAAGCTAGTCTAACTAGTGATGTAAGCGTGTCTCGAATCGGTCATGTTCACTGAAAGTGGGTCAATTCAAAAAGTGCAAACTCCTCACGCATGTGCAAATTTCTTAAAAATCCATGAGCACATGTGAAGGGGGAGTCCTTCGAAAGTTACAAAACTCTCAAAGTGGTAACAACAGTGTGTTTATATTCATAAACACTTTGAGAGATTTTCATAAATGGTTTCATGGCAATTATAGGATAGTCATGGAGTTATAAGGTGACTAAGGTTAGGGAAAACCGTCCTATGATCCGCCAGAGCCGGAGGGATCTACCCAAGGACAATTCCAATAGATTAGAATTAGAAGTCCTTAGGTATGATTGAAAAAAAGGAGAAAATGAGAAAGGAGAAAGAAGGGGTTGAAGAATTAAAAAGAAAAGTTATGAAAAAAGGGTGAAAAGAAATAGCCCTCCATATGTTCAACCTTAGGGCAGACACCGGGTTCAATTCGTATGCTACTGGTTGTTGCTAAGGTGACACCGGTATTGAAGATAAAGACGTCATGGACCCAGTGACACACTGCACTTAACCTTCTTAACCACTCAAGTTCTCTTAAAAGAGCTTGTTTCATTCTCACGGGGAACCGGTGTAATCTATCGACCTGTCTCTTAGAGATGGTTGATATTGAAGCAGGAGACGTCTCCCTAATCTCCACGTAGGAAACCAAATGTGCACTTATCGAGTCTAGAGCCCCGAGATTCATCAAAAGATCTCATAGGAACACATGATATTTCTACACTGGTTGTTCATCATTAAGGACGGCCAGATGTAAACTTAAGAGTCCTACGCAGATCTTAGCAATCTGCCGAGAATGTTTATGAGAGGATTTAGTTATGTATTTTCTCAATGATTGAACGGAAATTCCTGCCAGGGTCAACATCAAGCAGCCCTGACAGCAGGTCACTTCGGTAATTCTTTATGAGTTACCCTTAGTGTTCGCGGTGGTTTCAAACGGTCTACAGTCGTGGAGTGATCCCCAGCGAACCCATTCATTGAGCTACTTAGTAGGTCTCGTAAGCTTCCTCAGGAGTATCCGAAATGGGAACGACCTTGGTAAGGGTTAGAAGGAGTCTTCACACTATGCTGTTGACGATCTCTAATTCCTTATCTGTAAGTACCGGTTGATTTATTGATAACTGTTTACCTGCAGCTATACATCATCTCCATGGCAATGGGTTACAAATGCTCATACATGCTTCACAAAGTCAAAGAAAAGTTCTCACAAAGATCAAAGGATAGCAACAGTCAAAGAAAGATTCTACGCCAAAAAGAAGAATCTACAAAGTAAAGTGACAAAGATCAAAGTGAAAGAACGGGAATAACAAATGTATGTATGACAAAGACTAAAGACGTATGAGCATGTTGGAAAGGTGCATAACCACCACAAACACAGAAGTGACGAAAGGCAGATGACATCATTTGATCATTTCAACAACGATGAACAAAGAACAATGAACAAAGTACTATGATTCATCTAATGATTCTTAAAGACGTCAAGAGCTATGAATGTTAAAGTTTAAAGATAAAGATGATGACGTCGCGCAACCTTCAATGACCAACACTTAGGGGGAGATTGTTAGAATCGTATTTTTATTTATAAAAAGTGTCGGTCATTAATGTGTAGTAATAGGTTGCTTTAGAATATCATTATGATGAAGTTTATGTTTGGTATTCATGTTTTGTAAAAGTCTAAGGGCTATTAGTGTAATAATGTAAAAGATAAAAGATGCCCTAGACTACAACTATAAATACTCTTGTAAACCTCATTTGAGAGGTTGGTTCTCTTAGTTATATCAAGGTCATTATTTCACACACTAGAGTTCCCACTCTCTCTCTCTCTCTCTCTCTCTCTCTCTCTACTTACTTTCTCTCTCTAGAATTAAGCTTCATTCTTTAGTGATTAAGGTTGTTCTACGGTCCTACAAACACCATCAAATTCACCACTTCACTATTCCATCCTACTTGAATTCTACACCCATTCATACTGTTATCCACATTAGATGCCTAACACCAACCCCCAAAGGCTCTCTCACAAACTTTTTGAAGGTTTTGTGGCTTTACATGAGTTTCAACAACAACACAAACTTGAATACTATCCTCTATTAATACTTTCTTAACTTATTTTTGTTTTTTTTAGTTTATTCATACTCCTAATATTCCATGCTACTATTTTAAAATCCATTAAAAAATAGAAAAATTGTACTACTAACTATCCATTATTCAAAGAAGAATCAATTCAAAGTATTCTTACTCAGACCTATGACAGTGTCAGCAGCCATTGTCTGAGCCATGCCATTCCTTTCCTCTAATATATCTTCACTATTCTTATTAGCCTCCTCCTATTCCTTGAGCCTATCAATCTCCCATTGCTCATTAAAATACTTCCTTATATTTTTTGTCCAATCTTTTACTTCAGTACATGTTGGTTGCATTTTCTTGTTAAGGAATACATCACCCACTTGCCTGTCTTTTAACATTCTTAATTCATCATTATCATCTTCTACTAAGGAGTTTAGAGCTTCAAATTGGTTGCTATTCTTATTAGGAGTCTTAGAATTACTATTGTTTGTCTTGCTTCCAGATGGCTTACTAGTTGCATGCTCTGTACCAATGCTCATTTCCCCAATTTTTGTTGTGTTCTTCCCCTTTTCAACTCTAGCATTCTTCTCTCTATATTCCTATCTATAAGCATTTCTATAATTTTGCACATTTCTCTTTTTTTGTTGCCACCCTCCTTCTCTATTTGAAGCTAATATATACTTGTAATGAAATTCAGGTTGAGATAGAGTTGCAAATCGACAAAGAAAGTGTATTAGAAACTGTAAGGTGAATATCATATAGATTTTATGTTAGTGAGACCTTTTGTAATATTTAGTCACACAAAGCATGTTTCTTATTGGGTGTGTTTAGTCACATACAAGTAAGCATAAAGTGACCAAAGGTGTGTATAAGTGTGACCATATGATGTTTAAAGTGAAGGAATGGGTATCTTGTGTGACTATTGATCATCCAATGGCCACATGAATTTTGTTTTTGTGTGGCCTTTGGTAACATTTAGTCACACAAAGCATGTTTTTGGGGGTGTAGTTAGTCACATACAACTAAGCATAAATTGACCAAAAGTGTGAATAAGTGTGACCATATGATGTTTAAAGTGAAGGAATGTGTATCTTGTGTGACTATTGATCATCCAATGACCACATGAATTTTGTTTTTGTGTGTCCTTTGGTTACATTTAGTCACTCAAAGCATGTTTTTAGGGGTGTAGTTAGTCACATACAACTAAGCATAAAGTGACCAAAAGTGTGAATAAGTGTGACCATATGATGTTTAAAGTAAAGGAATGTGTATCTTGTGTGGCTATTGATCATCCAATGGCCACATGAACTTTGTTTTTGTGTTACCTTTGATAACATTTATTCACACAGAGGATGCTTTAGGGGTGTATGTAGTCACATACAACTAAGCATAAAGTGACCAAAAGTGTGAATAAGTGTGACCATATGATGTTTAAAGTGAAGGAATGTGTATCTTGTGTGTCTATTGATCATCCAATGGCCACATGAACTTTGTTTTTGTGTGACCTTTGGTAACATTTAGTCACACAGAGGATGCTTTAGGGGTGTATTTAGTCACATACAACTAAGCATAAAGTGACCAAAAGTGTGAATAACTGTGACCATATGATGTTCAAAGTGAAGGAATGTGTATTTTGTGTGACTATTGATCATCCAATGGCCACTTGAATTTTGTTTTTGTGTGGCCTTTGGTAGCATTTAGTCACACAAAGCAAGTTTGTTTTGGTTATTTAGTCATATACAAGTAAGCATAAAGTGGCCAAAAGTTTGAATAAGTATGACCATATGATGTTTAAAGTGAAGGAATGTGTATCTTGTATGACTATTGATCATCCAATGGCCACTATGATTTTTGGTTGTATTTAATGCGTAAGAGAATTCTAATGATCCCATGTTAGGAGCTTCTAACGGCTCGACATAGGAGTGAAGTAGGATCCTATAGAGTTAGGGAATATTGTACACGGCCCTACGGCTAGTATTAAGGAATATGACCCGTCATCCATGCAATTGTAACAAGCTATCAACCTGTAAAAGATATCTAGGGAGTAATGAAATCTAAGTAAACACAACTTCCCTCATCATTGTTTACACCAAATTAGTAAAATAGTTTCATTTTCATGTCTTTTATTTTATTTTCATTGCATTAGTAGTTGTTTGGGTTAGTTGGCTAGCAACTAATTCCGCCCACTCTTCTAAAACCCGAGATTTTTACTTGCTTTCATAAAATATAAAAAAAAAAAAAAATACAAAAAGAATCATCCCTCACCTCTAGACCTAGTTATTAGGCTTTCTAATCCTAGCGACACTATTCCTGAGTTGAACGATCAATCCCCCGGTACTTGTCACTATACTATACTTCAACGATCAAGTACACTGCCTGGTGGGGGTTGTAAGCTTCTCAAGATCCATTGAGAGGTAAAACCTTTTGTGAGGGTGCAATCCCACGCATCAAGTTTTTGGCGCCGCAGCCCGGGGAATAGTTATTGTCTAGGTTAGGATTTCTTTTTATTAGGTCTACTAGCTAGATTCCTTTCTAGTAAGATTTTATTTTTAGTTTTAGGTTTTCTTTAGTCTATCTTTTTCTTTGTGTGTTTGTTCGTAATTTTCATTGACTATTCTGTTCACCATTATGGAGAACGCGAATCCACCATACTACCGACCACAAAATTCACCCACTCCTAATAACATTTTGATGTTTAAACAACATGAAGATGAACCTATCTATGATGCATGGGCTCGTTTTAAATATTTACTCCAAAAAGTCCCTCATCATAAATTCGATCTGTGGTCCCAAATTGAAATATTTTACCATCGTGTCGACCACTATACAAAAATGGACATTGACCGTACCGCAGATGGGGACCTTTGGGGATTAAGTGCTGATGAAGCATGGGAAGCCATAGAGAATTGTGCCATACTCGCTAAGAAGACGGACAACCCAACAAACGTTGTTACGGATCAATTGATAGCAAGTTTAAAGGAAAAAGCAAGAAGTTTGTTTGGGGATAATAAGCCTATAGATGAGATACCTAGGTGCATGGAGTGGTTTTATTTCACCATAATACAAGATGAACACATAGGTAATCTAGATACAATGGAGGATGAGGTGGATAATCCAAGCCCACAAAGTACCCCACAAGTCCTACCATCATTTGAGGCACACACACCGCCCGTGACTTACCCGGAAGAAGTAGAAGAGACTATAGGAACCCCAATAGAGGTAGAACCCTTGGACCAAGGACAACTAGAGAATATAGGTTTTAACACTTGTAGTGATGACCTTTCTTTTAGTTCTAAGGAAGTTCCTAGTTTTGATGAACCGGAGCCTCAACCAAAACCATTACCTAATTTTCCATCATTAGATGTGAATTTAGGAATTGAAAAAGGTCCCGATCCACCCATCAAACCATATAGTCCGGGTAGTTTTACGTTGAAGGTAGTAGACTCTAAGCCTTGTATAGAGGAAGCTGGCATAGGAGTAAACCATGACCTTACATACTTATATCACCTGTTGGGAATTAAATAATCAGAAGAATCAGCATAAAGGCTTAAGGAAATACATCAAGTATGTTTCTATTGATAAAGCACAAAGCACGTTTCCACTGATGGATTCTGCTGAAGAAGGTTTCTGCTGATAGTGTTTCTGCTGATGGATTCTGCTGATGCTACTATGACTCATACAAACAGCTGTGTAGATAAGTACGACTTATTCTACTGATTCATATACTAGATAATATCTTTGTTGTAGTCATCAAATTGAACACTCCAAGTGAGTTGTAATCCTAGATACATGTTGTATCTTAATGACTGACATGATAAGTCATCATCTAGCTAGAATGAAGATTAGTCATAAGCTAGTAAATTAGATGAGTCATATAGATTGTAAAAGATCTTTCCTTGGACTATAAAAGGAAGATCTTAGATATGACTTATATACGTATGTGATAAGAGTGTGATATATAGAGATATACATAGAGAAAAACATTAGAACAAAACACAAGATTCCAGGTCTTTGTAACCCTAGTGATAGTGAAGATCACTCGTATTATTCTGAATAATATTGAATCGTTTGGTGAAATACTTTCATTGTTCTTTGTTCAATAAACATAAGCGTCACAGTTCCATTTCCAATAAACATTCTAAGTGTGGTTAAGTAGATTCCGCATACTTAATCATATTCATTCAAAGTATCATATTTACACATTACAAAGGTCCAACACCTCATAGTGTGTGATCAAATCAAGTGATCCTCTCAGTTGGTATCAGAGCTTCAAGGTTGATATCTTTGATTTAGAAGAAGAAATGGATACAGAATCTATTCAAACAAATGTTGCTACAAAGTTTCCAGTTCTCAAGCAGAATGAGTTTGAATTGTGGAGGTTAAGAATAGAACAGTTTTTCCAGGTGCAGGATTACACTCTCTGGGAAATCATTGAACATGGAAACTCTTTCAAACCCACAACCACTTTATCAACAGTTGAAGGTAGGGAAATTTCAGTTGTTCAAAGTATCCCTACAACTGCTGATGAAAGAATAAAGAAGAATGATCTCAAGGCCAGAAGCATGCTGATGATGACCATTCCAAATGATCAACTTATAAACTTCCGCAAATTCAAAGATGCCAGGTCATTATTTGAGGCAATTGTTGCAAGGTATGGAGGAAATGAAGCCACCAAGAAGACCCAGAAAACCCTTCTCAAGCAGCAGTTTGAAAATTTCTCATCAACCATGAATGAATCTCTTTACCACATGTTTACAAGACTACATAAAATTGTGAGTCAACTTGCTGTTCTTGGGGTTGACATACCTCAAGAAGATTTAAACTCAAAATTTCTGAGAAACTTACCAGAAGAGTGGGCTATGCATGTTGTTGTCTGGAAGAATAAACCAGACATAGACACTATGGATCTTATGGATTTGTATAGCAACTTTAAAATTGTGGAACAAGAAGTAAAGAAAACTGGTGTCTCTAGTTCATATACTGGGAACATGGCTTTTATGTCATCTCCTAGTATCTCAAACCCAGTTAAAGATGAAAAGGTTGATAGTGGAGCTGGTGCTGCTAGTTCATCAAGCAGTACCTTTGGTATATTGAATGAAAAGGCTTGTTGTGCCTTTTTCACAAGCCAGAATAATGGGTCCATGCTTACTCATGAAGATCTCTTAGAAATCAATGATGATGATTTAGAAGAGATGGACCTAAAATGGCAAATTTCTCTTCTTAGCATGAGGGCTAAAAAATTCTATCAGAGGACGGGGAAGAAACTCACCATCAGCAGCAATGATACTGCTGGTTTTGACAAGTCAAAGATAGAATGCTATAACTGTCATATGTTGGGGCACTTCTCAAGAGAATGTAGAAGGCCAAGGCAGCAAGATAGCAAGAATAGAAGTTTTGGAAGCAAGTCCAAGATAGGGGAATCAACCAATCCAAAGGCTATGGTAGCTATTGATGGATTAGGATTTGATTAGAGTTTTACAGCTGATGAAGAAGAAGTAGCTTCTCCTCAGACTGCTCTTATGGCTTTCTCAACAGAGGGACATTCATCAGCAGATACTGAAGATCAAGGATTCTCAGATAGTGAATGTTCAAGGCACATGATAGGCAACAAGTCTTATCTCTCAAATTTTCAATCAGTAGATGGAGGCTATGTTACCTTTGGAGGAAAAATTACTGGTAAAGGTACTATTAAAACCGGTAAATTAGATTTTGAAGATGTGTACTATGTGCAAGAGCTTAAGTATAATCTTTTTAGTGTCTCACAAATGTGTGACAAAAAGAACAAAGTTCTTTTTACTGACACTGAATGTCTTGTATTTTCTTCTGATTTTAAGATGCCTGATGAAAGTCAAGCACTTCTTAGAATTCCAAAAAAAGGCAACATGTACAGTGTTGATATGAAGAAAATTGTTCCAAAAGATTCTCTTACTTGTCTTATTGCTAAGGCCACATTGGATGAATCTATGAAATGGCATAGGAGGCTTGGTCATATTAACTTCAAAACCATAAGTAAGATTGTCAAAAATGGTTTGGTAAGAGGTTTACCTCAAAAACGATTTGAAAATGATCAAACATGCATTGCTTGTCTTAAAGGCAAACAACATAAAGCCACTTATAAGCCCAAAATTTTTAACTCTATCAATCAATCATTGTTTATGCTGCATATGGACTTATTTGGTCCTACAAATGTCAGGAGTTTGTTGCATAAGAGATATTGTCTAGTTATTACTGATGACTTTAGTAGATTTACATGGGTATTCTTTTTAAGAACTAAGGATGAGACTTCTAGCATCCTTAAGACCTTCATTACAGAGATAGAAAACCTAGTAAGCAAAAGAGTAAAAGTCATTAGATGTGATAATGGGACAGAATTTAAAAATATAGTTATGGATGATTTCTGCAAAGAAAAAGGTATTAAAAGAGAATTTAGTGTTGCAAGAACTCCACAACAGAATGGAGTTGCTGAAAGGAAAAATAGAACACTAATAGAAGCTGCTAGAACTATGTTAGCTGACTCTAAGTTGCCTATAACTTTTTGGGCAGAAGCAGTCAACACTGCTTGCTATGTTCAAAATAGAGTTTTAGTTGTAAAACCTCACAATAAGACATCATATGAACTTTTTAGAGGTAGAACTCCTGAAATAGGATTTCTTAGACCTTTTGGATGTCATGTGACAATTCTTAATACCTTAGACCATCTTGGAAAGTTTGATGGAAAAGCAGATGAAGGATTCTTAGTTGGATATTCTATCAATAGCAAAGCATTCAGAGTATACAACATGAGAACTAGAAGAGTAGAGGAAAATCTACATGTGAAGTTTTTGGAAAATAAAACCAATGTAGAAGGTCAAGGTCCCAAATGGCTATTTGATCTTGAAACTCTATCCAAATCAATGAATTATGTGCCTTTTGTTGCAGAAACTAATGAATTTTCAGGTTCACAAACTGCTGATGCAACAAATGGAGAAGGATTAGAGAAGGAGACAGATCAAGATTATGTGACGATGCCAATATGGACAAATACAAGTGTGGATTCAACTTCAATATATGGTGAATCTTCTTCTGGAAATTCTAAAGAAGATGTTGAAGATGAATACAAGGAAGAAAGAGCTAAGGAACAAGAGTTTCAAGTCAGAAGTAACACTGCTGTTTCTGCTGATAAGCAAATCGTTCCCACTGATAAGCAAAATGTTTCTGCTGATGAACCATCAGAAGAAACACAAGCAAATCTCTCAGACAATGAGGTGGATTTCAACAACCTTCCACCTGATTATCAAGTTCTTTATACTCCACACTCAAGGATTCACAAAGTCCACTCCCTGGACAATGTAATTGGAGATGTACAATCAAGAGTAAAGACAAGACAACAATTGATGTCTTCAGATCAACAAGGGCTTCTTGATGCCCTTTATGCTTCAAAACAGCATGAGTTTTCAAACTCTTGCTTGTTTGTATGTTTTCTCTCACAAGATGAACCAAAGAATATTCATAAAGCCCTAGAGAATTCAAGCTGGTTAGAGGCTATGCAAGAGGAGCTTCTTCAGTTTAAGATTCAAAAGGTTTGGGTGCTAGTTGATTTACCAAGTGGTGTAAGGGTAATTGGCACTAGATGGGTTTTTAGGAATAAAAGGGATGAAAGGGGCATAGTGATAAGAAATAAAGCTAGATTAGTAGCTCAAGGGTACACACAAGAAGAAGAGATAGACTATGAAGAAGTTTTTGCTCCAGTAGCAAGGATTGAAGCCATTAGACTCTTTTTGGCTTATGCTTCATTTATGGGCTTCACAGTTTATCAAATGGATGTCAAGAGTGCTTTCTTATATGGTACTATTGAAGAGGAGGTGTATGTCTCACAACCTCCTGGTTTTGTTGATCCTGACCATCCAGACAAAGTGTACAAGGTTGTTAAAGCTCTATATGGCCTACATCAGGCACCAAGAGCTTGGTATGAAACACTGGCTTCCTACTTAATTTCAAATGGATTTCAAAGAGGCAAGATAGATCAGATACTTTTCACCAAGAAGCATAAGAAGGATCTTTTGCTAGTTCAAGTGTATGTGGATGATATCATCTTTGGATCTACAAGGAAGGAGATGTGTTTGGAGTTTGAGAAGCTTATGCACAATAAGTTTCAGATGAGTTCCATGGGGGAACTTACATTCTTTTTGGGTCTGCAGGTTAAACAATCAAGAGAAGGAATCTTTATTAGTCAAGACAAATATGTTGTAGAGATTCTTAGAAAGTTTCAATTTGCTGATTCCAAAACAGCAAGCACACCAATTGATCCTGAGTAGACACTTCTTAAAGATGTAGAAGGAACTAATGTGGATGTACACACATACAAATCTATGATAGGTTCTTTGATGTATCTTACATCATCAAGACCTGATATCATGTTCTCTGTTTGTGCTTGTGCAAGATATCAAGTAACTCCTAAGGTTTCTCATTTAACAGCAGTCCAGAGAATTTTTAGATATCTCAAGGGTCAACCTAGGTTGGGTCTGTGGTATTCTAAGGAGTCATCTTTTGACTTGGTAGCATACTCAGATAGTGATTATGCTGGTGCTAGCTTGGACAGAAAGTCAACAACTGGAGGATGTCAATTCCTTGGATGTAGACTTATCTCATGGCAGTGTAAGAAGCAGACAATGGTGGCTACTTCAACAACTGAAGCTGAATATGTAGCTGCTGCAAATTGTTGTGGTCAAGTTCTATGGCTTCAAAACCAACTTCTTGATTATGGGTACAATTTCTTACATACCATTATTCATATTGATAATAGTAGTACAATTTGCATTATTAAAAATCCAGTGCAACATTCTAAAACAAAACACATTGAAATTAGACATCATTTTATTAGAGATTGCAATGAAAAGAGGTTAATTCAAGTAATGAAAATTGCTTCAGAACAAAACTTTGCAGATCTTCTTACAAAAGCTTTTGATGTTGGAAGATTTTAGTACTTGGTAGCAGGTATTGGAATGCTTAATCTTTAAAAATTTTCAATATAATGTGTTCTTGTATATAGATTTTGTTAATGCATCTAACTTTGTCATCTAAAACTACTATTACCAATTTAAAGTTATTCATACAGTTAGTTCTATGATTATTCTAATTCAAGACAAGTACTTTGTACTTTGTTCTTTTGGTTTTAGACTAACAGTTTCAGGTATGAATGTTTGAGCTCAAAGGCTATTTCAAGTGAAATCTATGATCATTGCTGCTGAATGCTGATCATTACTGCTGATGTAATAGGTTCATAATAGAAAGAGTTTGGGATTTCAAAACTCCTTAAAACTTCTTTCTTGGAACCGGATTATGATGTTTCACATTGAATTGATGATTTAGTTGATCAGGTAATAACTGATACAACTCACTTTCTATAATTTTATACTCTCAAGTATAATGTGACTAATCTATGAATATCTGATAGAAAGAACAGCGAGCAAAAGTGAATCTAACAATTGTGTTAGAGGTAACAAATGCCACGAGCTGGAAACCCTGTAAAGAAAGCCTTTTGAATAGGTTTATCTGTACACAGGCAGTTATTTATAACTGAAAACATTGGTTCTCACACAACCAGAGGTTGCTTTAAACCAAAATTTTGATTAAGTGTTAGTTACCACACTTAATCCCTTCAAAATGGTTGTAAGCAGTATGATTTTTCATAATAAAATCATATACATACTGCTAAGGCAAAAGTTTCTTAAAAGGATTTTCGAAAGATGACTTTAAAAACCATCAACAGATGGACCATGAGTCAAAAACGTCCATTGAATCACCTCTCATAGGAGTTAACACACCTAGAAGTGATGAGGGCAGAATCTTAAACTCTTAAGGAATTGATGGCTTCATGTACAAATTGTCTGAAAACATGGAAATTGCTAGATCAGATAATATGATTGTGAGAGATCTTCCAAACAGGGGAGGAAATTGCTCAGGAGAGAAATAAATCTCAGGGGAGGTTACAAAAGCCCTTTAAAGGAAGATTAACCAAAGAAAAAGAAGGAAAAGATAAGAGCATACAAGATGATGACATGGTTTCTACTGATAAAGAACAAGAACAAAGCTGATAGGAGAAAGTTCTATCTAGATCAAAAGATGAAAGGTTTCAAGTTCAGTTCACTACGTTTGTTCATCACTTCCAAAGACATGCTGAAAGATGATTTCTACTTCTTGGAACAAGCATCCAAGATACACAGCATCATTGCCTCTTATAATTCTTCAAGTTGAATATTGCACCATCTTTTAGTCCAAGATTGGAGCAAAGAACAGAAAGCTGATGAGTTACAGAGAAAGACATTCAATCACTCAAAAGAGAAGAAAGTTCAGATCACAGTCTGACAATGAAGTGTTTGAAAGATCTTCACAAAGTCCTCATTTAATTCAGAAAAACATGTTTGAATGTAATTCACATGTTTAGGGGAGGATTGTTGGGAATTAAATAATCAGAAGAATCAGCATAAAGGCTTAAGGAAATACATCAAGTATGTTTCTGCTGATAAAGCACAAAGCACGTTTCCACTGATGGATTCTGCTGAAGAAGGTTTCTACTGATAGTGTTTCTGCTGATGTATTCTGCTGGTGCTACTATGACTCATACAAACAGCTGTGTAGATAAGTACGACTTATTCTACTGATTCATATACTAGATAATATATTTATTGTAGTCATCAAATTGAACACTCCAAGTGAGTTGTAATCCTAGATACATGTTGTATCTTAATGACTGACATGATAAGTCATCATCTAGCTAGAATGAAGATTAGTCATAAGCTAGTAAATTAGATGAGTCATATAGATTGTAAAAGATCTTTCCTTGGACTATAAAAGGAAGATCTTAGATATGACTTATATACGTATGTGATAAGAGTGTGATATATAGAGATATACATAGAGAAAAACATTAGAACAAAACACAAGATTCAAGGTCTTTGTAACCCTAGTGATAGTGAAGATCACTCGTATTATTCTGAATAATATTGAATCGTTTGGTGAAATACTTTCATTGTTCTTTGTTCAATAAACACAAGCGTCACAGTTCCATTTCCAATAAATATTCTAAGTGTGGTTAAGTAGATTCCGCATACTTAATCATATTCATTCAAAGTATCATATTTACACATTACAAAGGTCCAACACCTCATAGTGTGTGGTCAAATCAAGTGATCCTCTCATCACCCATTAATGATTGATCACAAGACACATTATGGGTTTAAACCGGGTTTATTAGGTCAAGATGGATTCCCAACTAGGAGTCTCTCAAATTTGATAGAAGATGATCCCTTTTTAGGAGTAAACTTCAACTCACCCATTGACCAAAGTGAACTAGGTAAGGTTATGATGATAGGGGCACACCCCTTTGAGCATATAATTCATCCACCACACTTTCCTCACGGGGCATATTTCCACCCTAAGGGTGTGTATCGCTACTTCCACCCGCACTTAATCCTAAGTGTGGGGAAACCTCCCCTATTTCTGTTAAATAAGGGTAGAGTCAGGCTCGTGACTCGAACAAAAACAAGCACTTCTTAGGAGGCAACCCAAGCCCGTTTTATTTGTTTTAATTGTTTGTTTGTTTGTTAGTTTGATTTTATTTGTTTCCTTATGCGTGTTTTATTTTTATTGTTGGTACATCATGTTTTAAACTAAAATTGTGAAAATGCTTTATTTTGTCATTTAACTTCGTCTTAACTTCATATAAAGGTAGTTTGCAAAAGCTAAGTGTAAGGGGAAACCCCAAATTTGTTTATAAGAACAAAAATTGATCATGATTCGCCACAATACTAAATGAACATGTGTATTAGTATTTGCTAGAGTCAAATGCTTGTATCGAGTCATAATGATGTTTTGCAGGATTTTCTACGAAGTAGGACATAAGTTTTTCCAAAAATTTTCCGGAAACTTAACGTAAAGATTTCTGCAGGTCACTTCTGACGGCGTCAAGAATTAATACCTGACGGCGTCATGTGTAAAATTCTGGAAATTTTGCGAGTTTTGTTTTTCTAATGTAGTCTTAAAGTTTTTGTTAATTCTTTAGTTTCATAAACTCCAGGAAATCTGCAAACATTCATTCCACAAGCATTATATCTTAAATTTCTTTCTAGGACTTGTTAGTATATATAGATTGCCGCCGATTTTACGCGAGGTTGCCTTGATTGTTTTCCCAGGTTTAACATGTTATATATTGTTAGGAATACAATTATTCCTATAGAAGACTCGGTCACCTAATTATTGTAATAGCATTGAGTTAGCTCGTAGTTAGTTTAGTTATTAGTTTGAAGTAGATTAAGGAACATCGTGGAAGAAGGACGGGTCTTTACCCACTGTATGCCTGATCCACAGCCCGGGTGTGGGCGTTTTATTATTTGTTTGTTAGGTAGTATAAATACCCCTCTCCACATGTGGAGAGGGTTGGACCTTCTCATTAATCTCAATCTAATATTGCAAGTTTTCTCTCAAGGTTCCATTCTTTCTTTCTTTCTCTTCTACACCTTAATCCATACGCCAACACAACCACAAGTACTTCATGTTTGTGACTTAATTTGTATCCTACAATTGGTATCAAGAGCCAAGGTTTCATCTTAGGGCCTTGGTGAATCTTATTTGGTGTGGTTTGTGTGGTTTTATGAGTTAGTAGTGTTTTTCTTGAAAATATCTTAGTGTGAATTATCTAGGGTTAGTTGACATGTTAGAGGTGTACTTATATGATCATTTGGAGTAGGGTTACATTATTTCTCAGTTGGTTTTGCTATTTCACACGTATTTGTGAAGATTGGATTGGGTTTAGGTCGAATTTCTTAGTTGCGATTAGCTATACTGTTTCATTGCTTATCTGCGGTTTGCTCCAGAGTTTTGTGGTTAGTTGTCTGCGATTACTATTTTGGGTTAATGGACAAAACGCAAGGATAGTGACAGATTTGGACTATTGTTGACTGCGACTAGTTCCTGCGGTTAGGTGGTCTGCTTTTAGTTTCTGTGGTTTGCTTTTCTTGCGGTTACTAGACTTGCGGTTTTGATTATTCTGCGGTTTTCTTCTTGCTGTGGTTAGTGCCTTGCGTGTAACTCACCTTGTGGTTTGTGTACTCTGCGGTTAGTTGCTTCCTGCGGTTAACTCATCTTGTGATTACCTCTCCTTATGGTTACCTGTTCTGCGGTTAACTTTCCCTGCGATTTGCTCACCTTGCGTTTAACTCCTCCTGCGACTTGTGCATCTTGTTGTGGCTAACTCCTACGCTGCGGTTAGGTGGTTTAGGTTGCGACTTTCTCTAATTGTTTGGCAAGTTACTAAGTGATGAGATTCATGTGATAGGTTAATCATTTTGGAATTCGTGAATTGTTGTAACTTCAGTCGTTTCAATTAATCTAATTGTGATCCGACGTTGTGAGTTAATCTTTACGACTTGACTAATCTCAATTGGATATATTGCAACTTGACTTGTCACAACTTAACACTTGATGCAAACTGTGACTCATCTGGTATCTCTCTTTTAGTTTAATCTGCTGAATATATCTTTTGGTTTCTTTTGTTGACTTTAGTAAAATCCCTAGAAAGAATCATTTCTCGGTTTAAGTCACAAAAGCTGTAAAATCCCGTTTGAAGACTATGAGATGTCGACAGTCTCAGATGACATTCAAGCTGCTGGGTCCGACACCCGACCTCCGATGCTAGACAGGACAGATTATGAATCATGGGCATAAAGAATCAGATTGTATTGCTTGGGTAACGAAAATGGTGAGAACATTCTGCGATCTATCGATGAAGGTCCTATGCAGATGGGTACAACCAGAGATGCTATCTCCACGGCTGAGGATGGTTCTGTCGTTCAGGGAATTGATAGACCACGCACTTTTAATGATCTCACTGATGTTGAAAAGAAGCGCTATGATGCTGACATTCGAGCCTCCAACATCGTGATACAAGGGTTACCCAAAGATGTGTACAAGCTTATCAACTTCAACACTGAAGCCAAAGCTGTGTGGGACAATGTCAAAATGCTTCTGTCCGGATCGGAGCTGACCAAAGAAGACCGTGAATCTCAATTGTATGATGAATTTGAGCATTTCAAAATGAATCCTGGTGAAAACATTACCGACTACTATGTCAGATTTCACAAGCTGGTTAATGACATGAGAATGATCAGAATGACAATGCCCAACATTCAACTCAACTCTAAGTTTGTGAACAACATGTCACCTGAGTGGGATCGTTTTGTCACAGCAGTCAAGCTCAACAAAGGATTGAGAAATACAAACTATGAACAATTGTTTGCTTATCTACAACAACATGAGAAGAATGCTGCATATGATTGTCTATTGAGAGAGAAGCTCAATCCATCTATCACCAATGACTCACTTACTTTCATGACTAGTATGGTGCCAACCACTCAACCTGTGTCATCAATGGATCACTCATCTCTTTAGTCAACAACTGCCATGAATACTCACCTCGATTCAGGATACTCTCATACTGATAAGATGATTGACAATCTTTCCAATCAAGTGTCTCTAATGGTTCAACATTTCAGGGCTGCACTCCCATCCTCCAACAATCAACTCAGAACTTCCTCCAATCTACGTAATCAGGCTATT
Organism: Artemisia argyi; assembly: GCA_030686995.1. Taxonomy (NCBI): domain Eukaryota; kingdom Viridiplantae; phylum Streptophyta; class Magnoliopsida; order Asterales; family Asteraceae; genus Artemisia; species Artemisia argyi. The sequence continues at coordinate 59,768,621 of CM060677.1, read as the reverse complement.
GTAGAAGACGGAAAAGTAATGGTGCAAAACGTTCAGGGAAGACAGAATGTGAATCAAAGGAATGTTGTGCGGGGTAATTTTTAGAACAGAGATGGAAATGTGAATCAGGGACAAGGAAGGCAACCAAAATGTTACAACTGTGGGGGTTTAGGTCACATTGCCAAAAACTGAACTCAACCAAAACGTCCTCAAAACTCAAACTACTTTAAGGACAAAATGTTGCTCATGCAAGATCAAGAGAATGGAGTTGTGCTTAGTGAGGAAGAATTGGCATTTCTTGCTGGGGATGATGGAAAGACATTTGATGATGATGTGGATGAACAACCAGTTCAGGACTTAGCTCTTAATGATCTAAACATCTTCCAAGCAGAAGATTGTGATGCTTTCGACTCAGATGTTGATGACGAACCCACTGCTCAGACAATCTTCATGGCAAATTTATCATCTGTTGTCTCACCCACACAACAATCTGATCGATCCAAATCATCCATCATATCTGAGGTACTAAAATTATATGATATATGTGCTAACAATGATGAACAAAAGACCGTCAATGATATACGACAAAATAATGTTCGTGAATCAAATGAGGCTGAATTGGAAACCATTAATGTGTTCCCAACTGAGCAACATTCGGATCATGACAATATTTCTGACGTATCTTGTGGAAAGTCTTCTGTTGTAAGTGATAATGATGTAATGCACGAACAAATGATATATAATGAAGTACAACAAACTGACGTTGTTGAATTAGATACTGCAAATTTGGGAAATAGCAATATTGTCCCATATGAACAATATGTAAAACACAACGTCGAGTCTGTTGTATCAAGTAATATATCCTCTGCTGATGTCGATATGTGTGAATTGGATGAGTACACTGTTGTTGCACCTGATTACACCCTAACCACTAGGATAAATACTCTTAAGGATCAAGTAAGGTTCTATGAACAACGTGCAAAATTTGAGCTAACAGAACGTGAACAAAAAATGGAATGGCAAATGCATGCTTACATCACTGAACAAAATTTAAAGAAAATGGCCTTTAAACAAGAGATTAAATCTTTTCAAAATCAACTTGATTGTGTTCTTAAGGAAAAACAGGAAATTCAGGATAGTTTAAATTTCCTAAAATGTGAATTTCAAGAAAAGGAAAAGAAACTATTAAACGAATTTGCCAACCTTAAGCAGTTGAAAAACAAACTTGAAAACAAGTTGTATGTTCAAGGCCAAACATGTCAAACAACTTAAATGATGGAAAAGCACATTAAACTACGAGATAAGCATAGTGATAAGGATTTAGGATTGCCTAAAACAAATTTCCTTAAGAGCGTTAGAGCCTCTCAACCTGCCCTCTATGATGCTAAGGTTATGCTTACTCCCAACCATGAACCACCAAATAGTTGGTCCGATAAAGAATTGGATGAAGTTGATTCTGCCGATAGAGAGAGATTTGATAAAAAAAAATGAAGGATCCAAAGTGCATTAAACACTGAGTCATTGTTAAGCCCCATGATTATTATGAACAAAACCGAGTGACTGTTTTTGCACCTCAAACTAAGTTAACACCAGAACAGGTATTTTGGCCTTTAGACATTGAGAAAATGAAAGCTTTGGAAATTAAGGCCAAGACATCCCAAAAGTTAGCTACCCCAATGGTGTATCCCCCCAATACAACGATGCACTTAGTTCAGTTGTCACTTCCCACACAATGTAAAACTCTTATTAGCATTTATGTCCTGTGTCAAATGTTCACTGATTTTGATAAAACATGCAAAAAGAGAATCACACCAACGGGAATCACTGAGGGTGAACGGGGATTTGAGCTAACCAAAGAGTGTTACTTAACTGAAGTCATCCCATTTTTTAAACTAATCAAAGAACATTTTGAGGGTTTACGACAATCCCTTGATGTTGAGCTTAAGGAAATGAAAGAAGTGTTTAAAAATGTGGAAAACAAGTGTAAACAAAAAGCAATAGATCTTCAGCATAGTGAAATTGCCAGAAAAAATATTCTCATCATGAATGACAACTTGATTGCTAAATGTATTACACAAGATATATTTTACACTGTTATAGATTCTTCTCTTAATGCTTGTCAGTTTCATGAAATGTCTATTGCTTTGAATAACCTTCACAATCGTGTTGTTGAGCTTGAGGGGGAGAATTTGAAATTGCTTGAAAAAATTCAAAATGATGATCATGACAACATGGTCAAGCATCTTTCTAAACTAGAAGCTGATAATCTTAACTTACAATTAAAATATGAACATTTAGAAGAAAAAATGAAAATATCAAAGGCCAAGACATATTCTGATGCTCCGGAATTTGATGCATATTTTGAATTAGCAAAAAGGGATGAAAAAATTCAAGCTTACACGAACACGATCAGGTTATTGAGGGCTCAAATTGCCCAATTGAAGTCTCCTGTGAATGCTGTGATCGACACCCATAAACCAATGTCTGCAGATTCTCATAACTTTCAACTTCAAAACACAATCAACTTACTTAAACATGAAAATGATTGTTTTCAAGCTGAAAATTCTAAAGTTAAACAACATTACAAAGAGTTATATGATTCTATCAAGATCACTCGTGATAAAACCAATGAAAAAATAACCTCTTTGCTTAATGAAGTTGAGAATCTAAAGACAAAGGTGAAAGGGAAAATGCCGATGAATGAAAGTGACAATATCAATTCTATGGTTTGTAATTGTAAAAAGTATGCACGTGAGGCTGTTTTCATTCCTCTTCCCCTTAAGAACAATGAACTAGTCCATAGTGATTACCTTAGACATCTTAAGAACTGCCTTGACATGACCCGTGAAACCATTGAAGAAGATAGAATGGTAAGACAATCTGATAACTCCCTATCGGATGTTTGCTTTCATACCAAGCGGTCACAAGAGTTGTTAGAATATGCCATAGGTACATGTCCCAAGATTCCCAACATGCGTGATAAAAATGGCACATTCTCATCTAGGAATTGAAGAAGCATGTTACTTTTGATAAACCTTTGGCTAGTTCTGATCATAGCACATCACCACCTAAAAACCAAACAACTGTGCAACAATCTAATGTTCCCATCGTCAATTCTACAGGAGTAATCAATGTCACTAAAGCTAGCGGGTCAAAGCCTAAAGGCAATACAAGGAATGATAGGACTTCGCCTGCTAAGAGTGATCAAGGGAAGAAAGTAGAAGACCACCTTAGGAATAATAAGATTGATTTGAATGAAAAGAATCGTGTTGATTCTAGTATTTGCGTTAATCGTACTGTAATTAATTCGAATTCTAATGCGACTTGTAAGACTTGAAATGGTTGTTTAATTTTTGGTAATCATGATGAATGTGTTGTGTCGTTTTTGAAATCATCTTATAAATCCCCAGTTAAATTTGCTAAGACACACAAACTGGAGAACAATACTTGGAAGGCAACAGGAAAAGTTTTTAGCAAAGTAGGATATCAATGGAAACCTACTGGAAGAAAATTCACTCTAGGAAACCAGTGCCCATTTACTTACATGCCCGACCCTAAGTCTTTAGAGGTTAAAAGATGGAAGGCTACTGGTAGAAAATTTCCTTTAGTGACCCAATGCCTTGATAGCAAGACACCCATTTCCAGTGGCATCGGTTCATCTGTGAGAACCAATGAAAATACTGATCATGTATCTCTTAAGTATGCCTGTGCTAACCTATTGGATCCCAATTACACTTGGGGATCCATGTTTTTCAGTTATCCATATCTGTCTGGTTTCAAATGCAGGTCGTACAAATCATCCTGTGGTATTTGGACTCAGGCTCCTCAAAACATATGACTGGGGATCGCTCTCAGCTCGGAAATTTCGTGAAAAAGTTTATCGAGACAGTTAGATTCGGAAATGACCACTTTGGGGCTATTATGGGGTATGGTGATTATGTGTTTGGTGATAGCATGATTTCAAGAGTTTACTATGTGGAAGGACTTGGGTACAACTTATTCTCAGTTGGACAATTCTGTGACTCTGATCTCGAAGTGGCCTTCAGAAAACACACATGTTTTGTTAGAGAATTGGATAGAGTAGATCTACTTAAGGGAAGTCGTGGTACAAATTTATATACCATCTCTATTGAAGACATGATGCGGTCCTCTCCCATTTGGTTACTTTCTCAGGCCTCAAAGAGCAAATCGTGGTTATGGCACCGTCGTTTGAACCACTTGAACTTCGGCACCATAAATGAACTTTCTCGTAAAGATCCTGTACGAGGCATGCCTAGATTGAAGTATGAAAAAGATCATCTCTGCTCATCATGTCAATTGGGTAAAACAAGAAACAAACTCATAAACCAAAACCCACCAACTCCAACACTGAAGTACTCCATACCCTTCACATGGATCTATGCGGACCCATGAGAGTGCAAAGCTTCAATGGGAAAAGATATGTTCTTGTTATTGTGGATGATTATTCACGATTCACATGGGTGAAATTTTTAAGATCCAAGGATGAAACTCCCGATATCATTATCAAAATCATCAAGCAGTTGCAAGTAAGGCTCAACAAAACTGTTAGAATCATTTGCACTGTCAATGGAACTGAGTTTGTTAATCAACAACTCACACAATTCTATGAAAGTATCGGCATAAGTCATCAGAAGAGCATTCCTCGAACTCCTCAACAAAATGGAGTCGTTGAAAGACGGAATTGTACTCTAGTTGAAGCTGCCCGCACTATGCTGATATTTTCAAAGACACCAATGTTTCTATGGGCTGAAGCTATTGCTATTGCATGTTATGCTCAAAATCGATCTTTGATTCATCCTCTTCACAACAAGATACCTTATGAGCTTGTGCATCTCAAAAAGCCTGATCTCTCTTTTCTTCGAGTATTTGGTGCCCTGTGCTACCCAACTAACGATAGTGAAGACTTAGGGAAGCTTAAAGCTAAGGCTGATATTGGGGTATTCGTCAGATATGCGCCAGATCGAAAAGGGTACCGAATCTTCAACAAAAGAACTAGACAAATCATGGAAACAATCCATGTCACGTTTGATGAGCTGACAGAGCATACGGCTTCAGGACACACCAGTTCTGAACCCTCTCATAACCTTTTATCTCCTGGACCAATAAGTTCAGGACTTGTACAGAACTCCTGCCATGTCACTCCTTATGTTCCTCCCACGAGTGAAGATTTGAAAAAGTTATTTGATCCTATGTTTGATGAGTACTTCGAGCCACAGCCACCTCATGAACCGGTACAGCCGGCTGTCGAACCTAATATTATGGCTGTGAATGCACCTCATAATACAAATGGTCCATCTGTCTCTATCTCTATTGATCTGGATGCACCAGAATGTAGCAACACTCAAAATGAATCAAATATACAATCGTCTTCTGAACACCAAGGAGTAACATCTGATAACACATGGGAAGTCAATCCTTTTGCACCACCTGCGGAAGAACCATTTGAAAATGTTTTTGCACCTGAATCCTCCAATGAAGCATCTTCCTCAGAAGAGTCAAACAATGCTATATCAGTTCACTATCCTCAACCTCATGAACATCTCAGAAAATGGACGAATGATCACCCTATTGACAACATCATAGGAAACCCCTCACGACCTGTGTCCACCAGAAAACAACTTGATGCCTTGTGGTGTTTCTTCAACTCAGTTTTATCCAAAATCAAGCCCAAAGACTTCAAGGATGCCCTTACGAAGGTATCTTGGTTCACCGTAATGCAAGAAGAAATCCATGAGTTTGATCGTCTTGATGTATGGGAATTAGTACCGCCACCTGAATGCGCAATGATCATTGTTCTCAAATGGATTTTTAAAGTTAAGCTTGATGAGCATGGGGATGTGTTAAAAAACAAGGCTCATTTAGTTGCGAAAGGATACAGTCAACAAGAGGGTATTGACTTTGAAGAATCATTTGCACCTGTCGCTTGTATCGAGGCCATTAGCATCTTTCTTGCCAATGCTGCCAGCAGTAAAATGATTGTTTATCAAATGGATGTTAAAACTGCCTTCCTGAATGGGGACTTAAAGGAGGTGGTTTATGTAACTCAACCTGAAGGTTTTGTGGACCCAGAAAGACCTAATCATGTATATCGCTTAAAGAAGGCACTCTATGGTCTCAAACAGGCTCCGAGAGCTTGGTACGACACACTTTCCAAGTTTCTTCTTGCAAATCGATTCACCAAGGGTGTAGTGGATCCTACCTTGTTCACTCGGAAGACTGGAAACAACCTTCTTCACGTTCAAATCTATGTTGATGATATCATCTTTGCATCGTCTGATTCCAAGGAATGTGATCGGTTTGCTACAGAAATGAGTTCCAAGTTTCAAATGTCTATGATGGGACAAATGTCTTTCTTCTTGGGGTTACAAATCTCACAAAACCCTAGCGGCATCTTTATCAATCAAGCCAAATATGCTAGTGACATCATCAAGAAGTTTGGCTTTGATTCAAGTGACACAGTTAATACACCCATGGTTGAAAGATCCAAACTCGATGACGACTCAGCTAGAGTTACCATTGATCAGACCAAATACAGAAGCATGATTGGTTCTCTCATGTACCTCACAGCAAGTAGGCCAGACCTTCTTTTCGCCGTATGCATGTGCGCTAGATATCAATCCAAGCCCACGAAAAAGCACTTGGAAGCTGTCAAGAGAATCTTCAGATATCTCCAAGGGACAATCCATATGGGTCTTTGGTACCCTAAAGACAATGCAATGGCTCTCATGGCCTACTCAGATGCTGATCATGCGGGGTGTCAAGATACTCGCAGAAGTACTTCAGGAGGTGCTCAATTCTTGGGTGAGAAACTTGTCAGCTGGTCATCCAAAAAGCAGATGTGCACTTCAATTTCATCCACAGAAGCTGAATATATAGCCATGTCCTCGTGCTGTGCTCAAATTTTGTGGATGAGATCACAACTATCAGATTATGGGTATGATTTTAACAAAATCTCAATGTATTGTGATGACAAAAGTGCCATTGCCCTGTGCTGCAACAATGTTCATCATTCCAGAGCCAAGCATATAGACATTCGTCATCACTTCATCAGATAACAAGTAGAGAAAGGGATAGTGGAACTCTACTTCGTGAGAACGGAGTTTCAGCTGGCTGATATATTCACAAAGGCTCTTTCTCGGGAAAGATTTCAGTTCATTCTCCCATGTTTTGGGATGAAGAGCCTGTTGGGTCACTGAATTCCCCAGTCTTCTTCTAACAAGGATTTGAACGTAAAATAACCTAAGTGTAAACAAGTCACTGAGTGAACAGTAACTCAGTGAGTCATCTGAGGATGCCTAGACCGAGCCTAAGAAGAAAGGTTCTCCATTCAGTGAGGCGAAACTCAGTGAGTGTGATCTAAGCCAAGAAGAAAGTGATGGGTTCAGTGAGGATGACAATAACTCACTGAACCCCAAGACTCCTCAACAACTATCATGGTACTGAAGACTGAAGTTTTGGCGGGACTGGGCAGGAAAGTTTGATCTGTTTCACTAAAGTGCTTTATGACTTTAAGGTCAACCTTTCCCCAAATGGTTAAAACCAGGCTGTCATCAGAAAGTGCCTTTTGGACTTAACCCAAAGATGCTTCCCAAGTCAGAGAATAAAATCTATCAAGATTTTATTTAGGAACACTTAGGTCCATTGTATAATAGGGTTGTTCACATTTGTGTATAAATAGGTAGCATAAGTGAGGAGTAAAAGTTGACAAGTTTGTGCAATTAATGCAAAGCATTCACAAACCACTTTTACTCATCCAAAGAACAACATAACCCCTGAGATAGCTCAGTGGGTCCTAAAAGTTGTCACTCAACATTGTTTGAGTTTAGTGAGGAGTCAATACCGCACTTGTCATTTTCAATCCCAAGTGTTATTCCGCAAACACTTGGGTACGATTCTTTTTGATTTAACTTCTAATAAAGAATTAAACGTTGAAAAATATTGTCTCTTATGTTTACGTTGCTTTATTGTTAATCATTTATACATCTTTGTTAAAAGTCATACAACTTGGTTACTTTAGTTTTTAGTTACTGTTAACCAAGTAAAAGGGACCAAAAAGTGGTATCACTGCCTCTGATTTGTAAAACTTAAACCTGTTTTCAAAACTTAAGAATGCTCAAGTTTTTAAAATCAAGATCCCACTATGACTGACATAGATGTTCCCCAACTTGTCGACAAAAAGGGTGGAAGTTATTCAGCAACAGCCCCTCGACTAGAAGTTGGAAAATTTAATAAGTGGAAAAAGCGAATGCTTTGCTACTTAACTGGGATGGAACCATATTACATTAAGTTGATTAATGATGGTCCATATGTCCCAACAACTGCCCAAGGTTTAATCAAACATGAAGCTCAGTGGACCCCAGATGAAAGGAGGGTGGTCAATCAAGACCAGCGCTTGAAAAGCATCATTATATCATGCCGTCCTGATGATATAATGGAATCAGTGATCAACTGTCCCACTACCCAGCAGACATGGATTGACCTGGTTCATAGCTATGAAGGGCCTTCTGATTCCAAAGAGAATACAATCATGGACCTGAAGCTTGAATTCAATACCTTCAGGGCCAAGGATTCTGAAAGTCTCTCTGAGACTTATACTCGTTATAAGACCCTCCTGAATGAGCTGACCAATGATGGTGTTATACTGTCAAAATATGAGATCAACGTTGGTTTTGTCAATAGTCTCCCTGAGAAGTGGTTAAACTTCTCTCAGGGATTGAGAAATGTAAACCACATTCAGAACCTTGAGCTCCCTGCCATCTATGGGAAGTTTGTCTATGAGGACAATCTTATCACCAGGAGATACCCTGGTAAAGCTCAGGAGACCAAAAAGGCCTTGACAATTTCACCCATATCAATTGCTTTCTATTCAAAAGGTGTTGTGCAGGATTTTCAGGATGGATCTGATGATGAGGTTGACCAAAGATCCAGTGAAGAGTACCTAAATGATCTTCAAATTGAATTTCATGAAAGGGCACTCCTTGCTAATTCAAAAAGGTTCTTTAAGAAAAACAAATTCCCTTCAAAAGCAAATGAGAACACTGAATGTTTCAAATGTGGCAAAATGGGCCATTTTGCTAAAGATTGTTTTTCAAAAACAACCTCAGAACCATCTTTCAAATTTTCAGGAAATAACTCTTTTTCAGGCCCCAGCAAATTTCAACCAAAAATGCTTCAGTCTAGTCAAAGATTTGAAAAAGTCCCTCAAATTGACTTTAAAGCCAAGTACAGAAAGGCAAAAGCTAAACTTGCCCTTCTTGAATCATCCTCAACAGTCTCTCAGCCTCCTCAGGCTCCAAAGCCTACTCAAGCCAAGAACAAAGGGCTTGTTGCTGAAACATATGAATGGGATGAGGTTGAAGTGTCTTCTGATGATGATGAAGTTCACATCAGTGCCCTGATGGCTCTATCAGATGACAACAAGCTTGCTGTGGGGAAGAGTCATGCAAGAAATGGTGAATGGGTTAACATCACTATGAGGAAGGTAAACCTTTTACTTTCTATGGATGATAATGATGATTGGAAATCTTACTTAGATTATATTAATGTTGATCTTAAGTATGTTGAAGAGCAAAGACTTATTTTGTTTTCAAAATTTAACAAACTGAGTTTTGAATTAAATCAGAGTAGAGATGAACTACTTGCTTTGAAATAAGCCAAGCTTGAAAGTGTTACACTTCAAATTTAAAACTCTGAACTAGTAAAACAAAATCAAGCTCATCAGGAAGAACTTAATAAAGAAAAGGAGGTTATTTGGAAATGGAATCAGAAAAACCCCAAACTTTATGAAACACTGAGTCTCACACCCAGCTCCAAAAAGGCTGGTTTTGGTGATGATCAACTCACTGAAGTTTCAGGGGAGAGTAGCCATTCAACAACTTTTCTGTTAGCTAACATACTTTCTAGCAAAGAACTTGCTCCTAAACCCAGTGATTGGATTGAAAGAAACAATCCTGACAGTAAAATGCCAAATTTTAATACTGGAAGAATCCTGGAGCCTGAAAGTCAGTCTATCAAGGAGCTGCTAGGAGTCACTGATGAACTTAGTCCTACTGAGTCCATCACTGAGTCTAAGTCTGATTCACCACTCCCTCCACTGAAACAACTTCAGGGAGCTGAACCCAATTCTGACCTTGCACCATTAGTCTATCAACCACATTCTCCCAAAGAGAAATCAGGGTTAGGAGAGACTATTCTGAAAAGACCTACTCCTGCACCCACTGAGCACCAAAAACCTTCAGTAACCACTGAAGTGAAGCATGAAAGTACTGATTCAAAGGTTGATCAGCTTGCTGAACTTGTCAGGATGCTGAGTGAGAAAATTGAGTCTACTGAAAAATTCTCAGACTCTAAATCTAATAGGCCCTCAGTATCCTCATGTTCTTCAAAACCAAAATCCACACCCAGACCTTCTGGGAGATGTGAACTGTGCAATTATCCAAATCACAGCACTGATAAATGCTACAGAGTCCTGTTTTGTATGATATGCAAACAAGAGGACCACAGAACTTGTGATCACATCCCCCACACTACTTCTTTAAAAGCAAGAGGTCTATACAAAAACCAAGGCTATCAGTATGCCACACCTTCCAAACAAAGACTGAAGGCTAAGCCTTTCTTGCCATGTCCTCACTGTGGTTTCAATGATCATCTTCCTGATGATTGTATGATGAATAATTGCTGTGACATATGTGGAGATCCCTCCCATGAAACCAAGGGACATGACAAAGTTATTCAGTCCAGAAGGAAAAACCAGACCAACACTTCTCAGTCACCTGAGGCATCAACCTCCACAAAATGTAAAACATGTGGAAGCTCAGGTCACACAACTTCAGACCATGATTCATTAACTGAGTTCAAAAAGTCCCTGAGGACTAAGCCCACTAGAAAGTGGGTCAACAAGAAAAACTAACCCAGTTTACTGTTTGTGCAGAAACACACCAAGGATCCTACTTGGCATCTAGACAGTGGATGCTCCAGAAGTATGACTGGTGTGAAAAGTTTTCTGCACAAATATGTGGAAGAACCAGGACCCAAAGTAGTATTTGGTGATAACTCATCAGCTCCCACTGAAGGTTATGGTTCAGTAAACTACAATGGTATAGTTTTTACAAGAATAACTTATGTTAATGGTCTCAAGTACAACCTGATAAGTGTTTCCCAACTATGTGATGCCAAATACATAGTTCAGTTTGATAACAAGAGAGGGACCATCTTTAATGCCAATAAGGAAGTTGTGTTGATTGCCCCTAGGAGGGATGATTTATATGTCCTTGACATGTCATCCCTGACTCAAAATGGGACTTGTCTATTCTCAAAGGCAAGTGAGACAATCAACTGGCTATGGCATAGGAGACTCTCTCATCTCAACTTCAAGTGCATCAACAACCTGGCCAAACAGAACAAAGTTCTGGGCCTACCATCCCTGGTGTATACCAAAGACAAGCCTTGTTCTGCTTGTGAAAAAGGAAAACACCACAGGGCATCATTCAAAACCAAACAAACTTTTTCCATCAAAAGCTGCCTACATCTTCTTCATATGGACCTTTTTGGACCTGTCAGTCCAATGTCCATTCACCATGAGAAGTATACTCTGGTCATAGTGGATGAATACTCAAGATATACTTGGGTTTACTTCCTGACCAAAAAGAGTCAGGCAGCTGAAACCATCATGTCATTTGTCAGGAACATTGAAAATCAAAATGATGTCAAAGTTAAACAGATCAGGACTGACAATGGCACTGAGTTCAAAAACCAAGACCTTGAGTGTTTCTGTGATGAGAAAGGAATTTCTCAAAATTTCACTTCTCCCTATACTCCTGAACAAAATGGAGTAGCTGAAAAGAGAAATAGAACACTCATTGAGGCATCAAGAACAATGTTAAATAGCTCGGTCCTCTCAAAACATTTTTGGACTGAGGCAGTTAAAACAGCTCGCTACACTCAAAATAGGTCAATCATTGTGAAAAGGCACAATAAGACTCCTTATGAGATATTCAAAGGAAGAATCCCTGAAATCAGCTACTTTCATGTATTTGGGTGTCGTGTGTTTATTCATAATCACAAGGATCATTTGGGTAAATTTGATGCCAAAGCTGATGATGGATACTTCCTGGGATATTCTCTATTTCTAAAGCCTTCAGGGTGTTCAACACTAGGAGACAACAAACTGAGAAAACTTATCACATTACTGTTGATGAGAGCACTGAATCCATCAGGTTCTCAAATTCCTCAGTTGAAGAAATTGGTATTGATGACTCAACAAGGTATCCTCCTGATGAGTATCATCCTGAGAACAATCCCTCAACCAAATACCAAGCTGATGCTGACGTCTCTTGATGAGTGATTAATCACACATCCTTTTTAGACCTTATTTCAGACCAAAAATACCAAATACTGACCAAAAATACCAAGAGAACATATGTTTTTGTATTTGTGTATGTGCAGGTACGGATATGTGAAAAATGAACAAAAACAAGACAAAACCGACAAAAACGAGCACGAGATTGGTAAAAGGTCAAAAGCCGGAGCCGGGGAAGCAAAATGATAAAGAAAAGCTCAAAATGTCAATCGAAGTCCTCAGAGATTCATAAAGTTGCAATAATAGTCCTTGGTCAAAGTTTGAAAAGATTGGCAATTTTAGTCCCTCAGCTTTCAGATATTTACAAAAATTACCCTTTGAAGAATAATCGAAGAAAAGACAAAATTGGTCCTTCATAAATCAAAGAATGGCAATTTAAGCTCTTGGAAGAAGTTTTGATAAAATACAGTTTTGGTCCCTGAGCTTTGCATTAATACAAAATTGGTCCTTGAATATTTAAGCTTAAACAAAAACACAACCGGATCACAAAACAATCCCATCCCCAAGCCCAAATATAAGCCCACCACACCTTTTATTATTACCCAATCCATCACCCCAACCCGGCCTGCTACTTGTAACCCTGTCAACCCCAATAAACCAAACCCGGTCAATGCAATAAATTAATAAAACATACAAACACCCCAAACCAAATAAACCCCGTCCCCTAAAATCCCATTTTAACTAGAAATATTACTGTGCAATGAACCCTAAAACCCCATTCTCTCAATTACCCCTCGTAATAAATAATTACCTCATGATTGATAGTTTCTAGAAGCTGACAAAGTGTCAGGAGATGTCAGGAATGACACGTGGGCTAATGGAAGGACACACCGAGGATCAATCCAATCATTCATTCTATCAAACGGCTGTGATTAATTGATTGGTGAGCAAGGGTTATCCAACGGATGAAAGGGGCTCAGAGAAAACACAACCTTCACGAGGATTGCCAGCCTGGACTATTATGGCCTCACCTCTCATCAGTATAAAAAGCCCCCTCCTCACTCAGTTAGATTTTGTCCAATTTTTCATGTATTTAGAGAGATTTAGACCATTTTATTCTTGTCATTTAAAATTCTTGTCATTTAAATTCAGATTTATTGTAATTTCAAGCTTTGTACTCATTTTCTCATTATCAATATAATTCAATTTCTTTTACAGCTTATTGTCTTATTTCTCCTTATTGTTTGGTTCCAAGTTTTTGCTTTACAAATAGCTTAAATCATTTAGTGCTAGTTTATTTCTACAAATTTTTATTGTTGTTCATCTTATATTGAAAAACCAAAATATATATATATATATATATATATATATATATATATATATATATATATATATATATATATATATATATATAGAAAATCAGAAAAAAAAGTTTCAGACTCAAATTTAAATTTCAAACAAGTTGGTTTTCTGTTTTGCTAATCCATATTAGTTTTCAAACAAGTATACTGTGGTTTGTGGTTTAAAAGTTTTCAATTTCACAAAAGTCAACCTTTGGTCAACTATTTGAGCTTATTGAAATAAGCTGATGCTTATTGGAGTTAGGCAGCCAAAAAAAGTGTCCCTTGGCCTGTCTCAAAGACAGGCATGCTTAGTGAATCCCCCTCTGTTGAGTTGAGGGGGAATTGGCCTGTGAGTTTCTCATTCTTTTTATCTCTTTACTGCATAAGTAGAATAAAGTAGTGTAGATCTGTGTTTGTTTGTTTATTATTGATTGTTGTTGCTTATTTAGTATAGATATTACTTCTTGTACTTGTTAGTGACATTTAAGTGGATTGAGTTGATGCCTTCTAGCCTTACTGTTTCATTAGCTACATATCTGTTATCTATGTTTCTATTATGGTTTGATATTAAGTCTGTGTAGATTTGGATTCATTTGACCATTGTGGTAACTGATTTAGTGGTTTGTGATTGTATGGAGCCCTCATTAGTTTCTTTCTGTTTCTATTCTGTCACATCAGGGGTGTTTGGCATTGTGTAGTTTGCTGATATAAACACTGAATCAGAGGTTGTGTTTGTTTTTGATAAGTTACTTAGGTTGTTTTAGACTTCATTTAGCATAAAAAAAGTTAAGTAGTTACATTAAAGTCAAAATCACTTGTTTCATCAATTTTTGCATAACAGTTAGTCACATTAGTTGCATATTAGTGTTAAATAGCTTATAGTAGTTGCATAATAACTTATTAAAACATTGTAAGTCATTTGAGATAGATCAAAATTCACATTAGTCAAAATCTCATTCAAATCTTAAAAGTCAAATCAATTTTTAGACTCAGTTTTTGGACAAAACTTTGGGATCATCCGAGGGTTTAATTTTCATTGGAAATAAATTTGGTTTACTGTTTTAAATAGCTTAGCAGTAGGTTAACCAATTTCAAAAAGAAAAAGTTAGTTTGGAGCTTATTTGCTTATAGGAAAAGCTCTAGGAAGTTGGCTGTTTAGCTTGTTAATTCCCCTCCACTTCTGTTCTTGGTCCACATTCTTGGGTGGTTTTAGGATAGTAAATTAGATTAGAAATCTGTTTTTAAGGTTGTTTTGAGATCTCAGGTTGGTAGTAAGTCATTTGCCCCCATAAGCTTATTTGTTTCATCTTTCTAGCACACCTTAATTGCTTATTCTAGTTGTCTGAGTAGAGCTAGTATCTGTTTTTAGAGTAGGGCAGCATATTGGTTTTGATCATCATAAGTTGGGTCTTATTGTTCCTCTGAGCTTATTTGTGCCTATAGTTGCTATTTCAGTTGAGTGGTTGCTTGTTGCTTATCTGTTTATGCTTTTTGCTTATCACTTATTGCTTATTTCGACTGATTTTTGATGCTTATATGTGTTTCTGAGTTGCTCTTGGTCTGAGATCTGTTCTTATAAGCTCATTTTAGTCTCAAAAATCAATTGGTTAAAGTTTGGTTAAGTTTTGGACAAAGTGCTTAATAATAAGCAATTTCCAATAAGCAGTTTTAAGCTATTCAGCAGTTCCACAGCTTATTTTCCAATTTTTATATTTTTCCTAGATTTAGAACAATATTTTAGAATTTTCCTGAAATTTTCATATTTTTCTGAGTCCATTTACTATTTTTCTTATTTAATTTTCAATTAAATTCAATTTTTAATACTTTTTAATTACAAAAAAATCCAAAAAAATCAGAAAAATCCCAGAAAAATCCAAAAATATCTTAAAAAATTATTTTTAGTTATTTTAGAATTTTAGAAATTAAATTTACATTTTTCTCATTTATTTTGAATTTATTTTGAATTTTTAATTAGATTTAATAGTTTTTAATTCTTAAAAATTTCATTAAAAGCCAAAAAAATTAGTTTTTAGTTTTAAAATTACTTTTTAGTTATTTTATAATTTCTAAAATTTATTTTTCATTTTTCTCCCTTTATTTGTATTTTCTTTTAATTTTTAATTAGTTAAAATAGTATTTAATTCATAAAAAATTAATAAAAAGTCAAAAAAATATTTTTCTTTTTCTCAAAATTTTCTTTTATCATTTTTAACTTTTGAAAATTATTTTCAAGTCCGTAGGAGTAGCATAGCTTAAAAGTCGCGTTTTATTTCGTACGTTAACGTTTATTTTACGTTTTAGTTTACGGTTTTCGATTTTACGTTACGTTTCTAGTTGCCTTACTTGTATTACGTGTTTATGTGATTATTAGTGCTTCATTTACTATTTCATTAGTATAATCTTATCAAATCACTTTTTACCGTTTTCACGACACATTTCACGATTCGGGAATTAAGAATTCCATTCACACCTTCGTTGGGACACGACCCGGGGAAATACTTTCCTAAGCATTTCTTCGGTTAAAAAAAACTATACTTAAAACGACAACATCAAAATTTTGGCGCCGCTGCCGGGAAAGGTTGAAGTGAATTTTTCGTTTTCGTTTTTCGAAATTGTGTTTTGAAAACCTTCCTTGTATATATTTTCTATAAAAACTATAAAAATTGAAAAATGAAAAACACTTTTCCTAAAGTGTTTTCAAAAACACCAAAAAAATAATAAAGTTACAGCATCGACTCGACCGAAAGGAAGGGCGTTGTAAACCAAATAAGTCTCCTAATATAACTACGCGTGAAATTAGTTGCTAGACGGATTACTTTGATTCTACGACCGAATAAGCGGAAAATACGGAAGCTTTGACATTAAATTGCAAGCTGAAGAGAGATCCATTCTTCTCTCCCGTTCCGTCGCGAGTAGATTTAAAGGAAACGGTTTACGATTAACGTAACGTTTGAAAAAACAAAAGAAAATAAAAATTTTAAGTTTTTGAATTTTGTTTTCCAAAAAAATAAAAATACAAAAAGATTTTCCTTTTCCATTTTGGTTTTCCGTTTATTTGATGATAATTAAAAAACAAAAATAATCTTCTTATCCTCTTATCATTTGATTCTTCTTCTTTAACCCTCTAAACCGATAATTCTTTCACTTTCTCACTTATGGATTCAATTTGTTTTAAATGTGGAGAACCGTTCTTTGAAGGTTCATGTGTTTGGTGTACATGCGAACAATGTGGTAATAATATTCATGATGGAGTTTGTTTGTTTTGTAATACTCCCGAGTATGTTCGAAACGCAATCTTTCAAAACATTCCCGATTACTATCCAACACCACCGCCGTCTCCGTTCACTTGCTTTAATTGTGGAAATCCATCCGACGAGGGATTACCGTGTGGGCAATGTTTTTGTAACCAATGTGGATACGCGAATGAGCAAGTACAGTATTTTAACCAATGTATATGTTACGCCCCGAGTGCTGAAACGTCTTACGCTTGTGATACGAGTTTTGATAATTATCCTCAAAATGATTTCAATCATCCTTTTCAAAACTTTTATGAGCAAGTACAGTATTTTAACGGTGATTCATCAAATTTTGAAAATTGTGGGGGATCGTTTGAAAATTTTTATTATGAGCCGAATTCATGTTACGATTCTCAATGTTTTAACCAACCCCCACAAACTTCCGATTTTACTAATAATATTTTTGAAATTAAATCCATGATCGAGAAGTTAAAAGAATTGGTGGCTAATCGTTATACTCATACTCCCGAGCCTCGTGAGAAGTCTATTGCAGAATTACTTGCTGAAGAAAGAGTGTCTAATCCGTTTAAAAATTTTATTTACTATGATTCCGACGACGATGATGAGAAAATTACGTTCGTTCTTAATCCTCACAATGATTCCGATGTTTCTCCCGTAGTACCCGATGACTCTCTAAAAATGGGGGACGAGCATCTAAACACTATTCCGGCAACGGAATCAGACGAATTCAATAAGTCTAGTGTTGAAAACCTCGTCCCAATCCCAAGTGAGTCCGGGGAAATTTCTAACGGTGATTCTGAAATTGTTTCTGATACTTCTTTCACACCGGTTGAGAGTAGTGATGTCGTTTTAGACGAGATCGAAGCTTGTCTTGCTAATGATTCCACTCCAATAATGGTTGACGACTCTAATTTTGATCCTGAGGAAGACATCCGTTTAATTGAGAAATTATTGAATGAAGAACCGTTAACTTCTCTCCCTCCGATGAGCAATAAAGATTTTGTTGAAGTTGAAAATTATTCCGATTCTCACAATGAGTATACTACGAGTGATGAAGATTCTTGTGGAGATATCGATGATAATGATGAAGAAGATGATGCCGAAATCCAAGATGAAGTACTTCGTGAAAAATTATTGAATATCAATCTTCTCATTTCTAAGATCGAGGCATTGAATGATCCTCCGACTTTTTCTCCTATCCCCGGTATGGATAGTGATTTCTTACCCGAGTTTGAAATTTTTCGATTTGAAGAGACGGGTAGTGGCAATCCCACTATTCATGCTTTCTCTCTTCCGGATTATGAGCATTTTGATTTTGAGATTGATTTTGAGCTTATTTCTGATAATCCGTCACGTGACCCTCTTTTAGAGGAAGACGATATATTTCTTGCTGCGGATGACTCGATACCACCGGGTATTGAGAATGACGTTCAAAGAAATAACATTTCCGATTTACCATTTTCTCGTCCACCTGCGAAACCACCGGATGTAGATTTGGAATCAGATACGAATGAAGTTATTTTTGGAGTGGTGGACGAGACTTATGATGATAATCCTGTGCTTGATATTTTACCCACCCAACCCACCCGTGATTCAGAAATTGAATTTGCTTTTATCATCTGGGTGTTTTATCCGTTCTTTACTTATCTCCTCATTTCTTCACTTTTCCACTCCACCGGGAGTGAGGATACCGTTTTTGACCCCGGCATCTCCGTTGGTGCCGGTTGTCTGTTCAATCTGCTCTCCCCAAGGACGAATTAATTCGGGGATCGAGTCAAGCTCATATGACTCGGTTAACAAAAACAAGCGCTTCGTGGGAGGCACCCCATGCTTATCCATTTCATTTTCTTTATTTTCTTATTTCTTAAGTAACGTGACGTGAGGGGGGCGACCCTTTCCAAACTCGTGTTTTCGTGGTTGTTTTTGAATGTTCAGGAATTTCCCCGAAGTTTGAGGACTCTCGTGCTCGTGGTTTTTCATTCTCTCCACTCGAGTCTCATCCTTTGCTGCTCTTTTGGAAATTCACCATATCCAAAATCTTATCAACTAACGTTTATCTCTTGGCATACTTAATAAATGGCCTTAGATATTACGTAGGATTACCCGTTCCTTAAAACATTGAGGACAATGTTTCACTTTAGTCTGGGGGGGTGAATCTTCGATTCGATTTTACCTGTACCATCGTTTGAGGTGTTAACTTACGCAACTCTGTTTTCCACCAAAAATTTTAAATTTTTGTCACTTTTTTATTGTAAAAAAAAAATGATGAAAAATGAAAAAATATATATGAATAATAAGTTTTGACACCTTGTTTTGACTTTCCTACCGGCGAGAGTAGAAATAAATGTTCCAACTTGACCGGGCGTGTTGAGCCCTAGCTCGTCTCCCTTAACCAAAATAATCAAAAGATTATGGCTAAGCATCCGTGGATCTCATTACTTGGGATTTTAAATTTGCGGAGATCGAGGAATGATAAAGTTTATTTAGAAGTTTTGTGCTATACACGGATCGCATTACTGGGATTTAAAAAGCCCACGAGAGGTACTTGTGGCCTCCTTGTTCCCACAAGCTTGCACACCAATAATAATAGATCTCTAGGATTAATTAAGGGTATACGGTTTGGGCAATACTTAGTTTTTTCTCGTTCCCAACAAAATCTCTGCATATGGGGGTTTGGTACACATATGGGTACTGCCAGTGTTACGGTGAAATAGACTATTGCATCTTGCCGGTTCGCAGCCGATGTTGTGATCTTAGTAAAAACCGTAGGACTTGGGGTTTGGCATATGATTATGAATATCAATAATAATAGTCCAAAGCCAAATAAAAAGGCAGAGGAATCCAAAGCTAAAAAAAGCAGCGGATAGAAATCCAAAGTCATAATAAAGCTCTTACATCTTGGCGGCTCATAAACCGTTGATTGTAAAAGAAATAAAGGACTAAGGACCAAAGTATTATTAAAGTACTTATGATTATGCAAAAATGCCAAGCTTCGACTCCGGGGGTTTCCCTAATAAAAAGCTTCCGTTTCGGGTATCAAACATGGTATGTCTCGGTCGTAAATAAAAAGGGAGCCGCTACAAATCGTGTTAAATCAGAGACCTTCATGTGGACCCGATTTCTGTATGCAGGGATTTTCGAGGGAAAGTTTGGAAACTACTTAGCGTTCAAATTTTGTGCTCTTATCGGACTAAAAACTATCAAAACGAGAAAATATGAAGCAATTCATTTCTCACAAATTAAAATCTTGAGATACAAAACTTAGGACCTGGGAACAAGAAGTAATACACAAGTAACTTTTGTGGGTAGTGTTAGCATCTAACTTCTGGATAAACAATGATCTCGATTTTACGCTTAGTTTGGGAGCTTGTGAAAAATCAAGGATGACGATTTTTATCCGTACGGTCTCTTCTCTGTGAGAAGTGTTTCTACTCGTTGACCCTGAAAGTTATCAACAGATAAGAATTGATAATGAAAGTCAAAGCAAACCGTCACTTATATAAAAATGAAAAAAGTACAAAAATAGTAGTTGTAGTTGTTATTTACGAAAATCGGAAAACAAAGCGTTTTTGAGAATAAATAATTTCACTATCTCTTTTGAACATCATTGCTACTTTACAACGTCAGTAAAGAGAGGTTTTGAAATTATTTATCTCTTAAGCGTGAGGTGATGACATTGCGTGAGGGCATGACAATACCTTAGTCTGGGGGATTTTGATGAGTGATTAATCACACATCCTTTTTAGGCCTTATTTCAGACCAAAAATACCAAATACTGACCAAAAATGCCAAGAGCACATATGTTTTTGTATTTGTGTATGTACAGGTACGGATATGTGAAAAATGAACAAAAACAATACAAAACCGACAAAAACGAGCACGAGATTGGTAAAAGGTCAAAAGCCAGAGCCGGGGAAGCAAAATGATAAAGAAAAGCTCAAAATGTCAATCGAAGTCCTCAGAGATTCATAAAGTTGCAATAATAGTCCTTGGTAAAAGTTTGAAGAGATTGGCAATTTTAGTCCCTCAGCTTTCAGATATTTACAAAAATGACCCTTTGAAGAATATTCGAAGAAAAGACAAAATTGGTCCTTCATAAATCAAAGAATGGCAATTTAAGCTCTTGGAAGAAGTTTTGATAAAATACAGTTTTGGTCCCTGAGCTTTGCATTAATACAAAATTGGTCCTTGAATATTTAAGCTTAAACAAAAACACAACCGGATCACAAAACAATCCCATCCCCAAGCCCAAATATAAGCCCACCACACCTTTTATTATTACCCAATCCATCACCCCAACCCGGCCTGCTACTTGTAACCCGGTCAACCCCAATAAACCAAACTCGGTCAATGCAATAAATTAAGAAAACATACAAACACCCCAAACCAAATAAACCCCGCCCCCCAAAATCCCATTTTACCCAGAAATATTACTGTGCAATGAACCCTAAAATCCCATTCTCTCAATTACCCCTCGTAATAAATAATTACCTCATGATTGATAGTTTCTAGAAGCTGACAAAGTGTCAGGAGATGTCAGGAATGACACGTGGGCCAATGGAAGGACACACCGAGGATCAATTCAATCATTCATTCTATCAAACGGCTGTGATTAATTGATTGGTGATCAAGGGTTATCCAACGGATGAAAGGGGCTCAGAGAAAACACAACCTTCACGAGGATTGCCAGCCTGGACTATTATGGCCTCACCTCTTATCAGTATAAAAAGCCCCCTCCTCACTCAGTTAGATTTTGTCCAATTTTTCATGTATTTAGAGAGATTTAGACCATTTTATTCTTGTCATTTAAAATTCTTGTCATTTAAATTCAGGTTTATTGTAATTTCAAGCTTTGTACTCATTTTCTCATTATCAATATAATTCAATTTCTTTTACAGCTTATTGTCTTATTTCTCCTTATTGTTTGGTTCCAAGTTTTTGCTTTACAAATAGCTTAAATCATTTAGTGCTAGTTTATTTCTACAAGTTTTTATTGTTGTTCATCTTATATTGAAAAACCAAAATATATATCTCTATATTATATATAATAGGAGGCGTTACACGTCAATGCCACCTCATTGTCTAGTCGTTGCCATGTAATTCATTTTCTGCCATGTCAACACAAATTGATGCCACCTAAGCAGATTTTTTATTAAAATTCGTTTTAAATTTTTTGGCCGAATTTTTGTTTCTAAAAAATTTAATATGTAGTTTGGCCTTTACAAGATTCGAACTTGGGTCTATTAGTTCACAAATAAGTGCTTCAACCAATGGAGCAAGCCAGAAGTTGTGATAGACAATTCAAAATCAAAATGTAATGTCTTAATTACACAACATTATTTACTAAATAAAACCCTAGAATATAAATCTAATATTTATCTTCTCTGTTACGGTTTGTTACAAACACAAAAAAAGGTACGACTGTTTTCTTTACCTCAAAACCCTAATGATTTGGAGGTTTTTGCATGTTAGACATCTTCTTTGAAGGTTAGTCATTTACCAAATTGGTTGATTCACCCTAATATTATCGTCCTTTTGTATTTGTTGATTCACTTACTTAAACTACTTTTATTGTATGTAATGTTTGCAGCCATACCAACAGTTGTTTGAATTTCTGTGTGTTTTCTTTATCACAGGTTTGCATGTATTATGTTTTTAGTTTTTCTAACAGATGTTGTTTGTTTTTTTGCTTATTTGTTTGCAGGTTTACATGTTTTATGATTAGGCTGTATACTAACCGAAACATAGGGTTTTGATTGTAAGGTATGTTTGTTCTATAATTCGCGTGTAAATCATTGTTAATTGAATTGGAATATGATTTCTAATATGATTCAAATATGTATATGATATATATTATGTATATGATATATATTAAATGTTTACTTTGTTTTGATAGGCATTCATACAAACCTGTATACAATCATCTACAACAAGGTTCACTCTTCTACTTTATAACCAATTAGTAGGAATATAGCTATCCAGAGACAGATTAGTACAAGATTACACTCGTTTTATATGTATTTTTTGTTTTCCTTTGAATCGAAAGCAAAAGAAGACACTGGATGAGATAATTTATGATATGTGCCCAGTAAGTCTCAACCTTATTTTTTTTTACGGAGAGATAGATAATGAAGTACTAAAATTGGTATCTTTTCGGCTGCTTGAGGTTAAGTGATTCAGTTTATCGTATGATCACTAATAGCAGCTAACAAAAAGAAATTATTGCTGTAAATAAATTACATGTTACGTATTGGAATGTTTGGCGATGGCTTGAACACACGTGAATAGCAAATGCTATGAAGCGGAATATTGTCTATAATCTTAATTTTCTCTTATTTATTTATTTATTTATATTTTTTGGTATCTGTAGGCTGTGGGTACATGAGCAGAATCAATCAATATCTACCATTTATAAAGTCAATATAGCCAAGAGGAGAATGTAAGCTGCTTATGAAACACTTCAAGTGGGAAATACACTTAATCTTCATCAGCTTCTGTTACCATGATTATTGTGGTCTCTGTGTTATTATTTAATTCTCGCTAAAATGTAATGTTAACAGGTGTGTTGCAGCTGAATGCTACTCCCGTTTCGTATGTTTATGTGAATCAAGAGGTTGAAGAGTGTGCAATAATGGCTACTGATCAGTACAGTCCTTATACTCATTCCTACCAAAAAATACAGCCTCACCAATACTTAGTCTAATCGTTTTATTTAATTCTCCAGGTTCGTCACAAGAAATGAATCAAATCCGGTCCTCAAGATATGGTAACACACTTTTATCCCCTTTATCTTTTGTCATTGTGTAGTGTTCTTATGAAAAAGATAAGACTTCAACTGTGATTCTCTAGATATAAGATTTTCAGTTTAAGTTATAAGATTTTCAGTTTAAGTGTAATTCGTTTATATGTTTGTAAAATTTTAGTATTCAATTTTTATTGCTTTTTTATGATCCATGTTACAAGGGGTTCAGTTTGCATGTCGCGCAGCTGAATCAATGTCGCAGGAAACTTAAATCAGTCGGAAAAACATTCGTGTGTGGTGATCATGGGCCGGTGGCAAAACCTAAACATCTGTGAGCAGCAATTGCCGTTAGTCTCATGTCAACCCATTAAGAATCTTTGTTTTAATATTGCAAATACTGTATCTAATAAGCCTCTCAACAGGTATTTCTTGGCTACAAACAGACTGATAGCAGGCGTAGGCCCATTTAGCTCTAATTGACCTATTCTCATGAAAAGTTCATGATGATTGTTTTATTTTCAGGTTTTAGTTACATAATATTATCAACACCGGTCACACCTGAAGTGGTTTGTGACGAGTACAGCACATGCCCTGAAGCCACCACTTGCTGTTGTATCTATGAGTACTATGGCTACTGTTTTGCTTGGGGATGCTGCCCATTGGAAGGTGCATCTTGCTTTGATGACTACTACAGTTGCTGCCCAACGATTACCCCATTCTCAATGTGTGCCGTGGAACCTGCTCAAAGGTGTTAATTTTACTTTTTCAAGTCTAAAAGTTATGAAGTTTGTCACTTCATATGTGACTAATGTTGGTTTTAATTAACTGTAACAGACAAAGACCAGCCCATTGGGTTAATGCAATTAAGAGGATTCTTGCGACACCAACCTACTTGAAGTGGAGCATTACTTGAATGTTGAGAAGCGCAAAGTTGCATAGATTATGAGGTTGAAATTCTTTTTAGGTTCGCCTCATGAAATACACGATTTAAACGTTGTAATCTGATATGATACTTTTGTTTATCAGATTCTTGATTTGTAAATGCTGCATTGGTTCATGTATCACATTTGGATTCCTGTTTACTTGAACATTTTAATTAAAGTTGCAACTTTCAAAGGTCACAAGACGAATACCGAGTGCAAAGCCAGTAGCACCATTTAGGCTTTGTTTTAGTACAGCCACAAACGACACCAAAGTAGGCTTAAAAGTTCCTAATATTGATTTACATCTACAAGGTGGGATGACCTGGACGATATCATCCTCTAACTCGATTAAGCAAATGACTAATGATGTTGGGTGTCTAGCGTTTGTTGATGGTGGTGTTTGATTCAGAGAATTCAACTTGTGGGTTTAGTTCTTCGTTGTTAAGCTGGAATACTTCTTGTGCAAACTTCAATTTCACACCAATGGAATATTAAGGTATCCAAATGTGGATGGACGTGTAGAGAAAATAATGAATTTGTTCAGTGTTGTCCATGCGTTGAAATTAATTGGTCTATCATGTACCAATGCATGTTAAATTGTAAAACATTTTGCATGAATAATAAGATAAAAACCAAATATTTCAATATATTCCTTATGTGTTTTACCAAAGGAACATAAGGTCAAGGTAAAATATTGAAATCTCAAGCTATATAATCTTATACTATATTGGAAAAACACGAAAGACACTAATATGTATTTATAAATGACAATGAAGTCAATGCAAAAGTGTAGTCAACATACAAAATAATTGCTACAAGGTTCTTTTGTTCTCGATTATCTATATCTGGAATTATACTTGGTTTGGTAATTGTGTGTAATAGCTATGGTGTAGCTAATTCTTAGTTAGATTTTGCAATTTAGGATACATTCCAACTTCGTAGATTGACACATTGTTAATTACTATGCTTAACATATTACTGATAATGCAGTTATATTTATTCATTGCCTTGTCTTCATTTAATTGGAGATTATTCTTTTGTATTTCTATATTGTCAAATGTTAGATAGATGCGACAACATGTACTTCTTCACATACCTGCGTAATGCCCGAACAGTTATGTGGTGCCCGTGTCGATAAGTGACTGGCCTTTAGGTGTCACATATGTAATTAACCGTCGCCGACATCCTACAAGTGAAGACAAGTAAACCTAAAAGTTTTTATGTACAACCCTTTCTTTCTACATGTACAGTTTTCAACCATTTTTTACCACTTCCTTCGCTATAGTAAAATATGACAATGATAATTATAGAACATGCCTTATAAGTCATGCCCGCCCGTTGTTACCCGTAGAGAGTTTAGCATAGTATATGTTAACAATAATTATAAAACAACTATACATATAAATTTTGTAGATTATGTTTGAGTGAAAAACTTTGTAATTTGTAAATGTTATATATTTATCAAACTAATACATTTTCAACAATAAAAAAAACATCGTACTTAAAACACAAAATTTTGTTAAGTAACACCATCAAAAGTAAAATTATAAGACATGCCCGCCCATCGGGCGGGCTTTGAAAACTAGTATATATATATATATATATATAGAAAATCAGAAAATAAACAAAAAAAAAAACAAAAAAAAAAGTTTCAGACTCAAATTTAAATTTCAAACAAGTTGGTTTTCTGTTTTGCTAATCCATATTAGTTTTCAAACAAGTATACTGTGGTTTGTGGTTTAAAAGTTTTCAATTTCACAAAAGTCAACCTTTGGTCAACTATTTGAGCTTATTGAAATAAGCTGATGCTTATTGGAGTTAGGAAGCCAAAAAAGGTGTCCCTTGGCCTGTCTCAAAGACAGGCATGCTTAGTGAATCCCCCTCTGTTGAGCTGAGGGGGAATTGGCCTGTGAGTTTCTCATTCTTTTTCTCTTTACTGCATAAGTAGAATAAAGTAGTGTAGATCTGTGTTTGTTTGTTTATTATTGATTGTTGTTGCTTATTTAGTATAGATATTGCTTCTTGTAGTTGTTAGTGACATTTAAGTGGATTAAGTTGATGCCTTCTAGCCTTACTGTTTCATTAGCTACATATCTGTTATCTATGTTTCTATTATGGTTTGATATTAAGTCTGTGTAGATTTGGATTCATTTGACCATTGTGGTAACTGATTTAGTGGTTTGTGATTGTATGGAGCCCTCATTAGTTTCTTTCTGTTTCTATTCTGTCACATCAGGGGTGTTTGGCATTGTGTAGTTTGCTGATATAAACACTGAATCAGAGGTTGTGTTTGTTTTTTATAAGTTACTTAGGTTGTTTTAGACTTCATTTAGCATAATAAAAGTTAAGTAGTTACATTAAAGTCAAAATCACTTGTTTCATCAATTTTTGCATAACAGTTAGTCACATTAGTTGCTTATTAGTGTTAGATAGCTTATAGTAGTTGCATAATAACTTATTAAAACATTGTAAGTCATTTGAGATAGATCAAAATTCACATTAGTCAAAATCTCATTCAAATCTTAAAAGTCAAATCAATTTTTAGACTCAGTTTTTGGACAAAACTTTGGGATCATCTGTAGGGTTTAATTTTCATTGGAAATAAATATTGTTTACTGTTTTGAATAGCTTAGCAGTAGGTTAACCAATTTCAAAAAGAAAAAGTTAGTTTGGAGCTTATTTGTGTTAGCATTAAAAATATGTATTATGAAGTGATGGTCATTCTCATATTGTAACTTTGTGTCGTTTGTTAAGATTAGTAATAGTTTAGTCATTGGGCCTTGGACTTGGCAAGCTAATATGTTATGTGCTATGTTTCATAAGCCTAGTTATCCAATCATGTAACCAAGTCCAAGCCCAAGCCCATAGAAAGCCCATAGGGCATCTCATGTTAAGAACTATTTAAACACCTCAAAGGCTCATTTGAGGTGTGTGCTTGTGTGTGTATTTGTGTGTGTTTCTTAATAATATTCTCTCATTTTTCCATCTCTCTAGTTACACATATACGATCCATATACTCTCACCAAGTCACCATCTTTCTTCTTCTAATCTTCTATATTTGTGATAAAGTTGTGATATCTAAGGTCCTACAAGTGGTATCAATCGCCTAACATTGATTTAGGAGTGTTGGGTGTTTGTGTTTTTCGTCTTTCTTAAGCTTCCTACACGTTATTTTCATAAAAAATTCTTACTTTTCTTGTTTTTCTTGGTTTTTAACACTTTTTTGATTACAAACTAGTGCTATAAACCCTATCTAACAAGAAAGTTTTAATCTTTTTGAAAATTTCTAGCTTAAAAAAATCGATTTTGGTTTTTGTACTTTTTTCTAGAACAAGAAAAAGTTTTATAAAAATTATCAAGTTTGGAACTTTCTTCAAGTTTTGGTGATTTTATGCATAGAAGTACAAGTATCTTGGAACACAAACTTGATTTTGGAGTGCTTTGAGCTACACGATTTGGCTACCATTTATCGAGAATCTCATTATAGTTATCATCATACGATTCCGTGGTTTACTCGGTGTTTTTCTTCCTTGTATAAGTTAGAAAAAACACTTCGACTTGGGATAACTTTCTAAATTGTATAATTTAGAAAAGTCTTGCACATTTTCGAAAAGTGAATATTTTCGAAAAATTTTGCATCACATTTTCGAGATTCCTTCATTTTCGAAAGTTCCTTTCTGACTTTTTCGAAAAGCCATCTGCCAATTTTTTTCGAAAAGTACTGATATTCTCGAATATTTTATTGCCATACTTGGAAAGTTTAGAAACAACTTGGACCACGTTTTCTTTCGCAAATCTCATACTTTCGAAAAAATTTGGACAATTCTTTTTTTTCGCAAACTTTATTTTCGAGAAAAACTTGGACCATTTTTTTTTCGCAAATCTCATATTTTTGAAAAATTTGGACAATTCTTTTTTCGCAAACTTTATTTTCGAGAAAAAACTTGGACCATTTTTTTCGCAAATCTGATATCTTCGAAAAATTTGGACAATTCTTTTTTCGAAAACTTTATTTTCGAGAAAAAACTTGGACAATTTTTTTTTCGCAAACTTGATTTTTTCGAAATCTTGGTCAAAGTTTCGCAAACTTGAAATTTTCGAGAACTTGGAACTTGGTCATATCTCGAGAACTTGGGAATTCTCCAACAAGAAGAAGTTATTGAAGTTAAAACTGTCACCGTCAAATCTTGCAACAACTTACTCCAAACTCAACTCCTATTTCGTTGAAAAGATCCAAGAATCAACTTTATCCATCTAAACTTCATCAAATGGCATCTCAGCAAGATATTCATGCAGCCGGTGCGGAAAACCGACCTCCTATGCTTGAAAAAGGTGGATATCTCCCATGGACAAGCCGCATGCTTCGTTACATCAAAACTAAGACTGATGGTAACCTCATGCTCAACTCTATTAAGAATGGTCCATTTCAGCCAAGACAAGTTCAAATTGCCGGTAATCCAAACTCAACAAATCCTACTGAACCATACATGCGTTTACAAACAGAAGAAGATTACACAGATGAAGACATGACGCAGATCAAAGCTGATGATATGGCAATGCATCTAATCCAACTTGGATTACCTCGGGAGATCTTTGCTGCGGTCGACAGCTGTGAAACTGCTCATGCTATGTGGGAACGTGTTAGAAGGATTTGTCATGGAACAGAGATTGGACAACAAGACGTTGAGAAGAAACTTCTTATTGAATGGGAGACCTTCACATCCACTAAAGGTGAACAGATTGAGTCATACTACACAAGGTTTTGCACGTTGATGAATGAGTTAATCAGAAACAAGTTAACACCTCGAAGAATTGCAACAAACATCAAATTCGTCAATAACCTTCCAGAAGAATGGGGTCGTTATGTTACAATTGTTAATCAGACAAAGGACTTACATCAGGTGAATTATGATCAACTCTATGACTTTCTGAAGCAAAACCAAGCTGAGGCTAATGAAGTTAGGAAAGAAAGATTGGCAAAGAATCATGATCCTCTCGCACTAATTGCTAATACACCAACACCATTACAAGTGAACACTCAACAACCATCATCATCCATTCACAACTACATGCAACCATCATGCATTCAACAACCAACACCGGTCTACCAACAACAGTTCTACCCACAACAACAAGAAGTTATTCCACAACAGCAATACCCACACTTCCAAGAAACAGAATTCACTGACAATGATGAAGCTGCTGCAGCATTGACTCAAGCGTTTGCTTTTCTGTCAAAGGCATTCCAAGGACGCTATTCTACACCAACAAACAACAACCAAAGGATTTCATCGAATACTCGCAACAGGCAGATCGCTCAGCCGAGTTTCAATATGGGCAATGGAGGCCAAATGGTTGGAGTTTATGGGAATCAGCAAGGATATGCTACGGGATTTAATATGGGCAATCAGAATATGCAGAATGCTGGTCAGTATGCAAGGAATCAGTATGGTCAGAATGCAGGGAATCAGTTGGGACAGTTTGTTGGAAATCAGAGGGGTCAGAATGTTGGTAATCAGGCAATGGGTAATCAGAATAGAAATGTTGCAGCTCCAGTAGTTGGGAATTTGGGAAATATGAATCAGGGTAATCCGGTTAAGTGTTTCAACTGTCAGGGTGTAGGTCATATGGCAAGGAACTGTCCTACTAAGCCAAACAAGAAAGATCCAGCGTACTTGCAGAAAGCAGTGATGTTGGCACAAAAGGCAGAGGCAGGATTTCAGTTGAACGCAGAGGAGAATGACTTTATGGCTCTTATGGATGACATGGAAGATAGAGAAGATATCGATGCGAACTGCATATTCATGGCAAATCTTCAGGAAGCTAAGTATGACACGGATTCTGACACACTTCCTGTTTATGACACCAATGCACCATCTGAGGTATCTAATTTCAACACATGTCACAATAATGATATATTTGATATGTCTCCTCATGAGGAACAGCATTTTGAGAAGCAAGCACCCACTTATGATACATTCCTGGACACGCCAAGTAGTAGCAATACTCCTTCAACAACTCCAGATATGAATCATAATGGAGGCTTCGTTTCACAGCATGCAGAGAATGATGAGGAAACACGTGCTTTGTTTGAATCATTATTGAATAATTGTCGTATTGAAATTGAGAATGTGCAAAAGGTCAATCGCGATGTTAAGGCCGCGAATGTTAAATTGACCGCTGAGCTTGAGAGTTACAAATCCACCGTTAAAGCTTTTGAATTTCATAACAAAAGATTGTCTGAATTAGAAACTGGTTATCAAAATTCCGTTTCAGAGAAACAACAATTGCAACTCAAGTTTGATACACTTGATGTTAATTCTTTCAAAAAGATAAAATCTTTAAACGCGGAAATTTCTGATTTACAAAACCAACTTTCTAAACAAAAAACAGCTTATACCAATCTTGAAAAAGAAAGGGATGAGTTGAAAAAGGATTTTGCAAAGAAAGAAGACAAACTTTTGGAAGAAATCGTAAAGTCAAAACACATGATTGCTCATTTAGAAGAATTAGTGGTTAAGTCGGGGCAGTCGAGTCAAACAATGAAAATGATTTCAAATCAAACTAATCCGATTTACCATACGAAACATAAAATGGTTCTCGGTAACAACACCCCTTGTAATCTCAAGAAAGCTCAGCAAGAACAGAATGTTTTGTACAATGGTAATGTGATTTATACCAAACATGATCCTCCCGTCGTTCGGGATTCTGTGCTAACGATTGAACATGTCGAAGAGAGCATTTCTAAAATGAAACAAAAGGACTTGAAACCCATTGATTACAACAAATTGAACAAACTTTCGGGAATCACTTTTGTTCCACAAACAGAACCGCCTGTGTTTTCCATTAAACGACCATTTGCGAAATTCTTGTCTAAAAAGAAAGTTGTTTCCAAATCTCTTTCAAAATTAGAACAAATGTCCTCTAACAACACTTTTAAAACAAGTGAGGCTAGAAACATTCTCGATGACGTTAAAATGAGAATTCAAGAACTTCAAAACATTGTTAAATCTAAAACTTCCATCGATATTAACAACTGGCATTCTAGTTTTCACATCGAACAGAAAAAGGTGTTTCAAAACGAAATTACCTTTCCACTGAATAACATCAGCGCGAGTGTAAAAAATTTTGAACAAGTTTTCTTAAAAGAAACGGCCGACTTTGTCAAGGACCGCAAATCCCTGGTAACCGAAGCTAATGATATTCGTGAAAACATGATTGTTTTGAAAAACCTAAATGATTCTCTCTTCGAAGATGTTATGACCACTGACATTATGTCCATCATTTTACAAACATATTCGGTTCAAGACGATGAAAGACTGAGAGCTGAGACCTCTGAAATTGTTTCAAAATATGAAAATGCACTCATAAAGCTTGAAAAAGAAAATGTGTCATATTTTAAACAACTTGATCGAAAAAAGGAAGAATGGAAGTATGACAAATTGTCGTATGAGCGTGACTTAAAGAAAATGAAAGAGCAAAATGATCTTTTGAGGGCTCAGCTTGAAAGTCAAAAAGGAAAGGGTAAGGAAACTAAGTTTGCAAAACCATTGACTTCAGAGAAACCAAATGTTTCAAACACGGTTCAAAAACCTAAAATGTCAATTTCACGGTTTGCTCCAAAAGTCGATGAGAAAAAGGATTTGACAAAACCAGTCACTCCAACACCCTTGCCCAAGAAAAGTGAAAATGCTAAGATTGTTGATAAAGGTAAAGCGGTGTTGAAACTCCTAAAGTGTTAGCACCTGGCCTTTTTAGGATTAGTCCCACTAGTGCGTCTGCCTCAACATCTAAGACAAATGACAAGTGCATAAAGGCTAATTCTAAAGAATCTAGGGATGCTAAAAAGGACAACAATATAAATCCTAATGTGTGTGCCTTACCTTCTACAGGATTAGAAAGCACCTCTAGGAGCAGCAGACTAAAGCCTAGGAGCAATACAAGGAACAATAGAGTCTCGCCTGTCTCTACGAGTAGTTGCAAGAATAAAGTTGAAGAAGTAGAAAAACACCCTAGGAATTTATCGCTTTTTAATAAGAAACATGATTCATCTGAATGTAATGTCGAAAGTACTGGTTCTAATGCATGTAATGACTCTGTTTGTTTAATATGCAAGAAATGTTTAATTAATGATGTTCATGATGAATGTGTTTCTAAGAATCTGAATGTTACGCCTGAACAGAAGAATGTTCCAAACAGACCTAGTGCTAGATCAAGATCTATAGAAAGATTAGTTGCACGATTTAGGACTACCACTATTAGTTGGATGCCTAGGAACTACCTTAAGTTTTGTATGTGGATTCCGACGGGTAGAGAGTTCACTCTTAAGGACGGCAAATTAGAAATAACTCAAGCTAAAAAAGTAGCAACTGTCTATGAGTGTGATTCTGCTTTTACTCCTAACCACATGGAACCAAATTCAACACGGTTTCCAAATACAAACTCTTCTGTTCTTGGCAGGTTATCGAAATATGTCTTTGGATCGTCGACTCGGGTTGCTCCAAGCACATGACCGGGAATTTAAAGCTGCTGATCAATTTCGTCTGGAAATTCATGGGAACTGTACGCTTTGGAAATGATCATGTAGCAGCTATTCAGGGTTATGGAGATCTTCAATTTGGGAATGTTTTAATCACTCGAGTTTACTACGTCGAAGGGTTGGGACACAATTTGTTTTCAGTCGGTCAGTTTTGTGATGCAGATTTAGAAGTTGCATTCAGGAGAAACACGGTTTTTATAAGAAATTTGGTTGGTGATGATCTCTTAACTGGTAATCGTGGTACAAACTTGTATGCAATCGACATCAACCAAATGGCTTCTACATCACCAATTTGTCTTATGACAAAGGCAACCGAAACTAAGTCCTGGCTGTGGCATAGACGTTTATCCCATCTCAATTTCGACACGATCAACAAGTTGGCCAAAGACAACATCGTCGTCGGACTTCCTAAGTTCAAATACACCAAGGAACACCTTTGTCCATCATGCGAACAAGGAAAAAGCAAAAGAGCATCATATAAACCCAAAACCGTACCTAGTTCGGAAACAAGGTTACATATGTTGCACATGGACTTATGTGGCCCAATGAGAGTTGAAAGCATTAATGGGAAGAAGTATATTCTTGTTATTGTTGATGATTATTCAAGATATACTTGGGTAAAGTTTTTGAGATCAAAAGACGAAGCACCAGGCATCATCATCACCTTTCTGAAGCGTATTCAAGTTCTACTTCAAGCTCCAGTAAGGATTGTAAGAACAGATAATGGCACAGAATTCACAAATCAGGAGTTAAGAACCTACTTTGAAGATGTGGGAATCACTCACCAAACATCAGTTCCTCGAACTCCACAGCAGAATGGGGTAGTTGAAAGAAGAAACCGAACTCTTGTGGAAGCTGCTCGCACAATGTTGATTTTCTCTAGTGCACCACTATTCTTATGGGCTGATGCTGTAGCCACTGCTTGTTTTACTCAAAACCGATCCCTAGTCCAT
This sequence comes from Artemisia argyi, assembly GCA_030686995.1. Lineage (NCBI taxonomy): Eukaryota > Viridiplantae > Streptophyta > Magnoliopsida > Asterales > Asteraceae > Artemisia > Artemisia argyi. Next base: position 59,734,566 of record CM060677.1, on the reverse strand, counting down.
CCGAGATTCAATAAAACCCCATATGAGCTAGTAAACAACCGTAAACCTGACATCTCTTACCTTCACGTGTTTGGCGCTTTGTGTTATCCGACGAATGACAGAGAAGATCTAGGGAAGTTAAAAGCTAAGGGTGATATTGGAATCTTCATTGGATATTCAGAAAACTCGAGGGCATTCAGGGTGTATAATAGACGAACAAAAAGGATTATGGAGACAATGAATGTGAAGTTTGACGAGATTTCACAAATGGCTTCTGAGAGATACGCTCTAGAACTCGCACTTAATCCGATGGCTTCTAATCAAAATGGATTAGGACCCACACCAAACATGCAGACTTCTGGACACATCTGTTCAGGACTCGTGCCTCAAGGAGCTCAGTCAACAAACACGGATAAACCTTCAGAGCAAGAACTGGAAAATTTCTTCGAGTTAATGTTTGATGAATATTATGGTGGAACTTCGACAAATGCATCTCCACAACATTCCGTTGCACCCGCTCAAAACCATCAACCACCACTACCACCACAAGACGCATCTACAACAATCGAAGCTGAAGCACCAACTACATCAACATCATCTACATCTACTCAAACAACTCCAGTACTTGACACTGAAATACCAATAGTTGATGAGCAAAACCAAAACACAAATTTTCAAGAAGAACCAACAAATAATTCAAACGATGTTACATTAGAAGAAGAAGAAGAAGTATTTGAAAACCCGTTTGCAATAGACTCTGCTCAATCTTCTTCAAGGTTACAAGAACCATCTAACACACATTCGTTACACCCGAGGTACCCTTCTACATTTCAATGGACAAAAGATCATCCAATAGAACATATTATTGGTGAACCTTCAAAGCCAGTTCAAACAAGGAGACAACTTGCCACCGATCTCGAATTGTGCATCTACGTTTGCTCAATCAGCCTCAAAGAACCAAAGAACATTCGAGAAGCAATGGCAGAAAACCCTTGGATTGAAGCGATGCAGGAGGAATTTCTTCAATACCTGTTACATGATAGTTGGGAACTTGTTGAACGACCACTTGATAAACGTGTTCTTGATCTCAAGTGGTTGTGGAAGAACAAACTAGATGAGGAAATGACTGTAATTCGCAACAAAGCTCGTCTCGTGGCTAAAGGTTATCCACAAGAAGAAGGGATAGACTTCGAAGAATCATTCACGCCTGTAGCTAGACTTGAAGCAGTCCGGATTTTCTTAGCCTATGCCGCTCACAAAAACATCACAGTCTATCAGATGGATATTAAGACTGCTTTCTTGAATGGAACTCTGAAAGAAGAAGTGTATGAGAGTCAGCCAGAGGGATTCATCAACAAAGATCATCCAGACTACGTCTACAAGCTTAAGAAAGCAATTTATGGTTTAAAACAAGCTCCAAGAGCGTGGTATGACGAACTATCATCTTTCTTGCTTAAAAACAATTTCACAAAAGGAATGGTTGACGACACCTTGTTTATCAAAAAGTTCAAAGATGACATTTTGATCGTTCAAATTTACGTGGACGACATTATTTTTGGATCAACCAATCCTATCCATTCAAAACATTTTGAAAATCTCATGAAAAGCAAATTTGAAATGTCCATGATGGGGGAACTAAAATTCTTTCTTGGTTTACAAATCCATCAACCCCCTCGTGGTATTTTTATCAATCAAGCTAAATATACAATAGAGATTTTGAAAAAACATGGAATGGAAAATTGTGATTCTGTTGGTACACCAATGGTTACTTCACCAAAAATAGGTGCTGATTTGTCTGGAAAACCCATCGATCCGAAAAAATATCGGAGCATGATCGGTTCTCTCATGTACCTAACTGCTAGTCGCCCCGATATTCAATTTGCTGTATGTTTATTAGCAAGGTTTCAGGCAAAGCCTACCGAACTTCACCTCAAAGAGGTCAAACGGATCTTTCGGTACCTACGAAGCACCATTAACATGGGACTTTGGTATCCGAAGGATTCGGAGTTTAATCTAACAGCATTTTCAGATGCAGACCATGCTGGTGATCAAGTTACAGCAAAGAGTACGTCGGGAGGAGCACAATTTTTGGGTGAAAAGCTTGTAAGCTGGTCGTCAAAGAAACAGGATTGTACTGCGCTATCAACCGCCGAAGCCGAGTATGTGTCTCTATCTGCGTGTTGTGCCCAAGTTCTTTGGATGCGGACACAACTCACAAATTATGGCTTTACTTTTGACAGAATACCTATGTATTGTGACTCAAAAAGTGCCATAGCCATCTCGTGCAATCCCGTACATCACTCTAAGATGAAGCATATCAAAGTCCGCTACCATTTCATCAAAGAACACGTGGAAGAGGGTACTGTTGAATTATTTTTCGTTAAGACTGATTATCAACTCGCCGATCTATTTACTAAAGCCCTTCCAAAAGAAAGGTTTGACTATTTAGTTCGACGAATTGGCATGCGAAGCCTAACTCCTGAGGAGCTAGAACGTCTTCTCGAATCTTCTTGAAAAATTTTCAAAATCGCTTCGCTGTAAATATTTTTGAAAAAACAAAATACAAAATTTGAAAAACCAACAAAAACAAAATACAAAAATATAAAACTTTCAAAAAATCCAAAAACTATATAAAATCAAAAATCCAAAAATATTCTTCTCACGACATGTCTCTCGTATAAATCAATATTCTATACGTTTCCAAAAATGTCATTCAACAATGATACGGACATGTATAGATGCTTGAGCGGGAGTTCTTCTTCTTTTTTTTTTAATGTTTTTCTAAAACATGTCGTTTCTCAAAATTTTCTTCACAATGGCTTTCGTATACTTCAGTACGAAACCCGTACTTCAATGACGACTTTTGATTATTTTCAAATCAAGGACTCGTACGTTCAATGACGAACTCTTTTTCAAAAAGTTCGAGTCTAAACAAACGAAAAAGATTTCAAGCATAAACTCGTTTTCAAAACAAAATTCTTGAGCACTTTTTCAAGATTGTTCAAAAGATTTCTCAAAATCTCTTAAAATTAGTGCTCAAGATAACTCCCTCAAAACCCTTAAATTGATTTTAAATGAGCTATCATTAAGGGGGAGAATAAAAAACAAAAATGTTCCAAATTCATGCAAATCTGTCTTTCTCTCCAAAAAGCCTTTTATTAATCAGTTGATATCAAAAATATCACGCTATGCTATTTTTGAGGGGGAGAAGACATGATTAAATGTGATCAAAGTGTAAAGATTGTGGCTGAATCTCAAAAGAGCTTGACTCAGTAAGTACCGATGAATTGACGAAGCTTAAAATGTCAGTAATCGAAAAGACTTGTCCTGGACGGGTAATAATTTCAAGCTAGTCTAACTAGTGATGTAAGCGTGTCTCGAATAGGACTTGTCTGAGTAGAATGTACCGTATCGAGAGACTTTCTTTGGACTTGACCAGGACGGGTAATAACTTCAAGCTAGTCTAACTAGTGATGTAAGCGTGTCTCGAATCGGTCATGTTCGCTGAAAGTGGATCAATTCAAAAAGTGCTAACTCCTCACGCATGTGCAAATTTCTTAAAAAATTCATGAGCACATGTGAAGGGGAAGTCCTTCAAAAGAAACAAAAACTCTCAAAGTGTCAACAAAAAAATGTGTTTATATTCATAAACACTTTGAGAGATTTTCAATAAATGGTTTCATGGAAATGATAGGATAGTCATGGAGTTATAAGGTGACTAAGGTTAGGGAAAACCGTCCTATGATCCGCCAGAGCCGGAGGGATCTACCCAAGGACAATTCCAATAGATTAGAATTAGAAGTCCTTAAGTATGATTGAAAAAACGAGAAAATGAGAAAGGAGAAAGAAGGGGTTGAAGAATTAAAAGGAAAAGTTATGAAAAATGGTGAAAAGAAATAGCCCTCCATATGTTCAACCTTAGGGCAGACACCGGGTTCAACTCATATGCTACTGGTTGTTACTAAGGTGACACTGGTATTGAAGACAAAGACGTCATAGACCCAGTGACGCACTGCACTAAACCTTCTTAACCACTCAAGTTCTCTTAAAAGAGCTTGTTTCATTCTCACGGGGAACCGGTGTAATCTATCGACCTGTCTCTTAGAGATGGTTGATATTGAAGCAGGAGACCTCTCCCTAATCTCCGCATAGGAAACCAAATGTGCACTTATCGAGTCTAGAGCCCCGAGATTCATCAAAAGATCTCATAGGAACACATAATACTTCTACATTGGTTGTTCAACTTTAAGGACGCCAGATGTAAACTTAAGAGTCCTACGCAGATCTTAGCAATCTGCCAGAACATTTATGAGAGGATTCACTGTTGTGATTCTCAATGATTGAATGGAAATTCCTGCCAGGGTCAACCTCAAGCAGCCCTGACAGCAGGTCACTTCAGTAATTCTTTATGGGTTACGCTTAGTGTTCGCGGTGGTTTCAAATGGTCTACAGTCGTGGAGTGATCCCCAGCGACTCACCCAGTCATTGAGCTACTTAGTAGGTCTTGTAAGCTCTCTCGAGAGTATCTGACATGGGAACGGCCTTGGTAAGGGTTAGAAGGAGTCTTCACACTATGCTGTTGACGATCTCTAATTCTTATCTGTAAGTACCGGATGTTTATTGCTAACTGTTTATATGCAGGGACACTTCATCTCCATGGCGACAGATTCCACATGCTCATACATACATCTGGAAGTTAAAGAAAGCTCCCTCAAAGATCTATACAACACAAAGTTCAAAGAAAGATTCTACGCCAAAAAGAAGAATCTACAAAGTATAAAGACTAAAGATCAAAGTGAAAGAAAGGGAACTACGTGCATATGAATATCAAAGTCCAAAGATGTATGAGCATGTTGGAATGGCAAACAACCACCACAGACGCAAAAGTGACGAATGGCAGATAACTCCACATCACTAAGGAACAAAGAACGATGAAAAATCAGTTGTCAAAGATCACAAAGCATGAAGGAACAAAGACTAAAGACTATTCTACAACGACACACAAAGTTAAAGACAAAGAACACGGAAGACCCACTCACGTGGAGCATCATTCGAATGACCACCCCTTAGGGGGAGATTGTTAGCATTAAAAATATGTATTATGAAGTGATGGTCATTCTCATATTGTAACTTTGTGTCGTTTGTTAAGATTAGTAATAGTTTAGTCATTGGGCCTTGGACTTGGCAAGCTAATATGTTATGTGCTATGTTTCATAAGCCTAGTTATCTAATCATGTAACCAAGTCCAAGCCCAAGCCCATAGAAAGCCCATAGGGCATCTCATGTTAAGAACTATTTAAACACCTCAAAGGCTCATTTGAGATGTGTGCTTGTGTGTGTATTTGTGTGTGCTTCTTAATAATATTCTCTCATTTTTCCATCTCTCTAGTTACACATATACGATCCATATACTCTCACCAAGTCACCATCTTTCTTCTTCTAATCTTCTATATTTGTGATAAAGTTGTGATATCTAACGTCCTACAATTTGCTTATAGGAAAAGCTCTAGGAAGTTGGCTGTTTAGCTTGTTAATTCCCCTGCACTTCAGTTCTTGGTCCACATTCTTGGGTGGTTTTAGGATAGTAAATTAGATTAGAAATCTGTTTTTAAGGTTGTTTTGAGATCTCAGGTTGGTAGTAAGTCATTTGCCCCCATAAGCTTATCTGTTTCATCTTTCTAGCACACCTTAATTGCTTATTCTAGTTGTGTGAGTAGAGCTAGTATCTGTTTTTAGAGTAGGGCTGCATATTGGTTTTGATCATCATAAGTTGAGTCTTATTGTTCCTCTGAGCTTATTTGTGCCTATAGTTGCTATTTCAGTTGAGTGGTTGCTTGTTGCTTATCTGTTTATGCTTTTGGCTTATCACTTATTGCTTATTCCAACTGATTTTTGATGCTTATATGTGTTTCTGAGTTGCTCTTGGTCTGAGATCTGTTCTTATAAGCTCATTTTAGTCTCAAAAATCAATTGGTTAAAGTTTGGTTAAGTTTTGGACAAAGTGCTTAATAATAAGCAATTTCCAATAAGCAGTTTTAAGTTATTCAGCAGTTCCACAGCTTATTTTCTAATTTTTATATTTTTCCTAGATTTAGAACAATATTTTAGAATTTTTCGGAAATTTTCATATTTTTCTGAGTCCATTTACTATTTTTCTTATTTAATTTTCAATTAAATTCAATTTTTAATACTTTTTAATTACAAAAAAATCCAAAAAAATCAGAAAAATCCCAGAAAAATCCAAAAATATTTTAAAAAATTATTTTTAGTTATTTTATAATTTTAAAAATTAAATTTGCATTTTTCTCATTTATTTTGAATTTATTTTAAATTTTTAATTAGATTTAATAGTTTTTAATTCCTAAAAATTTCATAAAAAGCCAAAAAAATTAGTTTTTAGTTTTAAAATTACATTTTAGTTATTTTATAATTTTCAAAATTTATTTTTCATTTTTCTCCCTTTATTTGTATTTTCTTTTAATTTTTAATTAGTTAAAATAGTATTTAATTCATAAAAAATTAATAAAAAGTCAAAAAAATATTTTTCTTTTTCTCAAAATTTTCTTTTATCATTTTTAACTTTTGAAAATTATTTTCAAGTCCGTAGGAGTAGCATAGCTTAAAAGTCGCGTTTTATTTCGTACGTTAACGTTTATTTTACGGTTTTTGATTTTACGTTTTAGTTTACGGTTTTTGATTTTACGTTACGTTTCTAGTTGCCTTACTTGTATTACGTGTTTATGTGATTATTAGTGCTTCATTTACTATTTCATTAGTATAATCTTATCAAATCACTTTTTACCGTTTTCACGACACGTTTCACGATTCGGGAATTAAGAATTCCATTCACACCTTCGTTGGGACACGACCCGGGGAAATACTTTCCTAAGCATTTCTTCGGTTAAAAAAAAAACTATACTTAAAACGACAACATCATCTCCTATTACATCATCCCTCACAACCTACCCCAACCACCCATCAGCGAGTTCATTGAAACTCAGTATGTCACCAATGAGACTGCAACCACTGAACAAACTGTTCAGGAACCCTCATAACAAATTGTTCCTACAGAAGTCACTGAAGCACATAGTGATGAGTCACCTCATGTTCCTGAGTCTGAACCTAATCAGGCTCCTTCAAGCTCAAATTCCTATCCCAAACCTCAGGATAGCTGGACTAGATCCAAAATCATTGAGCTTGTGAACATCATTGGTGAACCCACTGAAGGCATGCTCACAAGAAGCAAGGCTGCTAAACTCAAGGCCGCCACTGCCAATATATGTCTTTATGCTGACTATCTCTCAGAGATTGAGCCTAAAAATGTCAAAGAAGCCCTGACTTATGAAAGTTGGGTTCAGGCCATGAGAGATGAATTGAAACAATTTGACAGAAATGATGTCATGACCCTTGTTTAATGCCCCCAGGGTGTTTTAATCATTGGTATGAAATGGGTCTTTAAAAACAAGACCGATGAGAATGGCACAGTCATCAAAAACAAAGCAAGACTGGTTGCCAAAGGATATAATCAACAGGAACGTATAGACTATGAGGAAACCTTTGCACCTGTTGCTAGAATGGAAACCATCAGGATCTTCCTTGCCTATGCAACTTACATGAACTTTAAAGTTTACCAAATGGATGATAAAAGTGCATTCCTGAATGGTAACATCAAAGAAGATGTTTATGTGCAACAGCCTCCTGGTTTTGAAAGTAGTGAATACCCCAACCATGTCTACAAGCTTAACAAAGCCCTTTATGGACTAAAACAAGCACCCAGGGCATGGTATGAAACTCTTTCAGCCTTCCTGATCCAAAACAAGTTTGTCAGAGGAAAGATTGACAACACACTGTTCTTCTAAAGAACAAAGAGTGATGTCATTCTTGTCCAAGTATATGTTGATGACATCATCTTTGGCTCAACAAGTTACAAACTTTGCAAACAGTTTGAGAAACTGATGACCACAAAGTTTGAAATGAGCATGATGGGTGAACTCACATACTTTCTTGGACTCCAAATTAAACAAACTGAAAAGGGAATATCCATTTGCCAAGAAAAATACCTCAGGAACCTACTGAAAAAGTATGAGATCATTGACTGCTCCTCAGTTAAGACTCCTATGGTTCCTCCAAACAACCTTGGCCCTGATCTCACTGGAAAATCAGTGAATCAAACCCAATACAGAGGAATGATTGGCTCCCTGATGTACTTACTTGCCTCAAGGCCTGATATCTAATTCTCAGTCTACCTGTGTAAAAATACCAGGCTGACCCTAAAGAATCACATCTCACTGCTGTCAAGAAAATCATCAGGTACCTGAAGGGTACTCCAAACCTTGGTATGTATTACCCAAAATGTTCAGGATTTGATCTCAAAGGGTACACTGACTCTGACTATGCAGGATGTAATATGGATAGGAAAAGTACTTCAGGATCCTGCCAATTTCTTGGTGGTAAACTTGTGTGTTGGAGTACAAAGAAACAACAGCCAGTGGCCATGTCCTCAGCTGAAGCTGAATATATGGCTGTTGCAGGATGTTGTGCAAATGTACTATGGATGAAGAGCCAACTGAGTGACTATGGCATTCAGTATAATATGGTACCTATCTTTTGTGATAATACAAGTGCCATAGCCATCTCAAACAATCCAGTACTTCATCAAAGAACCAAACACATTGACATCAGATACCACTTCATCAGGGACCACATCACTAATGGAGAAATTGAACTACATTTCATCCCCACTGAGTATCAGCTAGCTGATTGATATGTGTCTTTTTGCACATATCTTTTCGTCCAATTTTCGAGTCAAAACAATCAAAAACACTTCAAAATGGTCAAATAACATCACAAATATCCTTGGAGTATGTTTTTGTACGTTTCAGGTACAAAGGATTGAAAACAGACGAAAAACGAGCAAAACATGAAAAGTTGTCAAAACTAGTCCCTAAGCATTTGTTTTAAAAGAAAAGTCAACCCAAGTCCTGTAAAAGTCAAATATTGTCAAAAATGATCCTTGGGTAAAATGGTTAGAGAATTTACATATTTGGTCCTCTAAGTTTGAAAAATGGCAGTTTTGGTCCTTGAAGTTTAAATTTGGAAAATAATCAATTGAGGTCCTTTGGTAACTCAAACATGGCAAGTTTGGCCCTTGGAATGAGTTTGGGAATTTGGCAGGATTGACCCTCGAATTTCAGAGTATTACATAAATGGTCCTTGTGCTTGTAACTTATGGACCCTTTATTTAATAACCTATCACACCTTAAATCCTTATACACCACTAATCCAATCCAAATACAAATACATGTCCAGTCCACCCAAACCTTATACCTCCTTGGGCCCTTAACAACCCCAAGCCCAAAACCAAAAAAAAAACCTAATACATTCTTTATAAAAACGTATATACCCTCACCTGGTCAAACACAACTTCGTCCCCAACCTCCTTTTACCGCCAAACCCTTACCTCCCTCCCCCTTTTTTCCCTCGAAATTCATAAGCAGCCAACCTGTCTCTATCCTTCCCTTGTAATCTCCACCCAGTACCAAACAAAGCTTCACATGATTCCAACCCATCACGGGTATCCCTCCTCCATGTCACCAATCCATGGACACACATACTCATCCAACGGCTACGATAAAAAGGTGTGGAGCAAAAATTGTAATCAATGGCTGTGATGACTACAAGAGGAGGCACAACAGAAGCATCCAAGGAAAGAAGAAAGTTTTTTTTTTTATTTTATTTTTTTTAGTATAAAAAGATGTCGAATGTAGCCACACTTGGTAGTTAGTTAGTCTTAGTCAATTAGTTCTAAAATTAAATTTATATTTCAGTTTTTAATGCATTTTCAGATTGCAAAACTTTTATGAAAGTTTCATTTTCGATGTTTAAATTTCCTATCTTTATTAACTGCCGTTTGTTCAATTGCTTATCCTTGTGCCCACCTGTTGTCTTAATTTGTTTTATTTGATTAAGTAGTAGCATAGTATAGATGAATATTGCTTAATCTCTTAGTTTTGAAGTTGTAGCAGTGATAATATAGCCATTTCAAGTTCTAAAGGTGTGTTTGGCACAAGCACTTATTTTAGCCTTAGAAACTGTTTTGACCCGTTCTCAAGTTTAAGTTAGTTTAAGTTAAGTGCGTTTAGTAGTTTCTAATCAAAGATTTCCATTCCCAATTACTTTTAAAGGATTCAAGTTGTTTACCAAAAATACCAAGTCCACGACTGTTTCATTAGTTTCTAGGGTAGAATTCAGGTTTAGCCATTTTAGTTGCTTCCTACATATAGGTTTGTAATCTTGTTAGAATCTTGTACGCACACGTTATTAGTTAAAATTGGATTTCATACCCATTTTATACCCCTGCTACAAACAGGTACCACACCCCACAGTTATTCAGTCAAGTAATTTTAAATCCTTTAATTGTAGGCCATTCACTTTAAATTTTGTTATCTTTAATCTTTGCCAGCTTGTGCACATTCCCATATTTTTCTTTTATTTTTATGATATTTTTTCGTTAGCTTTTCATGGCCCCTAATCTGTCCCCTTAGGCTACTATAGGTTTTAGACTTAGTATTACCATTTTGCTTTTGAGCCTATCTGCTTATCCATAGCCAGCTTATCTAATTCCTATAGCTTATTTAGGTTGAAGGTAGTTGATCCTTGGCTTATGTTATCCTCAGCATGGCTTTTGAACGGGTCAAAACACCCATCCACCCATAGACCTGACCATAACCACCCATCAGCCCTGCACCCAATTATTCAGTTTTGACTCGTTTTTCTATTGATCATAACTTGCACATTAGTTGCTCTTTTTCCTTGATTTTTGTTGGTTTGTTAAGTCTCTTAGGCCATCTTATTAGATCTTCTAGTTGTTTGCACCTTTTTGCTTATTACTTTGCTTAATTTTTCTCCTAGAGTTGCCCCTTAGCACCCCTTGCTGCTGATGTGCATCAATGACCAGCTAAGCTTGTTTGATCTTTGTCTCTGATTGACTTTAGTTTGTTAATGGTTGTTTATCAGATCATTAGTGTTGTTTGTGATCATAAGAGTTTATGTTAATCTAGGGCATGCTTGTTTGTTTATTAATTTAACTACTCTTGTTCCTAATGCTCAAAATTTCACAAACCCCAACTGTTGGGACTTTGAGTTTGTAATAGTTTAATTCAAGCTGTTCAGTAAAGATTGTAGTTTCAAATGTATTTGTTTTTATGTTCTTAATAAGCTTGTGCAAGAAAAAGTAAAAAAAAAAATGATGAGTCTTCAAAAAGGAGACCACCAGGTTCGAACCTGGGTCACCTTACTCACAACACAAACATCACCATACCATCTGTGCTATAATCATTAGTTGTCAATCTTTCCTTATTCAATTATTTATAGTAGAAGTCCTTTTGCTTATTTATTTTCAGTTTTTAGCATCAGCTTATTTCTGCTTATTTAGACCTGCTTATTTCGCCTTCTTATTTTTACTAGACTCATTTTAGTGTAATAAACTTTCCTTAAATTTTTCATAATTTTTCAAATTGTTTTACTATTTTTCTAGGATTTATTTTATTACTTTAGTACTTAATCCATTATAAAAAATATAAAAGACAAAAAAAAAATTTCTTTTTCAAAAAATTTTCTTTTATCATTAGAAAGTAGGAAAATTAGTTGTATGCCCGTAGGACTAGTCGTGCTTAGATTTCACTTTTATTTTTGCACGTTGATGTTATTTCTAATTAAAACGCGCGTTTTTAGTTATTTGCTTTACATAATTGTTCACAATACCAAATAATCTCTCAACCATTCCTTACAAGCATTTTAAACTCCGAATCTCACACGATATTGCCCATTCACACCTCGTTGGGACACGACCCGGGTAATCACTTACCCGGTATCACTTATATATATTGTATTCACGAGTTTTTACAAGTCTTCCTTTTCCTAAAGGTTGATTGGTAAATTCCACTCACGTCTACTTTGTATACTTTTGATACGCACTAAAAAATGCATCTATCACTGATATCTTCACAAAACCTTTGGATGAACCTACTTTCACAAGATTGAAAGCTGAATTGGGCATGTTGGACAAAACTGATCAAAAGTGTTCCAACCTGATGTAAATTCTCTAGGTCCCTGATCACACCCTTCCTGAAAACTCATTTTTTACTGAATGAAAATTCATTCACGGGGCTCAGGATGAAAAATGGCATTGAATACCCTAACTAGATGCTCTAATACTTAGTTAGTTAATGTCCCAGGTAGGTAACTGAATCCTATTAAATATAGGAATATATGTCACTTACACAACTGGCATCCACTCCTTGGGCCCCCACATCTCTCTCACCAAACACCACTGAGATTAAATGCTCCCTCACACACAAAAGTTGTGATGATTTTTTCTCTGCAAAAGTGCATTATTTGCAGAGCCTCACAACTGTTCACCCATGATGTGAGAGAAAATAGGGGTAATGGGAATCGTGATATTTAATGCGGATATCAAACCAACATTATTATGCCGCTTCGGTTGAATAATATAAACCTTTGGTATCCGCAACATCACTACCCTAATTCCCACCCTATAAATACCCCCACAAAGAAGAACACACACACGCTTTAAAAATCTTTACAAAACTCGTGCAAAATTATTTCAAGAATCCTTTTGCTTTCAAAATCTTTGTGTGCTTGTTCTTTGTTCAAAAAAAAAAAAAAAAAAAAAAAAAAAACAGACCTTTTATCAAACTAAAATGGCATCTTCAAAGGTCATAAAATACGCACCCAATGTGGAATTCCAAATGCAAAGCGTAGACCTCACCAAAAACAATGTGGTGGGGAACTTTGCCTACCCTGAAGGGTTCCCTGAATACAGGGACGTGGTGAAGTTCCTACAAAACTGTTTTCTCACCACCACATTCACAAAGACCCCCCTCAGTCATCTATCATGACTATTTGAAAGAATTTTGGTGCACAGCGGTGGTTGAAAACCCTGATGCGCCAAAGGAGGCCAAAATCAGGTTCTCAGTGAAGAATGAAACTAAGTTCCTAACTCTTGACTACAATACCTTTGTCAAAGCCACTGGCCTTGACTACACTGAGACCTTTGTAACCCCACCAACTGAAGAGGATGTTAAAAAACTCCTCTTGGAACTTGGGCCCTATGATAAACATCATCCTGATGTTACTCCAGGGGCCCTACTGAACAAAGCCCCCAAATCAAAACATGGTTCCCTGCCCCCTGGAGGATCCTGATGACATTTGTAATTCAGGTCCTTGGGGGGAATAAATCATCAACTGAGCAACTAAACACTACTCAATCAATGATAGTGTACTGTCTCATTGAGGGTAAAAAGATTGACCTTGGAGAAATTATCTTCAGGGACCTCATAGGAAAATTGGGTGGGAAGTCTAGGCAAAAACACATGTCTTACCCTAGATTCATTTCCTGTGCCCTGAATGACCTACTAGGGTCTGAGTATATCAAGCCTGACAGTGTCAGCTTTGAACCTGATGTCTTACATAAGGAAAATTACTCACGTGACCCTAATGAGGTAACACCTATCGCCCTGACCACATATATGCTGACTGCTGTCCTGGGTGACAACATCATTTCACCAATTCCCTCTCCCACCAAAAAGGTGAAGAGGAAGAAGGGACAGGGGTCCAGGAAGGTGGCTCAACCCAAGCCACTCGCCACTGAGACCTCTGCCCTTAAGCCTGAAAATAGGGGGCAACAACAACAGACCCTGACTGAAGACACCCTCAGGATCATTAGCCAATCTTTGGCCCCAAAACAAAGGCCAACGGAGGGCACTGAGACATCACACTCAGTGTCCTCGGGCGAACCTGTTCCCAAAGGCCCTGTTGTCATAAACAAGTCAGTGGGGTTGGAACCAACCAAACCTTCACATCCTGCAAAAGACTCTGGAAAATCACAACCAAAGTATCAGGGAGTAAGGGGTCCTATACCCTCGGTGGGGCAGCACTACTGCACTGAGAAAGGGATCCACAAACATTCACATCCTGCCAAAGGCTCGGGTAAATCACAACCCAAGCAACAGGGAGTTCTCGCCCCTAACTCTTCGACACAAGCCTGTTGGAAAGGGGGCAAAACCACTCAGGTGCCTAATGAGGACATTCGCAAGTCAAAGCTTTTGTCTAAGGGCACAAAAACTCATCCCAAAGACTCGGAGGGAAACATACAACCCGCTGATAGGGACACAACATTCACGGCTCCTCGTGATGGTACTGAGAAACACCCATCAGTGCCTGAAGGGGCCACGAGGGACAAAGATTCAGAGGGACAAATGCCACCCGCTGATATGGAACCCACAACCAATCCCGAAGGTGCGCATAACTCGGGAACTGACCCTGAAGACCAGGTAGATAAAACCCAATCTACCGGATTTGAGGGGTCAGGACCTGGCCAAAACGAAGGCAAGTCTTCTTATGAAGAGGAGCCGGATAACCTTATTTTGCAGATTTAGTCCCTAGCTGATGCTCAGGCAGTTTTGTACTCTGATGATGAATTCAACAGTGATGAGGAAGTCTTTAAGGCCGGAGATGATATGGAGCTTGAGGAGACAGTCCCTGAAACAATTCCTCAGTCTCCTCAATCTTCTAACCATGGCGATGCTGACACACATTCTTAGCCAGAGTCCTCAGGAGATGATCAAGCTCCTCTCACTGTGAAAGCCTTCACCAAATTCTTTTTCAGTACAACTAACACTTGCCATCACTGACGCTCAGGCAAATGTTGAGGGAGAGAATGCTACTGAAGCGCCTAATACTTTTGAACAAGATGTTGGACAGCCCTCTCACACTGAGGGGGAGCATGTCACTGAAGCCACACCAATCACTAAAGTTCCACCACAGGAGGAACCAGTCTCCTCCACTCTTAGGCAGGACAAAGGCAAAAGTATTGCTACCACCTCTGATCCTGAAATTGTGCTCAAGCCAGCCTCAACCTTGGTTAGATATGACCCTGATGAACCTATCAGAGTCCCGTTTGAAATCAATTGAGTAGTACATCATCTCACCAATGCCGAAATTCAAGCTCATATGGAAAGGACTGAGATATTACTAAAGGTGGCTGAAGAAGAGAGAATGAGCAAGCCTGCTCTTATTCAGGTTGTTCATGAGGAAGCAGAAAAGGTTGGTTTGGATACTGAGGCACTAGCAACTGAGCAAGCTGGTGCAGCCTTTAGAAAGGCTCAGGAAGAAGAGCTAAATGTCCTCAAAAGGGAAAGGGAAAATAAGCTCAGGAAGGACGCTCAAATCAGAAAACACAGGGTCGAAAAGTATACTTGGGTGATGAAAGAAAGGTTAAGACCTGAAACCATCACTGACATTCAAATCCACAGAAACACCGATCCTGCAGTGGTCACCGTCTTCAGGGGACGTGATCAAAGAATATTTGACGTCCATAAGCCATTCAGGTTTGCTGATTTTGGCATCACTGAACTTGATGAGCTTCGTTCTATCATTGCCAAGAAGAACAGTGTTGTAGTTCCTAGCCTTCTCAAGTCACTGAAGGAAAGGTACGACAGACTGAGAGCAATTCCTGAAGCTCTTAACATTCCCTCACTTTTTCCTGCCTCAGCAAAAGAGACTGCTCCATATAAGGCTTCCAAGAGGAAAAGGAAGCATATAGAGATGGAGCCTGAGATCAAAGTACCAGGGCTAGATTATGACAGGTCGCTTCCTGAAGGGATCACTTTTGTGGACAATGTGGTCTTTGAAGCTCCTGAAAGAGGCTTATGCTTCACTGATGAGTATGGAAGTTTTGCCTTCCAAAGATGGTCTGATATGGATAAGGCAGGAATCAAAGCAATGCTCATATACCTCATGTTGGCGTCCCCCATCAAGAGTGATGAGAACAAAAGATTCTGCCAGGACTTGGAAGCAATGATTAATGAACATCCTGAAAGACACCTACTCAGATCAAAGAAAGCAAAGCTTGAAGCCCTTGGATACCACCTGAACATCTGATCTGCAACAACTATCTTTTTATTTTTTGTAATTTGTAGGACTTGTAATAACTATTAATAAACTTTGATGCTTTTGTTAAATTACGTGTCCTACTTAAAATTACATCAACATTCAGTATGAAATGAAGACCCCTACCAACTCACACTGAATCAAGAAACACTTAGGCATTTGTATGTTCAAATAGGGGGAGATTGTTGGGTCATTGAATTCCCCAATCTTCTGTTAACAAGGATTTGAACGTAAAATAACCTAAGTATAAACAAGTCACTGAGTGAATAGTAACTCAGTGAGTCATCTTCAGGATGCCTAGACCGAGCCTAAGAAGAAAGGTTCTCCATTCAGTGAGGTGGAACTCAGTGAGTGAGTGTAATCTAAGCCAAGAAGAAGGTGATGGGTTCAGTGAGGATGACAATAACTCACTGAACCCCAAGACTCCTCAACAACTATCATGGTACTGAAGACTGAAGTTTTGGCGGGACTGGGCGGGAAAGTTTGATCTGTTTCACTAAAGTGCTTTATCACTTTAAAGTCAAACTTTCCCTAAATGGTTAAAACCAGGCTGTCATCAGAAAGTGCCTTTTGGACTTAACCCAAAGAAGTTTCCCAAGTCAGAGAATAAAATCTATCAAGATTTTATTGAGGAACACTTAGGTCCATTGTATAATAGGGTTGTTCATATTTGTGTATAAATAGGTAGCATAAGTGAGGAGTAAAAGTTGACAAGTTTGTGCAATTAATGCAAAGCATTCACAAACCACTTTTACTCCTCCAAAGAACAACATAACCCCTGAGATAGCTCAGTGGGTCCTGAAAGTTGTCACTCAACATTGTTTGAGTTTAGTGAGGAGTCAATACCACACTTGTCGTTTTCAATCCCAAGTGTTATTCCGCAAACACTTGGGTACGATTCTTTTTGATTAACTTCTAATAAAGAATTAAACGTTGAAAAATATTGTCTCTTATGTTTACGTTGCTTTATTGTTAATCATTTATACATCTTTGTTAAAAGTCATACAACTTGGTTACTTTAGTTTTTAGTTACTGTTAACCAAGTAAAAGGCACCAACAGAGCCTCACTCCAGAAACTCTTAAGTCTCTCCAGGAAGAGAATGATGATTGAAGGATTGGCTTCACATATCCTTTGTATATAAGATTTATCAAAAAGAAAATAGAAAAATATAAAACCTATAAAAAAACTATAAAAATCTGAAAAATCATTAAAAAAAATTCAAAAATATTCTTCTCACGACATGTCTCTTGTGTAATCAATATTATGTACGTTTCTAGAAATGTCATTCAACAATGACACGGAATCATACATATGCTTGAGCAAGAGTTTTTCGGTTTTGAATACAGTTTTTTTCTAAAACATGTCGTATCTCAAAATATTCTTTAAAAAAAATGGCTTGTAGTCATTTCAGGCTGCAACCCGGACTTAAAACTATGGCTTGCTATTACTTCAGATAGCAACCCGTTTTTCAAAATGGGGAAAACACGTCGCCAAAAAGACGGTTGTTCCTTTTACCGGGTGAAGTTCACCTGGGCATGGATTACTTTATATCCATGTTTCCTCGATCTAATGTACGCTTCAGTGCATTATTTCTTGATAAAGAAGAGAAATCTTCTTTTTATCGCCAAATACTTTTCCTTCTATGATTTTTCTGGAAAGTATTTGTGCAAAACTTGGTGGTACCATGAGATTTTGATTGAAAATCAAATTGAATCTAAATTTTGATAAAATTTTTCACTCAATCAATGACTTTAATATTTTATGAAAATATTTCAGTTTTAACATCCGTCATTGATTGAGGGGGAGAGTGACTTCTCAAAATTTTATGTATCATCAAAACTACCCACACTTTGTACAAAACTGTGCAACAAAACGATTTGTGATGGTTATGTGTCAGAATGAGTACATTTTCAAAGAGTTTTCGTTAAAACTTCAAATCTTTTGGAAACTCATCGAATCTGACACATAACAACCTCCCTCACAGATTGAGGGGGAGCAAGAAAAAAGTTTCCCTTTATCAGAAAATATTAAAAATTAACCGCATTTCTCTCCCAAACGTTTTCTAACTTATTTAAATCAATTGGGATCCAAAATCTCAAAAGATCTGAAATTTTTGATCGGGGGAGAGAATGTGATTTAAATATGAAATCTGATAATCAAATGTGATCTTTTGGACTCAATAAATAGGCTCCCACATATGTGCTAAACACTTTCGAATATCGATGCACATATGGAGGGGGAGCAGAAAGGCGTTTGTGGAAGTAATACTAAAGACCGACCATTTATCTTTATGCATGGAGTTATAAGGATGGTTAAGGTTAGGTATGAGTTCCCATGATCCACCAGAACTGGAAGGATCTTCCCAGGGACAATCCATAGATAGATTAGAAGTCCTTAGGAATGATTGAAAAAAGGAGTAAAGTGAGAAAGGGAAGAGTGCGGATTGAGATAGAGCTAGGACTGGAACAAACCCAACAAGGTTCTAGTGGTGAAGTCTCGGTAAGCACTGAAGTGTTGAAGAATGAAAAAGAAATGAAATGAGAAAGGGTGAAAAGAAATAGCCCTCCATATACTCAACCTTAGGGCAGAAACCGGGTTCAATTCATAATCTACTGGCGGTTACTAAGGTAACACCGGTATTGAAGACAAGACGTCATGGACCCAGTGACGCACTGCACTAAACTCCCCAACCACTCAAGTTATCTTAAAAGAGCTTGTTTAATTCTCACGGGGAACCCTGTGCAATGTATCGACCGCTCAATGCGAGCTATGTTGGTACCTATAACAGGAGACGCCTCCCCAGTCTCCAGGAGCGGATCAAAATGCACTATTGAGTCTAGAGCCAAGAGATCATCCATAACGGATTATGACCCGTACCAAACCAGCAGACTACTGGACACATTAGTTCAGGACTCGTGCCTAATGGAGCTCATTCAACCAACACTGAAAAACCTTCAGAACAAGAATTGGAAAATTTCTTCGAGTTAATGTTTGATGAATATTATGGTGGAACTTCGACAAATGCATCTCAACAACATTCCGCTGCACCCGCTCAAAACCATCAACCACCACCACCATCACAAGATGCATCTACAACAATTGAAGCTGAAGCACCAACTCCCTCAGCATCATCAACATCTACTCCAGCAACTCCAGTTATTGAAACTAATCTACCAAGAGTTGATGAGCAAAATCAAAACACTAATTTTCAAGAAGAACCAACAAATAATTCAAACGATGTTGTGTTAGAAGATGAAGAAGTATTTGAAAACCCATTTGCAACAGACTTTGCTGAATCTTCTTCAAGGTTACAAGAACCGACTAACACACATTCGTTCAACCCAAGGTACCCTTCTACGTTTCAATGGACAAAAGACCATCCAATAGAACAAGTTATTGGTGAACCTTCAAAGCCAGTTCAGATGAGGAGACAACTTGCCAGCGATCTCGAATTGTGCATTCACATTTGCTCAATTAGCCTCAAAGAACCTAAGAACATTCGGGAAGCAATGGCAGAATACCCATGGATAGAAGCTATGCAGGAGGAAATTCTTCAATACCAGTTACATGATAGTTGGGAACTTGTTGAACAACCACTTGATAAACGAGTTCTTGATCTCAAGTGGTTGTGGAAGAACAAACTGGATGAGGAAATGACTATAATTTGCAACAAAGCTCGTCTCGTGGCTAAAGGTTATCCACAAGAAGAAAGGATAGATTTCGAAGAATCATTCATGCCTGTAGCTAGACTTGAAGCAGTCCGGATTTTCTTAGCCTATGCAGCTCACAAAAACATCACAGTCTATCAGATGGACATTAAGACAACTTTCTTGAATGGAACTCTGAAATAAGAAGTGTATGTGAGTTAGCTAGAGGGATTCATTGACAAAGATCATCCAGACTACGTCTACAAGCTTAAGAAAGCCATTTACGGTTTAAAACAAGCTCTAAGAGCGTGGTATGACGAACTATCATCTTTCTTGCTCAAAAACAATTTCACCAAAGGAACAGTTGATGACACCTTGTTTATCAAAAAAATCAAAGATGACATTTTGATTGTTCAGATTTACGTGGACGACATTATCTTTGGGTCCACTAATCCGAACCATTCAAAACATTTTGAAAATCTCATGAAAAGCAAAATTGAAATGTCCATGATGGGGGAACAAAAATTCTTTCTTGGTTTACAAATACATCAATCCCCTCGTGGTATTTTTATCAATCAAGCTAAATATAATATAGAGATTTTCAAAAAACATGGAATGGAAAACTATGATTCTGTTGGTACACCAATGGTTACTTCACCAAAAATAGGTGCAGATTTGTTTGGGAAACCCATCGATCCGAAGAAATATCGGAGCATGATCGGTTCTCTCATGTACCTAACTGCTAGTCGACCCGATATTCAATTTGCTGTTTGTTTATTAGCACGGTTTCAGGCAAAACCTACCGAACTTCACCTCAAAAAGGTTAAACGGATCTTTTGGTACCTACGAAGCACCACTAACATGGGACTTTGGTATCCGAAGGATTCGGGGTTTAATCTAACAGCTTTTCCAAATGCCGACCATGCCGGTGATCAAGTTACAGCAAAGAGTACATCAGGTGGAGTGATGCGTGGGAATTGCACCAGGCTTTACCTCTCAAGGGATCTCGAGAAGCTTACAACCCCCACCAGGCAGTGTACCTGATCGTTGTAGTATAGTATAGTGACAAGTACCGGGGGATTGATCGTTCAACTCAGGAATAGTGTCGCTAGGATTAGAAAGCCTAAAAACTAGGTCTAGAGGTGAGGTATGATTCTTTTTGTATTTTTATATTTTTATAAAAGCAATTAAAATCTCGGGTTTTGGAAGAGTGGGCGGAATTAGTTGCTAGTCAACTAACCCAATAACTAAGATGCAATCAAAATAAAATAACAAAAATGTGAATAAAGCTAATTAAACTAGTGGTGTGAACAATAAATGGGAAAATTGTGTTTACTTAGATTTCATTACTCCCTAGATATCTTTTACAGGTTGATTGTTTGTTACAGTTGCGTGGATGACGGGTTATATTCCTTAATACCAATCGTGGGTTGGCGTACATACTTCCCCAACTCTATAAGCTCCTACTTCACTCCTATGTCGAGCCTGCAAGAAGCTCCTAACATGGGATCATTAGAATTCGCTCATGCATTAAATACAACCATAAAAACCTAGTACGCATTGGTTCATGTTTCTTAAGATGTTCAAGCAAGTTACACTATGGAAGTCTGCCAGTTTTCTTAAGCCTAACGTCGAAATCATTCATCCATAACAACTATAAACAAGTAATCAACCCATAATCAACATCTAGGTTTCATTACATCTAAGCAAACACACAAGAGATCTAGCCTAGCATGTTAAAATCAAGACAAGCGTAAGATATATTCAAACAACACATAGACATATTGAATGAATTGAAAGGATATTCATCTTAATTGAACTTGAAAGGTTTCAAGGGGTGAAAACCCTTGAAAATACTGATAAAATCGTGCTAGGGTTTCTCCAAGTCGTCCCTAAATTTTTACTCCATTAATGAATGAAAATTACAAAACTATATATAGATTTTCCAATGTGACGGCGTCAAGAAGAGAATTCTAACGCCGTTAACTCGCCGCCCATAATAAAATCGGATTGCCTAGATCCAGATCTGACGCCGTCAAGAGTAGTTTTCCTCTGGGCCGTCACGTGTAAAGGGACCATGACGGCCTATGGTGACGCCGTCATGCCCTAGTGCAAAAACATTCTGGACTGTCATGGACTCTATCCTCTTCACCTCTTGCTTTCCTCTTAACGCCGTCATTAAGAAGCTTGTGACGCCGTCAGGTACTGTTCCCAGCAAGGAAAATTAAGACTTTGCCGTTTTCTTCACTTTTATGCTCCAAAAACGTCCAAAATGCTTCCTTTTCCAGAATTCACTCCAAAAGTACCTAAAATCACAAAAGAAACGATTTAGAGCAATATTTGATCAAATAAATTCAATTCCGGGCTTAAATGACCCCCTAAAAACGGATCATTTTTCGCCTCATCATGGAGCACAATTTTTGGGTGAAAAGCTAGTAAGCTGGTCGTCAAAGAAACAGGATTGTACTGCGCTATCAACTGCCGAAGCCGAGTATGTGTCTCTATCTGTGTGTTGTACCCAAGTTCTTTGGATGCGGACACAGCTCACAGATTATGGCTTTACTTTTGACAAAATACCTATGTATTGTGACTCAAAAAGTGCCATAGCCATCTCGTGCAATCCCGTACATCACTCTAAGACGAAGCATATCAAAGTCCGCTACCATTTCATCAAAGAACACGTGGAAGAGGGTACTGTTGAATTATTTTTCGTTAAGACTGATTACCAACTCGCCGATCTATTTCCTAAAGCCCTTCCAAAAGAACGGTTTGACTATTTAGTTCGAAGAATTGGCATGCGAAGCCTAACTCCTGAGGAGTTAGAACATCTTCTCGAATCTTCTTGAAAAATATTTTCAAAATCGCTTCGCTGTAAATATTTTTGTAAAAACAAAATACAAAAATATAAAATTTCAAAAAATACAAAAATAATATAAAATCAAAAAATCCAAAAATATTCTTCTCACGTCATGTCTCTCGTATAAATCAATAATCTGTACGTTTCTAGAAATGTCATTCAACAATGATATGGACATGTACAGATGCTTGAACTGGAGTTCTTTAAAATGTTTTTCTAAAACATGTCATTTCTCAAAAGTTTCTTCACAATGGGTTTTGTATACTTCAGTACGAAACCCGGACCCAAATGATGACTTATGATTATTTTCAAATCAAGGACTCGTACATTCAAAGACGAAATCTTTTTCAAAAAGTTCGAGTCTAAACAAATGAAAAAGACTTCAAACAAAAACTCGTTTTCAAAATAGAATTCTTGAGCACTTTTTCAAGATTGTTCAAAAGATTTCTCAAAATCTTTCAAATGAGTGCTCAAGATAACTCCCTCAAAACCCTTAATTGATTTTCAACTGTGCTATCATTAAGGGGGAGTACAAAAACAAAATTGTTCCAAATTCATGCAAAATGAAATCTGTCTATCTCTCCAAAGAGTTTTTTCTTAATCAGTTGATATCAAAAATACCACGATATGCTATTTTTGAGGGGGAAAAGACATGATTAAAATGTGATCAAAGATGTTTAAAGATTGTGACTAAATCTCAAAAGAGCTAGACTCAGAATGTACCAATGAATTGACGAAGCTTAAAATGTTAGTAATCGAAAAGACTTGTCCTGGACGGGTAATAATTTCAAGCTAGTCTAACTAGTGATGTAAGCGTGTCTCGAATATGACTTGTCTAAGTAAAATGTACCGTATCGAGAGACTTTCTTTGGACTTGACCTGGACGGGTAATAATTTCAAGCTAGTCTAACTAGTGATGTAAGCGTGTCTCGAATCGGTCATGTTCACTGAAAGTGGATCAATTCAAAAAGTGCAAACTCCTCACGCATGTGCAAATTTCTTAAAAATCCATGAGCACATGTGAAGGGGGAGTCCTTCAAAAGTTGCAAAACTCTCAAAGTGGTAACAACAGTGTGTTTATATTCATAAACACTTTGAGAGATTTTCATAAATGGTTTCATGGCAATTATAGGATAGCCATGGAGTTATAAGGTGACTAAGGTTAGGGAAAACCGTCCTATGATCCGCCAGAGCCGGAGGGATCTACCCAAGGACAATTCCAATAGATTAGAATTAGAAGTCCTTAGGTATGATTGAAAAAAGGAGAAAATGAGAAAGGAGAAAGAAGGGGTGGAAGAATTAAAAAGAAAAGTTATGAAAAAGGGTGAAAAGAAATAGCCCTCCATATGTTCAACCTTAGGGCAGACACCGGGTTCAATTCGTATGCTACTGGTTGTTGCTAAGGGGACACCGGTATTGAAGATAAAGACGTCATGGACCCAATGACGCACTACACTTAACCTTCTTAACCACTCAAGTTCTCTTAAAAGAGCTTGTTTCATTCTCATGGGGAACCGGTGTAATCTATTGACCTGTCTCTTAGAGATGGTTGATACTGAAGCAGGAGACCTCTCCCTAATCTCCGCATAGGAAACCAAATGTGCACTTATCGATTCTAGAGCCCCGATATTCATCAAAAGATCTCATAGGAACACATGATATTTCTACACTGGTTGTTCATCATTAAGGATGGCCAGATGTAAACTTAAGAGTCCTACGCAGATCTAAGCAATATGCCGAGAACGTTTATGATAGGATTTACTTATGTATTTTCTCAATGATTGAACGGAAATTCCTGCCAGGGTCAACATCAAGCAGTCCTGACAGCAGGTCACTTCAGTAATTCTTTATGAGTTACGCTTAGTGTTCGTGGTGGTTTCAAACGGTCTACAGTCGTGGAGTGATCCCCAGCGACTCACCCATTCGTTGAGCTACTTAGTATGTCTCGTAAGCTCCCTCGGGAGTATCCGAAATGGGAACGGCCTTGGTAAGGGTTAGAAGGAGTCTTCACACTATGCTGTTGACGATCTCTAATTCATTATCTGTAAGTACCGGTTGATTTATTGCTAACTGTTTACCTGCAGCTATACATCATCTCCATGGCAATAGCTTCCAAATGCTCATACATGCATCACAAAGTCAAAGAAAAGTTCTCACAAAGATCAAAGGATAGCAACAGTCAAAGAAAGATTCTACGCCAAAAAGAAGAATCTACAAAGTAAAGTGACAAAGATCAAAGTGAAAGAACGGGAACAACAAATGTATGTATGACAAAGATTAAAGACGTATGAGCATGTTGGAAAGGCGCATAACCACCACAAACACAGAAGTGACGAAAGGCAGATGACATCATTTGATCATTTCAACAACGATGAACAAAGAACAATGAACAAAGTACTATGATTCATCTAATGATTCTTAAAGACGTCAAGAGCTATGAATGTTAAAGTTTAAAGATAAAGATGATGACGTCGCGCAACCTTCAATGACCAACACTTAGGGGGAGATTGTTAGAATCGTATTTTTATTTATAAAAAGTGTCGGTCATTAATGTGTAGTAATAGGTTGCTTTAGAATATCATTATGATGAAGTTTATGTTTGGTATTCATGTTTTGTAAAAGTCTAAGGGCTATTAGTGTAATAATGTAAAAGATAAAAGATGCCCTAGACTACAACTATAAATACTCTTGTAAACCTCATTTGAGAGGTTGGTTCTCTTAGTTATATCAAGGTCATTATTTCACACACTAGAGTTCCCACTCTCTCTCTCTACTTACTTTCTCTCTCTAGAATTAAGCTTCATTCTTTAGTGATTAAGGTTGTTCTACGGTCCTACAAACAACATCAAATTCACCACTTCACTATTCCATCCTACTAGAATTCTACACCCATTCATACTGTTATCCACATTAGATGCCCAACTCCAACCCCCAAAGGCTCTCTCACAAACTTTTTGAAGGTTCTGTGGCTTTACATGAGTTTCAACAACAACACAAACTTGAATACTATCCTCTATTAATACTTTCTTAACTTATTTTTGTTTTTTTAGTTTATTCATACTCCTAATATTCCATACTACTATTTTAAAATCCATTAAAATAGAAAAATTGTACTACTAACTATCTATTATTCAAAGAAGAATCAATTCAAAGTATTCTTACTCAGACCTATGACAGTGTCAGCAGGCATTGTCTGAGCCATACCATTCCTTTCCTCTAATACATCTTCACTATTCTTATTAGCCTCCTCCTGTTCCTTGAGCCTATCAATCTCCCATTGCTCATTAAAATACTTCCTCATATCTTTTGTCCAATCTTTTGCTTCAGTACATGTTGGTTGCATTTTCTTGTTAAGGAATACATCAACCACCTGCCTATCTTTTAACATTCTTAATTCATCATTATCATCTTCTACTAAGGAGTTTAGAGCTTCAAATTGGTTGCTATTCTTATTAGGAGTCTTAGAATTACTATTGTTTGTCTTGCTTCCAGATGGCTTACTAGTTGCATGCTCTGTACCAATGCTCATTTCCCCAATTTTTGTTGTGTTCTTCCCTTTATCAACTCTAGCATTCTTCTCTCTATATTCCTGTCTATAAGTATTTCTATAATTCTGCACATTTATCTTTTGTTGTTGCCACCCTCCTTCTCTATTTGAAGCTAATATATACGTGTAATGAAATTCAGGTTGAGATAGAGTTGCAAATCGGCAAAGAAAGTGTATCAGAAACTGTAAGGTGAATATCATATGGACCACGCGCCAGCTTAGTGAAATACGATGCATATAACATCAATGGGTATACATTTCGTACGAAATGTGATGAAGGCAAAGTTTACCAGAACAGTGGGGTTAGTGGTGAGGCATTAGATCTGCACATATCTAAAGAAGTTGCAACCACAAGGCAAGCATTTTATTATGGGGTTTTGCAAGAGATATGGGAACTAGATTACCGTTATAGGAATATTCCTCTTTTCAAATGTGATTGGGTTAATCACAGAGGTGGTGTGAAACGCGATCCTCTTCTTGGGTATACATTGGTTGTCCTAAATAATTTAGGCCACAAGGTTGATCCGTTCATATTAGTCTCACAAGCACGACAAGTGTTTTATGTGCAAGACCAGGTTGATAAAAAATTGTCTATTGTATTTAAGACACCTCCCAAGAATTACAAAGATAAGTATGACGAAGTCGATGAGGAATTTAGTACCGTCATTCACCAGCACAATGCTAACATATTGCCACGTGTGGATCGACGTGACTTGGGTAATGAATCACGAACTGACTACTATCGAACCGACTGTGGAGGTGTTGTTATACGAAAATCCAAGTGAACCATGTTATGTAATAGGAGCATGGGAATTGTCCCATGTTTTTTGTTGTTTGTATTATGTTAGGGATGTATGTAACATTGCCTTTATGGCTCACTTTCTTAATAAATTTACCTTAAAGATAACAAATAATGTTTGACCTGTTATTTACGCATATTTTGTGTGACTATTGTTCATCGAATTGCCACATGAATTTTATGTTAGTGAGACCTTTTGTAATATTTAGTCACACAAAGCATGTTTCTTATGGGGTGTGTTTAGTCACATACAAGTAAGCATAAAGTGACCAAAGGTGTGAATAAGTTTGACCATATGATGTTTAAAGTGAAGGAATGGGTATGTTGTGTGACTATAGATCATCCAACGGCCACATGAATTTTGTTTTTGTGTGACCTTTGGTAACATTTAGTCACACAAAGCATGTTTTTGGGGGTGTAGTTAGTCACATACAACTAAGCATAAAGTGACCAAAAGTGTGAATAAGTGTGACCATATGATGTTTAAAGTGAAGGAATGTGTATCTTGTGTGACTATTGATCATCCAATGGCCACATGAATTTTGTTTTTGTGTGTCCTTTGGTTACATTTAGTCACTCAAAGCATGTTTTTGGGGGTGTAGTTAGTCACATACAACTAAGCATAAAGTGACCAAAAGTGTGAATAAGTGTGACCATATGATGTTTAAAGTAAAGGAATGTGTATCTTGTATGGCTATTGATCATCCAATGGCCACATGAACTTTGTTTTTGTGTGACCTTTGGTAACATTTAGTCACACAGAGGATGCTTTAGGGGTGTATTTAGTCACATACAACTAAGCATAAAGTGATCAAAAGTGTGAATAAGTGTGACCATATGCTGTTTAAAGTGAAGGAATGTGTATCTTGTGTGGCTATTGATCATCCAATCGCTACATGAACTTTGTTTTTGTGTGACCTTTGATAACATTTAGTCATACAAAGGATGCTTTAGTGGTGTATGTAGTCACATACAACTAAGCATAAAGTGACCAAAAGTGTGAATAAGTGTGACCATATGATGTTTAACGTTAAGGAATGTGTATCTTGTGTGGCTATTGATCATCCAATGGCCGCATGAACTTTTTTTTGTGTGACCTTTGGTAACATTTAGTCACACAGAGGATGCTTTAGGGGTGTATTTAGTCACATACAACTAAGCATAAAGTGACCAAAAGTGTGAATAATTGTGACCATATGATGTTCAAAGTGAAGGAGTGTGTATTTTGTGTGACTATTGATCATCCAATGGCCACTTGAATTTTGTTTTTGTGTGGCCTTTGGTAGCATTTAGTCACACAAAGCAAGTTTGTTTTGGTTATTTAGTCACATACAAGTAAGCATAAAGTGGCCAAAAGTTTGAATAAGTGTGACCATATGATGTTTAAAGTGAAGGAATGTGTATCTTGTGTGACTAATGATCATCCAATGGCCACATGAATTTTGTTTTAGTGTGGCCTTTCGTAACATTTAGACACATGATGAGGCGAAAAGTGAACCGCTCTTAAGGGGTCATTTAAGCCCGGATTCTTGATTATTTGATCAAATATTGCCCTAAATCATTCCTTTTGTCATTTTAGGTACTTTTGGAGAGAAATCTGGAAAAGGAAGCATTTTGGACGTTTTTGGAGCATAAAAGTGAAGAAAACGGCAAAGTCTCAATTTTCCTTGACGGGAACAGTACCTGACGGCGTCAAGATCTTCTACATGACGGCGTCAAGAGTTACAAAAGAGGTGGAAGTGGAAAATACACGTGACGATCCAAAGAGTGTTTGTGCTTAGGAGATGACGGCATCACCCAAGGCCGTCATGGTCCAAGTATTAGTGACAGCTCAGAAGAAAATTACACATGACGGCGTCACAAGTAGATCTAGGCAATACGATTTCATTATGGCGGCGAGTTGACGGCGTCACAACTTAATACATGACGCCGTCACCGTGTAAAATCTATATATTTTTCCAAATTTCATTCATTAGTGTGTGCGACTTTGAGGGAAAAACCCTAGGTCTAATTTTCCAGCTTTTTCAAGGGTTTCAACCCTTTGAATATTTCATGTTCAATTAAAGATAAGTACTATTTCAAATCATTCAATATGTCTATGTGTTGTTTGATTATATCTTACGCTTGTCTTCTATTTAACATGCTAGGCTACATTTCCTTTGTGTTTGCTTAGATGTAGTGAAACCTAGATGTCAATTATGGGTTGATTGTTTGTTTATAATTGTTACGGATGATTGTATTCAATGTTAGGCTTAAGAAAACTTGCAGACTTCCATTGGTAACTTGCTTGAACGTCTTAAGAAACATGATCGGAGGTGTACTACAATTTTTGGTCGTATTTAATGCGTAGGAGAATTCTAATGATCCCATGTTAGGAGCTTCTAACGGCTCGACATAGGAGTGAAGTAGGATCCTATAGAGTTACGGAATATTGTACACGGCCCTACAACTAGTATTAAAGAATATGACCCGTCATCCATGCAATTGTAACAAGCTATCAACCTGTAAAAGATATCTAGGGAGTAATGAAATCTAAGTAAACACAACTTCCCTCATCATTGTTTACAACAAAGTAGTAAAATAGTTTCATTTTCATTTCTTTTATTTTATTTTCATTGCATTAGTAGTTATTTGGGTTAGTTGGCTAGCAACTAATTCCGCCCACTCTTCTAAAACCCGAGATTTTTACTTGCTTTAATAAAATATAAAAAAAATACAAAAAGAATCATCCCTCACCTCTAGACCTAGTTATTAGGATTTCTAATCCTAGCGACACTATTCCTGAATTGAACGATCAATCCCCCGGTACTTGTCAATATACTATACTTCAACGATCAGGTACACTGCCTGGTGGGGGTTGTAAGCTTCTCAAGATCCCTTGAGAGGTAAAACCTTTTGTGAGGGTGCAATCCCACGCATCAAGTTTTTGGCGCCGCAGCCCGGGGAATAGTTATTGTCTAGGTTAGGATTTCTTTTTATTAGGTCTACTTGCTAGATTCCTTTCTAGTAAGATTTTATTTTTATTTTTAGGTTTTCTTTAGTCTATCTTTTTCTTTGTGTGTTTGTTCGTTATTTTCATTGACTATTCCGTTCACCATTATGGAGAACGCGAATCCACCATACTATCGACCACAAAATTCACCCACTCCTAA
Source organism: Artemisia argyi (assembly GCA_030686995.1). Lineage (NCBI taxonomy): Eukaryota > Viridiplantae > Streptophyta > Magnoliopsida > Asterales > Asteraceae > Artemisia > Artemisia argyi. Next base: position 59,704,612 of record CM060677.1, on the reverse strand, counting down.
TAACATTTTGATGTTTAAACAACATGAAAATGAACCTATCTATGATGCATGGGCTCGTTCTAAATATTTACTCCGAAAAGTCCCTCATCATAAATTCGATCTGTGGTCCCAAATTGAAATATTTTACCATCGTGTCGATCACTATACCAAAATGGAGATTGACCATACCGCAGATGGGGACCTTTGGGGATTAAGTGCTGATGAAGCATGGGAAGCCATAGAGAATTGTGCCATACTCGCTAAGAAGACGGACAACCCAACAAACGTTGTTACGGATCAATTGATAGCAAGTTTAAGGGAAAAAGCAAGAAGTTTATTTGGGGATAATAAGCCTATAAATAAGATACCTAGGTGCATGGAGTGGTTTGATTTCACCGTAATACAAGATGAACACATAGGTAATCTAGATACAATGGAGGATGAGGTGGATAATCCAAGCCCACAAAGTACCCCACAAGTCCTACCATCATTTGAGGCACACACACCGCCCGTGACTTACCCGGAAGAAGTACAAGAGACTATAGGAACCCCAATAGAGGTAGAACCCTTGGACCAAGCACAACTAGAGAATATAGGTTTTAACACTTGTAGTAATGACCTTTCTTTTAGTTCTAAGGAAGTTCCTAGTTTTGATGAACCGGAGCCTCAACCAAAACCATTACCTAATCTTCCATCGTTAGATGTGAATTTAGGATTTGAAAAAGGTCCCGATCCACCCATCAAACCATATAGTCAGGGTAGTTTTACGTTGAAGGTAGTAGACTCTAAGCCTTGTAGAGAGGAAGCTGGCATAGGAGTAAACCATGACCTTACATACTTACATCACCCATTAATGATTGATCACAAGACACATTATGGGTTTAAACCGGGTTTATTAGGTCAAGATGGATTCCCAACTCACCCATGATGATAGGGGCACACCCCTTTGAGCATATAATTCATGCACCACACTTTCCTCACGAGGCATATTTCCACCCTAAGGGTGTGTATCGCTACTTCCACCCGCACTTAATCCTAAGTGTGGAGAAAACCTCCCCTATTTCCGTTAAATAAGGGTAAAGTCAGGCTCGTGACTCGAACAAGAACAAGTACTTCTTCAGAGGCAACCCAAGCCCGTTTTATTTGTTTTAATTGTTTGTTTGTTTGTTAGTTTGACTTTATTTGTTTCCTTATGCGTGTTTTATTTTTATTGTTGGTACATCACGTTTCAAACTAAAATTGTGAAAATGCTTTATTTTGTCGTTTAACTTCATCTTAACTTCATATAAAGGTAGTTTGCAAAAGCTAAGTGTAAGGGGAAACCCCAAATTTGTTTATAAGAATGAAAATTGATCATGATTCACCACAATACTAAATGAACATGTGTATTAGTATTTGTTAGAGTCAAATGCTTGTATCGAGTCATAATGATGTTTTGCAGGATTTTCCAGGAAGTAGGACATAAGTTTTTCCAGAAATTTTCCAGAAACTTAACGTAAAGATTTCTGCAGGTCACTTCTGATGGCGTCAGGAATTAATACCTGAAGGCGTCATGTGTAAAATTCTAGAAATTTTGCGAGTTTTGTTTTTCTAACGTAGTCTTAAAGTTTTTTTTAATTCTTTAGTTTTATAAACTCCAGGAAATCTGCAAACATTCATTCCACAAGCATTATATCTTAAATTTCTTTCTAGGACTTGTTAGTATATATAGATTGCCGCCGATTTTATGCAAGGTTGCCTTGATTTTTTTCCCAAGTTTAACAGGTTATATATTGTTAGGAATACAATTATTCCTATAGAAGACTCGGTCACCTAATTATTGTAATAGCATTGAGTTAGCTCGTAGTTAGTTTAGTTATTAGTTAGAAGTAGATTAAGTAACATCGTGGAAGAAGGACGGGTCTTTACCCATCGTATGCCTGATCCACAGCCCGGGTGTGGGCGTTTTATTATTTGTTTGTTAGGTAGTATAAATACCCCTCTCCACATGTGGAGAGGGTTGGACCTTCTCATTAATCTCAATCTAATATTGCAAGTTTTCTCTCAAGGTTCCATTCTTTCTTTCTTTCTCTTCTACACCTTAATCCATACGCCAACACAACCACAAGTACTTCATGTTTGTGACTTAATTTAGTATCCTACAATTGGTATCAAGAGCCAAGGTTTCATCTTAGGGCCTTGGTGAATCTTATTTGGTGTGGTTTGTGTGGTTTTGTGAGTTAGTAGTGTTTTTCTTGAAAACATATTAGTGTGAATTATCTTGGGTTAGTTGACATGTTAGAGGTGTACTTATATGATCATTTGGAGTAGGGTTACATTATTTCTCAGTTGGTTTTGCTATTTCACACGTATTTTTGAAGATTGGATTGGGTTTAGATCGAATTTCTTAGTTGCGATTAGCTATACTGTTTCATTGCTTATCTGCGGTTTGCTCCAGAGTTCTGTGGTTAGTTGTCTGCGATTACTATTTTGGGTTAATGGACAAAACGCAAGGATAGTGACAGATTTGGACTATTGTTGACTGCGACTAGTTCCTGCGGTTAGGTGGTCTGCTTTTAGTTTCTGTGGTTTGCTTTTCTTGCGGTTACCAGACTTGCGGTTTTGATTATTCTGCGGTTTGCTTCTTGCTGTGGTTAGTGCCTTGCGTGTAACGCACCTTGTGGTTTGTGTACTCTGCGGTTAGTTGCTTCCTGTGGTTAACTCATCTTGTGATTACCTCTCCTTGTGGTTACCTATTCTGTGGTTAACTCACCTTGTGTTTAACTCCTCCTGCGACTTGTGCATCTTGTTGCGGCTAACTCCTATGCTGCGGTTTGGTGGTTTAGGTTGCGACTTTCTCTAATTGTTTGGCAAGTTACTAAGTGATGAGATTCATGTGATAGGTTAATCATTTTGCAATTCGTGAATTGTTGTAACTTCAGTCGTTTCAATTAATCTAATTGTGATCTGATGTTGTGAGTTAATCCTTACGAATTGACTAATCTCAATTGGATATATTGCAACTTGACTTGTCACAACTTAACACTTGATGCAAACTGTGACTCATCTGGTATCTCTCTTTTAGTTTAATCTGCTGAATATATCTTTCGGTTTCTTTTGTTGACTTTAGTAAAATCCCTAGAAAGAATCATTTATCGGTTTAAGTCACAAAAGCTGTAAAATCCCGTTTGAAGACTATGAGATATCGACAGTCTCAGATGACATTCAAGCTGCTGGGTCCGACAACCGACCTCCGATGCTAGACAGGACAGATTATGAATCATGGGCACAAAGAATCAGATTGTATTGCTTTGGTAAAGAAAATGGTGAGAACATTCTGCGATCTATCGATGAAGGTCCTATGCAGATGGGTACAACCAGAGATGCTATCTCCACGGCTGAGGATGGTTCTGTCGTTCAGGGAATTGATAGACCACGCACTTATAATGATCTCACTGATGTTGAAAAGAAGCGCAATGATGCTGACATTCGAGCCTCCAACATTGTGATACAAGGGTTACCCAAAGATGTGTACAAGCTTATCAACTTCAACACTGAAGCCAAAGCTGTGTGGGACAATGTCAAAATGCTTCTGTCCGGATCGGAGCAGACCAAAGAAGACCGTGAATCTCAATTGTATGATGAATTTGAGCATTTCAAAATGAATCCTGGTGAAAACATTACCGACTAATATGTCAGATTTCTCAAGCTGGTTAATGACATGAGAATGATCAGAATGACAATGCCCAACATTCAACTCAACTCTAAGTGTGTGAACAACATGTCACCTGAGTGGGATCGTTTTGTCACAGCAGTCAAGCTCAACAAAGGATTGAGAAATACAAACTATGAACAATTGTTTGCTTATCTACAACAACATGAGAAGCATGCTGCATATGATCGTCTATTGAGAGAGAAGCTCAATCCATCTGTCACCAATGACTCACTTGCTTTCATGACTAGTATGGTGCCAACCACTCAACCTGTGTCATCAATGGATCACTCATCTCTTTAGTCAACAGCTGCCATGAATACTCACCTCGATTCAGGATACTCTCATACTGATAAGATGATTGACAATCTTTCCAATCAAGTGTCTCTACTGGTTCAACATTTCAGGGCTGCACTCCCATCCTCCAACAATCAACTCAGAACTTCCTCCAATCCACATAATCAGGCTATTGTGGAAAATGGAAAAGTAATTGTGCAAAACGTTCAGGGAAGACAGAATGTGAATCAAAGAATGTTGTGCGGGGTAATTTTCAGAACAGAGCTGGAAATGTGAATCAGGGACAAGGAAGGCAACCAAAATGTTACAACTGTGGGGGTTTAGGTCACATTACCAGAAACTGCACTCAACCAAAACGTCCTCAAAACTCAGACTACTTTAAGGACAAAATGTTGCTCATGCAAGCTCAAGAGAATGGAGTTGTGCTTCGTGAGGAAGAATTGGCATTTCTTGCTGAGGATGATGGAAAGACATTTGATGATGATGTGGATGAACAACCAGTTCAGGAATTAGCTCTTAATGATCCAAACATCTTCCAAGCAGAAGATTGTGATGCTTTCGACTCAGATATTGATGACGAACCAACTGCTCAGACAATCTTCATGGCTAATTTATTGTTGGGAATTAAATAATCAGAAGAATCAGCATAAAGGTTTAAGGAAATACATCAAGTATGTTTCTGCTGATAAAGCACAAAGCAAGTTTCCACTGATGGATTCTGCTGAAGAACGTTTTCTACTGTTAGTGTTTCTGCTGATGGATTCTGCTGATGTTACTATGACTCATATAACAGCTGTGTAGATAAGTACAACTTATTCTACTGACTCATATACAAGATAATATCTTTGTTGTAGTCATCAAATTGAACACTCCAAGTAAGTTGTAATCCTAGATACATGCTGTATCTTAATGACTGACATGATAAGTCATCAACCAGCTAGAATGAAGATTACTCATAAGCTAGTATTTAAGATGAGTCATATAGTTTGTAAAAGATCTTTCCTTGGACTATAAAAGGAAGATCTTAGATATGACTTATATACGTGCGTGATAAAAGTGTGATAGACATAGACATATACATAGAGAAAAACATTAGAACAAAACACAAGATTCAAGGTCTTTGTAACCCTAGTGATAGTGAAGATCACTCGTATTATTCTGAATAATATTGAATCGTTTTGGGAAATACTTTCATTGTTCTTTGTTCAATAAACACAAGCGTCACAGTTCCATTTCCAATAAACATTCTAAGTGTGGTTAAGTAGATTCCGCATACTTAATCATATTCATTCAAAGTATCATATTTACACATTACAAAGGTCCAACACCTCATAGTGTGTGATCAAATCAAGTGATCCTCTCATTTATCATCTGTTGTCTCACCCACACAACAATCTAATCGATCCAAATCATCCATCATATCTGAGGTACTAAAATTATACGATATATGTGCTAACAACGATGAACAAAAGACCGTTAATGATATACGACAAAATAATGTTCGTGAATCAAATGAGGCTCAATTGGAAACCATTAATGTGTTCCCAACTGAGCAACATTCGGATCACGAAAATATTTCTGACGTATCTTGTGGAAAGTCTTCTGTTGTAAGTGATAATGATGTAATGCATGAACAAACGATATATAACGAAGTACAACAAACTGACGTTGCTGAATTAGATACTGCAAATTTGGGAAAAGCAATATTGTCCCATATGAACAATATGTAAAACACAACGTCGAGTCTATTGTATCAAGTAATATATCCTCTGTTGATGTCGATATGTGTGAATTGGATGAGTATACTGCTGTTGCACCCGATGACACCCTAACCACTAGGATAAATACTCTTAAGGATCAAGTAAGATTCTATGAACAACGTGCAAAATTTGAGCTAATAGAACGTGAACAAAATTTAAAGGAAATGGCCTTTAAACAAGAGATTAAATCTTTTCAAAATCAACTTGATCGTGTTCTTAAGGAAAAACAGGAAATTCAAGATAGTTTAAATTTCCTAAAATATGAATTTCAAGAAAAGGAAAAGAAACTATTAAACGAATTTGCCAACCTTAAGCAGTTGAAAAACAAACTTGAAAACAAGTTGTATGTTCGAGGCCAAACATGTCAAACAGCTCAAATGATGGAAATGCACATTAAACTACGAGATAAGCATAGTGATAAGGATTTAGGATTGCCTAAAACAAATTTCCTTAAGAGCGTTAGAGCCTCTCAACCTGCCCTCTATGATGCTAAGGTTATGCTTACTCCCAACCATGAACCACCAAATAGTTGGTCCGATAAAGAATTGGATGAAGTTGATTCTGCCGATAGAGAGAGATTTGATAAAAAAAAATGAAGGATCCAAAGTGCATTAAACACTGAGTCATTGTTAAGCCCCATGATTATTATGAACAAAACCGAGTGACTGTTTTTGCACCTCAAACTAAGTTAACACCAGAACAGGTATTTTGGCCTTTAGACGTTGAGAAAATGAAAGCTGAGGAAATTAAGGCCAAGACATCCCAAAAGTTAGCTATCCCAACGGTGTATCCCCCCAATACACCGATGCACTTAGTTCAGTTGTCACTTCCCACGCAATGTAAAACTCTTATTAGCATTTATGTCCTGTGACAAATGTTCATTGATTTTGATAAAACATGCAAAAAGAGAATCACACCAACAGGAATCACTGAGGGTGAACGGGGATTTGAGCTAACCAAAGAGTGTTACATAACTGAAGTCATCCCATTATTTAAACTAATCAAAGAACATTTTGAGGGTTTACGACAATCCCTTGATGTTGAGCTTAAGGAAATGAAAGAAGTGTTTAAAAATGTGGAAAACATGTGTAAACAAAAAGCAATAGAATCGTGTTAATTCAAGTATTTGCGTTAATCGTACTGTAATTAATTCGAATTCTAATGCGACTTGTAAGACTTGTAACGGTTGTTTAATTTCTGGTAATCATGATGAATGTGTTGTGTCGTTTTTGAAATCATCTTATAAATCCCCAATTAAATTTGCTAAGACACACAAACTGGAGAACAATACTTGGAAAGCAACAGGAAAAGTTTTTAGCAAAGTAGGATATCAGTGGAAACCTACTGGAAGAAAATTCACTCTAGGAAACCAGTGCCCATTGACTTACATGCCCGACCCTAAGTCATTAGAGGTTAAGAGATGGAAGGCTACTGGTAGAAAATTTCCTTTAGTGACCCAATGCCTTGATAGCATGACACCTGTTTCCACTGGCATCGGTTCATCTGTGAGAACCAATGAAAATACTGATCCTGTATCTCTTAAGTATGCATGTGCTAACCTATTGGATCCCAATTACACATGGGGATCCATGTTTTTCAGTTATCCATATCTGTCTGGTTTCAAATGCAGGTCGTACAAATTGTCCTGTGGTATTTGGACTCAGGCTGCTCAAAACATATGACTGGGGATCGCTCTCAGCTCAAAAATTTCGTGAAAAAGTTTATCAAGACAGTTAGATTCGGAAACGACCACTTTGGGGCTATTATGGGGTATGGTGATTATGTGTTTGGTGATAGCGTGATTTCAAGAGTTTACTATGTGGAAGGACTTGGGCACAACTTATTCGCAGTTGGACAATTCTGTGACTCTGATCTCGAAGTGGCCTTCAGAAAACACACATGTTTCGTTAGAGAATTGGATAGAGTAGATCTACTTAAGGGAAGTCGTGGTACAAATTTATATACCATCTCTATTGAAGACATGATGCGGTCCTCTCCCATTTGGTTACTTTCTCAGGCCTCAAAGAGCAAATCGTGGTTATGGTACCATCGTTTGAACCACTTGAACTTCGGCACCATAAATGAACTTTCTCGTAAAGATCTTGTACGAGGCATGCCTAGATTGAAGTATGAAAAAGATCATCTCTGCTCATCATGTCAATTGGGTAAAAGCAAGAAACAAACTCATAAACCAAAACCCACCAACTCCAACACTAAAGTACTCCATATCCTTCACATGGATCTATGCAGACCCATGAGAGTGCAAAGCTTCAATGGGAAGAGATATGTTCTTGTTATTGTGGATGATTATTCACGATTCACATGGGTGAAATTTTTAAGATCCGAGGATGAAACTCCCGATATCATTATCAAAATCATCAAGCAGTTGCAAGTAAGGCTCAACAAAACTGTTAGAATCATTCGCACTGACAATGGAACTGAGTTTGTTAATCAACAACTCACACAATTCTATGAAAGTATCGGCATAAGTCATCAGAAGAGCAATCCTCGAACTCCTCAACAAAATGGAGTCGTTGAAAGACGGAATCGTACTCTAGTTGAAGCTGCCCGCACTATGCTGATATTTTCAAAGACACCAATGTTTCTATGGGCTGAAGCTATTGCTATTGCATGTTATACCCAAAATCGATCTTTGATTCATCCTCTTCACAACAAGACACCTTATGAGCTTGTGCATCTCAAAAAGCCTGATCTCTCTTTTCTTCGAGTGTTTGGTGCCCTGTGCTACCCAACTAACGACAGTGAAGACTTAGGGAAGCTTAAAGCTAAGGCTGATATTGGGGTATTCGTCAGATATGCGCCAGATCGAAAAGGGTACCGAATCAACAACAAAAGAACCCGACAAATCATGGAAACAATCCGTGTCACATTTGATGAGCTGACAGAGCATACGGCTTCAGGACACACCAGTTCTGAACCCTCTCATAACCTTTTATCTCCTGGACCAATAAGTTCAGGACTTGTACAGAACTCCTGCCATGTCACTCCTTATGTTCCTCCCACGAGTGAAAATTTGAAAAAGTTATTTAATCCTATGTTTGATGAGTACTTCGAGCCACAGCCACCTGATGAATAGGTACAGCCGGCTGTCGAACCTAATATTATGGATGTGAATGCACCTCATAATACAAATGGTCCATCAGTCTCCATCTTTATTGATCTGGATGCACCAGAATGTAGCAACACTCAAAATGAATCAAATACACAATCGTCTTCTGAACACCAAGGAGTAACATCTGATAACACATGGGAAGTCAATCCTTTCGCACCACCTGAGGAAGAACCATTTGAAAATGTTTTTGCACCTGAATCCTCAAATGAAGCATCTTCCTCAGAAGAGTCAAACAATGCTATATCTGTTCACTATCCTCAACCTCATGAACATCTCAGAAAATGGACGAATGATCACCCTATTGGCAACATCATAGGAAACCCCTCACGACCTGTGTCCACCAGAAAACAACTTGCCACTGATGCCTTGTGGTGTTTCTTCAACTCAGTTTTATCCAAAATCAAGCCCAAAGACTTCAAGGATGCCCTTACAAAGGTATCTTGGTTCACCGTAATGCAAGAAGAAATCCATGAGTTTGATTGTCTTGATGTATGGGAATTAGTACCGCCACCTGAATGCACAATGATCGTTGCTCTCAAATGGATTTTTAAAGTTAAGCTTGATGAGCATGGGGATGTGTTGAAAAACAAGGCTCATTTAGTTGCGAAAGGATACAGTCAACAAGAGGGTATTGACTTTGAAGAATCATTTGCACCTGTCACTCGTATCGAGGCCATTAGAATCTTTCTTGCCAATGCTGCCAACAGTAACATGATTGTTTATCAAATGGATGTTAAGACTGCCTTCCTGAATGGGGACTTAAAGGAGGTGGTTTATGTAACTCAACCTGAAGGTTTTGTGGACCCAGAAAGACCTAATCATGTATATCGCTTAAAGAAGGCACTCTATGGTCTCAAACAGGCTCCGAGAGCTTGGTACAACACACTTTCCAAGTTTCTTCTTGCAAATCGATTAACCAAGGGTGTAGTGGATCCTACCTTGTTCACTTGGAAGACTGGAAACAACCTTCTTCACGTTCAAATCTATGTTGATGATATCATCTTTGCATCGTCTGATTCCAAGGAATGTGATCGGTTTGTTACAGAAATGAGTTCCAAGTTTCAAATGTCTATGATGGGACAAATGTCTTTCTTCTTGAGGTTACAAATCTCACAAAACTCGAGCGACATCTTTATCAATCAAGCCAAGTATGCTAGTGACATCCTCAAGAAGTTTGGCTTTGATTCAAGTGACACAGTTGATACACCCATGGTTGAAAGATCCCAACTCGATGACAACTCAGCTGGAGTTACCATTGATCAGACCAAATACATAAGCATGATTGGTTCTCTCATGTACCTCACAGCAAGTAGGCCAGACCTTCTTTTCGCCGTATGCATGTGCGCCAGATATCAATCCGAGCCCACCAAAAAGCACTTGGAAGCTGTTAAGAGAATCTTCAGATATCTCCAAGGGACAATCCATATGGGTCTTTGGTACCCTAAAGACAATGCAATGGCTCTCACGGCCTACTCAGATGCTGATCATGCGGGGTGTCAAGATACTCGTAGAAGTACTTCCGGAGGTGCTCAATTCTTGGGTGAGAAACTTGTCAGCTGGTCATCCAAAAAGCAGATGTGCACTTCAATTTCATCCACAGAAGCTGAATATATAGCCATGTCCTCGTGCTGTGCTCAAATTTTGTGGATGAGATCACAACTATCAGATTATGGGTATGATTTTAACAAAATCCCAATGTATTGTGATAACAAAAGTGCCATTGCCCTGTGCTGCAACAATGTTCATCATTCCAGAGCCAAGCATATAGAAATTCGTCATCACTTCATCAGAGAACAAGTGGAGAAAGGGATAGTGGAACTCTACTTTGTGAGAACGGAGTTTCAACTGGCTGATATATTCACAAAGGCTCTTTCTCGGGAAAGATTTCAGTTCATTCTCCCACGTTTTGGGATGAAGAGCCTCACTACAGAAACTCTTAAGTCTCTCCAGGAAGAGAATGATGATTGAAGGATTGGCTTCACATATCCTTTGTATATAAGATTTATCAAAAAGAAAATAGAAAAATATAAAACCTATAAAAAACCATAAAAATCTGAAAAATCATAAAAACAATTCAAAACTATTCTTCTCACGACATGTCTCTTTAGCAAGAGTTTTTTGGTTTTGAATACAGTTTTTTTCTAAAACATGTCGTATCTCAAAATATTCTTTAATAACAATGGCTTGTTGTCATTTTAGGCTGCAACCCGGACTTAAAACTATGGCTTGCTATTACTTCAGATAGCAACCCGTTTTTCAAAATAGGGAAAACACGTCGCCAAAAAGACGGTTGTTCCTTTTACCAGGTGAAGTTCACCTGGGCATGGATTACTTTATATCCATGTTTCCTCGATCTAATGTACGCTTCAGTGCATTATTTCTTGATAAAGAAGAGAAATATTCTTTTTATCGCCAAATACTTTTCCTTCTATGATTTTTCCAGAAAGTATTTGTGCAAAACTTGGTGGTACCATGAGATTTTGATTGAAAATCAGATTGAATCTAAATTTTGACAAAATTTTTCACTCAATCAATGACTTTAATATTTTAGGAAAATATTTCAGTTTTAACATCCGTCATTGATTGAGGGGGAGAGTGACTTCTCAAAATTTTATGTATCATCAAAACTACCCACACTTTGTACAAAACTGTGCAACAAAACGATTTGTGATGGTTATGTGTCAGAATGAGTACATTTTCAAAGAGTTTTCGTTAAAACTTCAAATCTTTTGGAAACTCATCGAATCTGACACATAACAACCTCCCTCACAGATTGAGGGGGAGCAAGAAAAAAAGGTTCCCTTTATTTGAAAATATTAAAAATTAACCGCATTTCTCTCCCCAAACGTTTTCTAACTTATTTAAATCAATTGGGATCCAAAATCTCAAAAGATCTGAAATTTTTTATCGGGGGAGAGAATGTGATTTAAATATGAAATCTGATAATCAAATGTGATCTTTTGGACTCAATAAATAGGCTCCCACATATGTGCTAAATACTTTCAAATATCGATGCACATATGGAGGGGGAGCAAAAAGGCGTTTGTGGAAGTAATACCAAAGACCAACCATTTATCTTTATGCATGGAGTTATAAGGATGGTTAAGGTTAGGTATGAGTTCCCATGATCCACCAAAACCGGAAGGATCTTCCCAGGGACAATCCATAGATAGATTAGAAGTCCTTAGGAATGATTGATAAAAGGAGTAAAGTTAGAAAGGGAAGAGTGCGGACTGAGATAGAGCTAGGACTGGAACAAACCCAACAAGGTTCTAGTGGTGAAGTCTCGGTAAGCACTGAAGGGTTGAAGAATGAAAAAGAAATGAAATGAGAAAGGGTGAAAAGAAATAGCCCTCCATATACTCAACCTTAGGGCAGAAACTGGGTTCAATTCATAATCTACTGGCGGTTACTAAGGTAACACCGGTATTGAAGACAAGACGTCATGGACCCAGTGACGCACTACACTAAACTTCCCAACCACTCAAGTTCTCTTAAAAGAGCTTGTTTAATTCTCACGGGAAACCCTGTGCAATGTATCGACCGCTCAATGCGAGATATGTTGATACCTAAAATAGGAGACTCCTCCCCAGTCTCCAGGAGCGGATCAAAACGCACTATTGAGTCTAGAGCCAAGAGATCATCCATAAATCTCGATAGGACACACTTCCAAATCTGCTTATTGTTTCAAACAATGTGGAAAATAAGATAAAATATTTAGAGTCCTACGCATTATCCTTGTGGTATTGCCAGAACATCCGAGTGATATGAAAATATTCACAATGAAGATGGAAATCCTTCTAGAGCGAACATCACTCAAGCTCTTGGTAGGTGACATGTGAGATCCATCTTGGATCTATGATCAAGTGACAACTGGAAAACAACAATGGTACGATTCAACATTGAATCAAACTTGTTCCAGGATATGGATTGAAGGATACTTTTGCAAAAACCTTTCAATGTGCACACAAACCAACTTTCGAGCACATTAATTGTGTAAAATCTTTCAAACAAAAGTATTTTTGATGGAAATGCGATTCACTACTTAAAACTCTCGTCGTGTCTCAAAATGTTTATCATATGACACGCGAGTGATTTCTATAAATCAATTTCTCATCAATCCGTGAATATTTATTCACCGATTCACTCTATCGTGCTGTCTGCTTTGAGACGTTCCGGTATGAGAACATGCTAAGTATGAAGATTCCGAAGTGGATTCTTTGGAAAATTCATTACTACAAGCTGGAAATTCCTGTCAAGGAGAGTCTTCCTTAAAAGAGACTCTACCTGAGCACAGGTCGGTTTTCACAACACCGGAGGGTAGTCTGTCCTCGCAGAACGAATGACAAAGCCATATTCGTTCTCTATCTTTATTGCTAACTGTTTTATTTCAGGGACACATATAAAGATGGCGTTGATGGCTACTATTTCCAGGTGAATCGGGTCAATCCATACCTCATGCTCACACATCCTCCTCACTATCAATGACGATGAGAGACTTGCTACAACAAATGTTGAGAGACTACCAACAACTTTTCCGCAACTCTGATGAAAAAGTCTCCTGATCCACAACTCTAATGTAAAGTCTCCTGATCCAGAAGGGTGTGAGCATGATGGTCCTTAAGTCACTACATCACATGAAGGCAATTCTGATGTGGATTAGCTTGGAGATTTACTGTGGCTGATGATCTCAAAGAAGCTCAAAGATCACATAACTCAAAGGAACTTTAATCACAAGTTCGTTGCTTGAAGTACAAAGTGTGCTGAAAAGTGAAGAATCAGATCCTATGAGCTACATGATCTAAAGAATGCTTAAAGAACAAAGAGCTTAATTTCCAAGGTGACCTCTCTTAGGGGGAGATTGTTAGGAATACAATTATTGCTATAGAAGACTCGGTCACCTAATTATTGTAATAGCATTGAGTTAGCGCGTAGTTAGTTTAGTTATTAGTTAGAAGTAGATTAAGTAGCATCGTGGAAGAAGGACGGGTCTTTACCCACTGTATGCCTGATCCACAGCCCGGGTGTGGGCATTTTATTATTTGTTTGTTAGGTAGTATAAATACCCCTCTCCACATGTGGAGAGGGTTGGACCTTCTCATTAATCTCAATCTAATATTGCAAGTTTTCTCTTAAGGTTCCATTCTTTCTTTCTTTCTCTTCTACACCTTAATCCATACGCCAACACAACCACAAGTACTTCATGTTTGTGACTTAATTTAGTATCCTACATATATGACAAGAAGATGATTTATTTTCTGGAAGGGAAGCTTTGAATGTTCATTTTCTTAGAGGAAGATCTAACCTTGTTGACACACTATCCACACCGAACGAATCAGGGGAGTATTTGTTTTCATTCTTTTACCTATTTTACTTTTACATCCTTTAATTGAACATTGGGGACAATGTTCATCCTAAGTGTAAGGGGAGGGTAAATGATGATACCTTATAGGATACAATTGCACTTGAGTTTGTTTGTTCGATGGTACGTGTATAATAAAACTAAGAGAAATACTTTTTAGTGTAATTTTAGCGCCAAATTTAAAATTTTTTACAATATTTAGGAGTGAAACTTTAGCCTTAACAAGCGTCTCATGGATAGGAGTTGTATGACTAGCACAAAACTGTACCATTTAGAAAAATTTCCACCCAAATATGTGAGGTTCACCTTTAGATTAGATAGGAAAAGCATTCATTATTAGTGCTTATGAGTGTACCGGTAGCATTTAGATTTAAGAACTTGCGTTAGTAATGCATCCCGAGACCGCTAGTGAGACTACATTCGCGTAGTAGGATTTACTACATGATAAGAGGCATTAGGATCACCCTTGTGTTAAACCCGTATCATAATTACTTGACCATTTAAGTCATATTACTTGGCTAGTAAAGTCAACTAATTTTCCCACACCTTAGCGTTGTATTCATTTTTAGTACACGATACCCTTAGTACAACCCTCCGAGCCTATCTTTTTGTTTCTAACTTTAAGCATTTTACTTAAAGGAAGAATTTGTTACAACCCACCCCAAATGTGCAACCAAATAGCCTTAGCCTTCCGTGTATTCACTCATCTTTAGTGCATTATTGTTATTTATTTAAACCCTTAGTTAATTATCTAATTGATTACATGGTTGCTAAGTCGAGTCATATCCTTGTACATATGGTTTTGGGACGATTGAGACTCATGGGTAAAGTACTATTGTAATAGAGTAATGGGGAAGAACATCATATATTACCCCTACATGTGCGTTAATCTTAAAAGTACTCCAAGTGTTTTGATTATCTTGATTCGAGTCATTAGATTAGTTCATTGTAAAGTATGTAAAAATTCAAGTGTAAGGGGAATGTACATTTCCTATGATGTATTATTTTGGATGGTAGGGTAAGAGTGTATGCAAAAAAAAATAATAATAATAAAAAAAATAAAAAAAAATTAAGAAAAAGAAAAAAAATAGAAAAAGAAAAGAGAAAAAACATACGGACTACCATCCCGTTTCATTCTATGTTTATTTTATGTTTTTATTATTTTTTATTCATTAGCTTAAGTCGAGTCTAGTCTTGGCTTAGCAACGCCATATTGTACAGGTAATTAACCAAGATAATTAACTCGCCACCAGTAAATATTGCCTTTATCCAACAAAAACCGTGTTTTTCCATATCCCTACACCTAACGTTATAACCCTTTAAAAGACCTCTTTGATAGTTTATCCTAGGTGCTTACGCCAAGTGGTGGAGGTTTGATCCTTTCCCAAGCCTATGGTAATCTATTTTGCTATGACAGGTAGTGAGAGATGTTTTTCATTTCCTTATTGTGATATATACTTTATTACACCCGACAGGTAGTGAGAGATGTTTTTCATTTCCTTAGTGGAACGATTATTTGTTGTAATTACTTTTATATTAGTGTTAAATGACCCCTAACTTGTATTTGGTTAGAATAAAAGCGCATTTGCTAGTGGACAAGCAAATCTCAAGTGTAAGGGTATCTGATGAGGCGAAAAGTGAATCGCTTTTAAGGGGTCATTTAAGCCCGGATTCGTGATTATTTGATCAAATATTGCCCTAAATCATTCCTTTTGTCATTTTAGGTACTTTTGGAGAGAAATCTGGAAAAGGAAGCATTTTGGACCTTTTTAGAGCATAAAAGTGAAGAAAACGGCAAAGTCTCAATTTTCCTTGCTGGGAACAGTACCTCACGGCGTCAAGATCTTATACATGACGGCGTCAAGAGTTACAAAAGAGTTGGAAGTGGAAAATACACGTGACAATCCAGAGAATTTTGTGCATAGGAGATGACGGCGTCACCCAAGGCCGTCATGGTCCAAGTATTAGTGACGGCCCTGAAGAAAATCACACATGACGGCATCACAAGTAGATCTAGGCAATACGATTTCATTATGGTGGTGAGTTGACGGCGTCACAAATTTATACATGACGCTGTTACCCTGTAAAATCTATATATAGTTTTCCAAACTTCATTCGTTAGTGTGTGCAACTTTGAGGGAAAAACCCTAGGTCGAATTTTCCAGCTTTTTCAAGGGTTTCAACCCTTTGAATATTTCATGTTCAATTAAAGATAAGTACTATTTCAAATCATTCAATATGTCTATGTGTTGTTTGATTATATCTTACGCTTGTCTTCTATTTAACATGCTAGGCTAGATTTCCTTTGTGTTTGCTTAGATGTAGTGAAACCTAGATGTTAATTATGGGTTGATTGTTTGTTTATAATTGTTACGGATGATTGTATTCGATGTTAGGCTTAAGAAAACTGGCAGACTTCCATTGGTAACTTGCTTGAACGTCTTAAGAAACATGATCAGAGGTGTACTACGATTTTTGGTTGTATTTAATGCGTAGGAGAATTCTAATGATCCCATGTTAGGAGCTTCTAACGGCTCGACATAGGAGTGAATTAGGATTCTATAAAGTTAGGGAATATTGTACATGGCCCTACGACTTGTATTAAGGAATATGACCCGTCATCAATGCAATTTTAACAAGCTATCAAACTGTAAAAGATATCTAGGGAGTAATGAAATCTAAGTAAACACAACTTCCCTTATCATTGTTTACACCAAATTAGTAAAATAGTTTCATTTTCATTTCTTTTATTTTATTTTCATCGCATTATTAGTTATTTGGGTTAGTTGGCTAGCAACTAATTCCGCCCACTCTTCTAAAACCCGAGACTTTTACTTGCTTTCATAAAATATAAAAAAATACAAAAAGAATCATCCCTCACCTCTAGACCTAGTTATTAGGCTTTCAAATCCTAGCGACGCTATTCCTGAGTTTAACGATCAATCCCCCGGTACTTGTCACTATACTATACTACAACGATCAGGTACACTGCCTGGTGGGGGTTGTAAGCTTCTCAAGATCCCTTGAGAGATAAAACCTTTTGTGAGGGTGCAATCCCACGCATCATCACAGAAAGCATGTTTTTGGTGGTTTAGTTAGTCACATACAACTAAGCATAAAGTGACCAAAAGTGTGAATAAGTGTGACCATATGATGTTTAAAGTGAAGGAATGTGTATTTTGTGTGACTATTGATCATCCAACGGCCACATGAATTTTGTTTTTGTGTGGCTTTTATGTTTGTTTTGGTAATTAGTCACATACAATTACGAATAAAGTGACCAAAACGGTTAATAAGTGTGACCATATGGTGTATTTTTAAAATGAAGAAATGTGTATTAAGTTACATGACCATATGTACTTGATTTTGGCTATACTTAAATACTGTGTGACTAAACGTTTAATGTGACCATATATGACATTTGGTCATACTATTTGAAGTAAATGTGACTATAAGTTTTGAGTGACCATATATGGCATCAAGGTTTCTTGTATTTGTCACACGTTCCAAGTTCATATGTGGCTAAATGATCTGAAACAAAAGTACCAGATATCTCTAGTCACATAATCGTCGATTGTGTGGCAATAGAGTAAATTTGGTCACACAATCGAAATGTTCATGTGTGGCTAATTAGTAACTGGTGTCAATTTTCGTACCTTCAGCCACAAAAATATGTGAATGTGTGGCTGTTTCAAATCGACCATGTGTGACCAAATGTAGTTTTTGTACTAGTGGAAATATGCCACCACTTCCTTAGGGATAATGTACAAAAAGGAAACATATCTATAGAAAAGGTTGCATCGGAAGATAACATTGCGGATGTGTTCACTAAACCCCTTAAGCGAGAACTATTTAACCACTTGCGTTTAGGATTAGGAATGATGGAACAAATTGACTAAATTTTATTGCATTCATACTACATATTCATTGCATAAGATTTATTTTTCTTCCACCTCCTCAAATCTGAGTCCAGGAATCTACTTTACACAAAATTAAAGATTGGGAAACCTCATTTTATTGCATAAACACTCTTGTAAAACCCAATCAAATTCTCTTTAAAAATATTCTCACATCTAGGAAACATATGAAAACCATTTTTCTTGCATTGTTGAATAATGCCAAAAACATTTTCTAAAATCATGCATAAAGTCTCATATGAATTGTCAAAATATATAACATTGACATTCATAAATTGAGCAAAAATCGAATCAATGAGCTTTTGGATCGTTTCTTAGGAAGTTTTTTTTATTTGCATTTAGGTACCAGATATCTCCACATTTGTTGCATACAGACACACACTAGGGAAAATCCACAAACAATGTTGTCATTTTTGTTCCATCAATAGTTTCTCACTCACTAGTTGCTTTTGCCCTTGATCTAAGATAGTTCAACTAGGAAGAATTGATTGCTCTTGTGTTTACTTGCTCCCTCTAGGTAATTATTGATTGCTTATTTGCTCTATTACTTTAGTAATTTTGCATGCATGCTATATTATGAATTGATTAGATGCTAAATTGCCTCAAAGAGTTTAACTTGCTTGAAGCCAAACCCAAAGACACAACCTTTCTGCAAATTTTCTGCCAAAAACCCAATTCTTGCAATTTGTAAATCACCAGATGGGCGGCCCCCTTAATTATGTAAGGCGGTCCCCTTAATGACTAAGGGGACCGGCCCTAATTAAGGGGACCGGCCATCTGATGGTCGGGTTTACAGAATCTTTTTTGATTTTTAGCCCATTTCATCCTACACTTCCCAAAATTTACAAACAAATTTTGTTCTAATCTCCCAAACAAATCTTATCCACCCATAAACACACAAATCTAACATTATAAATACCTCATTCTTCAATCTCTCCATTCATCTCATCATGACCTCCCCAAACAAACCAAAACCAAAAGCCTCAAGGCTAGTAAGGATGACCGAAAAACCCGTTTGGCGACGAAAAAAGCCCTCGAAACAAATCCATCATAACCAATGAAGTTGGAAATCAATCAACACCTCCAACTACTTACTTCCCAAACTTTAAACCAAACCCACAAGGAAATTCGTTTGATCCACTTTACAAACCATACAACATTGTCCAAACATCCACATTCATGCCAAACTACACATCTCAACCTTTAACAATCTATAATGATCCCTACAAGTTCGATCAACCATCAAACTACACTTCAACCAATCTCAATTCCAACTACACAACCCCAATTCATCCATATCAACATAATGATTCTCTTCACATTGCCACGGAAAAGCAAAAGTTCCGTGAAGAAATAAACCAAATCCATCATCTCAGTGATCTCCTTGCTATGCATCTTGCACAACGCAACAAAGGGCAACCTCCCTCATCACCCTATGCTAATTGCTTACCCCCACTCTCTCAACTTGGTTCAAGTTACAAACCACACTCATTTTTACCCTTGTTGCATCTTTCTCCAAAAACAAATCCTCTACTTGAGTGAAGATATCTCTTGGATTGAATATCTTCTCACTCGTCCTCATCCAATACCACCCTTGACATGATATAACATCATGAGGTCCACCTCTTGCGCTCCATACCCTACACCATATCCTTCTCCATCAAACAACTAAGCTTTATGCTTATGTTCTCCTCAAGCTAATAAAACACTCAACCATGGGTTGCAAGCAAGTCCAAGTGCTCTCTTTGGCAATTTAGGACTATATTGTTTCTTTTGCTTTATTGTAATTAATATGCTTCAAACATATTGAATGTTGTAATGATGTTCATTTCTATGATCATCTTATATGCTTGAATGAATCTAATTTTGTTTGTTATATTTTTACTTTGCATATATGTGTCTTGTTCTCTTCACATATTTTTTTGTAGCCAAGCATTCCATAGCTCGTTTCCTTGGTGCTCTCAAATGAGGCGGAGCAAACATCAAGGGGGAGCTTTCTACCCATTTAACTTCTTTTATGAAGCTTAATCGGGATAACCTTTTTTATTTTACAAAAAGGGGGAGAAGAGAATATTAAACTCTAAATACTTGTCTAAAAATTAATTTTTAGATTTAATGAGTTTAAGGTTTTGTAATCATCAAAAAGGGGGAGATTGTTGACATAAATAATGCCTAAAAACATTGTTAACATTCATCGACATCTCTATGTTTTGATAATTACAAAACGTAAATTCATTGAACTAAAAATTATGACGTAAACAAGTATTTAGCGATAAATATCTCACTTTACATCCAAATCACTTCAGGTATGAATAAACAAAGTGTTTATTGCATTCTATGATCAAAGGAAATTTTTCTCAATCACTAGACTTTTTATAAAATGTCATAAACATTTTATATCCTTTATAAAATCATTTTTGGAATTAAAATAATATGTTTAAATCATTATAAATATATGAATTCAAAATTTTAACCAAAAATGGCAAATATAATCCAGAAAAACCTTCCCCAAAAAAGGATAAACAAGTCCAACGTTTTGGAGGGGGCAGCCCCCTTAATAATTAAAGGGACCGGCACGCTCCAGAATAATGTTTTTCTGTGCTATAAATACTGGTTCATTTCACACAATTTTCTCACGTTTTGAACCCCAAAACTTTCTGATCTAAATCCCCATTTCCATTTCCTGTAATCCTTTAATCGTATATACATTAATCTTTGTTTCAAAGTGATCCAAGTCTCATCCTTTCAAGTGCAAGAGAAGAATACTTCTATCCACCAAGACAAGAAGTATTACAACTTGTTGTAACCTCCACATCCAAGTTGTTAGAGCATCATTTATTATATCTATAACTTTGTGTAATTAGTTGTGAATATTTGGTAGAACATAGATTAGCAAGGTGTATAGATAGAAAGATTTTGGAGTAGATAGTTGTGAAGTAGATTGTTGTGAGGAAGATAGTTGTGAAGTAGATAGTTGTGAAGATAGATAGGTGTGAAGAAGTAGTGTCATAATCAAGTTGTGACTAGGTGTGAAGAAGTTGTGTAGAAGGTGTGATTAAGGTGTGACGAAGTTGTGGTGTGAATATTGGTGTGTAAGGTTTTCTCCGCCATAAGGGAGCTTGTTGACATAGTGAAGAAAACTCTCGAGTTAGGTGCTCGGGGAGTGGAGTAGGGCAAGGAAGGTGTCCTTGTAGCCGAACCACTATAAATCTCTTGTCTCGCGGTTCGATCTTTCAATCTCTCATTTATTTCTTTACTTACATTATAATTGCTATAGTATACATATATATTGTTATTTATATTGTGCAAGACTTGAGTTCACATAATAACGAATCTACATTTTTGAAATCAAACAAAACACATAAACAAAATTATTTCATAACAAATTAAAAAGACGTAAAACTATTCAACCCCCCCCCCCTTTCTAGTTTTCCACATTAACTTCTCTTCAATCGCACACGGCAACATACTAGCAGGGACTAGTATCCTTCTATTGGTCCGCTTCTCTCCACCAATCTTCTTGCAACCCGTAGCAACAACGGTAGTCCAACGTCTCCTCTTAAAATGCCTAGCCTTCTCTTGAGTATCCTTAATGATGTGAGCCACCATTTCTTTAGGGTTTTCACCGAACGAACCAGAATGACGAGTGCTAATCATCTTAGTGATTTTCAAACGATTAACAAGATCTAACTATGATAGGGTACGGGAAGGAAAGTACGCAGAAGGAAACCTAATCTCTACCCAATCCTCACAGGTCATAGCCTAAGCTCAAAGGGTCCTAACCTGTCTCTAATACGATAAATTGTAACACCACAACATGACAAGGGTAAAGATGTCACAATAATATGGTTTCAAATCAGAGCATTCATAAATAAACAAAAGCAGAAGTCTTACATAAATAAATTTAATCTAAAATGACTATGGTCAAATCTTCACTCGGCTCTACTCTAAATCCCATAAAGTTATCCCAAAAGCTATCTTGAATACCTGCCGCGGTGAAAAGAAATGTGGCTGAGCTTAAAAATCTCAGTGAACAGATATATATATAACAAAATGAAGTGAAATTGAAATACTGAGGTACAATTTTTATAGGAAACATCATTTAGACAAAAAGGATAGTACGGAAATATAATGTGTGGTTTAGTTAAGGAATTTATACAATCACTTGTATAAACAGAATCAGAACCATAATAATACCATGAGCTCAAAAACATATCATAATCACAAATAAGGCAACATAAATGGAGTAGCTAGCTACCAGAGTTGTGAAGGACATGTATTGCACATACAACCACTTTCACCAGACAATATCATATCATAACATAAAAGAAACTGATCTAGGATGCATCCATACGCCCCTGAAAATAACCCAATCACCATAGTGCACATTCCTATATAACAGAAGGAACATGGCAGAACATCACTCTACTGCCCTAGAGTTATGTCAGAGGTGCATCCCTGACACGAACATGGAACCCCCATGCCTAGTGAAGCTCATGTAATAGAAGGTTTATAAACAAAGGCTCAAAATATAGTTGTCATATCAAAAAGTTCAAATATCAAGGTTTATCATAGCAAAGGTTCAAACAAAAGGTTCATATCATAGGTTCATATCAAGGTTGTAATCACAAAGGAAACTTTAAGATTAAGGTCAGAATATCTGTACCTCGAACAAAAGCAAAACTGACAGAAGTAGAAAGATAAATGAGGAAATAATACCCTTCTTCAAAAATCTACATAGGATGTATTCATTATTAATAGTTTGCTCATTCAATTACTTATTCATATTCCATATTAGGTTTTCTTTCAATTTTTAGTAACTTTCCCTTTTTAGCAGATTTTCTAATTTAGTAGGTTTCCTTATTTAAAAAGTTTTCGTAAATTGTAATTTTACATATTTAGTAAGATTTCATATAGTTATTAAATTAATTTATTAAGTAAATTATTAATTTAACTTCTAGGGTTTCATTATTACCTTTATTAGTATTTTAGGGTTCAAAGTATAATTATACTAAATTACAAGGTTTTAAATATAATTATCATAAGTTTCACGTTGTATCCAAATTAAACCCTTGACTTTCATATATTACGAATTAATCTCTATATTTTAGAAATTTACAAAATAAACCCTTAAGTTATAAAATTATTCAATTCGACCCATAATAATATGTTTATAACCAAATAAACCTTCATAATATCAAAATTACATATTACACCCTCTACTATAATTTATACGAGTTAACCCTTAATTATTTTAGTTTACACCACTAACCTTTAAGTTTACAACTTGACAAAACATCCCCTAAACTTTATTAAAACCCATTCGATCCATAATTACTTCCCAAAACTCTAACCCTAGCATTAAATAACTAATCATTACATAATCAAGTTATTAATTACTAAATCTAATGAACCAAACCCTAAACATAACCCCAATTGAACCATGCAATAACCCTAGCTTCCTTCTTTTGTTCTTCTTGTTCTCGACCCATAAACAAAACCAAGTAACCATGATGTTTCTTCTTTTCTATCGAGACCCCAAACCAAGTGACCCTTATTCTCTTTTTAACTATATCGACACACACACTCTCTTGTTCTTGTTTCTTTTACCTAGACCCAACACCACAAAACCACCTCTTTGTTTATTACTATTCGATACACACAACAACACAAACACACCCTTAAGTCGAAACATAACAAACCAAGACACCCTCTTTAGCTTATTCAACAAAATCAAAACCAAAACCCTTGATGTTTAATATACATAGCTCGTTATTATTATTGTGTAAGTATTCTAAATATCGAATGATAAGTACACATGAAGAACAATAATAGTCGACTAGGGTTTAATTAGTTTTATGAATTTTATGTGCTTTATACCTTGTAAACATTATAGCTACACATATGTATGTATATTCGACTAAGGTAACAAGTTTTAAGGATCATGCATGCTTGACTATAACTTAACGAAACAAAAATAGGTAGAATGGATGGTACCAAATTTGTATAGGTAGAATAGAAGAGAAAGAACAAACACCACAACTCCTTGAACCCTTGAGACAGATTGAATGAAAGCAGAATGGTAGAACACCGAATGTTTTCTTAAAACTTAGGGTTTATATTTTCTTCTTGTGAAGCGTACAAAAATTATGGGATCAAATGAAGACCGAATATAAGATATATAGGGGGAATGGGGTCGGTCACGCATCACATGGGCTAAGGAGTCCAAAACCAACTCAAGTTCTCTAAATTTTTACTTGTATTTATCTCATATTATGTTGTGTACAAGTTTATAAATAATTTCAGACCCTTAAATATTATTAACGTGTGATATTATATTTTAAAAACAAGAAAATGTAAATTTTATAATTACTGAAGTGATGTGGATCATATATTGTGAATTTGAAAGTTGTTAGGGCTTGTTTGGTATTTTATAAGTATTTATTAAGATTTTTAGTTGTAGAGGCATTTTGGTCTTTTTACGCGTTTTGAATTTTCAGGTATTACAAATAGTATATGACATCAAACCATAATGCTACTAAACAAATGAAAATTACATAAATAGCTACCACCACCAATAGGTTGTGTCGTACATTATATCGGTTTTTAAACTAATTGAACAATATATTACATTTTTGTGCTTCATTATTAGGAAAATCAGTAAACACAACAATGAATTATAATTCTCAACTCGTAACAGTAGTGCGAGATAATAACAAAAAAATAGCATGGTTCTAATGTCGTTTTGAAGTTTGAAACTTGTATTTCTGTTGGTTTGTTATGTGTTTGGTATTAGATTGTATTATTTATTGTGTGTTTGGTATTATATTTTTCTAGCTTTTAAATGTTTTTTTCCCCAAGTTCAATACGTATTTGGTAACATGATTTTATTGCAGTTATTTTGTGCTTCATTATTAGGAAAATCAGTAAACAAAAGTATCAATAAATTATATTTCTCAACTCGTAATAGTAGTGCGAGATAATAACAAAAAATAGCATGGTTTTAATTTCGTTAAGTACTAATTTAGTACAAAATATTTTTTTTCCAATCATGGTCACTTTTAAACTCAATCTTCAAAATGGTCATGCGCGACTACTCAACTCCGCAACTCCACCCAAAACACGACACGTGTCCTTATGCAAGTACAGTTAGTTACTTTTAATGGGCCCACATAACAACCAAACTTATTCAACCTTTGTGCTACTCAACCGGCGACTACTCGACTTACATTGATCCACGTGCAAAAGTACATTTTTAAAGTAAAAAGCATACATTGGGAATGAAAGTAAGTACACAAAATCTTTTGTTAATATTCCTACATAAAGTTAACTTTTTCTCCTGGGGAAAGTAAAAACAAACACCCGCCTCCAAAAGCATATTTATTTATGATAGCTATAACGGTCGAGTAAATCTTGGTCGAGTAGCACATGATGGTCAAGTATCATAACACTTGTTCATTATAACAATTAACTTTTACAACTAACACATATTAATTGATAACATTTAAATTTCAACCAACCTATAGGATGATGTAATAGATGAAAATTTAAATGCATATTTATTTATGATAGCTATAATGGTCGAGTAGATCTCGGTCGAGTACCAATCGGAAAAAAAACGAAAAAAATATTAAGCCTTAACCTAAGTGTGATAACTGATAGTGTCAATCGGAAAAAAATGTACCGGATTCATAACGGAAACAAAACAATGAGTGTGATTACTTATATTGTGTGTTTTTTGAATCCAAATCCATATAAACATAATAATAATAATAAAAAAATAACAAATCAAACAAAAAAAATAAAAACAAAAGAAATCAAAAATTCTGTTACCTTTCCAATAAAGTTGGCTATTCAAATCGCCGTCGGTTGAGTAGCCGGCGGTTGAGTAAATGTGGAAGTGAATGTGGGCCCAAGCATAAGTACACGTGTCACGTATTGGGTGGAGCTGCGGAGTTGAGTAGTCTCGCATGACTATTTTGAGGATTGAGTTTAAAAGTGACCATGATGAGGACCTAAAAAATATGTTGTACTAGATTAGTAATTTTCTCTTAGATTGTGTGAATGGCAAATTTTATGTGTTTGGTATTATATTTTCAACAAATTTTATGTATTTGGTAACATGATTTTATTGCATTGGATGTGTATAAAACAAGTTCGACTCGGCAGTTAAACCGGTTGAACCTTTGAAACGGTGACCCGTCGACTCAATCGAGTCATAAAAAACCGGTTTTTAAAATATTGAATACAATACAAGTTATTGTAAAAACAAATTTTGATTAAAATCAAGAATTAATTTTGGAGTAAAATTGAAAATCATGTAGCGAATTAGTTATTGGTGTGTGTTAACTTGAGAAAGCATTAAATGAATGGATGAGTTATCCACACTATCTCATAAGGAGAGTATCCAATTATTAGATGCATCACCGGCTTGTACGGTATGCATCGCGAGTTGTATGATTTGACCAAACCCTCCTGATGTGACAATATAAGGAGGGTTTATATAACATAGCCTTAAATAAATTTTCTTTGATTTAATTTTAACATAAATGGGTAATTTAATAATTGAGAAAAGTTGTTTTGCAAAACAATTTTTTGCTATAAACTGAGAAACAAATCCCCACCATTCATCTAATTATCCTATATATCTAAAGCCCAGGATTTGGGTGCTTCAAAATGTTGTAAGAAATAGTTGGAATAACAGTAAAACATGCTCCATATTGTTGTGCAGAACAGTTGGAATAACAGTAGCCATAAACAGTTGAATAACAGTACTCATATTCTTTCTTTAAGAGGCCCAAAAATCTCCCCATCCTTCCAGATTCATCCTTAAAAAAAAAAAAAAAAAAAAAAAAAAAAAAAAAACCGCTGACATTCAAATAACACTCAAACCCTAGATTCTTCCACATCCACAAATCCCAAATCACACACACATCACACGGGCCAATGGGTAGGGTATTTTTTTCCCCCTACAAGTCGTATTCGGTGGGTTTTCTGGCAAACCACACATCTCTCTCTCTCTCTCTCTATTGCATACGATTGTGTCACTTTGATTGATATGTGAAGGTAAGTCATTCACTTTCGATTGGGTTTGGGTTTTAGATTGTTGTATGAATCAATATATGAATCATAATTAGTTTAGTGGTTTTAGTTTTGGTAGTGATTACAACTTTTTGTTTACATTAAAAAGTTGCATCCTTTCTCACATTAATGTTTTGTGCAGGTTTTATTGAGGATTTCATTGTTGTGGACTCCCATAATTAGGCACCATTTTTGTATTCCAGGTACTTCCATGTTTTTTTCCTGAAAGTGTTAATTTAGATTTATGCGTAGGTTGTTTTAGTATTTTTAGCATGTGTTGGTGTATTACTTTGCAATTTGATTTTACATAGTAGGTATTTAAGTAGCACGTTTAGGAATCAATTATAGCTTATGGCCCCTTACAGGTTTGCTTACTTAAGCTTATGGTGCCACATGTTCCTTGGGCTTGAAAGGGCAGGAACTTTGATTGGTCAGGTTTTCTACCTATGCTGAAATTGACTGCAAGGCCTTTTTATGATGATATAAATGGTAAAGGAAACTGTCATCCTAAATTTGTAATAAGTGATACTTGTGGCATTGTTGTTGTTCTTGAGGCACTTTCCAGGGTTTTTTTCAGGTTTTTCTGTTCGAGTTTGTGTGTAAGTACCCTTTTGTTAATTTAATTTGCTTATATGTTTTTTGAATTGGATTATCGATGAATGCAGCGTTCACACTTCTCACAAGAAATGCAATATTTGCTATGCTGGAAGGATCAATAGGATATCTTTCGGTTGTTGGTGCATCTTATTTCCTGTCATGACATCAGTCTATTTTGGTAGTTTCCTTTTATCGTAGATATATACCTTTTGTTCAATATGCTCTTTTTTTTATGAAATTTAACTTTTGTGTTATTGGGATATTTAGGTGAATATGTCACACTTATTGGAGTACGATTGAATGGACTTTAAATGGTCGATTGTGGTGTCGCAACGCAGTTTGTACCCTCAAAGGTAATTTCGCAGTCAAAAAGTTAGATTACTAAGGGTCAAGCTCATAAACTCATTTTTAGTTTAAAAGATTTTTATGAGCATTTTTTTTATTATGTGTGCATATATGTAATATATATTTTTTTCAAGCAGTCGCTTCCGTTTTCAGTACAACTTCGCACTATCATGGAAACTTGACGCTGATATCAGGTTTGCTAACCTTACGCAAGATACATGCATTACTTCTTTATTGTGACCGCAATATTATAAGTATGTATTTGAACTTATTTAGGGGTTTTGAGAAGAATGGCTAAAACGATTATGTTGAAGAGCTTATCCATTAAGCGAGGGGAAATGTAGCGGTAGGATTTCTATTAATAAAAGTTGATTCAAGTCAATTACACTTTGTTTTAACACAGTGCTACAATGTTAATTTGCATCCTGTTAATTTTTGAATCTGATATATATTATATGTGCAGGTGATTTATTACTACTCAGTTGGTTTGGATGAGATGGTTCCCAAATGCTGAAAATGAGAATGCACTATATATCGCTGCAAAGCTGCCACCCTCTCATCGACTAAATGCCGTGACAAACTCACAGATGCAGATTTGCAGATGCAACATGAGGTTCAATGGTTTAAGGTGAGCATAGTAAAATGAACTTATGAGCTGACAATGGATGTCATCCATTAATTGCGAAAACATATGCACCAACTAAAAAACAAAAGTTAAAACTCAAAATAGAAAAGAAAAAAAACACAAAGACATATATTGTTTTACCTAACTGTTTCTTAATTCGTGATTTGTAGGGATGAAGGGACTTTTAAGTGGTTAATGGAGCAAACTCCAGCTCCCATACTATCTGCCTCAGAAAACCCAACCAACCAAAACACTACCCGAGACTACTCCCAATGTTGATGATTTAAACCATTTGTGGTACGTTATTTTGACACTTTCGTACTCATTTCATTATGTGACAGATACGAATGACGTCTTTTTGGATATTACAACTGCTTGAACTATATTCATAGGCCCAATAGTTGCATATCTTTTGACTTTTGTTTACTTATTTGCTATGGGTGGTAATATGACATTGAATCTGTTAAGGATTACTTTTAGTAGTGCGTTGCTATTATAGGTGAACAAGATATGGTTAGTTTCAATTATATTTGGGCGTGTGCAGGTTGTAATGATTTGGTAACACAGTGTTTATTGTTGTAAAATTTCTCTTGTAAATGCAAACAAAAAGCTATTGTTGTAATATTCAAATTGAGCACTGTAATGATATACTTAACTGACTGCATTATGTGATGAATGCTGAATATTTATGCTCATTATTATTGTAGGCACAGAATAATCTTAAGGATGACATAAAAGCTTTTGACACGGCATTACAGTGCTCAATTTAAAGTTTTCAACCATTCGAGGCGAATGAATCTAAAAATTAGCTCTGGAGTTGTGTTACCACCGATGAATCAAGGTACGAGATTACGCCTTTTGCACTCTTTTATAGGTGTGTTTGGTGTTTCCCAGTTGAAAGTGGTCTTCTGATCATATAATCAGTTTTGGACGAATAGGATGCTTGCTTATACAAAATCAAAACTTTTTATATATAAATTTCAGGACCGCAGTTCAAGGAATGTATCAGGAACAAAGAGCAAAGCCCAAAGCGAAAGTCCCACAACCAGAACCAAGTAGACAGATAGCCTTTAGGGTTTATGTGACAAATTATGGGTTTTCTTAAATACTTTCTCAATTCCATGGAAGCAAACGCCTTTCAGAAACATCTTTGAGAAGAAGGTACGACCTTTTTGGATGTTTATGAAGCGCATGCAGGGTTGTATATTTAGTCTCATTCTTAAAGCAAAGTTAATAAATAAAAAATTTATATTTATGTTGATGACTATTTCTTAAACAGCTGTATATGTTTTCAGTTTCTTGAGTCATTTCATGGGGATTCCGCATCTGGGATGAAATCTTTTGTTTGAGGAGGGACAATTAACGGTGAAAAAGTGAAACCAGATGCAGGTTAGTTCCTGTTTGTAACGTCTTGCAACTCTTTGATACACCAAGAATACGTCCAAAATCAGCTCATAAGCTTATTATAGTATAATTAGTTTAGAAAAAAGTAGGCTTATGTTTCCAGTAAGTAAACTTAAATAAACACCCCTTTGGTCATGAATTTTTTCTCAGTTATTTACAGGTTATTTACGTTATGAAAACAAAAGTTAGATATATTCAGTAGCAATGGACCAACAATCACCACTCTGACTATGTATAAAAGTTTTGCTTCAAAAATATGTAGTCACTTCTATTTTGTATAGTGTTATTGTCTTAGATGATTAGAGATTAGTAGTGTAACAAATCTTACCAATCTAAGTCCGCGACACTGCGAAAATATGTACAGGTGAAAATTGAAAGGATGGGCAGGTCACACGGGGCTGGGTACAAGGTCAAAGCGGGTTACTTTAGTGCAAATTGCAACAGTCTAGACGGATTATGTTTCACCTGCTAAAACTTCAAAAAGATGACTTACGGACTTTAATAAAGATTATTTAGGTCGATCGATTCACTATGACCAATAAGTATAGTTACCCTGGCACTATTACCATGTCTTAATGCCACGTTTGCCTACATAGATATGTATGAACCTTCACCTTTTTTACATCCTCCAAAATTGTCCGCCTTGATTACTACATTTTCTTTTTTTGTCAGTTCTACAATTGCTATTCTATTAGAAATAATTCAGCTAAGTAGCTTTTTAACATAAGTGGCACTTTTTTTGGACATGAAACTAGCTAGCATTACCATAGTAGACGGTGTTCTGGAATGGAAGGACTATATGCATATGTTTTGTATCAAAATTTGATTTGCAACTTTGTAAGGCCAATTTGTAGGCATTTTCTTTGCTTCCTTGCAACTAAATGTATTGTTTTACTATTTGTTAGCCAATATGGCGACAATGGTATAACTTTGATTTCTATGTAATATAGAGATAAATATATCAGTTCAACATGTTTTGCCTTTCGAAATAAAGCCACTTATAATCTTAATATGGTTTTCCTAATCATTTAAATCACAACTCCAATCAGTGAGATGAAAACCATATTATCTTTAATAGATATTGAAAAGGGCAAAGATACTATAAAGGTCACAAGGGATAAATGAATTTATCTTTGACACACTTCAATTATCCAACTTTATAATTGTTTGCTAATCATTTCTTTGTTTTTGTTTAATAGGTCTACTGTCAGTTGCAAAGATCGTTGCAACAAGTTTTGGTCCAATTGTTGACATAGATCCTCAATACAATGAGACCTCACTGAGAAACTTGGTACGTAAATGCTACTATATGCTTATTTTAGCGTCACACAAATAACCCACGTGCAATATATAAGGGGTTCATGACTATCTGGTAGATAAAGATCGTGAGATTTTCAACTTTGACTGCAGATTGTACTGGAAGAGTAGATATTGTTTGAATTACACATCAGAGTTGACTTAAAAATTTGGCGAATTGCTTATTGATGGTCACAATGATCGAATGTGTATATTTTCTTGCTGCTGCAAGTTTCCAGTTTGAAATGGCCATTTGGTTTTGTAAACGTGTTTTTGGTCATTTAAGTGGTGTTTGAGGCTGCTGCAAAATTGGGTTTTTAACAAGCTGCCAACGATATGTTCTTTTGTTGCTGATGTACAATTTTGGTGTAAGTTTTAAATACTACTTTGTAACTATATTTGTGTTGAAGGCCAGATTTTGTTTGTAAGTTGAATAAGTTAAACATATTTTGTTACCAACTAAAAATGTTTCCCTTTTATATTTTACCTTTCTATGTTGGAAACAATATTATTAGCAAAAGACATCAAAGTATATCTGTTCTCAGAAAACACCGTGTTATTTTTTGACTTTGGAATGCAAACTTTATACCAAGATTAGCCAAAAAAAAGGGAGGAGGAAAAAAAACCGCAAAGCGCTCACGCGGCAACGCGCGGGCTACCACGCTCGTTTGATCTAATGGTGGGGATTAACCTAAGTTTTAAAAATGAAACCTAAGTTCATGTTTTTTTCTTGTCCTTTTATCTTTCTTATTTATTCATTGTATTTTTCTTATTTTTTTTCCTTTTTTTCTCCCTATCTACGTTTTTTCTTTTTCTCTTTTTTTGTCTTCCTTTTTTGTTCACTTTTTTTTCCTATTCGCACTTGTTTTGTTTTTTTTAATGAACGTTTTTTTATTCTTTTTTTTTACTTTTAAAAAAAATCACGTTTTTTTTAAATTCATGTGTATTTTTTTAAAATTCATATTTTTTTCACTTTTTTACATTTTTGTCCGTTTTCATTCGTTTTCGTCCGTTTTTGTCCGTTTTCATATGTTTATACACGTTTTCGTCTGTTTTCATCCATTTTTATATGTTTTCGTCTATCTTTTTAAGTTTTCGTTAATTTTTAGACGTTTTGCTTTCAGATGTTCGTCCAATTTTATACGCTTTCGTTCGTTTTCAAACGTTTTCGTCCATTTTTGTAAGTTTTCATCCGTTTCAAACGTTTTTGTCC
The DNA here is from genome assembly GCA_030686995.1 of Artemisia argyi. NCBI lineage: Eukaryota > Viridiplantae > Streptophyta > Magnoliopsida > Asterales > Asteraceae > Artemisia > Artemisia argyi. Next base: position 59,671,912 of record CM060677.1, on the reverse strand, counting down.
GTTTTCATACGTTTTTGCCCGTTTTATACTTTCTTGTCCCTTTTCAGACGTTTTTGTCCGTTTTCATTCGTTTTTGGCAGTTTATACGTTTTCAGACATTTTTGTCCGTTTTCGTACATTTTCGTCAGTTTTCAGACGTTTTCATCTGCTTTAATCTGTTTTCTTACGTTTTTATACGCATTTATCCATTTTTTACGTTTTCGTCTATTTTAAGAGGTTTTTGTCTGTTTTCGTCAGTTTTTATACATTTTCGTCTGTTTTTATACGTTTTCGTCTGTTTTTGTTTGTTTTCATACGTTAATATACGTCTTTGTACGTTTTCTTTCGTTTTTATACATTGTTGTCTGTTTTTAGACGTTTTCGTCCATTTTCAGCAGTTTTTACATGTTTTCATAGGTTTCGTTCGTTTTTATACGTTTTCCTCCATTTTCGTCGGTTTTTTTTTTTTGTTTTCGTCCAATTTTTATACGTTTTTATCCGTTTTCAAACGAGTTTTTAAGCTTTCATACGTATTCTTTTGTTTTCGTATGTTTTCATTCGTTTCTAAATATCACGATTGACATTCTTAATATCACAAGTGATATTTAGAATATGACATAATATCACTTGTGATATTAAGAATATCAATTGTGGTATTCAGAAACGTATGAAAACAGACGAAAATATATGAATACGGACAAAAACGTTGGAAAGTGAAAAAAACGTAAATTAAAAAAATGTGAAATCACTTGTGATATTCAGAATATCACTTGCGATTTTCATGTTACAAAACATTTGTTGAAAATTACTTGCGATATTCAGAATATCACTTGTGATATTCAGAATATCACTTACGATTTTCATGTTACAAAACATTTGTTGAAAATCACTTGTGATATTCAAACACACAATGGTGTTTTAGTATCACTTGTTCAGAATAGTTTTAGTATCGTGGTTTGTTTAGTTTGCGTTAGTTAGTGGTCTGATTTATTGTTTAGGTGTTTATTAAGATGTGATAGCGTCGTGAAATGTAATGAGATTGTTAACTTTAACTGATGTGGGATTATTTGTATGGTGAAATAACTTTAAAACCGGGGGAGAGTTGATTTACCTCAACACTTTTATAGTTTTATATTTCATCCAAGTAGCAGTTTTCTTTTATATAAGATCAATAATACATTTTAGCGCCTCTACAATACACGACGCTATCACATCTTAACAAACACCTAAACATCAAATCAGGCCACTAACTAATGCATACTAAACAAATCACTTGTGATATTCAGAATATCACTTGCGATACAATATCACAAGTGATATTCTGAATATCACTTGATATTTGGACTAGTGCAACATGAGAGTTATATCTTTGTAAGTACTTGATATTTGGACTAGTGCAATATTGATACGTGGGAATCGCACCAGGCTTTACCTCTCAAGGGATCTTGAGAAGCTTACAACCCCCACCAGGCAGTGTACCTGATCGTTGTAGTATAGTATAGTGACAAGTACCGGGGGATTGATCGTTCAGCTAGGAATAGTGTCGCTAGGATTAGAAAACCTAAATACAAGTTCTAAAGATGAAGGATGATTATTTTTATATTTTTATATTTTTTATAAAGCAAGTAAAAATCTCGGGTTTGAAGGATTTGGGCGGAATTAGTTGCTAGTCAACTAACCCAATACTAAAGATGCAATCAAAATAAAATACTAGAAATGAAAACAAACTAAATTAAACTAAGGTTGTGAGCAATGAGTGGAGAAGTTGTGTTTACTTAGATTTCACTACTCCCTAGATATCTTTTACACGTTAATTACTTGTTAAAGTTGCGTGGATGACGGATTGTATTCCTTAATACCATTCATGGGGTGGCGCACTTAATTCCCCAATCCTATGAGTGCCTACTTCACTCCTATCTCGAGCCGGCTAAGAAGCTCCTAACATGGGATCATTAGAATTTACTCATGCATTAAATACAACCAATAAAACCTAGTGCACGTCAGTTCATGTTTCCTAAGACGTTCAAGCATGTTACCATTTGGAGATCTGCCAGTTTTCTTAAGCCTAACATCGAAATCATTCATCCAATACAACCATAAACAAGTAATCAACACATAATTAACATCTAGGTTTCATTAGATCCAAGCAAACATAAGATAGATCTAGCCTAGCATGATGGAATTAAAACAAGAACAAGATATAGACAACCAACACATAAACATATTGATTGAATTAAAAGAATACTTATCTCAATTACACATGAAAGGGATCAAGGGCTGAGAACCCTTGAAAAACCTGTAAAATTCGTACTAAGTTCGGCCTTAGGGTTTCTCCAAAACTTCTCTCTTTCTCTTTTATGAATGAAAATTAGAAAACTATATATAGGAAATTGAGGCTGACGGCGTCAAGACAAAATTGGTGATGCCGTCATCTCGCCGCCAAAATACTTCTCGGACTGCCTTGATCTACTTTTGACGCCGTCACGTTATAACATTTTCCAGGCCGTCACGTATTTTACTCTTGACGCCTTCAATTCTGTACTGGGCCATCATGAAAATTACTCTTGACGCCGTCAGAATTTCCTTCTTGACGCCGTCACCCACTGTTCCCAGCAAGGAAAATTAAGACTTTGGCGTTTTCTTCACTTTTATGCTCCAAAAACGTCTGAATTGCTTCCTTTTCTAGATTTCTCTCCCAAAGTACCTAAAATCACAAAAGGAAAGATTTAGGGCAATATTTGATCAAATAAATTCAATTCCGGGCTTAAATGACCCCCTAAAAGTGGTTCATTTTTCGCCTCATCATATACCCTTACACTTGGGATTTTCTTGTCCTCAAGCAAATGCGCTTTTATTCTACTCAAAATACAAGTTAGGGGTCATTTAACACTAATATAAAAGTAATTACAACAAATAATCGTTCCACTAATGACCAATAGACAAGCACGGAGGTCATACACAAGCACCTCACAAATAGTGTTTAGATACTCACATCTCTCAGGTGTAATAAAGTATAAATTACAATATGGAAACGGAAGATATCTCTCACTACCTGTCATAGCAAAATAGATTACCATAGGCTTGGGAAAGGATCAAACCTCCACCACATGGCGTAAGCACCTAGGATAAACTATCAAAGAGGTCTTTTAAAGGGTTGTAACGTTAGGTGTAGGGATATGAAATACACGGTTTTGTTGGATAAAGGAAGTTTTATTGGTGGCGAGCTAACAATCTTGATTAATTACATGTACAATGTGGCGTTGCTAAGCCAAGACTAGACTCGACTTAAGCTAATAAATGAAAAATAACAAAAACATAAAAATGAACATAGAATAAAAAGGGATGGTAGTCCGTATGTTTTTTCCCTTTTCTCTTTTTCTCTTTTTTTTCTTTTTCTTGATTTTTCGATTTTTTTTTTTTTTTTTTTTTTTTTTTTTTTTTTTTTTTTTTGCATACACTCTTACCCTACCATCCAAAATAATACATCATAGGGAATGAACATTTCTCTTACACTTGAATTTTTACATACTTTACAATTAACTAATCTAATGACTCGAATTAAGAAAATAAAAACACTTGGAGCACTTTTAAGATTAACGTACATACGGGGGTAATAAATGTTGTTCTTCCCCATTACTCCATAAAATAAGTACTTTACCCATGAGTCCCAATCGTCGCAAAACAATATGTACAAGGATATGACTCGACTTAGCAACCATGTAATCAATTAGATAGTTAACTTAGGGTTTAACAAATAACAATAATGCACTAAAAATGAGCGCATACACGGAAGGCTAAGGCGATTTGGTTGTACATTTAAGTAGGGTGTAACAAATTCTTCCTTTAAGTAAGATGCTTAAAGTTAGAAACGAAAAGATAGGCTCGGAGGGGTGTACTAGGGGTTTCGTGTACTAAAAATGAGTACAACGCTAAGGTGTGGGAAAAATTAATTGACTTAACTAGCCAAGTAATATGACTTAAATGGTCAAGTAATCATGATACGGGTTTAACACAAGGGTGATCCTAATGCCTCTTATCATGTAGTAAATCCTACTACACGAATGTAGTCTCACTAGCGGTCTCGGGATGCATCACTAACGCAAGTTCTAGAATCTAAATGCTACCGGTACACTCATAAGCACTAATAGTAAATGCTTTTCCTATCAAATCTAAAGGCGAACCTCACATATTTGGGTGGAAAATTTTTCTGAATATACGGTTATGTGCTAGTCATACAATCTCCTATCTATGAGACGCTTGCTATGGCTAAAGTTTCACTCCTAAATGTTGTAAAAAATTTTAAATTTGGCGCTAAAATTGCACTAACAAGTATTTCTCATAGTTTTATTACACATCTACCATTAAACAAAACAAACTCAAGCGAAAGTGTACATGTAAGGTATCATCATTTTACCCTCCCCTTACACTTAAGATGAACATTGTCCCCAATGTTCAAGTAAAGAATGTAAAAGTGAAAAAGTAAAAAGAAAGAAATCAAATACTCCCCTGATTCACTCGGTATGGATAATAAGGTGGCCAGGTTAAATCTTCTTCAAAGAAAATGAACAATCAAAGCTTCCCTTCCAGAATGTAAATCATCTTCTTGTCATACATAACCTGTGAATCCTGAGAAATAGACAAGACAACCTCGCATAAAATCGGCGGCAACCTATATAAGTTACTAAATCCTAGAAAACAAGATAAGATATAATGCTTGTGGATTGAAGTTTGCAGACTTCCTGGAGATTATAAAACTTAATAATTCACAAAAACCATAAGACTCCATTAGAAAAACAAAACCGGTAAAATTTCCAGATTTTTACACGTGACGCCGTCAAGAGTTAACTCGTGACGCTGTCAGAAGTGACCTGCAGAAATTCTTATGTTAAGTTTCCAGAAAATTTCTGGAAAAACTTGGTCTCACATCCTGGAAAATCCTGCAAAACTTCATTATGACTCAATACAAGTATTTGACTCTAACAAATACGAATATACATGTTCATTTAATATTGTGGAGAATCATGATCGGTTTGTTTCTTAAAAACATATTTGGGGTTTCCCCTTACACTTGTCTTTTGCAAAAATACTTTTAGGTGGAGTTAAGACTAGGCCAAAACAACAAAGTAAAGTATTTCTACTATTTATTTGAGAAACATGATCTACCAACAACAAAAATAAACCATGCATACGGAAGCAAATAACAAACAAACAAAATAAAATCACACAAAACATGGGTTGCCTCCCAAGAAGCGCTTTTCTTTATTTACGAGTCTTGTAGCTAGACTCAAGGTCATGGGTTACTACGTGGCCTCATCATCAAACGTCACATCCTCCTCACTAATCATTTCATTGTTATTTTCTTGATAATGTTTCACACGTTGTATGTTAACAGTAAATTCCCTACCTTCATCGTCTAATAACACCACGGCTCCAGTTTTAGAGGAATTCTTCACCGTAAACGGTCCATACCATCTAGACTTAAGTTTTCCTGGAAATAATCTCAACCGAGAATTGTACAATAGGACTTTGTCTCCTTCTGAAAATTCTTTGGGTTTCTTAATTCTCTGGTCATGCCATCTTTTTGCTCTCTCTTTATATGTGATGGAAGATTCGTAGGCTTCTAACCTAAGCTCATCAAGCTCGTGTAATTGCAAGAACCTATAAGTTCCAGCAATTGTGTAATCCAAGTTACATGTCTTAAGCGCCCAATAAGCCTTATGTTCTAATTCTACTGGTAAGTGACATGCCTTACCATACACCATGCGAAACGGGGTCGTTTCAATAGGTGTTTTGTAGGCGGTTCGGAATGCCCACAAGGCTTCGTCGAGTTTAAATGACTAGTCTTTTCTATTTTGACTAACCGTCTTTTCAAGTATTCTTTTAATAGCCCTATTGGTGTTTTCGACCTGGCCATTGGTTTGTGGATGATAGGCGGTGGAGAACCGATGGGATACTCCATACCTCTTCATGACCTTTTCCATTTGTGCATTACAAAAGTGGGTCCCCCTATCACTGATGAGAGCTTTAGGAATCCCGAATCTAGCGAAAAGCTTTTTTAGGAAATGAATAACTACTCTGGCATCATTGGTCCTAAGGGCTTGTGCCTCAACCCATTTTGAAACATAATCGATGGCAACTAAAATGTATTCGTTCCCCCTGAAGATGGAAAGGGTCCCATGAAGTCAATTCCCCAAACATCCAAGACCTCACATACTTGTATAAAATTCTGAGGTGCTTCATCCCTATGTGATATGTTCCCGGCCCGTTGACATGCATCGCATGCCTGCACCATCTCTTTGACATCACGGAAAATTATGGGCCAATAGAATCCTGCATCGAAAATCTTTTGGGCGGTGGTGTTTACCCCATGATGTCCGCCAGAGGGACCAGAGTGACATTCCCTCATAATCTTTACTACCTCACTTTTCGAAACACAACGTCTTATAATTTGGTCTGGACACCTTCGGAATAAAAATGGTTCATCCCAAAAGTAGTATTTTAACTGAGAAAATAACCTTTTTCTTTCGTATCTAGTCAGGTGTTCAGGAACAAGTCTACTTGCGAGATAATTAGCAAAATCGGCGTACCAAGGCTCCGAATCAATCATTAACATGAGTTGTTCGTCAGGAAATGAATCCCTAATCTCACTTCTATCGTGCTTATCCAAGGGGTTTTCAAGACGAGATAGATGATCTGCGGCCAGATTTTCTGCCCCCCTCTTATCGCGAATCTCAACATCGAATTCTTGTAGCAACAAGATCTACCTAATTAGTCATGGCTTAGCATCCTGCTTCGCGAAAAGATATCGAAGAGCCGAGTGATCAGTGAAAACGACTGTCTTTGAAAGGACAAGATATTGTTGGAATTTGTCGAATGCAAACACCACGGCTAATAATTCTTTTTCAGTGGTGGAGTAATTCTCTTGAGCGGGATTCATGGTTTTGCTAGCATAGTAAATAGGTTGGAAAAGCTTGTCATGCCGTTGGCCCAATACAGCCCCGACAGCAAAATCGCTAGCGTCACACATGATTTCAAACGGTAACTCCCAGTTGGGTGTGATCATGATTGGAGCTTGTGTGAGTTCCTTTTTTAAGAGATCGAACGCATCCTTGCATTCCTGGGAAAAATCGAAAGGAGCATCCTTCACAAGCAACTGAGTCATTGGCCGAGCTATTTTGGAGAAGTCTTTGATGAATCTCCGATAAAACCCGGCGTGCCCCAAGAAGCTGCGTATTGCTTTAACAGTCGTGGGGTATGGTAACTTAGATATAGCTTCAACTTTAACTTGGTCCACCTCTATTCCGTTCCCTGAGATCTTATGCCCTAACACAATCCCTTCTTTTACCATGAAATGACACTTTTCCCAGTTTAACACCAAGTTGGTTTCCTCACAACGTTTAAGCATCTTTTCTAGATTAGCAAGACAGCGGTTGAAGGAGTTCCCGAAGACCGAAAAGTCATCCATGAACACTTCCATGCTGTCTTCCATGAGTTCGTGAAAGATTGCGGTCATGCATCGCTGGAAAGTGGTGGGGGCATTACATAGCCCAAAAGGCATCCTCTTGTAGGCAAATGTTCCATAAGGGCAAGTAAATGTGGTCTTTTCTTGGTCCTCAGGTGCTATGGGAATTTGAAAATACCCAGAGAATCCATCCAAGAAGCAATAGTACTCGTGTCCAGACAATCTCTCTAACATTTGATCAATGAATTGTAAGGGAAAGTGATCTTTCCTCATGGCATCATTGAGCTTTCGATAGTCAATGCATACCCGCCATCCAGTGACCGTTCTCTGGGGCACCATCTCACCCTTGTCATTCTTAACTACAGTCATTCCACCCTTCTTAGGTACAACCTGTACAGGACTGACCCATGGGCTATCCGAGATTGGGTAAATCAATCCTGCATCCAGAAGTTTGATAACTTCTTTCTTTACTACTTCCATAATGTTTGGGTTCACCCGCCTCTAGGGTTGCACAGTAGGTTTATAATCTTCTTCCATGAGAATCTTATGTGTGCAAAAAGTTGAGTCAATCCCCTTAATGTCGGCTACACTCCATGCGAGCACTCCTTTATATTTCTTTAGGACCTCTAAGAGTTTACCTTTTTGTTCACGTTCCAAGGAAGAGTTTATGATTACCGGCAGTTGGTCCTCTCCCTGAAGGAAGGCATACTCTAAATGGTTAGAAAGCTCTTTAAGATCTAACTCAGGAGGTTCGATAATAGAAGGTTTAAGCTTGTTTTCGGGCTTTCGGAGCTCAATATGCTCCGTTGCCTCTTGTCTGGGGTAGATGGAGACTGCACCAACATCCTCCATCTTTTCTACCTCTAGCAAAGGCAAAAAATTCTCGTCCCGTAGCCAGCCTTCCTCGATCTGTTCATCGACACAACTATCAATGACATCTGTGAGTTCATCGACCTCCCCAATGAAATAGAGCCGGTTAGCTGCTTCGAGGGAGAGGTCCATAGAATCCTTAATGTCGAAGGTTGTACTATCGGTTCCCACTCGCAAGGTTAATTTGTTGTCATAAACATCAATGACTGGACGAGTGGTAGCAAGAAATGGTCTCCCTAAGATGATGGGTACCAAGTCATCCTCCTCCATATCCAGGATTATGAAGTCGACCAAGAATTTGAATTTCCCAACTTTGATTAGCACATTCTCGCATATCCCTACGGGGTACTTGACTGATCTATCGGCTAGTTGGATGTTCATACGGGTAGGCATTAATCCAGAGTATCCTAGTTTAAGGAACATAGAGTGAGGCATGAGATTGATACTCGCTCCCAAATCGGCAAGAGCATTCTTGATTGATAGAGATCCGATGGCGCAAGGCAGGGTGAAGCTGCCTGGATCGTCTACCTTTTTTGGTAGCCCTTGATGGGTCACCACTGAGCATTCTTCCCCCAGGGTTACAAGACCCTTGAGTTTCTTCCGGTTAGCAAGTAGTTTTTTAAAGTATGCGCTATACTTTGGCATGTGATAGCAAGCATCAAGGAGAGGTATGGTGACAACCGAGTCCTTTAGGTATGACAAGAATCTTTTATTATCATTCTCAGTTTTCTGGTTCCTTAATCGGGATGGGAACGGGATTCTCACAGGTTGGTTAGGTAGGGTTGATGGGGAAGGGGTCGTCAAGGGAGGTTGGTCGGGGGTCTTGCTGCCTACATCCTCCTCCTCCTCGCTAGGTTTGTTTGGATCAGGGGCGATGGAGGACGAGCTTGGGTAAGGTGGGTCCTTGGTTGTTGTTCCAGCTCGAGTGGTTATCGCGAGCATGGGGTCTTTTTTGCTTACTGATGGCATTTCAAGATTATCTAGGGCTGAGTTAAGCTTGTTGAAAAATTCTCCAATGTCATCCTGCTGCTCGTCGACAAGTTCATTAAGACCTTTCATTTGCAAGCCTTTTTCTTGAGTGAAGTGACCAAGGTCATCTTCAAAAGTGCTCCTGATTTCGAATTCAGGGCCTTCCTCTCCTTCTTTTCTCTTTACCAGATTTCCCCAGAGGGTGTAATCGTCATTTTGGTAAAAAGGCAGAAGGGAGGGATCAGCATAGATGTCCCCTCCTGACAAGCATGCATGTTCAGTTGTGGCTGCTCCTCCGCATTCTTCTACCTCATGCGGGCCCCCACAGTAATCGCAGATTAAGTAAGGATTCGAAAGTTGTTTAGGCAACTGCGACCCAGCTAGGTATTCCACTCTTTTGTGAATTTTTCTCAACCGATCTGATGTGATTTCAGAAATGCTGAGAGTCGACTCAGGTTCATCCCAAGTGTCATCGTGGTCTTGAGCATATTCTTCAATCCTATCCCATCCTTCTTCGGCACTAAGATTGGCCAATCTCCCTTTTCTAGATTGGTTGATTCCGTTTCGATCATTAGAGGAGACATTGTCGTAGAAGATTTGGACCAAGAGCCAGAGCTCAATGCCATGATGGGGAACTTGTCTTATTAAATCTTTGAATCTAACCCACGATTTATGGAAGGGTTCGTCCTTCCCTTTTCGGAAACAGAGGATCCTATCTCTAAATGCTGAGGTTTTTCCAGGTGGAAAGAACTTCTCATAGAACTTGGATATGAGTTGCTCCCATGTAAAAATAGATTCAGAAGGAAGTTTATCATACTATTCTTGGGCTTTTTCATAGAGGGTGAAAGGAAAGAATCGCAATCGGGACGTGTCTCTAGTAGCCCCATCCGTATGGAGGGTGTCTACTATTTTCAAGAAGTCTTTAATGTGTTGAATTGGATCTTCCTCATCTAATCCACAAAACTTACACACACTTTGGACAAGCCAAACATCGTTCGCATGCAAGACCTCGTTGGTGTGTTCGTTTGGGTAGACAATGGCGTTTGAGAAGCCACGAGGGGTTGGGGAGGAGTAGTCCTTAAGGCGCTTAGGAATGGGAGTTGCGGGGGTACTTATCTCGTCGTTGGGTTGGGAGCTAGGGGTTGTAACATGATTTTCTGAATTTTCTTCAGAAAGGGGTGCATCAAAATCGATGGCAACGCTAGATGGTTCAGAAGTTGAGTGATATTGTCTTAATCTATGCATTTCTCTTTCGGGTTCTGCATAAGGCAAGACAAGGTTTCTAGTGGAACTACGACTCCTAGTGATCCTAAGGTTAGAGGATTCGTCGGTTGCCATGATGGCAGGTGGTGAAGAGTTACGAACAAAAACCCAAAGAAATAAGATAGACTAAAGAAATCCTAAAAATGAAAATAAAATCTTACTAGAAAGGAATCTAGCAAGTAGACCTAATAAAAAGAGATTCTAACCTAGACAATAACTATTCCCCGGGCTGCGGCGCCAAAAACTTGATACGTGGGAATCGTACCAGGCTTTACCTCTCAAGGGATCTTGAGAAGCTTACAACCCCCACTAGGCAGTGTACCTGATTGTTGTAGTATAGTATAGTGACAAGTACCGGGGGATTGATCGTTCGGCTAGGAATAGTGTCGCTAGGATTAGAAAACCTAAATACTAGTTCTAAAGATGAAGGATGATTATTTTTGTATTTTTATATTTTTTAGAAAGCAAGTAAAAATCTCGGGTTTGAAGGATTTGGGCGGAATTAGTTGCTAGTCAACTAACCCAATACTAAAGATGCAATCAAAATAAAATACTAGAAATGAAAACAAACTAAATTAAACTAAGGTTGTGAGCAATGAGTGGAGAAGTTGTGTTTACTTAGATTTCACTACTCCCTAGATATCTTTTACACGTTAATTACTTGTTATAGTTGCGTGGATGACGGATTGTATTCCTTAATACCATTCATGGGGTGGCGCACTTAATTCCCCAATCCTATAAGTGCCTACTTCACTCCTATGTCGAGCCGGCTAAGAAGCTCCTAACATGGGATCATTCGAATTTACTCATGCATTAAATACAACCAATAAAACCTAGTGCATGTCAGTTCATGTTTCCTAAGACGTTCAAGCATGTTACCATTTGGAGATCTGCCAGTTTTCTTAAGCCTAACATCGAAATCATTCATCCAATACAACCATAAACAAGTAATCAACACATAATTAACATCTAGGTTTCATTAGATCCAAGCAAACACAAGATAGATCTAGCCTAGCATGATGGAATTAAAACAAGAACAAGATATAGACAACCAACACATAAACATATTGATTGAATTAAAAGAATACTTATCTCAATTACACATGAAAGGGATCAAGGGCTGAGAACCCTTGAAAAACCTGTAAAATTCGTACTAAGTTCGGCCTTAGGGTTTCTCCAAAACTTCTCTCTTTCTCTTTTATGAATGAAAATTAGAAAACTATATATAGGAAATTGAGGCTGACGGCGTCAAGACAAAATTGGTGACACCGTCATCTCGCCGCCAAAATACTTCTCGGACTGCCTTGATCTACTTTTGACGCCGTCACGTTATAACATTTTCCAGGCCGTCACGTATTTTACTCTTGACGCTCTACCTCTTGACGCCTTCAATTCTGTACTGGGCCGTCATGAAAATTACTCTTGACACCGTCAGAATTTCCTTCTTGACGCCGTCACCCACTGTTCCCAGCAAGGAAAATTAAGACTTTGGCGTTTTCTTCACTTTTATGCTCCAAAAACCTCCGAATTGCTTCCTTTTCCAGATTTCTCTCCCAAAGTACCTAAAATCACAAAAGGAACGATTTAGGGCAATATTTGATCAAATAAATTCAATTCCGGGATTAAATGACCCTCTAAAAGTGGTTCATTTTTCGCCTCATCAAATATTTGGACTACTATTTTCTTGTGATATTCAGAATATCACTTGCGATAAAATATCACAAGTGATATACTAAATATCACAGAATATCACTTGTGATATGCAGTAACGTATGAAAAAGTCTGGAAACAGTTGAAAACATTAAAAAATGAACGAAAATGGATGAAAATGAATGAAAACAGAAGAAAACAGATAAAACGTATGAAAACAGACGAAAATGTATAAAAATAGACGAAAACATATGAAAATTGATGAAAACATATGAAAACGTATGAAAATGGACGAAAACGTATCAAAATGGACGAATATGTATAAAAATGGACGAATATGTATGAAAATGGACGAAAACGTATGAAAACATAAGAAAACGGGCGAAAACGTATGAAAACAGACGAAAACGTATGAAATCGGATGAAAATAGATGAAAACGTAAGAAAACGGATAAAAACGTATAAAAACGGACGAAAACGTATAAAAACTATGGAAGACATATGAAAACAGATGAAAACGTATGAAAATGAGTGAAAACGTATGAAAACGGGCGAAAACGTAAGAAAACGGACGAAAACGTATGAAAACGGACGAAAACGTATGAAAACAGAAGAAAATAGATGAAAACGTAAGAAAATGGACGAAAACGTATAAAAACGGACGAAAACGTATGAAAACGGGCGACAACAGACAAAAACGTATGAAAACGGGCGAAAACATACCAAAACGTATGAAAACGAATAAAAACGTAAAAAAAACCGACGAATATATATGAAAAACGTATAAAAACGAAAAAAACGTAAATAATAATAATAATAATAATAATAATAATAATAATAATAATAATAATAATAATAAATAAATAAATAAATAAACGCACGAATTAAAAAAGAGCGAAAAAAATGTGAATTAAAGAAAAAAACGTGAATTAAAAAAATAATAAAAAAAAGGCAAATAGAAAAGGAAAAAAAAGGTGAATAAATAAGAAAAACAAAAAGACAAGAAGAAAAACATGGACTTAGGTCGCCCTATTAAATCTTAGGTTAAAACCCATCATTAGATCAAACTAGATGGATGGTGGAGATTTGTCCATTAGTTTGCAACAAAAACTTAATCTCTATAATTACTCAATGTGTTAAATCTTCAACATAATAACTCAATAACTCAATGGTCAACAAAATCATTTGAAAATCAGAAAAAAAATCACTTAAAAATCGGTCAAGAACCGATTAATCAGACAAAATCAGTTAAAGATCCCTTAAAAAGGTCAACAAACTGAGTAATATCTATATTTAACTTTGAACTTTGAAGAATTACGTATTATGTTTATATTTGAACACTTAAAATATTTGAACATTGATGCATTATGCTTATCTCACACATACAATATAATATAATATCTAAATTACAATTTAATGCATAAAAATTTCAATCCGATTTATCCCCATATAATCGATTAACTGCTAGGCCCTACCCAACCGCCTCACTAGTGCCAAGCGATTTTTACAACCTTGCACTTGCACGAATTGAGATTGAGTTATGCTTTTAAAACACATTCTTAGTTTAACTTTGATGAGGGTCTTTCTTGTTGGGATCAAAGTTTTACTATTTTATCAAGTTTCGGTCATTTGTAATAAATATTAGGTTGCTTTATTATTACTTACTTATATTTGGTTATCATTTATGTATTTAAGGCTTATGAAAGCCCACAAGGCCTTCAAGGCCCACGAAATCAAGATAGATGGGAGCTAGGAGTGTTGCCTTAGCTTCCCTCCTATAAATAGGACCTTATGTACTCATTTATACTTGGTTGGTTATGTGAAATCTTAAAGAAACTCTTGCAATTCTAATTCTCTTATTCTCATAATCATCCCATCCTTATATCTATCTCATTCTTGTTTGTGTCAAATCAATATGGGTGCCTAACAAGTGGTATCATTCGCCATATGAAGGTATAGTTATTGTTTTTTCATTGAAATCGATCCAAAACTTGTTTTTATTTCGTTATTTTGTTGAAATTTTTGTAATTTCTTGTTTGTTTCTTGTTTTTTTATCACATCTTTGCTTATAAACTTGTGTTACAAAACATAACAAACAAAAAGTTTCAAAATTTCAATCAAAACATACGACTTGGTTTTTTTTGTACTATTTTTCGAAAACTTTTTCATTTTTGAAAAAGTTTATCAAGTTTTCAACTTTCTTCAAGAAATCATCATTTTATATCTAAAAGTACAAGAATCTTTAAATTAAAACGAGTTTGTGGCTTGCTTTCTTTGAAAACTCATTTTTACCAACTTTCGAAATCGTGTTGTTGCCCCTATATCGAGATCTCTACTACTTGCTTCTCATCGACCTAAGTTTTGTGGACTCAGTATTTCCTTTCTTGTACAAGAAAGAAAATCACTTCGACTTTTGGATAAGTTTCGAAATTCGATAATTTCGAAACTTGGTAATTGAGCTTGTGTTCTCGAAATTTTTATAATTTTCGAAATCACATAATTTCGCGAAAACTCTCAAGTTTTGCGAAAACTGTTTCAACCTCACTTAAGTTTCGAAATCTAAGGGCCTACATAGTTTCGAAAACATCAAAGTTTCGCAAACCTCCATTAGTTACATAAGTTTCGCAAACTTATAAACGTGTGCAAGTTTTTCGAGATCATCAAATTTACTTAAGTTTCGCAATCATAGTGGACAGTTTTTTTTCCAAAAATTGGCTAAATCTCATACCTTCTACAAGATCCATCTTTTAACACAAGTGTTTCAATATGTCTCAACCACCGTACTACAACTTTAACCATCCTTAGCAACATCAGAATCAACAGTATCATCAGCAACAGCAACAGTATCAACAATCACCACAATATTATCAACAACCAGTTTACTCACAACAACATCTTCTCATGCAACAACATCAGATGGTTCCAATGCAACAATCCTATCCAATGTCACAACAAAAAAGCCATCTCCCATCAAAACCTACTCACTGGTTTGACAGGATGTGTGAAGTCATTTCAACTCAACAATCCAGACATGAAGCAGGATCTATTGACACCCCACCAATGCTAACACCGGGTAATTATGTTCAGTGGGCAAGTCGATTCTTAAGGTTTATAGAACTCAAGAAACCCAATGGTAAGTACATGAAACAAGTTATCCTTGAAGGACCGTTTCAGTGGCCTGTTAACTACGTTGGCGGTGACCCATCTGCTGATCCCCCAGTAGCTCCAACTGCTGTGCTAGTTCCTGAGTCTGCACTTACTGCTGAACAACACCATCATCGTGAAGCAGATGAGTATGCTATGTCTTACATACTTCAGGGAATACCAAATATCATATTCAGAAGTGTTGATGCTCAGACAACTGCAAAAGCTATGTGGGAACACGTTTATCTACTTATGCAAGGCACACAACTGAACATGGAAGACATGGAATCTAAACTTTACTTGGAATACACTAATTTCATGATCGAACCAGGGGAATCACTTGAATCTTACTATCATCGATTCACCAACGTCGTCAACGACTTAGAGAGACATGAAGTACACCTTCCAAGGATCGCTTTCAATACAAAGTTTGTTAGTAGTCTGGGTTCCGAGTGGCAAAAATATGTGACATTTGTGAGACAAGCTAAGAATCTTCATAAAGATCCATATGGTTTGTTGTACGACTATCTCAAGCACTATGAGTCTGAAGTTGAAAAAGATAGAGCCGCACGAAGAGGATATACACCACCACCTACTTCTAATCCCCTAGCACTCGTTGCTCAATCTCATGCTGCACATCCTCCGATGTCTAATCATGCTTATGTTCAGGAACAGAATTATTTCAGTTACCAGCAACCTGCTACATCATACACAATGGTCCCATATGAATCCTCCTCGCAACACGCTTCTCCTCAACCTTCTCCATATGACAACCATGATAGCATGCATTATTCTAATCAGATTGAAGATGATGATGAAGACGTCAATACGTTGAATCAAGGACTTGCTCTTATTGCTCGTGCTTTTAGCAAATTCTCTAACAAAACCAACAACCGTCTTCGTTCTTCATCAAATACAAGGAATCAAGCTGTCATTCAAGATGGTTGAGTTGAGACTCAGAACCGTAATCCTGGACGTTCAGGCTCAGGAGGGTATTCTGGAAATTTTGGGTATGGACAAAGATTCAACAACAAAGGGGGATTCAGAAACAATTCAGGTGCTCCTCAGCGAAGAAATGACAATATGGCAAATGGCAATACAGAATCTGGGAATGCGATATGGTGCTACAACTGCAACGAAAAAGGTCATATTGCAATAGCATGTCCTAAACCGAGAACCCGAGGCAGTCAGTTTCACAAGCAGGCATTACTAATGGCTCTCAAAGATGAAATGGAAGAAACTTTCAATGAACAAGAGAACAGGTTCTTTGCTAATGCTTACAACGATGATGATATGGAAGATCTTGAAGCCAATGCAGCTGTGATGCTTATGGCCAACATGCAGGAACATCAGTTGAATGATTCAGGCCCAGTGTTCACCACTGATGGTTTGTCTCAGGTACATGACCTAACCACATGCTCCATAGAATTTAATACATCACCCTCTGCTTCTGAATCAGATAAGGTGCAAGTTGTTCCATCTGAATCATTTTTATCTTCTCAAAAGGATGAACAATTAGACATAGTTGTTATATTTGATGATGACACTGTCGTTTCATTTGATGATCCTATTGAGCAAGACAAAAATAACAATATCGAACAACATGAACCTTCTTCTGATCCAGATCCTGACTGTACTGTCATGGCCAAACAACTTAAAGAACAACTTCTTACTACTCACATAATGGACGAGCAAACTAAAGTTTTGAAAGAAACTAATGCCGTTTTGAAAAAAGGACATTGAATGTTATAAAATACAACTTTCACATTTTCAAAATGCAGTTCAATGTGAAAAGTGTTTTGAAAAGTCATTTCAGGAATCATATGTCAAAGAACAAAATCTTCAAAAGCAAATATATGACATAATTGAGTCAAACAGTAAATTGGTTTCCAAACTGGAAAATGAAAAACATGATCTTCAAAAACAAGATGTACAACTTCAAAAGGAACTTTCAAAAACACAAATAGAGGTAACAACTTGCAAACAGGAATTTTATGAACATAAAGCGCAAAAACGAGAAAAAGAAAATTCTTTAATTGAAGAAAATATCACTCTCGAACGTCAAATTAAAGATTTTCAAAATATCGTTTATAAACATGGAGAATCTGTAACGACAATTCAAAAGTTTACTTTAAAACCAAGACACGATAAAGGTTTTGCTATTGGCGATTACAGATCCACTTTTCTTCGCACTGCATTCAAAACAATTCCTAAGCTTTACAGTATGGACCAATTGATGGATAATAATGTTGTGCATGTTATTGTACATAATACTGAGGAAGAATACGAACTTGAAGAAAATAGTCGATCAAAAATGAGTCAAGTTGAATATTGCAAACCATATGATTACTCAAAAGCTCCTCACATTTCAAAATCTTTTGTTCCATCAAGAGAAATACCTGAGAAATCATGGTATGTAACTGAGTCCTATGTTTCATCTTCCAATGGGGTTCCTGTCAAACCCGTGGCACAAGTAAATGGTCCATTACCATCTTCTGGTACTGTGACACCCTTACCAACACGTTGTAAAATTTTGGACTATTTTAAAACGTTCATGAAAGGCACCAAAAACTTGGGAAACGTAATTGCACATCATTCGGAAATAAAAATTGCTACTTTTCAATCAGCTTACGAGCGCGAAAAGCGAGACATTTTTCAAAAACAATTTCTGCCTTTAGTTCAAAATTTGCGACACTGTGCTACTCGTTGGGAACAAGAACTTCAAAAAGAAGTTAAAGAAATGCAAAACATTTTCGCTCTTAATGAAAATGCAATTTTGGTTCAACAACGCAAAAATCGATTTTTGAAAACGGATTCTGATCGACTCTTGGAACAACTCCTCACAGCTGATATTCATACTCTCATCATGAATGATCTCTATTATTCCAGCAATTCTATGGTATTTGAAAATTACTGTGCTGATATTGATTTGTTGAAATCAAAAGCTGAAACATTGAAACATAAATATGAAACGTTGCGTCAAAACAGTGATGATGTGAAAAACAAACTTTCAAACGAAATTTGTTAACTCAAACAAAGGCTTGAATGGTGTCAAACTCAAAGTATTGAAACCGAATTGCAACTACAAAGTAAAAATGCTTTTCTCAAAAACAAGTGTCTTCAATATGAAAAAGAAATTGCGGAGTTAAAAATTGAAAACGTTGAATGGCAACAAAACCGCGATGACATTCGTTATTGCAATGGTTTACTTGAGTCTGATATTTAGGACAAAAATCACATCATCATCGATTTGAAAGAGAAAGTTAAGCTACTTCAAAAAGGAAAGTTCGTTGACACCACAGTGATAGCACCAGGAATGTTTCAAATAGACAGAACAGATAAGGGTAATCATGCTAAGAGTTCTAATGTTAGTTCTTCCACTTCTACAGGACTAGTTTCCCCTAAGAGCGTTAGCAGCCCAAAGCCAAAAAGCGTTAAGAAGACTAAAAAGACTAGGCTCTGGCAACGTAGAAGAGGAACACTAGAAGTGCTCGAAGTAGAAGCTCACCTTAGGAGCTTGAATAAAACTCATGTTGCATCTGATTTAGATTCTAATCTGGCAAATTATAATCAAAATCTTAATGTAGCGAATGCTGAACCTCCCAATGTTTTGAATATTAATGCATCTTGTGTGTTTTGTCGTCAAAGTGTGCTATCTGGTGATCATACTAAATGTGTAGCTAATAATCTCTTACATCGTAAAAAGAAATGTAGATTCGGCTTTCCTTCTAGGCCCACTACTGCCTCTAAGTCTACCCTAGGAAAAACGCCAGCTACCGTTTCAAATAATGTTGTAGTCAACCCAAGATCAGAAATCAACAAATCTAGGAACACGCCAAAAGCTAGTGCATTTACCAAAAACAAAGAATAAACTAGTTGGAATTGGCAACGTTGGTTACAATACAAACCAAATTTTAAATGGATTCCTAAACTGTTCAATACTTGTGTTTCTAACCAACAGGAACCCACTATTTCTTCGGGTTCCACCCTTACTTCTGTTCCATCTCTGTCGTCTACTTGTGATGCAGGTGGTTCAGATCGTTCTCTGGATTGTTGATAGCGGTTGCACACAACATATGACAGGCAATCTCAAACTGTTAACTAACTTTGTCTCAAAGTTTATTGGAACTGTCAGATTCGGGAATGATCAATACGCTTTAATCATGGGTTACGGAGACTATGTGAATGGGAATATTGAAATTAGCAGAGTATATTATATTGAAGGCTTGGGTCACAACCTCTTTTCAGTCGGTCAATTTTGTGATGGGGATTTAGAAGTAGCATTTCGAGAGAAAACTTGTTTTGTTCGTGATCTACAAGGAAATGATTTGATGTCAGGCAAACGTGGCACTAATCTTTACACAATTTCAATGTCTGACATGATCGCTTCATCTCCTATCTGTCTTCTATCCAAAGCTGAAACGACTAAATCCTGATTATGGCACAGACGCCTTTCTCACTTAAATTTCAAAATGATGATTGATCTCGCTCGTCTCAAACTAGTTGAAGGCTTTCCAAGATTCCGTTATGCCAAAGATCACCTATGTCTAGCCTATGAACAAGGAAAAAGTACCTGTGCTCATTTTTCCTCAAAACCTGAACATAGTACTAATCATGTCTTACAACTGCTTCATATGGATTTGTGTGGTCCGATGCGTGTTCAAACGATCAACGGTAAACGCTACATTTTAGTAATTGTTGATGATTACTCTCGCTGGACTTGGGTTTATTTTCTTTGAAGTAAAGATCAAGCTCCTCAAATGATCATCACCTTTCTCACCAAAATACAAGTTCAGCTACGCAACACAGTCAGAATTGTTAGAACTGACAATGGCACAGAATTTAAGAATCAGACTCTAAGGTCGTATTTTGAGAAAGTGGGAATTGAACATCAAACATCCATTCCACGAACACCCGAACAGAATGGAGTAGTCGAAAAACGCAACAGAACGTTAGTGGAAGCTGCTCGAACGATGTTAATCAATGCTCAATTACCAGATTACTTATGGGCGGAAGCTGTGTCAACCGCTTGCTACACCCAAAACCGTTGTATGATCACAAAAGGCCATCACAAAGCCCCATATCAGATTGTTCACAAAAGGAAACCGAACATTAGTTACTTTCATGTATTTGGAGCTCTATGTTACCTAGTCAATGATCGTGATGATCTAGCTAAACTTAAAGCAAAGGCTGACATTGGAATATTTGTTGGATACTGTGAAAATTCAAAAGGCTTTCGGATATGGAATCGTCGTACTAGGGAAATTCAAGAAACTATTCATGCTAATTTCGATGAACTCACTCATATGGCTTCTGAGCACAACAGCTTAGGACCCGCATCCAACCGTCTAAATTTTCCGGTATCTTCGGCTGAAACATTGTCACTTTCCCGTAACGAAGTGGAAACCTTGTTTGCTCCATTGTTTGATGATATGTTTGTTAACCGTCCATCTGAGGCCACACCAAATTCTGCTGCACATCTTGATCAACATCAAGTACCTGATACACCTCAACAAACAACAACAACTGTTGGAAGAGACGGTCCTCCAATCATATCACCTACAACAACAGAACAAACCGGGTCCAACTCACGGCAATCAGCTGGAGACACCATACCTTTATCAGTTCCACAAACCACAGAGCATGACCCAGTTTCATTCATTAACCCATTTGCATAGGCTCAACCTGTTCCCGACATTGCTGAGTCATCTACACGCAATCTGGGTCCTGCTGACTTGCGAGATACTTATCAACTTCATCATTCGACACACAAATGGACTAGAGATCACCCCTTAGTTCAAATTATTGGCCATCCAGATGCTTCAATTATGACAAGACAACGCCTTCACACAGACGGTGAAACTTGCATTTATGCACTCACAGTTTGTGAAACCGTGCCTAAAAACGTCAAAGAAGTTATGACTTATGAAAACTGGATTGAGTCTATGCAAGAAGAATTTGAATCCTTTCAAAGATTAGAAGTCTAGGAAATGGTTGAAAAACCAGAAGGAATCATTGTCATTGGATTAAAATGGATCTGGAAAAACAAACTGGATGCAGAAGGCACTGTCATACGCAACAAATCACGCTTGGTAGCAAAAGGATACTCTCAAGAAGAAGGAATCGACTTTGAAGAATCATTTGCTCCAGTAGCTAGACTTGAAGCTGTACGGATATTCTTAGCGTTTGCTGCTCATCGGAATATGATTGTTTACCAAATGGACGTGAAAACGGCTTTTCTGAACGGTCAACTCCGTGAAGTGGTTTATGTCAGTCAACCTGAAGGATTCGTTGATCCAAAACATCCTAATCATGTCTACAAGCTTAAGAAGTCTCTCTACGGTCTCAAGCAAGCCCCCAGGTCGTGGTATGATAAGCTTTCTAAATTCCTATTGGCTAATAATTTTACTCTAGGCTCGGTGGATCCAACACTATTTATAAAAACATACGGGATGGACTTATTAATCTTTCAAATTTATGTCGATGACATTATTTTTGCTTCAACCAACAAAAATTACTCAATGGATTTTGCAAAATTAATGACAGATAATTTCAAAATGTCCATGATGGGTGAACTTACGTTCTTTCTAGGACTACAAGTTCATCAATCACCCCGTGGAATTTTTCTAAATCAGTCCAAATATGCTCTTGAGATTTTAAAGAAACATGGAATGTAAAGCTGTGATACAATGAATACACCTATGGCCAATTCCACAAAACTAGATGCTGATTTACATGGGACTCCTGTTGACCCTACCAAATACCGAAGTATTATTGGGTCCCTCATGTATCTCACATCTAGTAGACCTGACATTGTATTTGTTGTCTATATGTGTTCTCGATATCAGTCTAAACCAACTGAGAAACACCTCAATGAGGCAAAAAGAATCCTTCGATACATAAAGGGAACCATCCATTTGGGGATCTGGTATCCGAAGGATTCTGGTTTTGAACTAATAGCTTTTTCAGATGCTGACCATGCAGGATGCTTAGACACGCGAAA
Organism: Artemisia argyi; assembly: GCA_030686995.1. NCBI lineage: Eukaryota > Viridiplantae > Streptophyta > Magnoliopsida > Asterales > Asteraceae > Artemisia > Artemisia argyi. Next base: position 59,649,572 of record CM060677.1, on the reverse strand, counting down.
AAGTACATCAGGTGGCTTACATTTTCTTGGAGATAAACTTGTGTCTTGGCAATCAAAGAAGCAGGACTGCACTTCACTGTCATCTACAGAATCTGAATACGTAGCTATGTCTGCTTGTTGTGCTCAAGTCATTTGGATGAGATCACAACTTAAAAACTATGGCTACCTATTCAATAAGATTCCGATCTACTGCGATCCCAAAAGTGCTATTGCAATCTCCTGCAACACAGTCCATCACTGCAAATCCAAACACATTGATCTCCGATATCATTTCATCAAGGAGCATGTCGAGAAGGGTACAGTTGAATTATATTTTATGGGTACTGAGTACCAATTGGCGAACTTACTTACAAAAGCCTTAGCTCCATCAAGGTTTGCAAGTTTAGTTCACCAAATTGGTATGCGATGTTTGACACCAGAGGATCTGGAAAAGTTTCTAAAACAAAAGTACAATGTCAAACATCAAAAATTAAACTATTTTTGTAAAATAATTTTTCTCTTATTTTTCATAAACCTCAAAAACACAAAAATATTTTCTATTGTCTAAAAAAAAAAAAAAAAAAAAAAAAAAAAAAAAAAAAAAAAAAAAAACCGCAAGTATATCGCTTTCTTTCAACACCTTGTTATTTTACAAGTGTTGAGGGGGAGACATGCTCACATTTTTCTCATAAGTTTTTCAAAACGGTATAGTTGCATATTACCTTTAGATGCGTTGTTTCAGGACTTTATAGATATCTCATATCATTTTTCCTTTTCTCAAAATGGTGTCGTAAGGTCTCATCAGTTGGATCACTTTGATTCTCACAATAACATTAACATGGCTGAACATAACGAGAATGCCCCTGAACAAACTCTTCCACTACTCACCATGGATGACATCACTCCCGCTGACTACAACGTTAAAATTGGCAATAACAATCCTCGAGTTGATTTTGACAAATTGAGAATTCCTGTGAACTCGTGCAGGATTGTCAAAGATATTCTCCTTGCTCATCCATGCAAGCATCTGCTCAACAAATCTACTTCAGTTCCTGTGTTTTACCTTCATCAGTTCTGGCTTACTGCAAAGGTTAACTTAGATGATGAGTCTTTCACTGTTACGCTGGATCGACAAGTCTACACTGTAGATCACGAAGTTCTTCGTACAGTCTTCCTTCTGCCCCAACCTAACAATGAATTTGCTCCAATACTGCCTGAACTGGATCTCCTGGATTTCTTCACTGACTTAGGATATGATGGTCAAGATGACTTACCTATGATCAAGCATTCCAGATTCAATGCGAAAAACATACCTCAGTCTTGGAGAACATTCTGTTTGTTAGTTGTAAGATCAATATCAGGAAGAAAAAGTGGTCACGAACATCCCAGAATTGAGCATTTACAAGCATTTTGGGGTATGGTGACCATGTCACCTATTGACTTTACAGTTCCAATCATGAACGATATAGTCTACTGCATCCAAACCGGACGTGAAAAGACTATGATCCCGTTTACAAGATTCACTAAGCTTCTCATTGAATATTTCTGCAAAGACACACCAAAATTCATCAAAAGAATGGGAGACCCTAATGAGCCTAAGCACCTCTTCGAGGACGACTTCACCATTTCTTTTATCAAGATGACCACTTCCTCTACCAAGCAAAAAGGAATGAGGCTTCCCGAGTATCTTCTTGATGATAACATCAAGAAAAGTTTGAACTACAAATTCTACGATGATGCTTACAACGGGATACAGGAAGAAGCTACCATATAGACTCGCAGTAAAGGAAGTGTGAAATCTGGGAGTACTACAAGCACCACTGGCTCACCGCAGACAAAGTCAAAGGCTACTCCCAAAACCAAACCTTCTGCCAAAACTAAAACTTCCACCAAACCTAAACCTACACCCAAACCTAAGCCTGCAACTAAGCCAAAGAAGAAGGTATCACCAAAGTTCGCTCTTCAAGATCAACCTACACCGCCACCCTCTGAAAGTGACTCTGAGTTTGACACAGAATCTAAAGAAGAAGAGGAAGACTTTGAACAAAGAGTAAGAGTACCTGACGAAGCATTTCCTGAGACATAGATTGCTATTCAACAAAGTCTTGAAACCTTTGAAGCAAATTCAAGAAAGAGAAAAGGGATCACAATTAATGAACCCAATGATGATGAAGAAGACAAACCAATCGTTGAACAATTGGTTGACAAAAGAAATTGAAAAGTATAATTGTCGACACACGAGCTGAAGAAAAGCAATTTCTCAAAGAACAGAGGGAAGCATCACTCCTCAGCTGACTTCAATCTCAACCTTCATCACCACCTGTCGATCAATCAGAACATGAAGGCGCTACAAGTAGCATGGTTCCTCCCATTGTGCTACTACTTTAGAACCAGCCTCACAACCTGATGACGAAGTAAAAGACACAGATGATACAGGAGACATCACTATGACTGAGACTGCAAATGTAGAGGAGAATGTGGGCGAACAGGAGAACATTGCTACGGATCTGGAATATGACCACTTCACTACTCCAGAGATTCTTGCACAGGAAGAAGAGGGACGCAGAAGAAAAGAAAATGAAGAAAATGAAGCATTCGACACCAACATATTCCTTCAATCATCTTCACTTTCTAAGCAGACATCCTCACAGCAACCTCCACCTCCTCAAGACTCTCCACCAAAGGATCCGACTCCTCCAGCTTCTTTTTCAAGTTCTCACAACGAGTCGTCATCTGAATCATCACCCGAGCATTCATCTCCTACACCTTCTGAAACCGCATCTAAGCAACAATCAATCAATGAACCGACTAAACCAGTTGATCTTCAGGAGCAAGTCAACACTCTCACAACCATGGTCACTAGTCTTGCTAAACAAGTTGAAGACTTTTAGGAGGCAAAGCAGCAAATCGATATGTTCATGAACGCTGACTTGACAGGAATGATCAGGACTTTCACACTAGATTATCTTACTGACAATCTGGTTGTCACTCCTGAAGTTACAAATCTTATTGCACCAATTAGGGACAACTTGGAGCCCAGAATCAGAAGTGTTGTAAAGAAAATGTTGTCAACAACACCATTCACGTTTCACCCGGCTAAAGCTTCTACTCCAACTCCAACCATCCCTGAACCATCTTTCGATGACCTGATTGCTCAACTCTACGACAAAGTTGCCTACAAAACCACACAGACACCTGAAGAAAAAGCACTTGTCGATGTCATATCTACCAACTTGTCTAAAGAGTCGTGCAAAGATGCTGCTGGAACCTTGAAGAGATCAAGGAAAGATGACAACCCGGACCCGAAATCAAAAGGTAAGAAACACAAGTCTGGAACCGGTCCATCATCTTCTCAACAACCACAAAAGGATTCTACTCCTCCTGGAAATCAACAACACACTTCAGCTACTGGTCAAGGTCCAACAGATGAGGAAGAAACTCTTATGCACCCAACTGATGATTATGAAGGGCAACCTGATACCGATTACCGTGCCTCCCCAATTCCCAATTCTCAAACTCGACCATCGTCACCATCAAAAGCTAAAGACAAGGATGCTACGTCCAAGTCTAAGAAATCAAAGAAAAGAAGACGTCATTCATGGCTCGACAATGATGACACAGCTGAGAATGATTGGTTGACAAAATTGGTCAAAGCTCAACCTCCTCTCGAAGATGAAGAACCTCTTCCAGGTAATACACTACAATTTACTCAGGTTATAATGAAGGATCTTCAGATTGAGAAACTTACGAAGGCGGAGCTCAGAAGAATCAATCGGGATGCACAGGAATTCCTAAAATCCAGATCTGGCAACAAGATGGAATACGAATTTCACATGCAGAATATAGCTAGTGCAATGTCTGGAAAGTTTGACTGGCTAAACCCTGAAGTGAATTTCGATATCAATTCCAAAAACCACGAAAAGCCTTACTTCACCGATTGGACTAAACCATTACCTCTGCAAGGATTTCCCGAAAATCCAAAGTTACCTTACAGCTTCTTCTTCAACAAAGATCTTCGTAACCTCCAACTCACCCAAGAGAAATCTAAGAATAAATATGCTTCCTCATTGACAATCTCAGTACCCGCCGCAAGATACGAAGTTCCTGCAATTGAAGAATCTACTCTAGTATTTAGCGACTCTATCGTAGCTTACGACAGAGATGCTTTACACGGGATTCAGCACTGGCCAGAACGTCATCGTCTCGGTTATACTCACAAATTAGACACCAAATCATTGGAGAATGTGAAGCATAAATCAAAGATCATTGCTATCTTGAAGATTCAAGAGTCGAAATGGTTTAACTACATGTTCATGAATGAGATTGTGATTAAAAGACAAGATGAAAAGAAGTACAAATTCTCCGAAGCAGACTTTCCTGACCTTTATCTAAATGACATTGAAGACATGTATCTAGAAAAAGTTCAAGGAAGAATGTGTGGATTCGATAGAGAAACTCAATACAACTTCATGGCATCTCTACTTCTCTTCATCTGACGATTGATGGTTCAAGAAAGAGTGGAAGATCTTCAACTTGGAGTGGAAAGTTACCAACAGAAGATCAATTTGACTAAACCACAATTCACATTTGATGGAATCTATCAAACGTCACAGTATAATCTCATCCAAAAACCTTCATTTGGTTTCACCTACATCAACAGCAAAAAGTTACAAAGTTTCATGAGGCTCGATGAGATACACAAGTTCTGTGATGTTACGCTTAAAACCGTTCGTGATGGGCTAGTCAAAAGGTTGAATGATGATCGCAGAAAGATAGCAAAAGGTGAAACTCCAAGGTGGAAATCCAGCTCCAGAAGACAAGTTCGAAACTTTGTCCTGAAGATTAAAGAAAGGTTATTTCGCCGGGAATAGATCAGACGATTGGAAAGCTATATCGGTGTCAGACTTTCATTTCCCATCAGCCTCTTCAAAAGATCAGAACCACAGTTCACTGACTTTGATGCTCCACTCACTGATGAAGCTTAAACTGGTACACATGGGTATTAACTTTTCAATATTAATTGTTTCATTTGAATGAATTGTTATCACTATGGCTTGTGCACACATTACAGTGTACAACCCGTTCTTGTAAAGAAAGGACCCTGAGGTACGCATCAGTGCCTCAATCCTGATATAAGGAGCGAAGGCTTCTTACTTTTGAGTAGAGTTAATTAAACATTTTCTGATTTTCATAACGCTGCTCAAAAAGACAAGTATTTTCACCTCAATAAGAATTTACTTGTTAAGGGGGAGCACTTGAAACAAAATCATCATTCTTGAAATCAAAAGTTCTTGTTGAATTCTCCCCATAAGACTCAAAAGGCATATTTTAATCAAAAGATTGTCAAAAATATCATCTTATATGCTATTTTTGAGGGGGAGAAAAAGTGAATGTGATTAAAATATGAAAGTTCTAAGTTGCTTTAAAGTCAAATCTCATGCGAGCTAGACTCAGATTCACCCAAGAATTGACAAAACATAAAAGTTATTAATATCGAAAAGACTTATCCTCGACGGGTAATAACATCAAGTTAGTTACTAGAGCTAGTTGTCACCTAAAAGCTGACAATGGAACTCTTTAACTAGCCACGTAAGCGTGTCTCGAAAAGGATTTGTCTTAGTAGAAATGTACCATTTCGAGAAACTTTCTGTGGATTTGCCCAGGCCGGGTAATAACTTCAAGCTAGTCTAACTAGTGATGTAAGCGTGTCTCAAATCGGTCAGGTTCACTGAAAGTGGATCAATTCAAAAAGTGCTTGTTCCTCCCGCATGTGCAAATTTATTAAAATACTTATGAGCACATGTGAAGGGAGAGCCCTTCAAAAGTAAACACAAAACTCTCAAAGTGTTAAACAAAATGTTTAATAATCACAAACACTTTGAGAGATTTTCAATCAAAGGTTTCTTGGCTACTGTCGGATAATTATGGAGCTATAAGGTGATTAAGATAGGAAAAACCATCCTATGATCCACCAGAGCCGGAGGGATCTACCCAAGGACATCACCAATAGTTAGAATTAGAAGTCCTTAGGTATGATACGAAAAAAGGAGAAAATAATGAAAGGGGGAAGAAGGAGTTGAAGAATTAAAAAGAAAAGTAAAGAAAAGGGTGAAAAGAAATAGCCCTCCATATGTTCAACCTTAGGGCAGACACCGGGTTCAATTCATATGCTACTGGTTGTTGCTAAGGCAATACCGATATTGAAGATAAGGTCGTCATGGACCCAGTGACGCAATGCACTAAACCTTCTAGCCACTCAAGTTCTCTTAAAAGAGCTTGTTTCATTCTCACGGGGAACCGGTGTAATCTATTGACCTATCTCTTAGAGATGGTTGATATTGAAGCCGGAGACCCCTCCCTAGTCTCCGCATAGGAAACCTAAGTGTGCAATTTTCGAGTCTAGAGCCATGAGATACATCAAAGATTTCTTAGGAACACTTAGTATTTCTACAACTGGTGTTCTACATCAATGGACACCAGCTGTAAATTATTGAGTCCTTCGCAGATCTTAGCAATCTGCCGAGAATGTTTATGAGAGAATTTACAAAAGTATTTCTCAATGATTGAACGGAAATCCTGCCAGGGTCAACATCAAACAGCCCTGACAGCAGGTCACTTCGGTAACTCCTCGTGGGTTACGCTTAGTGTTTGCGGTGGTTTCTTAGCAGTCTACAGTCGTGGAGTGATCCCCAGTGACTCACCTAGTCATTGAGCTACTTAGCAGGTCTTGTAAGCTCCTTCGGGAGTATCTGACATGGGAACGGCCTTGATAAGGGTTAGAAGGAGTCTTCACACTATGCTATTGACAATCTCTAGTTCCTTATCTGTAAGTACCAGATGTTTTATTGCTAACTGTTTACCTACAGGGACACATCATCTCCATGGCGACAGATTCCACATGCTCATACATGCATCTTGAAGTCATCAAAAGCTCCCTCAAAGATCAACGCAACACAAAGTTCAAAGAAAGATTCTATGCCATAAAGAAGAATCTACAAAGTATAAAGACTAAAGATCAAAAGTGAAAGAAAGGGAACTACGTGCATGTATAACTCAGAATTCAAAGATGTATGAGCATGTTGGAATGGCGGACTACCACCACAGACGCGGAAGCGACGAAAGGCAGACAACGTCATAACTTGATTACTATCACAACAACAACAAAGAAAGAACAAAGAACGATGAATGATTTTTGAAAGACGTCTAAAGCTGTGAAAGTCAAAGATGAAGTAATGACAAAGACGTCAAGCAACCGTGATGACCGACCCTTAGGGGGAGATTGTTGGGATCAAAGTTTTACTATTTTATCAAGTCTCGGTCATTTGTAATAAATGTTAGGTTGCTTTATTATTACTTACTTATATTTGGTTATCATTTATGTATTTAAGGTTTATGAAAGCCCACAAGGCCTTCAAGGCCCATGAAATCAAGATAGATGGGAGCTAGGAGTATTGCCCTAGCTTCCCTCCTATAAATAGGACCTTATGTACTCATTTATACTTGGTTGGTTATGTGAAATCTTAAAGAAACTCTTGCAATTCTAATTCTCTTATTCTCATAATCATCCCATCCTTATATCTATCTCATTCTCGTTTGTGTGAAATCAATATGGGTACCTAACATTTCTCAATGAAACACACAAAATATCTTTTATGGATGTCTTTGATTTCAACATTATATTGGAACTAATCTTTATCTTACAATTTTGTATTAAGTATTATAATTAAGAAAAAAATACATCGTTGGTCCCTAAACTTTCCACGAAACATCGCCTGGCACCTTAACTTTTGAAAAACGTCTCTGTGAGTCCCTCCTCAAGTTTTTTGATGCCAATTGCGTCCTTTGACCTATTTTTCGTCAGTCAACGACGTTTTCTACCATTACATTTTGTTTTTAGCACAAAGGCAATACTGTCATTATGTAATACCGTGTGCTAAGTCACACGCGGTGTATGCAGATGCTACAGTAATAATATGTTAATAAAAGTTAAATGTATTCACCACTCATCCCTAAATTCTCCTCTCTCTTATCAAATCTTATCCTAAAGTATTTCCGATCAAATCTTAAAAATGGTATGGTGTGGATGTGGCAGGTGGGCAGTCCTAAGGACCTGTTGGAACAATGTCAACGCCGGAAGGCATTATTATAATTGTCTGGTGGAGGTGCGTTCATGGTTGGGTTGCATTAAGTTAAAATGTCACGTTTAGTTTAATCAATGTTTTAGTCTAATGCCTGTTTTTGATTGCATGTTTATGTTCAAGTAACTAGTATAAGCGTCAAAGTCTTGATTTTAGATTATTAATTTTAGGGATCCACATGTCCCTTCAATGGGTGGTACGATCCACCAATGCCACCAAGAGCAAAGGAGGTGATCCTCTACTTGAGGAGGCACATTCACCGTAATGAGGTGGCATTACAAGAATGCTAAGCATGCCTCATGACTGAGACATTGGAGGTCGTCAACGCCCGAGACAATCCAATCGAGCTAGAGGCTGCTCACTAAGCAGCTGTAGTTGAGCTCCATCTGAAGAAGGAGAAAGTTTGCCGCTTGAGGAAAATGGGTACTGTATCCTAGATAATCATTGTTTTAGTTTGCATATGGTGTATGTAGTGTCTTTATAAAGACATGTTTTTTGTGTTTTGCAAAGCTTTCTAGAATGTAGAATCCATGTACAGTAGTCTGTTTAGTGTTATATGGAAGCGTCATTGTAGGTTGACTAGTAGAAAGCTTTGACTTCATCAAATTTTGGTAATTGGCTATGACTAATACAAAGCTGTGGAAAACTAGAAGGGGGGTTGAATAGTTTTACGTCTTTTTAATTTATTATAAAAGATTGTTTGCGTGTTTTCTTTACTTTCAAAAATTTAGATTCGATATTATGTGATCTCAAGTCTTGCAAAATATAAACAACAACAAATATGTATGATATAGCAATAATAATGTAAGTAAAGAGATAAATGAGAGATGGAAAGATCAAACCGCGAAACAAGAGATTTATAGTGGTTCGGCTACAAGGACACATTCCTTGCCCTACTCCACTCCCCGAGCACCTAACTCGAGAGTTTTCTTCACTATGTCAACAAGCTCCCTTATGGCGGAGAAAACCTTACACACCTATATACACACCACAACTTCGTCACAACTTGATCACACCTTATACACAACTACTTCACACCTATCTATCTTCACACCTATCTACTTCACAACAATCTTCTTCACAACTATCTTCTTCACAACTATCTACTTCTCAACTATCTACTTCCTAATAATCTTCTAAACAATCACTCTATCTACACACTAAGCTAATCTATCTTCTACCAAATATTCACAACAAATAACACAAAGAAATATATGTAATGAATGATGCTCTAACAACTTGGATGTGGAGGTCACAACAAGTTGTAATACTTCTTGTCTTGGAGGCTAGAAGTATTCTTCTCTTGCACTTGAGAGGTTGATATTTGGATCACTTTGAAACAAATATTTATGTATGTATGATTAAAGGATTTAAAGAATAGAAATGAAGATCTAGAACAGAAAGTTTAGGAGTGCAAAATGTGAGAAAAATTTGTGAAATAAACCAGTATTTATAGGGCAACAAATTACTGTTCTGGAGCGTGGCCGGTCCCCTGAATTAGGGGGCGGTCCCCTTAATTATTATGGGGGCCGTCTAGTATAATTAAGCCCTCCTCCCCCCCCCCCAGAACGTTGGATTTGTTTGTCCTTTTGTGGGGAAGGTTTTTCTGGATAATATTTGCCATTTTTGGTTGAAATTTGAAATCATATATTTATAATGATTTAAACATATTCTTTTAATTCCAAAAATGATTTTGTAAAAGATATAAAATGTTTATGACATTTTATAAAAGTTCTAGTGATTATAGAAAAATTTCCTTTGATCATAGAATGCAATAAACACTTTGTTTATTCATACCTTAAGTGATTGGATGCAAAGTGAAATATTTATCTCGAAATACTTGTTTACGACAAAAGTTTTAGCTTAATGAATTTACGTTTTGAGATTATCAAAACATAGAGATATCGATGAATGTTAACAATGTTTTTAGGCATTCTTTATGTCAACAATCTCCCCCTTTTTGATGATTACAAAACATTAAACTCTTTAAATCTAAAAATTAATTTTTAGACAACTATTTAGAGTTTTATTTTCACTTCTCCCCCTTTTTGTAAAATCAAAAGGTTATGTCGATTAAGCTTCATGAAAGAAGTTAAACGAGTAGAAAGCTCCCCCTTGATGTATGCTCCCCCTCATTTGAGAGCACCAAGGAAACGAGCTATGGAATGCTTGGCTACAAAAAAAATATGTGTAGAGAACAAGACATATATATGCAAAGCAACAATAATGCAAATAAAAATATATTCATTCAAGCATATATGAGATGAACATAGAAATGATCATCATTACAACATTCAATATGCTTAAAGCATATTGATTACAATAAAACAAAAGAAAAACATAGTCCTAAATTGCTAAAGAGATCACTTGGACATGCTTGCAACCCATGGTTGAGTGTTTTATTTGCTTGAGGGGAACATAAGCAAAGAGCTTAGTTGTTTGATGGAGAAGGATATGGAGTGGGGTATGGAGCGGAAGAGGTGGATCTCACGATGTTGTATCGTGTCAAGGGTGGTATTGGATGAGGACGAGTGAGAAGATATTCGATCCAAGAAATATCTTCACCCAAGTAGAGGATTTGTTTTTTTAAGGAAGATGCAACAAGGGCAAAAGTGAGTGTGGTTTGTAACTTGATCCAAGTTGAGAGAGTGGGGTAGGCAATTTGCATAGGGTGATGATGGAGGTTGCCCTTTGTTGCTTTGTGCAAGATGCATAGCAAGGAGTTCACTAAGATCATGGATTTGGTTTATTTCATCACGGAACTTTTGCTTTTCCGTGGCAATGTGGAGAGAATCATTGTGTTGATATGGATGAATTGGGGTTGTGTAGTTGGAATTGAAATTGTTGGAAGTGTAGTTTGATGGTTGATCAAACTTGTATGAATCATTATAAGTGGTTGGAGGTTGAGATGTGTAGTTTCGCATGAAAGTGGATGTTTGGCCAATGTTGTACGGTTGGTAAAGAGGATCAAAGGAATGTCCTTGTGGGTTTGGTGTAAAGTTTGGGAAGTAAGTAGTTGGAGGTGTTGAGTGATTTCCAACTTCATTTGTTATGATCGATTTGTTTCGAGGGCTTTTTCTTCGCCAAACGGGTTTCTCCGTCATCCTTGCTAGCCTTGAGGCTTTTGGTTTTGGTTTGTTTGGAGAGGTCATGATAAGATGAATGGAGAGTTTTGAAGATTGGGATATTTGTAGTGTAAGATTTGTGTGTTTATGGATGGATAAGGTTTGTTTGGGAGATTAGGACAAAATATATTGGTGAAAATTGGGAAATGTAGGTTGAAATGGGCTAAAAAGTAGAAAAGATTATGTAAACCCGACCATCAGATGGCCGATCCCCTTAATTAGGGGGCGGTCCACTGGTACAAAAATGGCCTTTCGTTACACATGGTCGATTTCAAACGGTCACACTGTAACATATTTACGTGACTAAATGTATGAAAATAAAATAAATAGCCACACTCGATCCGACTTGTGTGACCATTTCGGAAGATATATGTCACACATTTGTGTATTTATGTGACTAGAGGGTAGCTGGTAAATATTTTTCGATCATTTAGTCACGTTTAATTTGGGACGTGTGGCCGATACAAATCAACTTTAAGCATTAGTCACACTACAGATATACATATGTGACAAATATATGTCACACAATTGAAGAGTGTGACCAAAATAGATATATGGTCACATGAAGTAATTGTGTATGCGACTAAATTATATAATCAAGTTTGTCACACATTATTTAAACGTGACTGCTACTCTTTGCTGAATATTTAGCCAAATAGCGTTTGTTATGTGTGACAACTAAAACGTAAGTTTGAAGCGTTAGTCACGATATGCATTTAATAGTGACAAATATATATGTCACATACTTGAAGAGTGTGACCAAATGTCATATATGGTCACACGAAACCATAGAAACATGATTAAGTGTAACGAAAATTCGATACATATGGTCACGTAAGTAAATATGTGTGTCTAAAGTTTAGTGTGTGTTTGCTTGCCACAACCTAATGTGTATAGTCACATTTAATTGTAGCATGATCATGTGACTATACGCTTTACAATAGTCACACCATATCACAAATGTGTATCTAAATTATGTTTATTGCCACATTATAAGGGTATCATATGTGCAATACATTCAAAATTGTCACATTGTGATATTTATTTGACTATTATTTATAGCAAAATGTGATATTTAAGTGTAACAAAAATTCAAAATATATGCAACACATTCAAAATTAATGTTGCTAGGCATAAGTTAATGCTGCTAGGCATAAATTAATGTTGCTAGGAATAAATCAAGCTTAATGAATAGATGGAAAATCAAGCTTTAATGAAGCAAGAAAGTTAAAATTCATATATAATAAACCAAAAAAAAAACATTAGTATCCATATATAACAAAAGTAAAATATAGCAGTTCATATATATAAAAATTTTAACAATTAAATTTCGGAGATTTCTCCGGATCAAACGACAAATGCACATTATCGTAGTCATTGGAGTCGAATCTCTCTTCCTCAGTCAAAAATCCAACATCAGCCGCATCCTCTTCCACTGAACCAACCCGCGGCTTTGATCGCTTGTATTCCTTCTCATCTTTCTTAATTTGAAGCAAACTTGATTTGCGTCTTGCCTTGTTTCTTTGAGAACTCCACGACTCATACCACTCTTCAATGTTAAATACCTTCTCTGGTTTCCTGAAATCAAATAAGCATTAGATGATAAATTTATAGATTATCCTTTTAACTTGGTATTCTTAATTATATGATGTATATAATGTAACATTCTAACACAATTTCATAACTGATTACCTAATTAGCTACCAATTGATAACCATTTTTATAAATTCATAAAAGCTTAATACACCAAAATTATTATGGATTAACTAACTTCTACTAGAAAAAAAACCAAGTCAACATGTACGTACATAACATCTTTATAAACTTTGAATGTTTACGTGTACAAAAGTTTAATTAGTAGTACTTACTTTGAACGCTTCTTCTTTGATGAAATGCACCTTTTCTTGTTTCCAGCCATAACTTCGATCTTAGATTGTTTTAAAAAGTGTGTGTTGAAAAGCTAAGTGATGGCCTTAAAAAGGGATGCGACATACTGATGGATCTAAACACCTTGAACTGTGTTAGATTGATACTTTGAGTTATATCACTAAGTATGCGGAATCTACTTAGTAACACTTAGAAGTTTGATTGTGAGTGAGACAGTTGTTTATGAATAAGAACAATGTATGTAACAAACGGTTAGCTCCATATTATTAATGATAATAATACGAGTGATCTTAATATCACTAGGGTTACACCTTGAAGCTCTTGAAAACATATATCTAACCTTTAACCTAGGATCTCCTTTTATAGCACAAGGAGTCCTCTTCTACAAGATAAGTATAATTCTAATAGAATAAGATATACACAAGATCTATTCTATATTTATCTAAACACGTTTCCTAACAGTTATCTAAACAGCAGTGGTAATATATGTTCTTGCAGTGGTAATGAGTTTCCACTGCAAGTACATTCTTCAGCAGTTGTAATGTCTTCACTAGCCGTGGTAACTGTTAGCATAATTCCCAATAATCCTCCCCTAAACTTATGGTTAATAAACAAATCAATAAGTTTCTTCAAGTATTCAGCAAACATGAGAATATGGGAATTCTTTCAAACACTTATCTTCTTCTTCTTAACTCTTTATCAGCTCTCACACTTTGATCATAAATCCTTTGCAGCAAATCTTCTATGACTTCAGTTCTTTCCCAGCACCTAAACGTTACTAACATCATCACAGTCAATACTCCAGCTCTTAATGGATATTCTTTCTCTGCAAGCATAAACACATCAACTCCATCTTGAGTAGAAAGATGATGCACAACACTTGAGTCATAAAACTTCCACAAGGTATTCATGTTGTGAGCTTCAAATCTCCAATGTCTGTCACTTGGGTCAGGTTCATATAATCTTCTGAAGTGAACCCATAACTCCTTAGCCTTGACATCAACAAGTTCATCCTTCTTGAACTGATCTTGAACAATTCTCCACAAAGTATCCAAGTCTTCTCTATCACAAGATCTAACAATGTCTTCAAAATCTCTGCAAATACTTGTGACACTTCCAGTTCTAATGATCTTCCAAGCAACTCCAAAATCATTAGAATAAATTTCCCAACCAACAACTGGATATTTTGTTTGTAGAGGTTCAATATTAAGTACATCAGTCTCTATAAACATCATGTTTGTAACTTGCTCTTCTGTCAACTTGCTAGGACCCTCTTCTGCTTGAAATGATTCCTGAGTCTTCAATTTCTTTGCATCTTTTGATCCAAGACTCACTCCCGACCTTTTTGTCTTCATTACTACAGGTTCTTGATCCATTGGAATGAAATTACTATCTTGTCTTTTAATCCTGTAGTAAATACCTTCAATTTGATCATGTGACATTCCTTTGAATTGAGCCATCTTCATATTGCCAACATGACAACAAAAAGTCTTCATCTCAGCAATGATCTGTGCCTTTTAAGTTTCCTTGGCTTCTTTTGACCTTTTCTAACATCCCCAATGATTTCATCAAGAGCCTACTGATTCTTCATTTGAATGAAATCTTTTAGTTGAGCAGACCTTTGTTCTTCATTCAAGGTTGTATTTGCAATAAGTTCAATAGCCTTCTTCCTGATTATTTGATCATTATTAATCAAGTAGTCAATCTCTTCTTCTGTAGGCACATAAGTGAACATAGGAGGTTTCTCATGTATGACAGTTGGTGAAACAACTGAAAGTGGTTGTGCCATTACAACCTCAAGTTTATCTGACCTCTTTGTTTCCATAAAACTAGCAACTTCATCTTCCTCTAGCTTTCTCTTTCTTTCATTCTCTGCTGCTTGCTCTTGCTCTGCCAATCTTGCATCAAAATCAATCTGAGCTTGATCTTTCTTAGAAATCTTTCTTGTTTGCTCTTGTTCTGAACCAGTCATAATTGCTTTACCTTTGACTGATCTTATTCTGGCAGCTTATTCCTCTGCAGTGGTAATTTCTTGAGTAACAGTGGTAACATGTTCACTTGCAGTGGGAATATTTTGATCAGTGGGAACTTGTTCTGCATCAAGGTGAAAATCAGCATCAGCATCCATATCTTCAAATTCTAATTTCCTCCCCTTAGTCTCAGCTGCATCTTCCTTTGCTTGAGCATTGTCAGAATCAGTGAGCTCAGCAATCTCTTTGTCAAAATTAATGCTCCTACCCTTAATCTCTGCATCTGATTTCCTCCCCTGTTTGGAAGAATCTCCCAAATCTCTACTAGAACCTGCAGAAAACTCATCCTGAGGTGAAGATGATGAAGAGAACACAACTTTAGCAGGTCTTTTCTTCTTGAAATTCTCAACTTCAATCTGCAATCTTTGAATCTCAGCCTTCAGTTTATTTAGCTCTGTGGCATGTTGTACTTTGGTCTGTGCCAAATCTTTCTCCAGAGCTTGAACCTGCTTGACTAATTTTGTACATATGTCCATCAATTCAGGTAGTTGCACACTGCCCTCATCACTTCCAACTGTGTGACCTGTTGGGAGAGGTGAATCATGGGGCATTGATTCAGGCTCTTCCCTAGTTGGACTAGGATTAAGCCTTGAACAACCACTGCTTGTCCCTAAACCAAAAGGTTCAGCAACACGCAATGTTGAGATGAGAGAAGTTGGCTGTTTATGCCTTCTCTCATAAGTGTGAGTTACAGCAGGGGTATGGTGAATTGGTGGAACAACAATATTGGGTGTGTTTTGGGATACAACTGGGATGGTTGCATCTTCACCCTGTACTTGAGAAATTTTAGCAAGCATTTGAGGAAAAAGTGGATGAACCTCCCCATTCCAAAGATCTGAAGCCTTACTCATGTTTTGAAAAACTTTTGGCTTAAGACAGGAGGTGTCATAAATTCTATTGTGAGGTTACAGTTGAAACTCATTTAACACTGCTTGCACAAACCTTGGATACATCAAAAATTTATATTGACTCTTTACATTGCCTTTCATATTATTGAAAATAAACTTTGAAAAATTGAAAGTCCTATCAGTTGCCAAACAAACCAAAGGATAAGCCATGGTTGATGTAAATTGTTCATAAGATGTTTTCTTGGGACTTAGGCAATGTAAAAGAGTGTGAATTAAAAATCTCCAATGGGGACAAAAACATCCTTTTCTAAAAGTTACTTTTTGTTCAGATGTATCATACCCCATTAAAGCAATGTTAGTGAAAATTTCTGAATTGGGTAATGTGATGATACCATTGAGATCATCCAATTGGAGAATTCTCCTCAAGGATGACTCAGTAACATTAATAGTTACCCCATCCACTGTGGCTCTTATAGCTTCCACAGATTCATGTGTGTCTCCCTATTCAAGAGTTATGGACTCCACAGTGTTCCAGAACTATTTGATATGAGAGACATAGATTGTGGGATTAATAGTTAAGGCATACCTTATATGAGTTGTGTTTAGAAAATCCACAATCTGATGAAAAACAGGGCCACTCTTTTCGTTTGACTTTTGTAGGTAGGCCACTTGGTTGTGTTCCTCGACAAATTTTAGAATCGCCATGATATTTGTGAAAAGAGAATAAAAGTGTTAGTAATCAAAATAAAAATCAAGCCGTATGATGATCAATTTATACTAATAGGGTTTAAGGAGGTTGCGCAATGTGAATTATCTTTAGAAAGAATTATCTTTGGAAAAGAATAAATTATAATAAGTAAGAAGATAATTCACAAAATATTTACCCTATTAATAAGGAAAGACGGTTATATTTACAACGGCTAGTAAAAAATAGATTACTGACACAACAGTTGTAACGGCTAGTTCATCAGTGGAAAAATTACTCTTGCAGTGGTAACTAATGAACTATCAGTGGTAAAATTTTTACAACATATCAAAGAGCAGTGGTGAATAAAACATGAAAATTAGCTGCTCTTATCACAGTTTTTAGCAAACTACCAGCTATCAACGGATTTGATATGTCTTTACCATTAGCCGTTTTCTATGGACTTGCCAACTCTTGATCACTTGGAGTATGATGAGTTGATAACCATATAGTTTTTGGTAAACTATCAACCATAAACGGATTTGATAAGTCTTTACCAAGAGCCGTTTGCTCTGGACTAGTTGATTCTTATGTGGATTAGACATGGTGAATCAATAACCATTTGTTGTGTGTCTATGATACACACCTTATAACTCCAATGACTCCAACAATATGGGTTGTATACTGCAGAACAAAATAACACTCAACTTAACCCATAAAATTTTAACCCAAAGTAACTTTTTAACCAAGTTACTATTCACAAAAATATCTTCCAAAAGTCAACCCGATAATAACCAAACTCCAACCTACTAAAACAGGTAAGAGTAAATATTCTTCATTAATTAGAATTCGACCTTGACTTTGCTTATAAAAGGGGGCTCAAAAACTTTTATCTCTCATCAACAAACATCTTTAATAACACAAACCCTTTATCAACACAATGAGCTGGTTTCCATTAGTCTACGTATCCTCAGATGATTCATCAGATGAGGAAATCAGCTATTGTTCAAACTCATAGGAATATTCTACAGGATGGAGTGATTACTTTCCTCCAAGTACAACCACATCCACAGCATCCAACATGACATCCAAAAAGATTGAAGCTTCATCTGTTCCATCCTTGGAGTTCTTTTCCAGTTCTTCCTCTGATGATGATGATGATCCAACCTTCAACCTTTCCAAAGAGCTGCCAAAGGCCCTCACCACAGCATTGAAGACTGCCATAAGAAACATGAAGTGGCCTGTTGTTGAGAAGCCTAACCAAGCACCAAGGCCTCCCAAGCAAGTTCTAGGACTTGCTTGTCCAAGGAAACAACTTTCTTTTGATGACAAGAGAAAGAGAGCTTCCAAGGGCAAGCATGATTATGAGGGAAAGGGAAAGAAACCTATGGAGTGGGTGTTAGGTTGTAGGTTTATGTCTTGTGATGGTTTTCTGTTTTGGTGACAATGTTTCCTAAATGGTTGTTATATACTCTCTTCAAGATCAATAAAAGTACTCTTTCTTTTTGCTTTTATCACCAATCTTTCCACTGTTGTATGATTATTTCCACTGTGCTCTTGATAACTCTGCATACAAGTTAGTAGAAAACCATACATACAATACAAACAATACTAGTACCTAAAAACTATCCTGCAACACTGAAAAGTATTAGACATCAATTGGTTATGGATTTAGCATTCCAATACCTGTTACCAAGTATTGAAACCTACCCACATCAAGCCCTTTTGTTAATAAATCAGCATAATTGTCATCTGTATGGATGTTGACAACATTAATAAGCTTTTTCTCAAAACAATCTCTAATAAAATGATGTCTAATTTCAATGTGTTTAGTTTTAGTGTGTTGCACAGGATTTTTAATAATGCATATAGCACTACTATTGTCTATATAGATAATGGTGTTCATGAAATTGTACCCATAATCCAATAATTGATTCTGAAGCCATAGGATCTGAGCACAACAACTAGCAGCTGCAACATATTTTGCTTCAGTGGTTGAAGTAGCAACCATAATTTGCTTCTTGCACTGCCATGACACCAATCTACACCCAAGAAATTGACATCCTCCAGTAGTTGATCTTCTATCTAAACTTGCACTAGCATAGTCACTAATTCCATAGGGAAGATTCTCTTGGATACCATAATCCTAGATTAGGATAAGTCTTCAAGTACCTAAAAATCTTTTCCACTGCTGTCATATGTGATGTCTTTGGAGTCACTTGAAATCTTGCACAAGCACATACAAAAAACATAATGTCTGGCCTTGATGAAGTAAGATACATCAAAGAACGAATCATATACCTGTAAGTATGGACATCAACATTAGCACCACTAGCATTCTTCAGTAAACTTGAACTTCCTAATAATCTCAGTCACATATTTGTCTTGACTGATAAAGATGCCTTCTTTACTCTGTTGTACTTGCAGCCCCAAAAAGAATGTAAGTTCTCCCATAGAACTCATTTGAAATTCATCTTTCATCAGCTCTTCAAACTCTTTGCACATATCTTGTCAAGTAGACCCAAAGATAATATCATCAACATATACTTGAACAAGTAGAATATCACCCTTGTCTTTCTTGATGAACAAAGTTTGATCAATCTTACCTCTATGAAACCCATTATTCAACAAATAATTAGCTAAGGTTTCATACCACTTCCTTAGAGCCTGATGTAAGCCATAAAGAGCCTTAACCACTTTATACACTTTATTTGGGTGTTGAGGATCTTCAAAGCCTGGAGGTTGAGAGACATATACCTCCTCATCAATAGTACCATACAGAAAGGCACTCTTAACATCCATTTGATAGACAGTAAAGCCCATAAATGATGCATAGGCTAAAAACAATCTAATAGCCTCAATCCTTGCAACAGGAGCAAAAACTTCTTCATAATCAATATCCTCCTCTTGAGTGTATCCTTGAGCTACCAATCTAGTTTTGTTCCTGATTACAATACCTCTTTCATCTTTCTTGTTTCTGAAAACCCATTTAGTACCAATGACCTTCATACCATCAGGCAAGTCACAAAGAACCCAAACCTTTTGAAGTTTAAACTGCAACAACTCTTCTTGCATTGCTTCAACCCAGCTAGATTCATCTAGAGCCATATAAACATTCTTAGGCTCCACTTGTGAAAGAAAACAGAAAAACAAACATTCATTCTTCCTTTTATGCTTCTTGGACTCATACACTTCACTTATGAACCCATGAATATCATCTTTCTTTGTCTGTCTTCTAGTCTTCACACCTGATTGAAGTTCACCAATAACATTATCAAGTGGATGCACTTTGTGAATTGAAGTCTGTGATGTGCTAGGAATATCATATGTTGTAGGCATGTTAGTGATTTCTACATTATCATTTGGTGATTCCTGAGAACTATGTTCCACATTTGGGCTGTCAGTGGAAACTTCTGGTGTAGCAGTGGAAATTGATTTATCACTGCTAGAACGAATTTCTTGATTCAATACATCAAAATTCACACCATCTGCATCACTTTTCTTTTCGGAATTATCAACAAAGTCCCAATGTGGCATAACAATTTGATTTTCATCATCTTTGCAAGCTTCATCTTCATCAATGAATTCTTCTGAATCTTCAAAATCTTTGTCACCTGAACTTGAAGTAAGAGGTACATAATTCATTGTATTAGATAATGTTTCAAGATCAAATAGCCAATCTGGTCCTGAACCTGCCATGTTAGCTTTATTTTCAAGAAACTCAACATGCAAATTCTCTTCAATCTTCTTTGTTCTTAAGTTATAGACTCTAAAAGCCTTGCTAACCATAGAGTATCCAACAAAGAAGCCTTCATCAGACTTTTCTTCAAATTTACCCAGATGATCAATGGTATTGAGAATAGTAACATGACACCTAAATGGCCTCATAAACTCCAAAGTAGGAGGTCTTCCTCTGAATAACTCATAAGGTGTCTTGTTCTTTGTTTTGACCACTAAAACCCTGTTTTGTATGTAACAAGCAGTGTTAACTGCTTCAGCCCAAAAAGTCACTGGAAGCTTTGTGTCAGCTAACATGGTTCTAGCAGCCTCAATTAGTGTTCTGTTTCTTCTTTCTGCAACTCCATTTTGTTGAGGAGTTCTTGCAACACTAAATTCTCTTTTAATACATTTGTCTCTGCAGAAATCATCCATAACTTTATTCTTGAACTCTGTCCCATTGTCACACCTGATGATTTTGATTTCTTTTCAAATTGATTTTCAACTTCAGTGATGAATGTCTTAAGGATGCCAGTGGTTTCATCCTTGTTTCTTAAAAAGAAAACCCATGTGAATCTACTAAAATCATCAGTCACAACAAGACAATACTTCTTCAAATTGATGCTGCTCACAGAAGTAGGACCAAACAAGTCCATATGCAGCATAAAGAGTGGATGATCAACAGAATTGAATGCTTTGGTCTTGCATGAAGCTCTGTGTTGCTATCCTTTGAGACAGGCAACACAAGTTTGGTCATTTTCAAATCTTTTCTCTGGTAGACCTCTGACAAGTCCATCTTTCACAATCTTGTTGATGGTCTTGAAGTTAACATGACCAAGTCTTCTGTGCCAAAGCATTGATTCATCCAAAGTGGCTTTTGCAAGCAAGCAAGTAACATCATTATTAGCCACTATGTTCTTCATGTCAATGCTATACAGATTACCTTTTCTAGGGATTTTAAGCAAAATGTCACTTTCATCAAGGAGCTTATAATCCTTAGATAAGATATAGTATTCATCTTCTGTGAATAGAACTCTATGCTTCTTGTCACACATCTGTGACACACTAAAAAGGTTGTACTTGAGTTCTTTCACATATTGCACATCTTCTAAGTCTTTGTTTCCAGCCTTGATTGTTCCTTTTCCAGAAACTTTGCCACAAATTCCTCCTCCAAAGCTGACAAATTGTCCATCATAAGGTTGAAAGTCTGAAAGATAGGACTTATTGCCAGTCATGTGCCTGGAACATCCACTGTCTGAGTATCCTTGATTATTTGTAGTCTTTGAATGTTCCTGCACACAAAATAAAGGAATTAGTTCCTTTTGGGGACCCAAGCCACAAATGACTTGGATCTGCCTCGTGTATCAATATAATTGTATCTGTCAAAGGTCATTGATACACCATTGGGATTGTTTGAGGTGATGGTTCCTTTTGGTTTCCATTCCCAACGTGCTGAGGCCTTAACAGCATTTCCCAAATTTACCCTATTATTGTTCACAGACCCACCAGT
This sequence comes from Artemisia argyi, assembly GCA_030686995.1. Classification (NCBI taxonomy): domain Eukaryota; kingdom Viridiplantae; phylum Streptophyta; class Magnoliopsida; order Asterales; family Asteraceae; genus Artemisia; species Artemisia argyi. The sequence continues at coordinate 59,627,653 of CM060677.1, read as the reverse complement.
GGAAACCTTTGGCCTTGTAGTGGTAACTGCTGGCTTAGCAGTGGAAACTGCTGGCTTTGAAATTTTGGGTACCCACTTGTGATTATTGTAAACTTTATTTTCAAAATTGGTCTTTTTCCCGGTTTGATTAGATTTAACAAAATTAGTAACAGGGGACTTAGGGTAAACTCTGTTTTTATTGCTGGCAGTGGTAACTAATCTAGCAGTGGAAATTGGTTTTATGCCAGAATGAAGCAAAACAGACCTGGGAATCATCTTGCTAAGAGGATTTGGGTGAGTTAATTTATTAGCATTGTGGCCATTCACCCTAGTATTCCCAAACACTTCCCTTCTACTCAAGTGGTAGGTACAGCTATAAGACAAATGGTCAAAGCTACCACATATATGACAGGGTTTTTTATTGAACACAAAATCACTACCAAATTGCCTAGATTTAACATGATTCCAACTCCTCATATTACCCCTAGGAGTTGGTGACCTACTTCTGTACATCTCTGCATATCTAGTAGTGGGCCTAGTGAAATTAGGTTGTAACCTAGGCTTCTCTTTGACAACATCAGGAATACTTCTTTTAACCTCCACTTTTATATTCTCAGGAACACTAGGTTTAGACTCAACATTTAAACTTTAATCATTAAGAGATGAGTCACTAGCACTATCAAATGTATCAACCTCAACCTGAACCTTTTCAATAACAATTGGTTTAACAAATTTTGGTCCATAGGTCATAGATGGTTCCTGGAATTCTTCTAATCCTGTGTGAGCTAAGTCAATGCCAGGAGGTGATGGAACACCTCTTAAAGGTGGTGGAACTGATTTGTATCCAACTGCTGATTTGGCTTTGTTCACAACTTGGGCTTCCCAAATTTTGTCAATACACTTGGATTGGTGATCCAGTGTATTGCAAGTTATCTTTATATTCTCACTAGCCAACTTAACCTTTTCTAGTTCTTCCCTAAGAACCTTGTTTACAGCAACCTGATAATCTAAGTCTCTTCTTAATACTGCAATATCATCATTGAACTTAGATTCATTTGCCCTATAATGCTCTAATTGAGTTTCTAAAACACCTAGGCCTCTTTTATGATTTGCTAAGTTATAATTAGTATGATTTAATTCTAGCAATTGTTCATCATATTATGCTTTACTTTTCTCATACTCTTTTAAGGCCTTACAAGTTTTAGAGCAAGCATTATTAATTTGTACCTCAGAGTCAGAAAAAGCCATTAGTGCTAGCTCAGTGGCAACCATTGCAGACTCTGAATCATCTTCCTCATCCTTAGTCATAAAGCTTCAATCAAACCTTCTTCAATCTTTGTTTAATAACCTTGAAGTTATTGTACAAATCATTAAGTTTCATGATCTCCAAGTCTGGCTTATCTTCCCACACTACAACATTGGTCCCAAACTCAGAGGGTAAGCTTCTTAAGAACTTTAGATTGAGGTCTTCCCTTTCCACCTCAATTCCAAAAACAGTGAGTTGAGTAACAATCTTTTGTAGCCTTGTGAAGATGCTATCGATAGATTCATTACTTGTTGAACCAAAGTTTTCATAAGTCTGCTTCAGCAGGGTCTTCTGAGTCTTCTTGGTGGAATCATTACCACCAAAAACATTACAGATCTCCTCAAAAAGAGTCTTTGCAGTCTTGTACTTGCTGAATGCTAGAACTTGGTCTCTGGGAAGTGTCATCAGCAACAAACCTCTGGCCTTCAGATCATTCTTCATCTGAAGTCTTTCATCATTAGTAACAGGTCCAGTGTTAACCTTTATTACTTCCTTGCCACCAACCATCTCTGATGTAGAACTTGGTTTGAAGGAATTTCCAACCATAATGATCTCCCAGAGTGTATAGTCTTGGACCATAAAGAATTGTTCGATCATTAGCCTCCACATCTCAAAGTCATTCAACTTAAGCTTTGGAAGCTTAGCAGCAATGTTTGATTGACTGGTTTCTGTCTCCATTGATTCTTCTGAGTGAACTAGAGTCTTCTAAATCAAAGTATCAAAGCCTGGCTCTGATACCACTTGATGGATCTAAACACCTTGAACTGTGTTAGATTGATACTTTGAGTTATATCACTAAGTATGCGGAATCTACTTAGTAACACTTAGAAGTTTGATTGTGAGTGAGACAGTTGTTTATGAATAAGAACAATGTATGTAACAAACGGTTAGCTCTAATATTATTAATGATAATAATACGAGTGATCTTAATATCACTAGGGTTACACCTTGAAGCTCTTGAAAACGTGTATCTAACCTTTAACCTAGGATCTCCTTTTATAGCACAAGGAGTCCTCTTCTACAAGATAAGTATAATGCTAATAGAATAAGATATACACAAGATCTATTCTATATTTATCTAAACACATTTCCTAACAGTTATCTAAACAGCAGTGGTAATATATGTTCTTGCAGTGGTAATGAGTTTCCACTGCAAGTACATTCTTCAACAGTTGTAATGTCATCACAAGCCGTGGTAACTGTTAGCATAATTCCCAATACATACTATACGCCTAGGGAATTTTAAAAGTCTCAACATCAAAGATTATTGCAATTTACCAAGTTTAACGTCACATTAGCATGTGAAATGCACTAATTACTCATGCCTAATTGTAATCATTTTAATTTTACACATTAAGTGCGCGCTCCTAAACATTCTATAATTTTATTTTTAAACTTTAAATGGTAATAAGCATTGTAAGTGGTTTCAAATGTTTGAAAATATAGTAAGAATAAACATAATGCATGGTATTAATCTAGTTATTAGTTGTGTAAAATTTGTGTTTGTGACAGTGTTTACTCCCTGACTAATAAAGAACTTAATGCTGCTAGGCATAACTTAATGTTGCTAGGCATAAATTACTGTGAACTGGTGTAACTGTAAAAAAGTAACTGTAAACCGTTGTGACACTTAAACGTTGTGACATTGCGACTCTTGTGTGCCTATAAATACAAAGGAATTACAACCAACTTCTTTCATCTTTTCATTACGTATTCAATTTTTGTTTGGAATTGCAATGGCTTCATCATCTTCAAATCCTGCTTCAAAGAAAACAACGTTCAAGGGATACTTCTCCTCCTCCTCCTCCAATGCCAGAAAAATATAAAATCCATCGCCTAACCCAAGAGTGCTGGGACAAATGCCATTCTCAAGGCCAATATGGTACTGAACGACAGTTGGTTAAACTTTACAATAAACGAATCGCGCTGTTGGAAGAACAAAACAAAAAAGACCAAGATATCATACTGGTGCATCAGAACAAAGTTAATGTTCGTAATCAAGAAATAGAACAAATCCGTGGAAACATTGTTGATATTTACAAAGGCATTCAAAATAGTTTGTATAATTTTCATTGAATTAACCCTGATGTAAGATGATATTAATCATTATTATGTTATTTCTTTGAAGTTTAACGTTTTTGTGTTCAAAGAAAACTTATCTTATGTTTCTTTGTTAATCAAGTTATCAATTATATTACTATATGATTAAGTTATCTTTTTGTTGATTAATTATGTTATGTTGCTTTGTTGACTATGTTATGATACTTTGTTAAAAGTCAAACAAAGATTGTCTAACTTGATTGTCATTTGCAAAAGTCAAAGATTGTCAAACTTATCTTATGGGCAACTCTGGGTTTGGATTGGAATTTGGGTGAATGCTAGTAACTCAGAACTTAATGCTGCTTGGCATAACTTAATGCTGCTAGGGATAAAAATAAAATGCCACAAAAATTAACCGATTCATATTCAGCTCATTAATGAGAAAATTGAGCAATGACAACATGTTTATTCATAAAGTCAAATAAAGTAGTACAAATGGATTACACAGGTTTATTCAAATTACTTCTTAACTCAACTAATACATTTTCTTTTTACCCTTCCCTTTTGAACAAACTTTGGGCATTTTTGTTTCCCATGGTTTTATACCCTTGTCTTCAGAAGTCTTAGCATTGAGCAGGCCTAGCACCTGAACCCTCTCATTAAAAAGCTCTTTGGCAGTCTTTTTTGGAGTTTTAACCTTCCTAACATCTTCCTTTTTTGTGCCTGATCCAGAATATCCCTTTGGAAACTAGTCTGCCCATGTATTTGGAGGACCTTCAGAACTGCTTGATATGTGAAATGAACTTGAGTCACTACTGCCAACATACGTAACCCTTCTAAGTTCCTGATACAGCTCCTTTTGTCGTTTCAACTCCCTTTGAGCAAAGGACTGCACCAGCCGCATTGCTAGATTGTTGAAAAAACAAAAGGAACTGTATGGGAACTCAGAATGGAAAGGTATGTTGAAATGAACTTGAGTCACTGCTGTCAATGTATGATTTCTGCAAAAAAATAAAAAAATATATTAAAATTTTAAAAGTATAGTGTAAATGAAATAAAAGATAATGTTGCAATTCAGGGTGTATTTGAAACAACCTTTGTTCTTAGAACTCCAATGGCCACATTACTCTGTGGATGGTTGGTTTTAGATCATAAAAAAGAATGGAATGCAATAAACCAACATACGTAACCCTTCTAAGTTCCCGATACAGCTCCTTTTATCGTTTCAACTCCCTTTGAGCAAAGGACTGCACCAGCCACATTGCTAGATTATTGAAAAAATAAAAGGAACTGTATGGGAACTGAGAATGGAAAGGTATGTTGAAATTACAGACTCATTTAGATCATAAAAAAGATTTGAATGCAAACAGAGTGATACAAACAATCTAGAAATGTTAAGTAAAGAATAGAGTCTAAGTAACATCACTCATCTTGAATGCGATGATGAAGGAGTGTGGCCTGTCATGAACAATACACACTATATCATCATCGCATTGAAGACGTCTCAATGATCAGGCCAGATCTATCTAAAGTTGCAGAAAGGTTCCATTGCTTTGTTTTTTGGACACCGTCTAATAACGGTACTAGAGGTTTTCCAAATTAAGTAATGGAACCGTTCTACAACTTTAGATAGATTTGCCCTAACATTGAGCTTTAAGTTATTAGAAAACAGATTCTTACTATCGTTTATATTGCTCCCTTAGATGTGACGAACATACATATTAATTATGTAGATTCTACGACATTAGAGAGCTAATCGTGCATGAATGAAATCATATTAAACTTATAATAACAATGCAATGAACTACCATCCTTTCTACCCTAGCCAACAACAACATATTATTCAGCCTTGAATCTCTAACCTACCAACATTCATTGAAGACGAAGACACTAAATTCAAGTATCGAACCTATAAATTATACTTGATAATTGTTTCTGGATTTTGACAAAGAGCAAAGATAAATCAACAATGGATGAACAACACCAAAACAAGTTTATGCTCCCATCTTTGATACTTGGATATTTTAGCCTAAATATTAGCACACACATCCGCCACTTATCTTCATTATACTCTCAATACAAATGCAACATAATTCTTATATCAAAAATACATCATACATATATATAAAGCAAACAGAGTGATACAAACAATCTACAAATGTTGAGTAAAGAATAGAGTCTAAGTAACATCACTCATCCTGAATGCGATGATGAAGGAGTGTGGCCTGTCATGAACAATACACACTATATCATCATCGCATTGAAGACGTCTCAATGATCAGGCCAGATCTATCTAACGATGTGGATGGGTTCCATCGCTTTAATTGGACCCCATTTTCTAACGATGTTTAATCTTGATTATTGAAAGAACCATTAAACATCGTTAGAAAATGGGGTCCAGTTAAAGCGATGGAACCCATCAACATCGTTAGATAGATCTGCCCTGATAATTGAGCTTTAAGTTCTTAGCAATCAAATTCTTACTATCATTTATATTGCTCACTTAAATGTGACGAACATATATATTAGTTATGTAGGTCCTACGACATTAGAGAGCTAATCATGAATCAATGAAATCATATTAAATTTATATCAACAATGCAATGAAAATATTTTCATTGTAACTAAATACATGAAAAAACTCTTTAAGTTCTTGATATGTTTATTGTACTTCATGTTGACATAAATAATGTATGAAAACGTTATTTATATTTTTCGATATCTCTATATTTTGACGATCACAAAATGTAAACTCATCAAGCGAAAGATTACTACGTAAACAAGTATTAAGCTAGTTTATATCATTATATCCAACTTAATCACTTAAGGTATGGATAAACAAGTGCTTAATACATCTCATGATCAAAGGGGTATTTAATTAACTAATACAAAGTTTATTTAATTATATAAACATATTATATATTTTTGAAAAATACTTTTGGTAATAAAGAAAAATGTTTTAATCATACTAAATATATGATTTCAAATTTTTAACCAAAATCAGTTAGTTTTTCACCAAATAAACTTTCCCCACTAAAAGACAAGTTTTCTGGCCGTTACAGCTGGGCGGCCCCCTTAATTATAAGGGGCGGTCCCCTTAATTTTAAGGGTGCCGGCCATGATTTAAGGGGACCGGCCAGGCTCCTGTGTCAGAAATTGTCAGAATTTCTCTCCTATAAATACCATCTTAATTCTGGAATTTTGCCTTACCTTTTGCACTAAATTTTCAGATCTCAAACTCTCTAAACATCCTCCAAAACCCTTTCATCATTAGTATACTATTCCTTGTTTCAAGTGATTCAATCCCTTCTCATCCATCCTCATCCAAAGTGCAAAAGAAGAACAATCCTTCTACAACTAAGTTCAAGAAGTATTGAAGAGTAGTTGTGCATTGTGTATATATATTATTTGTGAAGTTGTGTTGTGTTTGTAATAAGTAGTTTAGAAGAAATAGAAGTTGTGTAGGAAGTAGAAGTTGGTTAGTAGTGAAGTAGTGTAGTTGTGAGGAAGATAGGTGTGAAGTAGATTGAAGTGAAGAAGATAGTTGTGAAGAAGAAAGGTGTGAAGAAGATAGTTGTGAAGAAGAAAGGTGTAAAGAAGATAGGTGTGAAATAGATAAGTGTGAAAAAGTTGTGTAGAAGTTGTGATCAAGTTGTGACGTAGTTGTAGTGTGTAAATTGGTGTGTAAGGTTTTCTCCGCCATAAGGGAGTTTGTTGACATAGTGAAGAAAACTCTCGAGTAGGTGACTCGGGGAGTGGAGTAGGAACAAGGAAGGTGACCTTGTAGCCGAACCACTATAAATCCTTGTGTTGTGGTTTGATCTCTCCAACTCTTTTCATTACATACTTATTTACCTATACTATATTAGCTTAGTTAGTTAGTTACTATATAATTGTTCATATAGTGCAAGTATTGAGATCACATAAACTAGAATCGAAGTTTTTAAAACAAACTTGTTTTTATAAATTTTAAAAGGACGTAAAACTATTCAACCCTCCCCTTCTAGTTTTCCACAATTGGTATTAGGAGCCACGTCTTGCAAGATCTTTAAAATATTTTTTATTTTAAAACTTGTAACGATCTATGGAATCTGAAAAATATTTAGAAGGGCAATCTATGCAAAGACCACCACTATTTGAAAGTGATGGATTTTTATATTGGAAAAATCGATTCGAAACTTATGTGAAATCAAAAGATCTAGATCTTTGGCATATTATTACCAATGATGATTTTTTACCTATTCAAAATAACCCCGAAACAAAGAAATATAAAATCGTACCTTTTGAAAAACAAAATGGTGATTTAAAAAGAAAACTGGCTAAAAATAATGAAGCAAAAATGGTTATTTATAATGCGCTACCACGTAAAGAGTACGAAAGGATCTTTATGTGTGAAACCACAAAAGAAATTTGGAACTCTTTATTAATAACTCACCAAGGTAATAATTAAGTCAAAGATAATAAAATAGATCTACTTGTTCAACAATATGAGCAATTCACGATTCCAGAAGAGGAATCAATTGATAATGCTTTTGCTATATTTAACACTATCATCACAAGTTTAAAAGCACTTGATGAGAATTTTTTTAGTAAGAATTTTGTTAGGAAGTTTCTTAGGGCTGTTCAACCAAAATGGCGAGCTAAAGTGACGGCTATTGAAGAATCAAAGAATTTGTCAACGTTACAACTTGATGAATTAATTGGAAATTTGAAAGTCTACGAAGCAATTATAAAAAAGGACTCCGAAATGGTTAAAGGAAAACGAGAGCAAAGCAAGTCAATCACCTTGAAAGCTAGAAAGGAATCCAACAACGAAGATAGCTCATCTTCCGAAAGCGATGACGAAGAATATGCCATGGCCGCAAGAGATTTCAAGAAATTCTTCAAAAGGCGAGGAAGATTCGTTAGACAACCACACGATGAAAGGAGACACCTCAAAAGAATAATGATGACAAGTATAGCAATAATGAGAGAAAATGTTTCAAGTGTGGTGATCCGAATCACCTCATTGGAAAATGTCTAATGATGACAAGAGATCAAAATCAAAGAGCATTTGTTGGAGGAGCTTGGAGTGATAGCGATGAAGATGAGAAAGAAACAACAAAGGAAGAAAAGTGTCTCATAGCTAAGACATCAAGTGAGGTACGTTCCGAAACCGAATACTTTAGTGATGAAAATTTATCATTAGATGAAAAAGATTTAGATAGTGAATATAATAGATTATGCAAACTAGGACAACAAGTAATGGCTAAAAACAAATCACTAAAATACATAAACAACAAATTAGAAAATGAAGCACTAGAACTAAAAATTAAAATACATCAACTTGAAAAAGGTAAAGAAATTTTTGAAGAATGTAAATCATGTCGAGAGCTTAAAAGTGAAAACAACAAACTTAGGGAAGAAATTTGTAAACTTGATAAATTTGAAAATAGTAGTAACTCACTTAGTAAAATTATAAGTATTCAAAGAGTATCCGGAGATAAAACCGGTTTAGGATTTAACTCAACCGAAGCTTCAACAAGTGAAAATAAAAATGTTAAATTTGAAAGTGAACTCAAGGAACTAAAACCTCCAAAATCTAATCCTAAGTATATACACATAAATGATACGAAAATAGCTCTTGCTAGTGATGAAGATATAAAACCATTTTATAAACCAGCTTTAAAAACCGAGGTAGGATCATCTAAACCTAAAACAAGATCTAAAATTACACCACCTAGGAAATCAAATAATTCTTACCCTAGACCTAAAACACCTCAACCAAGAGCGAACCAAAATAGACGAAACTTTAACAATAATCAAAAAATGTGGAACTTCAATCCGTGGGGAATGTTTCCACCATATATGCACCCAAGTCAAATACAAAACATGTTTGGATCAAATAACTTTGGTCAAATGAGACAATGGGGACCAACGTAAAAAATATTCCCCATTCAAACATGGAAACTCTTGATGTCACTTCCTGTTCGGACTATTTCTTGAAGACTTTGAAGATAAACACATTGAAGACGAAAGGTACACATTTCCTTTTATTTTCTTGTCAAGAAATGCATGCTTAGTTTAGTATCTAGTTGTTATGTGATTTTGTTTGGCTTATTGTTTCCTCTAGTTTATATATATATATATATATATATATATATATATATATATATATATATATATATATACATATATATATACATATATATATATATATATATATATACTTAGTTACATCTAGGATAATATAACCTAGAAAATTCATTTGTTGATTTTCTAGAACTAGAAATTGTTCATTTACGAACCCTTTCTTTCCCCCATTTGCCTTATTTGTTCGGACTATTTCTTGAAGACTTTGAAGATAAACGCATTGAAGACAAAAGGTACACATTTCCTTTTATTTTCTTGTCAAGAAATGCATGCTTAGTTTAGTATCTAGTTGTTATGTGATTTTGTTTGGCTTATTGTTTCCTCTAGTGTGTATATATATATATATATATATATATATATATATATATATATATATATATATATATATATATATATATATATATACTTAGTTACATCTAGGATAATATAACCTAGAAAATTCATTTGTTGATTTTCTAGAACTAGAAATTGTTCGTTTACGAACCCTTTCTTTCCCCCATTTGCGTTATTGAACTTCAATGTTCAACAACACTGATGCTGATGTAGAGAGATGAGTCGAAAAATCTATGGATGAAACAAACTCCTGGCTTCTGTTGCATACGTCTCCTCCTTATATTCTCGTCTTATAAGCTCATACTACACACACACACACACACACACACACACACACACACACACACACACATATATATATATATATATATATATATATATATATATATATATATATATATATATATATATATATATATATATATATATATACATATACTTGTGAACCTTCCACAACTCTCTCGTCCACTTGACAACTTGATGAATTTCATCCGAAATTATCAAGAAAATTTAATTGATGAAATGTCAAGTAAAAATGTCAAGCAATTCCTTTCGTGCGAATACTCTCCAACGTATTTTCGATTAAATATAAATCTAATATATATATATAAATATTTTCTTGTTCGTTCCAGAAACCAAAACACGAAAAATAAAAATTTTGGAGGGCGGCCCCCTTAATGTTTAAGGGGACCGGCAGCCAAATGAAGGGTGGCCCCCTTAATGTTTAAGGGGGCCGGCCATCTAATTGCTCCAACCCGTTTTTCCCCTTGTTCCTATTGCCAAACACTCACTTTTTCAAACATCCCATCCTCTGCTACTGCTGTGACGAAAAACCAAACCCCAAAAACACCTAAAACCACTTCCAAATCACACAATTCAGGTTAATTCGCAAAGGGCAAATTCATCTAACACAATCACCATTACATATTGTAAGTTATTCATAACACATTTCATCTAATTCCATCTAATTTGGTCAAACTCAAGATTATGCATGTTTTAATAATTTTCTCAAATTCATAATTTAGTTCGAATTGGGTCTAAAATTTCCATAACTAAATGCTTCCCTTAGGAATAGGATGCTTAATTAACACTAAAAATTAGTAATCATAAACCCTCTTGTCGAAAATTTTTTGAAAAATTTCATACACTCTTTTTCAAATTTTTTGGTAAACACATTGTTGAATAATGCTTTGAAAACTTGTTAAAACTAATCACATTATACTTTTATAACTTGTAAAACATGAAACTATATTTTTCGACCAAGTAAAAATATTTTTGTTCACGATAAGAGGGTGTTTGGATTATGTCCTAATAATATCGAACTTAAGTCATTATAATATTTATAAAACGTTGTTAGGATTATAAACCTAAAACTTGCAAATCGGACTTGTCAAGATATATAATTCATATATATATATTGACATGCTAATAGTGTAAGTTGCTAGTTAAGGAAGCGTTTGGCTTAGTACAAAAAGTGACATATTTGAGTCAAAATATAAACCATCTTTTTCGAAAACTACTCACATGCACAAAGAAACTCGTAAGAAATGACTAGTTTTACAACCTAATATAAATCTAGTAAATATCATGATATATTAAGATGTTTAAAAGGGCGTTTGGATTTGTCCATAACTACTTACTAAACATTGTAAAATATATCTAGAACGAGTTAAAAATGATATTAAGGAACATGGTAAACTACTTTCTAGGATTATCGCTTTAGAGTCAAAGTATGTTTACGTTCCCACATAAGTCTTAAAATATATATATATATATATATATATATATATATATATATATATATATATATATATATATATATATATATATATATATATGTATTGGTCTTTTGTATTGTTGTTGTGTTTAGGTGAAAATGTCAAAGGCAACTACCGAAGATATTTCCTTAACCAATAACTACATTCCCAAAGTCTCTCAACTTCCCACTACCTCTCCCTCCATTGCACGTATCTATCGTCAAATAGAAGATAGAAACATTCATGAAGGTCGAGTCGTAGATCAAGCTTACTATCAATCCGATTTCATCGAAAGCTCATTCATCAATATCCATTTTGAATGTCTCTTCTAAAGTAATGAACCCAGCATTCCTCGCTTCATTCTCGACTTCTATAGCCAAGTCACGATTCAAACCGATGACTTTGGTTCCATCTTCATTTCATTCATGATTCAACATGAATTTATTACTCTCACTCTTGCACAATTTGGTCAAATCCTTCAAATTCCCTTTTACAGTCAATCCGTATTCACTAATGAATGGGATCTTTGCACTCTCCAACATTCTCGTCCTACTCATGGTCCTTATATCTCTGAAATTCCAACTCCTGAAGATATTCGTCAAATGCTTGGGTTGGAATGTGAAACTTCCATCCAAAGCATCATACCCAAAGATGTCTCAAATCTTAAAAATCAAATTCTTCGTAAAAAATTGAGGCCCAACATGGAATATTGGGAAGAACTAGTTCGAGGGAATGCGTTTGGTTCCGAAGGTCACTCAGACCATCTCCCAGCATGTCTCGCTCATATGTTGTATTCTATTGTTGCCGAGCAACCTTACAATTTGGCTTACTTATTTATCAAACGTATTGAATGTGCAAGAGCAAATCCTAAAGCTATCCTTCCATATGGTATGTTTCTCACTCGTCTCCACAAGCATGTCATTGAAAACTATCCTAATTTTGATGATAGTATTTATCAATCTATCTATCCAACCCTCCGACCTCTCGTTCTTCCTCCAATTCGCAAAACCCGCAAGTTTAAACCTAATCGTCCTAGCATTCTTGTTTCGTTCTCGTTTCCAAGGGATGACGATGAGGAGGACTTATAGTCACTTATCACTGCTGCTGATGGGGTGCTATGAAAGAAATAGTAGTGATGCTGTCTATGACATTGGCTTTATTTTTCCTCTTAAACAATTTGTAATATGTTACTTATGTGCTATTTGTTGCTTTGCTTCTAGACATATTTGAACCATATTGCCATTTACTCATTATTATTTGCTCTACATGTATGCATGTTTTTATACTTGATTTTAATCTATGCTTGCATGACTTGTGTAGAACTATATATATAATATATATATATATATATATATATATATATATATATATATATATATATATATATATATATGCTTTCTAATAGACCAAAACAAATGTGAAATGTTCAAATAGAGCTTGCTGCAAAATCAAAACAGAATATAACATTTTTCAGGAAAAATTTTGAAAAATTTTTTATTTCTGGGTCGTCAGATGGGCGGCCCCCTTAATTCATAAGAGGCGGCCTACTTAAATTTAAGGGGACCGGCCTCTATTTAAGGGGACCGACCATCTGGAACAGTTTTTACACTGTTTTCTTTTGCAACTTGTGACCTCTTTTGCTAGCCCCAGCTACCATTTCCCTTAAAAACTAAACTGATTTTGGAATCTAACAATGCAATTTCAAATTAATACCATTTCTAATCATGATTTCATGCTATATAACCCATTCCATCTTCATCCACACTTCCTCATCATCATCAACCTCAACAAATCCATCATGTCATCACCAAATACCACCACCTCCAACAATGCCAAGAAACAAAAACTTGTTATCATTCCACCAAAACAACTCTTTATTGATCTCACAAATGAAGACAATATCACTCCATCACCACCACCTCAATGCTCATCTCCTAGTACTCCAAATGCACCATCCAAAACACCATCAACACATGGAACCTCCACCTCTTCCATACCATCATCATCATCCATCAATGACTACATCAACACTCACCTATCATCTCCACCAAGAATTCCACCATCATCACCTCTTGAAAATACAACCTTAGACATAACACTTTCATTATCACCCATCACACCTCTTGATGCACAATTCTCACCCTCATCACTCAATCCACCTACATACAATCCCATCCCATGGAGCTTACTTGAAGCTCATGGTGATACTTGTCTTTGTTGCATCCATAATCTCACCATCATCTTTGGACTAAGAGATGAGATCCGTTACATGTTTTCATATATTGAAAGCTTGATTCCTCAACCTCAACCAACAACATCCACTCCTCCACCACCAACATCCACCACAACACCACCTCCATCAACTCCATCATCTCCACCTACAACTATACTCCTCCCAAATTTAGCATGACTCATGGTTGAGAATAACTTTGTTTAAACCATTTTGATGACAAGCTCTAGGAAACATCTCTAATAGAGTTTTGGGTTATTAGTTGCATTGTTGTATTGATCATACATCTTGAATGTATAATGTTTTTGTTTTTATCTCTTTAATGAAGTGTTTTCTTCCATGCTTATATTGCTTGTCTTATCTTTATATATAATTGTTGCATGCATATATATATTGTTTGCTCTAAATATTTTTGCAAGCATTCCATATCTCGTTAATGACCTCAAAACGAGGGGGAGTATACATCAAGGGGGAGCTTCACTAAAAATGGGATAACCTTTTTGATGCTAACAAAAACGGGGAGAATTGCTATAAACTCACAATAATACTTGTATATAAACTAATCCTTCGCTTAATGAGTTTAGATTTTGTAATCATCAAAAAGGGGGAGATTGTTGACATAAATAATGTATGAAAACATTATTTATATTTTTCGATATCTCTATATTTTGACGATCACAAAATGTAAACTCATCAAGCGAAAGATTACTACGTAAACAAGTATTAAGCTAGTTTATATCATTATATCCAACTTAATCACTTAAGGTATGGATAAACAAGTGTTTAATATATCTCATGATCAAAGGGGTATTTAATTAACTAATACAAAGTTTATTTAATTATATAAACATATTATATATTTTTGAAAAACACTTTTGGTAATAAAGAAAAATGTTTTAATCATACTAAATATATGATTTCAAATTTTTAACCAAAATCAGTTAGTTTTTCACCAAATAAACTTTCCCCACTAAAAGACAAGTTTTCTAGCCGTTACAGCTGGGCGGGGCCCCTTAATTATAAGGGGCGGTCCCCTTAATTTTAAGGGGGTCGGCCATGATTTAAGGGGACCGGCATATATATATATATATATATATATATATATATATATATATATATATATATATATATATATATATATATATATATATATATATATATATATATATGCTTTCTAATAGACCAAAACAAATGTGAAATGTTCAAATAGAGCTTGCTGCAAAATCAAAACAGAATATAACATTTTTCAGGAAAAATTTTGAAAAATTTTTTATTTCTGGGTCGTCATATGGGCGGCCCCCTTAATTCATAAGAGGCGGCCTACTTAAATTTAAGGGGACCGGCCTCTATTTAAGGGGACCGACCATCTGGAACAGTTTTTACACTGTTTTCTTTTGCAACTTGTGACCTCTTTTGCTAGCCCCAGCTACCATTTCCCTTAAAAACTAAACTGATTTTGGAATCTAACAATGCAATTTCAAATTAATACCATTTCTAATCATGATTTCATGCTATATAACCCATTCCATCTTCATCCACACTTCCTCATCATCATCAACCTCAACAAATCCATCATGTCATCGCCAAATACCACCACCTCCAACAATGCCAAGAAACAAAAACTTGTTATCATTCCACCAAAACAACTCTTTATTGATCTCACAAATGAAGACAATATCACTCCATCACCACCACCTCAATGCTCATCTCCTAGTACTCCAAATGCACCATCCAAAACACCATCAACACATGGAACCTCCACCTCTTCCATACCATCATCATCATCCATCAATGACTACATCAACACTCACCTATCATCTCCACCAAGAATTCCACCATCATCACCTCTTGAAAATACAACCTTAGACATAACACTTTCATTATCACCCATCACACCTCTTGATGCACAATTCTCACCCTCATCACTCAATCCACCTACATACAATCCCATCCCATGGAGCTTACTTGAAGCTCATGGTGATACTTGTCTTTGTTGCATCCATAATCTCACCATCATCTTTGGACTAAGAGATGAGATCCGTTACATGTTTTCATATATTGAAAGCTTGATTCCTCAACCTCAACCAACAACATCCACTCCTCCACCACCAACATCCACCACAACACCACCTCCATCAACTCCATCATCTCCACCTACAACTATACTCCTCCCAAATTTAGCATGACTCATGGTTGAGAATAACTTTGTTTAAACCATTTTGATGACAAGCTCTAGGAAACATCTCTAATAGAGTTTTGGGTTATTAGTTGCATTGTTGTATTGATCATACATCTTGAATGTATAATGTTTTTGTTTTTATCTCTTTAATGAAGTGTTTTCTTCCATGCTTATATTGCTTGTCTTATCTTTATATATAATTGTTGCATGCATATATATATTGTTTGCTCTAAATATTTTTGCAAGCATTCCATATCTCGTTAATGACCTCAAAACGAGGGGGAGTATACATCAAGGGGGAGCTTCACTAAAAATGGGATAACCTTTTTGATGCTAACAAAAACGGGGAGAATTGCTATAAACTCACAATAATACTTGTATATAAACTAATCCTTCGCTTAATGAGTTTAGATTTTGTAATCATCAAAAAGGGGGAGATTGTTGACATAAATAATGTATGAAAACATTATTTATATTTTTCGATATCTCTATATTTTGACGATCACAAAATGTAAACTCATCAAGCGAAAGATTACTACGTAAACAAGTATTAAGCTAGTTTATATCATTATATCCAACTTAATCACTTAAGGTATGGATAAACAAGTGTTTAATATATCTCATGATCAAAGGGGTATTTAATTAACTAATACAAAGTTTATTTAATTATATAAACATATTATATATTTTTGAAAAACACTTTTGGTAATAAAGAAAAATGTTTTAATCATACTAAATATATGATTTCAAATTTTTAACCAAAATCAGTTAGTTTTTCACCAAATAAACTTTCCCCACTAAAAGACAAGTTTTCTAGCCGTTACAGCTGGGCGGGGCCCCTTAATTATAAGGGGCGGTCCCCTTAATTTTAAGGGGGTCGGCCATGATTTAAGGGGACCGGCCAGGCTCCTGTGTCAGAAATTGTCAGAATTTCTCTCCTATAAATACCATCTTAATTCTGGAATTTTGCCTTACCTTTTGCACAAAATTTTCAGATCTCAAACTCTCTAAATATCCTCCAAAACCCTTTGATCATTAGTATACTAATCCTTATTTCAAGT
The DNA here is from genome assembly GCA_030686995.1 of Artemisia argyi. Classification (NCBI taxonomy): domain Eukaryota; kingdom Viridiplantae; phylum Streptophyta; class Magnoliopsida; order Asterales; family Asteraceae; genus Artemisia; species Artemisia argyi. Next base: position 59,610,636 of record CM060677.1, on the reverse strand, counting down.
GATTCAATCCCTTCTCATCCATCCTCATCCAAAGTGCAAAAGAAGAACACTCCTTCTAAAACTAAGGTCAAGAAGTATTGAAGAGTAGTTGTGCATTGTGTATATATATTATTTGTGAAGTTGTGTTGTGTTTGTAATAAGTAGTTTAGAAGAAATAGAAGTTGTGTAGAAAGTAGAAGTTGGTTAGTAGTGAAGTAGTGTAGTTGTGAGGAAGATAGGTGTGAAGTAGATTGAAGTGAAGAAGATAGTTCTGAAGAAGAAAGGTGTGAAGAAGATAGTTGTGAAGAATTAAGGTGTGAAGAAGATAGGTGTGAAATAGATAAGTGTGAAGAAGTTGTGTAGAATCAAGTTGTGACGTAGTTGTGGTGTGTAAATTGGTGTGTAAGGTTTTCTCCGCCATAAGGGAGTTTGTTGACATAGTGAAGAAAACTCTCGAGTAGGTGACTCGGGGAGTGGAGTAGGAACAAGGAAGGTGACCTTGTAGCCGAACCACTATAAATCCTTGTGTTGTGGTTTGATCTCTCCAACTCTTTTCATTACTTACTTATTTACCTATACTATATTAGCTTAGTTAGTTAGTTACTATATAATTGTTCATATAGTGCAAGTATTGAGATCACATAAACTAGAATCAAAGTTTTTAAAACAAACTTGTTTTTATAAATTTTAAAAGGACGTAAAACTATTCAACCCCCCCCCCCTTCTACTTTTCCACACTTCAACCAAATCCTAAGATAAAATATTTTCATTGTTTCTGTATTTTGGCAAAGAGGAAAGATGTATCTGTAATGGATGAAACACCAGAACAAGTTTATGTTCATACTTGAAAGTGGTGTCTTTTCATTCATCACTGATACTTCTTCCATCTTTGATACAGATACATATTATGTTCCTACTTGAAAGTAGTGTCGGTTCACCCATCCTTGACAAAGAATAAAGATGAATCAATAATGGATGAACAGCACCAGAACAAGCTTATGTTCATACTTGAAAGTGATGTCGGTTCACCCATCCTTGATACTTCTTCCATCTTTGATACTTGGATGTTTTAGCCTAAATATTCGCACTAAAACTAAAAACAATCATAAACCCTAACAATAAAAAACACAAATATACAGATCATACATAAACCCTAACACTAAATAACACTAATTAAATAACCACAAACAATGAAACAATCAGATAAACCAAAAAAACAACTAAATAATCAGATAAACCAAATCATCTGTCAAACTTAGGGTCAATATAGAAGCGATCTAAGTATGTTACCATATGCTTCCGATCTAACTTAGGGTGTAGTGAGAGAGAGAAAGAAAGAACAAGGCAGCTGTGTGTGATTGTCGGATATAGTATTAAGTATATGTTGGAGTGTGTGAAGTGTGTTTGAGAAGCTTTGTAAATAATATATATTATAAGTGATGTGTGTTTGATAAACTTTGCATATGTTGTATATTACTAGCGAGGCACACGCGCATTGCGGCGGGAGGTACCCTGTAATTAAAGTTTCCAGATAGCGAAAATATTTTTAGATGCATGATAAACTGTTGAAGTTATGAGAAAATGTCTTACAAATTTTATGAAAAGAGTGTTTAGCAGCTTGATTTGTTTGTACATTGTGGTTTATAAATGATACTTTTAATTGAAAAGGTGTTTTAAATGTTATATATATTAATTATAAGTGTTGACCAGTCAATGTGTGTAAGTGCTAATGCTTAAATTGATTGTACATATAGCTTAATTTGTTGTATTTACTAAAAATGTATAAATAAAAATCTTAAAAAATTGGAAGAGAGAGTCAAAGGTGCATTATAAGATGTATAGATAAGTTTAAAATGATTAAAAGTATAAAAACTAAAAGTATTAAAAGTTTCAAGATCGGGATGATCAGATCCTACCCAGGATCGTTTTCGTCTTTGCAAGATCATGATCGTATGATCGGATCGTGTAGAATACTATCTATGTTGGAAACATGATTGTTCTTGTGTTTGTGTGGCGTTGGAGAAGTAAGAAGGAGGGGAAGAGAGGAACCTTGAGAGAAAAGTGAAATATTAGATTGAGATTAAGTGAAGGTCCAACCCTCTCCACATGTGGAGAGGGGTATATATACTTACACTAAAACGCCCACTCCCGGGCTGTGGATCAGGCATACAGTGGGTGAAGACCCGTCCTTCTTCCACGGTGTTACTTAAACTAATACTAATTAATTAATAAACAAACTAACTACGAGCTAACTTAATGCTATTACAATCATTAGGTAACCGAGACTTTTACAGGAATATTTGTATTCCTAACAATCTCCCCCTAAGCGAGGTCACCTCTGAAATTAAGATCTTTGGTCTTTAAGCATTCTTTAGTCTTTGTAGCTCGTAGGATCTGACTCTTCACTATTCAACACACTTTGTACTTCAAGCAATCGAACTTGTGATTTGAATTCCTTTGTGATGTGTGATCTTTTGAGGTTCTTTGAGATCATCAGCCAAAGTAAATCTCCAAGCTCATCCATAGCTGTATTGCCTTCATGTGATGTAGTGACTAAGGACCATCATGCTCACACCCTTCTGTATCTGGAGACGCTGCATTGGAGTTTGTGAATCAAGTGATTTTTTAATCAGAGTTGCGGAAACGTTGTTAGAAGTCTCTCAACATTTTGTTGTAGCAAGTCTCTCATCTTCATTGATAGTGTGAGCATGAGGTATGGATTGACCCGATTCAGCTAGAAACTACAGCCATCAACGCCATCTTTATATGTATCCCTGAAATAAAACAGTTAGCAATAAAGATAGAGAACAAATATGGCTTTGTCGTTCATTTTGCGAGGATAGACTACCCTCCGGTTTTGTGAAAACCGACCTGTGATCAGGTAGAGTCTCTTTAAAGAGGACTCTCCTTGATAGGAATTTCCAGTTTGTAGAATTTTCCAAAGAATCCACTTTGGAATCTTCATACTTAGCATGTTCTCATACCGGAACGTCTCAAAGCAGACAGCACGATAGAGTAAATCGGTGAATGAATATTCACGGATTAATGAGAAATAGATTTATAGAAATCACTCGCGTGTCCTATGATAAACATTTTTGACACACGACGAGAGTTTTATACTTTGAATCACATTTCCATCAAAAATACTTTTGTTTGAAAGATATTACACAATCAATGTGCTCGAAAAATTAGTTTGTGAGCATATTGAAAGGTTTTAGCAAAAGTATCCGTCAATCCATATCCTGGAACAAGTTTGATTCAATGTTGAATCACACCATCGTTGCTTTCTAGTTGTCACTTGATCATTGATCCAAGATGGATCTCACATGTCACCTACCAAGAGCTTGAAAGATGTTCGCTCTAGAAGGATTTCCATCGTCATTGTGAATATTTTCATATCACTCGGATGTTTTGGCAATACCACAAGGATAATGCATAGGACTCTAAATATTTTATCTTATTTTCCACATTTTGTGAAACAATAAGCATATTTGGAATGTGTCCTAGCGAGATTTATGGATGATCTCTTTGGCTCTAGACTCAATAGTGCGATTTGATCCGCTCCTGGAGACTGGGCAGGCGTCTCCTGTTTTAGGTATCAACATAGCTCGCAATGAGCGGTCGATACAATGTACAGGGTTCCCCGTGAGAATGAAACAAGCTCTTTTAAGAGAACTTGAGTGGTTGGGAAGTTTAGTGCAGTGTGTCACTGGGTCCATGACGTCTTGTCTTCAATACCGGTGTTACCTTAGTAACCGCCAGTAGATTATGAATTGAACCCGGTTTCTGCCCTAACGTTGAAAATTTGGAGGGCTATTTCTTTTCACCCTTTCTCATTTCATTTCTTTTTCATTCTTCAACCCCTTCAGTGCTTACCGAGACTTCACCACTAGAACCTTGTTGGGTTTGTTCCAGTCCTAGCTCTATCTCCGTCCGCACTCTTCCCTTTCTCACTTTACTCCTTTTTTCAATCATTCCTAAGGACTTCTAATCTATCTAGAGGATTGTCCCTGGGAAGATCCTTCCAGTTCTGGTGGATCATGGGAATTCATACCTAACCTTAACCAACCTTATAACTCCATGCATAAAGATAAATGGTCGGTCTTTGGTATAACTTCCAAAAACGCCGTTTGCTCCCCCTCAATATGTGCATCGATATTCGAAAGTGTTTAGCACATATGCGGGAGCCTTTTATTGAGTCTTAAAGATCACATTTGATTATCAGATTTCATATTTAAATCACATTCTCTCCCCCCGATCAAAAATTTCAAATCTTTCGAGATTTTTGATCTCAATTGATTTAAATAAGTTAGAATGCTTTTTGGGAGAGAAATGCGGTCAATTTTAATATTTTCTGATAAAAAGGAACCTTTTTCTTGCTCCCCCTCAAACTGTGAGGGAGGTTGTTATGTGTCAGATTTGAAGAGTTTGCAAAAGATTCGAAATTTTAACGAAAACTCTTTGAAAATTTACTCATTCTGACACATAACCATCACAAATCGTATTGTTGCTTTTGTGTTGTATAAAGTGTGGGGTGTTTTGATGATACATAAAATTTTGAGAAATCACTCTCCCCCTCAATCAATGACGGATGTTGAAAAATATTTTAATAAAATATTAAAGTCATTGATTGAGTGAAAATTTTATCAAACTTTTAAGTTCAATTTGATTTTCAATCAAAATCTCATGGTACCACCAAGTTTTGCACAAATACTTTCCGGAAAAATCATAGAAGGGAAAGTATTTGGCGATAAAAGGAAGACTTCTCTTCTTTATCAAGAAATAATGCACTGAAACGTACATTAGATCGAGGGTGCATGAATATAAAGTAATTCACGCTCGGATGAACGACACCCTTTGCTTGGAACAACCGTCTTTTTGGCGACGTGTTTTCCTCATTTTTGAAAAACGGGTTGCTATCTGAAGTAATAGCAAGCCATATTTTTGAAGTCCGGATTGCAGCCTGAAATGACTGCAAGCCATATTTAAGAATGTTTTGAGATACGACATGTTTTTGAAAAGAACTTTATTTAAAACCGAAAAACTCTTGCTCAAGCATATGTATGATTCTGTGTCATTATTGAATGACATTTCTAGAAACGTACATAATATTGATTATACAAAAGACATGTCGTGAGAAGAGTATTTTTGTATTTTTGCAGTTTTTCAGATTTTTATGGGATTTTTGTAATTTTATATTTTTCTATTTTCTTTTTGTGTTAATATTATATACAAAGGATATGTGAAGCAACCCCTTTACTCCTCTTGATCTTCCTGAAGACAAATGAGATCCTCAGGTGTGAGACTCTTCATACCAAGGCGTGGGAGAATGAAGTGAAATCGGTCCCTAGAAAGTGCTTTGGTGAAGATATCAGCTAGCTGGAACTCAGTCCTCACGAAGTAAAGTTCCACAATTCCTTTCTCAACTTGCTCCCTGATGAAGTGATGTCGAATGTCAATGTGCTTAGTCCTGGAATGCTGGACATTGTTGCAGCAGAGTGCAATTGCACTTTTGTTGTCACAGTACATGGGAATCTTGTTGCATATGAAGCCATAATCTGAAAGTTGAGATCGCATCCATAATATCTAAGCATAGCACGATGACATGGCAATGTATTTAGCTTCAGTGGAGGAGATAGATGTACTCATTTGTTTCTTTGATGACCAACTGACTAGCTTATTCCCCAAAAACTGTGCACCCCCAGATGTACTGCGACGAGTGTCTTGACATCCTGCATGATCAGCATCAGAGTATGATGTGAGAGCCATAGAAGTTTCCTTAGGGTACCAAAGGCCCATGTGGATTGTTCCTTTAATGTATCGAAAGACTCTCTTGACAGCTTCCAGATGTTTCTTGGTGGGTTTGGATTGATACCGAGCACATATGCAAACTGCAAATAGAAGGTCTGGTCTGCTAGCGGTAAGATACATTAAGGAGCCAATCATGCTTCGATACATGGTTTGTTCGACCGGAATTCCCTCATCATCTTCATCTAGTTTCGATCTTTCAATCATAGGAGTATCAACTGAATCACAGGAGTCGAATCCAAATTTCTTCAAAATTTCATTGGCGTATTTGGATTGATTGATGAAGATGCCATTGGGATTTTGAGAAATTTGCAATCCTAGAAAGAAGGACATTTGACCCATCATAGACATCTGGAATTCGAAACTCATCTCTTGGGAGAAACGATCACATTCTGTGGGATCAGATGAGGCAAAGATGATGTCATCAACATAGATTTGTACATGAAGAAGGTTCATGCCCGTTTTTCTGGTAAAGAGTGTAGGATCAACAACGCCTTTGGAAAATTTGTTAGCCAGAAGAAATTTAGACAAGGTGTCGTACCACGCCCTAGGTGCTTGCTTAAGCCCATAGAGAGCCTTCTTTAACTGATACACATGATCAGGGCGTTCTAGATCCACAAAGCCTTCGGGTTGAGATACATACACCACCTCTTTTAGATCGCCATTTAAGAATGCAGTCTTGACATCCATTTGATAAACCACCATGTTTTGACTTGCAGCATTTGCGAGAAATATTCTTATGGCTTCAATTCTAGCAACAGGTGCGAAGGATTCTTCAAAGTCTATACCTTCTTCTTGTCGATATCATTTTGCCACAAGCCTAGCTTTGTTTTTCAATAAATCTCCATGCTCATCAAGTTTAACCTTGAATATCCATTTGAGAGCAATGATCATAGCACAATCGGGAGGTGGTACTAATTCCCACACATCCAGTCGGTCAAACTCATGAATCTCGTCCACCATTGCAGTGAACCATGAGTGTTTAGACATTGCATCCTTGACGTTTTTTGGTTCACCTTTAGAGAGGACAGAATTGAAAAAGCACCACAATGCGTCGGTTGCAAGTTGCTTGCGGGTAGATACTGGACGCGAAGGGTTTCCAATAATGTTGTCTATAGGATGATCATTGGTCCATTTTCTAAGGTATTCATGGGGTTGAGGATAGGGAACTGAGGTAGCCATGTTAGATTCGTCGGAGGATGTGGCATCATTTGACGATTCAGGGGCAAAGATGTTAACAAATGGCTCATTATCAGGTGGAGCAAAGGGATTTACATTAGATGAATTATCTACAGTTGCCACTCGTTGTACATGTGAAGGTTGGACATTAGAGGTGGTAACCGATTGACTGATGGTGGGTGCTTCAGGATCCCATGACAACGAAGTGGATGGACTGTCATTATCAACTTGGACATTCACTACCCCAGCTAGTGGTTAAACCGCTGTAGCTTCAGGAGCATTCATCTGTTGAGGTTCAAAGTATTCATCAAACATTGGGTCAAACAATTTCTTCCAATCTTCACTTGTAGGAGGTACAAAAGGAGCAGCAGGAGTCGGATTCTGTACAAGCCTGGAACTTATTGGTCCAGGAGACAAAAGGTTAGGTACGGGTCCAGAACTTGATTGTCCAGGAACCGGTTGTTCAGTCAGCTCATCGAAAGTAACGTGGATCGTTTCCATTATGTCTTTGGTACGTTTGTTGTAGATTCGGTACCCCTTTCGCTCTGGAGCATAGCCAACGAAGAAACCAATGTCGGCTTTGGCCTTGAGTTTCCCAAGGTCTTCACTGTCATTAGTTGGATAGCAAAGAGTACCAAATACTCGAAGAAACATAAGATCGGGTTTTCTGCCATGAATCAGTTCATAGGGAGTCTTGTAGTGGAGAGGATGTATCAAGGATCGGTACTGTGTGTAACATGCGGTAGCAATTGCCTCAGCCCAAAGAAACATAGGAGCTTTGGAGAAGATGAGCATATGTAATAACTCGCATTTTCGGATTACTATTTATTTTTTACTATTCACTTTTTACTATTCACTCCCGAAATTTTTATTTCATATTCTCGTAAGTTAAACTATTTTAATGATAATCCGAGAATTTGACACTCGTCGGATCATTTCTGCAAAAATCACGAAACCGTGTCCGAGATTTACTTTTAGGTTTAAACGTCATTCCGGCATCCCGATATGTCCATAAAACATTATAAACAATAGAAATATGATTTTCTCTCATTTTAGGACAATTCCAAAAGTTTTGGAATTTTACGTTTTCCAGTTCAGCGTTTTACGCGAATTACGTGTTTTAGACCCGCGTTTCCAGTTTTAGCAGCATTTAAGCAACCCGATAGAACTTTCCACTCATTAAATATGCTAAGATAGGTTATATTAATAAGTTCTAACATATTTATAAGTTTCATATTTTTAGGATACCCGATTTTAAGTTTCATGACTTAACGACTTACCGTTAGCGATTACCGGGACCAAAACTCACTCCGTAAAAGCAAGATAACATCAAAACTTCATCTAGTCATCCTAGATAAGACCATGAATGAAATTTTAGACCACATGGGGTGTTTGTATATGTGTCATCTAGATAAGACTAGGAAACTTACGAAGGAAGACTTATAGATGTTTAAGTAAACTTAGGCTCCAAGTAAAACTTGGTCACCAAGTTTAGGAAATTTCCTAGGAGTTTTCCTAACCTCCTCATCTTTACTATAAATAGCAAGCTCATCCTCTTCCTTTCTCTTCATTTCAAACACTCAACAACAAATCCATAAACCATGATCCTTTGATTTCTAAGTTATAAGTTACACACCAAAGTTGAAGGCATAGTTAGTCTCTACATGAATCAAGAGTTTGTTTGGTGATTCCATGGTTGAATTAGGAGCTACACAAGGTGATTAGGGGCTGAGTTAAATGGTTTTCACAAGGTCTATATCAAGGCTAGCAAGGGTTTCAAGAATTGTGGTGAAGGGTTTGTAAGCATAGGTTTAGTGTCCTAGTTTCATACTTGACTTCCTTTCTTTAGAAAGCCAAAAGTTGTAAGAAACCTATTACACTTTCTTGCTCAATATCATTTTCATGCTTATTATGTTTCTTTCATGCTATATATGGTATTTGTATTATGTTCATGATGTATAAAAACTAATAAAACAAGTTATGGAAACTATATATTAACTTATGTTAAGTAATCAAGGAAACTAGTGACTTTTATGGAGAACCACGACCAAAATAGTATAACTATGATATTTGACACTTACCTACTGTTAAATAGGACTTAACAAGGAAAACATAGCAATTTGAATCACCTAAAACGAGTACACGAGTCAATAGTTATGGTTATTAGAAGTTACTAAAATCTTTACGGCAAAACTGTCTCAAACTTTCTGTGACAGAACCTTAAACACGCAAAAAGAGGCCATTCTGGTCCGTTTCATGAAAAAGTTAAAGCACGAAAGTTGTCCGGAATCACGTTTTCTTCAAAAACTCAGGTGCACGTATCCAGAAAACCAATAACGAATGAGATTTTCTTCAGTTTCTTAACAGCTATTTTATATATACCAAAGTTACTATATAATAGTAATGGTTTAATAAGACCAAGAGGTCTAATGACCTAAAGCCAAGACCACAACCATGGCTAAAGAAAAGATTGAGTCTCAAGACCATGGTAACAATGACCAAGGTCACGACAAATCCACGGCTAAAGACCATGTAACTTTTCGAATCAAAAACTTATATATATTTTATCAAATACTACAATAGTAGGGACCCTCATGTGAGGAGTTCATTAAGTAAGCCATCGAGACGAATTGTGGATTTACAAATTAAAGTGTCCTGGCTCCTCGAACGTTTACTCCATGACTTTCGAATTATGTCGGCCGGAACGGTAGTAAGAGATATACAACCTATACATGTTTCATAAACCACTTATATTCAACGACTTACACTATATACTAAGTACTACATCATGAACTATATGCAAGACATATATAGGCAATTCTTCGTATTATTAGACGTTACTCCAAACCTAAGTCGCAACATTCTATTATAGGCTGCTCTTAGAGACTTTCGCGATTCGACTACCACTTTCATTTCTCATTACATAATTTAAGGTGAGTCATAGCCCGTACTCTTTTCATACTTGTTTTAAACTCTTTTGGGGAGATACATGCTTAAACTACTTGCTTTCTCTTTTACTAAAGAAAATTTTACTCATATGCTACGCTATACTTTTATACTCTTAAACATGACATGTAGTTTTATTACGATATGTGCCTTAATGTGTGAAACTATTCTATACGCTATATTCTTTAACCATTGTTTAACTCCTGGATGGAGCCGATGGAGAGGTATTGATAGTACTATCGGGCTGACGCCCCCACCCTTGCCATATATTCCTAGCCTTGGGTGAATATAATCCAGCTTTGAAGCATTTGTGCTTATTCTTGTCATGAGGTTTAGTAGGCAGTGATACTTTACATTAAGCGTGCATATATCGTATACACATATATCGAAATCATACTATATGTTAGCAGTGGGTTGTGAACACACAGGTTGCAAGTGTTGTTATGGGCAGGACTTGCAACTGAGTGGATTCACGATGCCTTTGCTGTGCGAATATTCTTTAAAGGCTTTTCAACTATTTTAAGACAAACTCTATGAACTCACCAACCATTATGTTGACACTTTAGCATGTTTATCTCAGGTTAGTAAGTCGATAGCTAGTGCGTGGTATATAGAGTCAAGCTGCATATTCTGAAGACTTACACTTTTATCATTTACCATTCAAAACATTTTGTATACATTTGTGTATCATACTTTGGAATCTCATGTTTGTAACTTTGAATTCATTAATCGAATGGTAACTTTTCAAAACGTCTCATTTAGAGGTCGTTTTCTATAACTTGTACTTTGTATTATGAAGTAGCACCCCAGTGACACAGTCTTCTGCTGCGATATTTTGGGGGTGTTACAGATTGGTATCAGAGACTTGGTTATAGAGAACTAGGTTCCATTTAGTGCCTAGACTATAACTACTATATACGTTAAGACTCTCCTCTTTATTTGCCTTACACACACTACATACACATATGCTTTTTGTTAGTTATTGGTTTAGTTCCATGCTGTTAGATGATGTGACTTTAGTATTATAAGGAACCCCAGAGATTAGTCGAGTCATTAAAAATATGGAGCTCAGTAATAACTAATTATTTAACTTGATCTTATGACAGTTCTTGTTTGATGAGACATAAGGTTTGAGTTAAATAATATTATTACTTAGCTTTAGGGATTTGATGACTTGATTATCTTACTATCTGCCTCAGAAAGCGATTTTTGTCAGAAATTCTTAAGTAGGATGATTTAGAATCTCCTTATTTAAATGGATTGGGACGCCTCTTCATTTAAATAAAGAAATTGTAAATCACCGAACCATGAGTTTATGATCCCTTACTTAAATAAATTTGGACGCTTCTTTATGTAAGTAAAGAGTTATAAATAAGTGGGCTTATTTGCATCCGATACGACTCTTTAACCACAATCTTAGACGAATCAGAGTGAACACCACTATTTTTAGAGATCCTGAAATCCAAAATTCTCTTAGACACACCGTAAGTAGTTAACATCAACTGAACTTCGGGACGAAGTTCTCCTTAAGGGGTAGAGACTGTAACAACTCGCATTTTCGGATTACTATTTATTTTTACTATTCACTTTTACTATTCACTCCTGAAATTTTTATTTCATATTCTCGTAAGTTAAACTATTTTAAGGATAATCCGAGAGTTTGACACTCGTCGGATCATTTCTACAAAAATCATGAAACCGTGTCCGAGATTTACTTTTAGGTTTAAACGTCATTCCAGCATCCCGATATGTCCATAAAACATTATAAACAATAGAAATATGATTTTCTTTCATTTTAGGACAATTCCAAAAGTTTTGGAATTTTACGTTTTCCAGTTCAGCGTTTTACGCGAATTACGCATTTTAGACCCGCGTTTCCAGTTTTAGCAGCATTTAAGCAACCCGATAGAACTTTCCACTAATTAAATATGCTAAGATAGGTTATATTAATAAGTTCTAACATATTTATAAGTCTCATATTTTTAGGATACCCGATTTTAAGTTTCATGACTTAACGCCTTACCGTTAGCGATTACCGGGACCAAAACTCACTCCGTAAAAGCAAGATAACATCAAAACTTCATCTAGTCATCCTAGATAAGACCATGAACGAAATTTTAGACCACATGGGGTGTTTGTATATGTGTCATCTAGATAAGACTAGGAAACTTACAAAGGAAGACTTATACATGTTTAAGTAAACTTAGGGTCCAAGTAAAACTTGGTCACCAAGTTTAGGAAATTTCCTAGGAGCTTTCCTAACCTCCTCATCTTCACTATAAATAGCAAGCTCATCCTCTTCCTTTCTCTTCATTCCAAACACTCAACAACAAATCCATAAACAATGATCCTTTGATTTCTAAGTTATAAGTTACATACCAAAGTTGAAGGCATAGTTAGTCTCTACATGAATCAAGAGTTTGTTTGGTGATTCCTTGGTTGAATTAGGAGCTACACAAGGTGATTAGGGGCTGAGTTAAATGGTTTTCACAAGGTCTATATCAAGGCTAGCAAGGGTTTCAAGAATTGTGGTGAAGGGTTTGCGAGCATAGGTTTAGTGTCCTAGTTTCATACTTGACTTCCTTTCTTTAGAAAGCCAAAAGTTGTAAAAAACCCTATTACACTTTCTTGCTCAATATCATTTTTATGCTTATTATGTTTCTTTCATGCTATATATGGTATTTGTATTATGTTCATAATGTATAAAAACTAATAAAACAAATTAGGGAAACTATATATTAACTTATGTTAAGTAATCAAGGAAACTAGTGACTTTTATGGAGAAGCACGACCAAAATAGTATAACTATGATATTTGACACTTACCTACTGTTAAAGAGGACTTAACAAGGAAAACATAGCAATTTGAATCACCTAAAACGAGTACACGAGTCAATAGTTATGGTTATTAGAAGTTACTAAAATCTTTACTGCAAAACTGTCTCAAACTTTCTGTGACAGAACGTTAAACACGCAAAAAGAGGCCCTTCTGGTCAGTTTCATGAAAAAGTTAAAGCACGAAAGTTGTCCGGAATCACGTTTTCTTCAAAAACTCAGGTGCACGTATCCAGAAAACCAATAACGAATGATATTTTCTTCAGTTTCTTAACAGCTATTTTATATATACCAAAGTTACTATATAATAGTTATGGTTTAATAAGACCAAGAGGTCTGATGACCTAAAGCCAAGACCACAACCATGGCTAAAGCCAAGATTGAGTCTCAAGACCATGGTAACAATGACCAAGGTCACGGCAAATCCACGGCTAAAGACCATGTAACTTTTCGAATCAAAAACTTATATATATTTCAAATACTACAATAGTAGGGAGCCTCATGTGAGGAGTTCATTAAGTAAGCCGTCGAGACGAATTGTGGATTTACGAATTAACGTGTCCTGGCTCCTCGAACGTTTACTCCATGACTTCTGAATTATGTCGGCCCGAACGGTAGTAAGAGATATACAACCTATACATGTTTCATAAACCACTTATATTCAACAACTTACACTATATACTAAGTACTACATCATGAACTATATGCAAGACATATATAGGCAATTCTTCGTATTATTAGACGTTACTCCAAACCTAAGTCGCAACATTCTATTATAGGCTGCTCTTAGAAACTTTCGCGATTCGACTACCACTTTCATTTCTCATTACATAACTTAAGGTGAGTCATAGCCCCTACTCTTTTCATACTTGTTTTAAACTCTTTTGGGGAGATACATGCTTAAACTACTTGCTTTCTCTTTTACTAAAGACAATTTTACTCATATGCTACGCTATACTTTGATACTCTTAAACATGACGTGTAGTTTTATTACGATATGTGCCTTAATGTGTGAAAACTATTCTATACGCTATATTCTTTAACCACTGTTTAACTCCTGGATGGAGCCGATGGAGAGGTATTGATAGTACTATCGGGCTGACGCCCCCACCCTTGCCATATATTCCTGGCCTTGGGTGAATATAATCCAGCTTTGAAGCATTTGTGCTTATTCTTGTCATGAGATTCAGTAGGCAGTGATACTTTACATTAAGCGTGCATATATCGTATACACATATATCGAAATTATAATATATATTAGCAGTAGGTTGTGAACACACAGGTTGCAAGTGTTGTTATGGGCGGGACTTGCAACTGAGTGGATTCACGATGCCTTTGCTGTGCGAATATTCTTTAAAGGCTTTTCAACTATTTTAAGACAAACTCTATGAACTCACCAACCATTTTGTTGACACTTTAGCATGTTTATCTCAGGTTAGTAAGTCGATAGCTAGTGCGTGGAACATAGAGTCAAGCTGCATATTCTGAAGACTTACGCTTTTATCATTTACCATTCAAATATTTTGTATACATTTATGTATCATACTTTGGAATCTCATGTCTCATTTAGAGGTCGTTTTCTATAACTTGTACTTTGTATTATTAAGTAGCACCCCAGTGACACAGTCTTCCGCTGCGATATTTTGGGGGTGTTACAGCATAGTCCTTGCAGCTTCAACTAAGGTGCGATTGCGTCTTTCAACAACTCCATTTTGTTGAGGAGTACGTGGAATGCTCTTTTGATGACTGATGCCGACACCTTCATAAAATTGAGTAAATTGTTTGTTCACAAACTCCGTTCCGTTATCAGTATGAATGAACCTAACTGTTTTGTTGAGGCGAACTTGCAACATCTTGATGAGTTTGATGATGGTTTCCGGAGCTTCATCTTTTGACCGTAGAAACTTTACCCACGTGAATCGAGAGTAATCATCAACAATAACCAGCACATATTTCTTTCCATTGATACTTTGAATCCTCATTGGTCCACAGAGATCCATGTGAAGAGTGTGTAGAACTTCCATGATGGAATTGACAGTTTTGGGTTTATGTGTGTGCTTTTTGCTTTTGCCCATTTGACATGCGGAACACAAATGATCTTTTGCATACTTAAGTCTGGGCAAGCCTCGAACAAGATCTTTACGTGTGAGTTCATTGATGGTACCAAAGTTTAAATGGTTTAAACGACGATGCCACAACCATGATTTGTTCTTGGAGGCTTTAGAAAGTAAGAAAATTGGAGAGGACCGAAGCATGTCTTCGATGGAGATGGTATAGAGATTAGTGCCCCGACTCCCCTTGAGGAGATCCACACCATCTAATTCCCTAACAAAACAGGTGTGTTTTCTGAAAGCAATTTCAAGATCGGAATCACAGAATTGACCAACAGAAAATAGATTGTGCCCAAGTCCTTCCACGTAGTAAACTCTGGATATCACACTGTCTCCAAAGACTTAATCCCCATAACCCATTATAGATCCAAAATGGTCATTCCCAAATCTAACCGTACCAATAAACTTTTCCATGAAGTTCTTGAGCCGAGAGCGATCTCCAGTCATATGTTTTGAGCAGCTTGAGTCCAAATACCAAAGGACGATTTGTACGACCTGCATTTGAAACCAGACAATCGTGGATAACTGAAAAAGCTGGAGCCCCACAAACAGTTGGGGTCCGTTTGGTTAGCACACACAAACATTGGATTATCATATGTTACAGATATCTCACTGGAATTTTCACATTTTGATGCACTAGAACTAGGAGTGGTACTAAGTGCTTCTATTGGGAACAGTCTACCAGTAGGTCTCCACATCTTAACAGGCACAACTTTAGATTTAGTGAACCTAGTCATTGGGCACTTTTCCCTTAGAGTGAATATCCTTCCAGTAGGTCTCCATTGATAACCAACATTAGTGAACACTTTTCCTATTTTATTCCATACTTGTTTTACCCGCTTAACACTCGAGACATTCATTACTGGAGATTTCATAGTGGATTTTTGAAAGGACACAACACAAGCATCATGATTGCCATAAAATAAGCATTTGTTACAAGTCTTACAAATAGCACCAGAATTCGAATTAATTACATCATTGTTAACACAAATGTTTGAATCAACTCGATTCCTCTCATTAAGCATAACTTTATTGTTCCTAGATGGTTCTTCTACTTCCTTCATAAGTGTACTCTTAGCCGGCAAAGTCCTATCATTCTTTGTATTGCACCTAGTCTGTGACTTGCTAGTTGTTTACACCTTTTACTCCTGTAGAAGCAATGACGGGAACATTAGTATGATTAGTTGCTACTTGTTTACCGGAGATCATGATGGTGGATTGTGACATGGTTTGGGGATAATCAAATGTAACATGTTTGTTGCCACTGTTAGGGTGCGATGCAAATGACCTATCTGACTTGTTATCATTCTTGGGGCATGATTCTATAGCATATTCTAACAATTCCTGGGCTCTATTAGTAAGGAAGCAAGCACCAATAATAACATCATCAAGTGGTTTAGATATCCACTCATCTTCAATGGTATCTCTAAGTATGGCCAGACAATCCTTAAGATTTCTAAGATAGTTGTTATGAACTAACTTATTGTTCCTAAGGGGAAGAGAGACATTCATAGCATCGCACGCATATTTCTTACAAGCATGTACATTGGAAATTGCATGATCACATGAAACGACGGGCATTTTACCCTTCACCATAGTCTTTAGATTCTCAATTTCATTTAACAAAGAAGTGACTCTTTCATTGTTTTGGTCACGTGTTATTTTAATAGACTCAAACAATTCTTTGTAACGTTGTTTAGCGTTAGACATTTCAGCACGAAGCCACTCATTTGCATGTTGTAATTCATTGATAATGCCCTGTTTCTGAAATTTTTGAGAATCTATCGACTTCTGGTAATTGGTATTGGTCACATCGCTTTTGTTCGATTTTAATTGTGCAATTTGGACCTTCAATTTCCGAATCGTGTTTGAGTGAGCTTGAATTACTTCATCCTTTTTGCCTAATTCAAAACATGTGTCAAACTCAGGAGCATCCGAAGATGTCTTGGCATTTGATATTTTTATGCTTTCTTCTAGATGTTGATATTTTAATTGTAGGTTCAGATTATCAAATTCTAGTTTTGAGAAATTCCTGACCATGTTATCATGGTCGTCGTTTTGAATTTTTTCAGTAAGTTTGTAATTCTCCCCCTCAAGCTCAATTACACGATTCTGGAAGACATTCAAAGTAACTGACATTTCATGAAATTGGCGAGCAGATAATGCTGAATCGGTAACAGTATGAAACACATCTTTTGCAATGCAATTTGCAATCAAATTTTCGTTCATGATGAGAATGTTTTTCCTGTCAATTTCACTGTATTTGAGATCAATAGCTAATTGGTTACCCTCACTTTCCACTTCATCAAAAACCTTTTTCATTTGAGTCACATCATCATTAATGGTGTTTTTAAGGCCCTCAAAATGTTCTTTGAGAAGTTTAAAAAAAGGCATAACTTCAGTTAGGTAACACTGTTTTGTTTGCTCAAAACCCCTTTCCCCTTCTGTAATCCCTGTAGGTGTAATTCTTATTTTACAGGTTTTCTCAAAGTCGTTGAACAATTGACCTAGAACATACAACCCAATTAGAGTGTTACACTGTGTGGGAAGAGTGAATGGTACGAGGTGCCTAGGTGTGTTCAGGGGGTAAATGGTTGGGTCAGCAATTCTAAACATAGTGCGTGTGTTACCTACAACTCTTTCAGCTTGCATTTTCTCAATGTCTATATTCCAAAACACTTTGTCAGGAAGAATTCTCTTTTGAGGAACAAAAATGGCAGAGTGATTGTCATTCACATAGTCATAGTGAAACACAATATTCTTAGCAATGCATTTAGGATCCTTTAATCGTTCAACAAGTTTTACCCTAGTTCTATCCTCCACCTCATTAATGTGGTCATAGGATCACGTATCAGGAGGGGCATGGTTAGGTTCAAGCATAGTGTTTGCATCATATAATGCAGGTTGTGCACCTAAACCAATTCTAAGGTATCTTGCTTTGGGCTTGGAGGCATCCTGTTCACTAAATTCCTCACTTAGTTTCCTATGGTTTTGCATCATTTGAGCAGATTGAATGGTTTGGCCCTGTGTGTACAACATATCTTCCAATTTATTTTTCAACATTTTGAGTTTTGAGAAGTCATTTAGAAGTTTAGTTTCTTTATCTTTGAATTCGAGTTTGATTGAAGTCAAACCTTTTTGAAACTCTTGTTTTTGTTTGACGGTTTGATCCAATTGGTTTTTTAAAGAAACTAGTTCCCTTTTCAATGTTTCTTGTTTGGAATTGTTTTCAGATATGTAAGTACGCAGTTGCCATTCCATTTTCTGCTCACGTTCATTCAGCTCAAACTTTGCACGCTGCTCATAAATATTCACTTGATCCTTAAGGGTGTTAATTCTAGTAATCAAGGAATCATCAGGGTTGTATATTGTGTGCTCATGTACCTCATGTTCACTAGAGTCAATAGACGGCATGTCACTTGGTACAACTGGCGGTCCATTGCCATTCACATACATTTCATATGGGATATTATTGGTATTACCTATATCAGTGACGTTTGTGTTGACAACATTCTTGAGTTGTACCGAGTCACATGCCCCCTGTACAATTGTAGGATTATTCAAATCATGATTAGGAGATGTTGGTACCTCTGAGATAGCAGATGTGATGGATGAATCAGGATGCTATGAAGAGGATGCAGCTGCAGACAGATTAGCCATGAAAATGGTTTGAGCAGTAGGTTCGTCATCTACGTCTGAGTCAAATGCATCACACTCTTCAACTTGAAAGATATTCGGGTCAATAAGTGCCATATCCTGAATAGGCTGATCATCCACATCAGCATCAAAGGTGTTCCCATCATTACCAGCCAGAAAGAGCAGAGCTTCTTCATCCAACACCGTCCCATTTTCTTGTGCCTACATCAGCAACATCGTGTCCTTGAAGTACTCAGAGTTTTGTGGACGTTTTGGAAGAGTGCAATTCCTAGCTATACGGCCCAACCCTCCGCAGTTATAGCATTTAGGCTGCTTAGCTTGTGCTTGAAGAGCATTCCCAACTCTGTACTGCCCATTATCTCTACCAGCATTTCTTTGGTTGAAGTTCTGTCTTCCCTGCACATTCTGCACCACCACACGACCATCCTCAATGACTGCCTGATTACGTGGATTAGATGAGATCCTAAGTTGGTTGTTAGTAGATGGAAGTGCAGCCCTGAACTGTTGGACCAGTAGAGAAACTTGGTTGGAGAGATTATCAATCATCATGTCAGTGTGAGAATACCGAGAGTCAAGTTGTGTATTCAAAGCAGATGGTAAGGAAGTTGATGATTGACTATTGGTTGGGGGAGACCTGGAGGATGGTTGTGATGGTTGAGATTGATCATTTGAGGTTTGGTTAGGTTGTTGAACATTAGAAACAAAAGCAAGAGATTCATTGGTTGCAGACGGATTGAGCTTTTCTCGCATTAGCCGATCATAAGCAGCATGTTTCTCATGTTGTTGGAGATATGCATAGAGTTGTTCATGATTGATATGCCTGAGACCTTTGTTGAGCTTAACAGCTATAACAAACCTATCCCATTCTGGTGCCATGTTATTCGCGAATTTGGAATTAAGCTGTATATTGGGCATTGTCATCTTGATGGCTCTCATATCATTGACCAACTTGTGAAATCTGACATAATAGTCAGTGATGCTTTCACCTGGGTTCATTTTGAAATGCTTAAATTCATCGTATAGCTGAGACTCACGATCTTCTTTAGTTAACTCAGACCCTGCAAGAAGCATTTTGACATTATCCCAGACCGCCTTGGCTTCAGTGTTGTAGTTGATAAGTTTGTAGACATCTTTGGGAAGCCCTTGAATGACGATATTCGATGCTCTGATGTCGGCATCATAGCGTTTCTTTTCTTCATCAGACAGCTCATTGTAAGTGCAAGGTCTATCAGGACCAATTACGGCCGGTTGTTGATCAGTTGCTGCAACCGTGTCTCTAGTAGTACCCATTTGAAAGGGTCCCTCATCGATGGATTTCAAGATGTTAACCCCATTTTCCTTACCCAGACAATAAAGACGAATCCTTTGTGCCCATGATTCATAGTCAGTTCTGTCCAACATCGGAGGTCGGGTGTCGGACCCAGCAGCTTGAATGTCATCAGAAGATGTCGACATCACAGAATAGAAACTACCAAACCACAAAGTAGGAGATACTCGCAATGTAGTGTACTAGTCGCAGGAAAGTTTAACCGCAACTTGACCTAACCGCAGATATAGTAAACCGCAGACAAGTAAACCACAGTAAACACTAACCGCAGGACACTAACCGTAGAAAGTACCAAACCGCAGAAACATCCGAACCGCAGAATGATCCAGTCGCAACCTGAGTAAACCGCAAACCAAGGACACTAACCGCAGAAAGTACCAAACCGCAGAAAACTCCCAACCGCAGAATAGTTAAACGCAATTGACTAACCGCAGACAACTAATCGCAGTGACAATGGTCCAAAACTGTCACTATCCTTGCGTTTTGTTTGTATTCCCAAAATAGTAATCGCAGTCAAACTAACCACAGATTTTAGAAACTAAACGCAACGAAGCAATAGAACAGTATACTTAATCTCAAGATAGAAATTCGCCCAAAATCACCTCCAAACTTCAAATAGATTAGGGAAATGGTAACACAAACTAAACCACAATGTTCTACAAACACTAATGAACATAAAAGTACATCACTAACATGTATAACAACACTAGAGAAGATCAAACAAAGAGTTTTTACAAAAAAGTTGCACCAAACTCAAAAAGCCACACAAAATACCATCCAATTCGATTCTACAAGGTCCTAAGATGAAACCTTGGCTCTTGATACCAATTGTAGAATACTATCTATGTTGGAAACATGATTGTTCTTGTGTTTGTGTGACGTTGGAGAAGTAAGAAGGAGGGGAAGAGAGGAACCTTGAGAGAAAAGTGAAATATTAGATTGAGATTAAGTGAAGGTCCAACCCTCTCCACATGTGGAGAGGGGTATATATACTTACAATAAAACACCCACTCTCGGGCTGTGGATCAGGCATACAGTGGATGAAGACCCGTCCTTCTTCCACGGTGTTACTTAAACTAATACTAATTAATTAATAAACAAACTAACTACGAGCTAACTTAATGCTATTACAATCATTAGGTGAAAGAGACTTTTACAGGAATATTTGTATTCCTAACAGATCGGGATCATAAGAACTTGCAAAATCGGATACATGAACTTGCATGCATGCCTACCTTAACTCATTAGTACTTGTTTGAGTCAAATGCGTGTATCGAGTCACAATAAATGTTTTGCAGGATTTTTAGGATGAGTTACACCACCGGCAAACTCATTAACTCATTAGTACTATACTCTTAGTATTTACACTAGTCAGATCTATCTTCTATCTATTCATCTATTCTCCTTCTCTCTAGAACCGACTCACACCACCGCCAAACTTCACAGCCTTATCTCGCCGTGGTTCCACCAACCATCGATCCTCCACGCCATCACCGTCATCAAGACAAGGGAACTGTGTGGGAGAGTTTGTTTGCTTCAGTTGTTTGGTTCGAGATAACCACTACATCCACCACCATCACAGTCAAGCCTCCATCACCCTCGCGATCATGTTATCCAGGATCGAGAAAGTTTGAACTCGGCTTGAGCTTGACTCGAAAAGCTTGACTTATCTGTCAAGATGTGTTTTCAGACACAAATTAAAATTAAGATATAATATAACCTAAGAATTGAATTCGGTTCGACTTCAGCTCGAAAAGCTTGATACATTCATAAATAAATATTTAAACTAACTACAATTAAAAAAAAAAAAAAAACACATATTTTATATTATTTACAACCTCGAGAACTCAACAATAACTAGAGTCGAACTTATATAAGATTGAGCTCAACTCAACAAACCATTCGAGCTCATTTGATAGGCTTTCAATCACTAAAATTTTAATCAGGCGCTCAAGATCTCAACATCCGCCTCTAATTTTTCCCCAAAAATCTCAATCTCCCGCTCAAGATCCCGCCCCTTTTTCCCCAAAATCAAAACACTAACACTTACACTAGTCAGATCTATCAATCTATTCATCTATTCTCCTTCTCTCAAGAACCGACTCACACCACCGCCAAACTTCACCGCCTTATCTCGCTGTGGTTCCACCAACCATCGATCCTCCACGCCATCACCGTCATCAAGACAAGGGAACTATATGGGAGAGTTTGTTTGCTTCGGTTGTTTGGTTCGAGATAACCACCACATCCACCACCATCACAGTCAAGCCTCCATCACCCTCTCGATCATGTTATCCGGGATCGAGAAAGTTTGAACTCGGCTTGAGCTTGACTCGAAAAGCTCGATTTATTTGTAAAGATGTGTTTTCTGACATAAATTAAAACTGAAATATAATATAACCTGAGAATTGAATTCGGTTCGACTTCAGACCGAAAAGCTTGATACATTCATAAATAAATATTTGCACTTACTACACTTTAAAAAAAAAATATATATATATATATATATATATATATATATATATATATATATATATATATATATATATATATATATATATATATGTTTCTTATAAGCTCGATAACTAAACAATAACTCGAGTCGAACTTATATAAAGATTGAGCTCAACTCATTAAACCTTTCGAGCTCATTTGATAGGCTTTCAATCTTCAAAATTTTAATCAGGCGCTCAAGATCTCAACATCCGCCTCTAATTTTTCCCCAAAAATCTCAATCAACCGCTCAAGATCCCGCCCCTTTTTCCCCAAAATCAAAACACTAACACTTACACTAGTCAGATCTATCTATCTATTCATCTATTCTCCTTCTCTCTAGAACCGACTCACACCACCGCCAAACTTCACCGCCTTATCTCGTCGTGGATCCACCAACCATCAATCCTCCACGCCATCACCGTCATCTAGACAAAGGAACTATATGGGAGAGTTTGTTTGCTTCGGTTGTTTGGTTCGAGATTACCACCACATCCACCACCATCACAGTCAAGCCTCCATCACCCTCTCGATCATGTTTTCCGGGATCGAGAAAGTTTGAACTCGGCTTGAGCTTGATTCGAAAAGCTCGATTTATATGTAAAGATGTGTTTTCTGACACAAATTAAAATTGAGATATAATATAACCTAAGAATCGAATTCGCTTCGATTTCAGCTTGAAAAGCTTGATACATTCATAAATACATATTTACACTTACTACACTTCAAAAAAAAAACATATTTTATATTACTTACAAGCTCGATAACTCAACAATAACTCGAGTCGAACTTATATAAGATTAAGCTCAACTCATTAAACCTTTCGAGCTCATTCGATAGGCTTTTAATCTCTAAAATTTTAATCAGGCGCTCAAGATCTCAACATCCGCCTTTAATTTTTCCCCAAAACTCTCAATCTCCCGCTCAAGATCCCGCCCCTTTTTCCCCAAAATCAAAACACTAACACTTACACTAGTCAGATCTATCTATCTATTCATCTATTCTCCTTCTCTCTAGAACCGACTCACACCACCGCCAAACTTCACCACCTTATCTTGCCGTGGTTCCACCAACCATCGATCCTCTACGCCATCACCGTCATCAAGACAAGGGAACTATATGGGAGAGTTTGTTTGCTTCGGTTGTTTGGTTCGAGATAACCACCACATCCACCACCATCACAGTCAAGCCTCCATCACCCTCTCGATCATGTTATCCGGGATCGAGAAAGTTTGAACTCGGCTTGAGCTTGACTCGAAAAGCTCGATTTATCTGTAAAGATGTGTTTTCTGACATAAATTAAAACTGAAATATAATATAACCTGAGAATTGAATTCGGTTCGACTTCAGACCGAAAAGCTTGATACATTCATAAATAAATATTTACACTTACTACACTTTAAAAATATATATATATATATATATATATATATATATATATATATATATATATATATATATATATATATATATATGTTTCTTATAAGCTCGATAACTAAACAATAACTCGAGTCGAACTTATATAAAGATTGAGCTCAACTCATTAAACCTTTCTAGCTCATTTGATAGGCTTTCAATCTTCAAAATTTTAATCAGGCGCTCAAGATCTCAACATCCGCCTCTAATCTTTCCCCAAAAATCTCAATCAACCGCTCAAGATCCCGCCCCTTTTTCCCCAAAATCAAAACACTAACACTTACACTAGTCAGATCTATCTATCTATTCATCTATTCTCCTTCTCTCTAGAACCGACTCACACCACCGCCAAACTTCACCGCCTTATCTCGTCGTGGATCCACCAACCATCAATCCTCCACGCCATCACCGTCATCTAGACAAAGGAACTATATGGGAGAGTTTGTTTGCTTCGGTTGTTTGGTTCGAGATTACCACCACATCCACCACCATCACAGTCAAGCCTCCATCACCCTCTCGATCATGTTTTCCGGGATCGAGAAAGTTTGAACTCGGCTTGAGCTTGATTCGAAAAGCTCGATTTATATGTAAAGATGTGTTTTCTGACACAAATTAAAATTGAGATATAATATAACCTAAGAATCGAATTCGCTTCGATATCAGCTTGAAAAGCTTGATACATTCATAAATACATATTTACACATACTACACTTCAAAAAAAAAACATATTTTATATTACTTACAAGCTCGAGAACTCAACAATAACTCGAGTCGAACTTATATAAGATTAAGCTCAACTCATTAAACCTTTCGAGCTCATTCGATAGGCTTTTAATCTCTAAAATTTTAATCAGGCGCTCAAGATCTCAACATCCGCCTTTAATTTTTCCCCAAAAATCTCAATCTCCCGCTCAAGATCCCGCCCCTTTTTCCCCAAAATCAAAACACTAACACTTACACTAGTCAGATCTATCTATCTATTCATCTATTCTCCTTCTCTCTAGAACCGACTCACACCACCGCCAAACTTCACCGCCTTATCTCGCCGTGGTTCCACCAACCATCGATCCTCCACGCCATCACCGTCATCAAGACAAGGGAACTATATGGGAGAGTTTGTTTGCTTCGGTTGTTTGGTTCGAGATAACCACCACATCCACCACCATCACAGTCAAGCCTCCATCACCCTCTCGATCATGTTATCCGGGATCGAGAAAGTTTGAACTCGGCTTGAGCTTGACTCGAAAAGCTCGATTTATCTGTAAAGATGTGTTTTCTGACACAAATTAAAATTGAGATATAATATAACCTAAGAATTGAATTCGGTTCGATCTCATCTCGAAAAGCTTGATACATTCATAAATAAATATTTACACTTACTACACTTCAAAAAAAAAAACAAAAAACAAAAAAAAAAACAAAAAAACCATATTTTATATTACTTACAAGCTCGATAACTGAACAATAACTCGAGTCGAATTTATATAAGATTGAGCTCAACTCATTAAACCTTTCGAGCTCATTTGATAGGCTTTCAATCTCCAAAATTTTAATCAGGCGCTCAAGATCTCAACATCCGCCTCTAATTTTTCCCCAAAAATCTCAATCTCCCGCTCAAGATCCCGCCCCTTTTTCCCCAAAATCAAGACACTAACACTTACACTAGTCAGATCTATCTATCTATTCATCTATTCTCCTTCTCTCCAGAACCGACTCACACCACCGCCAAACTTCACCGCCTTATCTCGCCGTGGATCCACCAACCATCGATCCTACACGTCATCACCGTCATCAAGACAAAGGAACTATATGGGAGAGTTTGTTTCCTTCGGTTGTTTGGTTCGAGATAGCCACCACATCCACCACCATCACAGTCAAGCCTCCATCACCCTCTCGATCATGTTTTCCGGGATCGAGAAAGTTTGAACTCGTCTTGAGCTTGATTCGAAAAGCTCGATTTATCTGTAAAGATGTGTTTTCTGACACAAATTAAAATTGCGATATAATATAACCTAAGAATTGAATTCGGTTCGATTTCAGCTCGAATAGCTTGATACATTCATAAATAAATATTTACACTTACTACATTTGAACAAAAAAATAATAAAAAATAAAAAAATAAAAAAAATAAAAAACATATTTTATATTACTTACAAGCTCGAGAACTCAACAATAACTCGAGTCGAACTTATATAAGATTGAGCTCAACTCATTAAACCTTTCGAGCTTATTTGATAGCCTTTTAATCTCTAAAATTTTAATCAGGCGTTCAAGATCTCAACGTCCGCCTTTAATTTTTACCCAAAAATCTCAATCTCCCGCTCAAGATCCCGCCCCTTTTTCCCTAAAATCAAAACACTAACACTTACACTAGTTAGATCTATCTATCTATTCATCTATTCTCCTTCTCTCTAGAACCGACTCACACCACCGCCTTATCTCGCTGTGGTTCCACCAACCATCGATCCTCCACGCCATCACCGTCATCAAGACAAGGGAACTATATGGGAGAGTTTGTTTGCTTCGGTTGTTTGGTTCGAGATAACCACCACATCCACCACCATCACAGTCAAGCCTCCATCACCCTCTCGATCAAGTTTTCCGGGATCGAGAAAGTTTGAACTCGGCTTGAGCTTGATTCGAAAAGCTCGATTTATCTGTAAAGATGTGTTTTCTGACACAAATTAAAATTGAGATATAATATAACCTAAGAATTGAATTCGGTTCGATTTCAGCTCGAAAAGCTTGATACATTCATAAATAAATATTTACACTTACTACACTTCAAAAAAAAACATGTTTTATATTACTTACAAGCTCGAGAACTCAACAATAACTCGAGTCGAACTTATATAAGATTGAGCTCAACTCATTAAACCTTTCGAGCTCATTTGATAGGCTTTTAATCTCTAAAATTTTAATCAGGCGCTCAAGATCTCAACATCCGCCTTTAATTTTTCCCCAAAACTCTCAATCTCCCGCTCAAGATCCCGCCCCTTTTTCCCCAAAATCAAAACACTAACACATACACTAGTCAGATCTATCTATCTATTCATCTATTCTCCTTCTCTCTAGAACCGACTCACACCACCGCCAAACTTCACCGCCTTATCTCGCCGTGGTTCCACCAACCATCGATACTCCACGCCATCACCGTCATCAAGACAAGGGAACTGTACGGGAGAGTTTGTTTGCTTTGGTTGTTTGGTTCGAGATAACCACCACATCCACCACCATCACAGTCAAGCCTCCATCACCCTCTCGATCATGTTATCCGGGATCGAGAAAATTTGAACTCGGCTTGAGCTTGACTCGAAAAGCTCGATTTATCTGTAAAGATGTGTTTTCTGACACAAATTATAACTGAAATATAATATAACCTAAGAATTGAATTCGGTTCGACTTCAGACTGAAAAGCTTGATACATTCATAAATAAATATTTACACTTACTACACTTTAAAAAATAATAAATAAAAAAAAAAAAAAAAAAAAAAAAAACATATTTTATATTACTTACAAGCTCAATAACTCGAGTCGAACTTATATAAGATTGAGCTCAACTCATTAAACCTTTCGAGCTCATTTGATAGGATTTCAATCTCCAAAATTTTAATCAGGCGCTCAAGATCTCAACATCCGCCTCTAATTTTTCCCCAAAAATCTCAATCTCCCGCTCAAGATCCCACCCCTTTTTCCCCAAAATCAAAACACTAAGACTTACACTAGTCAGATCTGTCTATCTATTCATCTATTCTCCTTCTCTCTAGAACCGACTCACACCACCGCCAAACTTCACCGCCTTATCTCGCCGTGGATCCACCAACCATCGATCCTCCACCCCATCACCGTCATCAAGACAAAGGAACTATATGGGAGAGTTTGTTTGCTTCGGTTGTTTGGTTCGAAATAAGCACCACATCCACCACCATCACAGTCAAGCCTCCATCACCCTCTCGATCATGTTTTCCGGGATTGAGAAAGTTTGAACTCGGCTTGAGCTTGATTCGAAAAGCTCGATTTATCTGTAAAGATGTGTTTTCTGACACAAATTAAAATTGAGATATAATATAACCTAACAATTGAATTCGGTTCGATTTCAGCTCGAAAAGCTTGATACATTCATAAATAAATATTTACACTTACTACACTTCAAAAAAAAAACATATTTTATATTACTTACAAGCTCGATAACTCAACAATAACTCGAGTCGAACTTATATAAGATTGAGCTCAACTCATTAAACCTTTCGAGCTCATTTGATAGGCTTTCAATCTCCAAAATTTTAATCAGGCGCTCAAGATCTCAACATCCGCCTCTAATTTTTCCCCAAAAATCTCAATCTCCCGCTCAAGATCCCGCCCCTTTTTCCCCAAAATCAAAACACTAACACTTACACTTGTCAGATCTATCTATCTATTCATCTATTCTCCTTCTCTCTAGAAACGACTCACACCACCGCCAAACTACACCGCCTTATCTGGCCGTGGATCCACCAACCATCGATCCTCCACGCCATCACCATCATCAAGACAAAGGAACTATATGGGAGAGTTTGTTTGCTTCGGTTGTTTGGTTCGAGATAACCACCACATCCACCACCATCACAGTCAAGCCTCCATCACCCTCTCGATCATGTTTTCCGGGATCGAGAAAGTTTGAACTCGGCTTGAGCTTGATTCGAAAAGCTTGATTTATCTGTAAAGATGTGTTTTCTGACACAAATTAAAATTGAGATATAATATAACCTAAGAATTGAATTCGGTTCGATTTCATCTCGAAAAGCTTGATACATTCATAAATAAATATTTACACTTACTACACTTCAAAAAAAAAACAAAAAAAAACAAAAAAACCATATTTTATATTACTTACAAGCTCGATAACTCAACAATAACTCGAGTCGAACTTATATAAGATTGAGCTCAACTCATTAAACCTTTCGAGCTCATTTGATAGGCTTTCAATCTCCAAAATTTTAATCAGGCGCTCAAGATCTCAACATCCGCCTCTAATTTTTCCCCAAAAATCTCAATCTCCCGCTCAAGATCCCGCCCCGTTTTCCCCAAAATCAAAACACTAACACTTACACTAGTCAGATCTATCTATCTATTCATCTATTCTCCTTCTCTCTAGAACCGACTCACACCACCGCCAAACTTCACCGCCTTATCTCGCCGTGGATCCACCAACCATTGATCCTCCACGCCATCACCGTCATCAAGACAAAGGAACTATACGGGAGAGTTTGTTTGCTTCGGTTGTTTGGTTCGAGATAACCACCACATCCACCACCATCACAGTCAAGCCTCCATCACCCTCTCGATCATGTTTTCCGGGATCGAGAAAGTTTGAACTCGGCTTGAGCTTGATTCGAAAAGCTCGATTTATCTGTAAAGATGTGTTTTCTGACACAAATTAAAATTGAGATATAATATAACCTAAGAATTGAATTCGGTTCGATTTCAGCTCGAAAAGCTTGAAACATTCATAAATAAATATTTACACTTGCTACACTTCAATAAAAAAAAAAAAAAAAAAAAAAAAAAAAAAACATATTTTATATTACTTACAAGCTCGAGAACTCAACAATAACTCGAGTCGAACTTATATAAGATTGAGCTCAACTCATTAAACCTTTCGAGCTCATTTGATAGGATTTCAATCTCCAAAATTTTAATCAGGCGCTCAAGATCTCAACATCCGCCTCTAATTTTTCCCCAAAAATCTCAATCTCCCGCTCAAGATCCCACCCCTTTTTCCCCAAAATCAAAACACTAAAACATACACTAGTCAGATCTGTCTATCTATTCATCTATTCTCCTTCTCTCTAGAACCGACTCACACCACCGCCAAACTTCACCGCCTTATCTCGCCGTGGATCCACCAACCATCGATCCTCCACGCCATCACAATCATCAAGACAAAGGAAATATATGGGAAAGTTTGTTTGCTTCGGTTGTTTGGTTCGAGATAACCACCACATCCACCACCAACACAGTCAAGCCTCCATCACCCCCTCGATCATGTTTTCTGGGATCGAGAAAGTTTGAACTCGGCTTGAGCTTGATTCGAAAAGCTCGATTTATCTGTAAAGATGTGTTTTCTGACACAAATTAAAATTGAGATATAATATAACCTAAGAATAGAATTCGGTTCGATTTCATCTCGAAAAGCTTGATACATTCATAAATAAATATTTACACTTACTACACTTCAAAAAAACAAAAAACAAAAAGAAACAAAAAAAAAACAAAAAAAACCATATTTTATATTACTTACAAGCTCGATAACTCAACAATAACTCGAGTCGAACTTATATAAGATTGAGCTCAACTCATTAAACCTTTCGAGCTCATTTGATAGGCTTTCAATCTCCAAAATTTTAATCAGGCGCTCAAGATCTCAACATCCGCCTCTAATTTTTCCCCAAAAATCTCAATCTCCCGCTCAAGATCCCGCCCCTTTTTCCCCAAAATCAAAACACTAACACTTAAACTAGTCAGATCTATCTATCTATTCATCTATTCTCCTTCTCTCTAGAACCGACTCACACCACCGCCAAACTTCACCGCCTTATCTCGCCGTGGATCCACCAACCATTGATCCACCACGCCATCACCGTCATCAAGACAAAGGAACTATATGGGAGAGTTTGTTTGCTTCGGTTGTTTGGTTCGAGATAACCACCACATCCACCACCATCACAGTCAAGCCTCCATCACCCTCTCGATCATGTTTTCCGGGATCGAGAAAGTTTGAACTCGGCTTGAGCTTGATTCGAAAAGCTCGATTTATCTGTAAAGATGTGTTTTCTGACACAAATTAAAATTGAGATATAATATAACCTAAGAATTGAATTCTGTTCAATTTCAGCTCGAAAAGCTTGAAACATTCATAAATAAATATTTACACTTGCTACACTTCAAAAAAAAAAAAAAAAAAAAAAAAAAAAAAAACATATTTTATATTACTTACAAGCTCGAGAACTCAACAATAACTCGAGTCGAACTTATATAAGATTGAGCTCAACTCATTAAACCTTTCGAGCTCATTTGATAGGATTTCAATCTCCAAAATTTTAATCAAGCGCTCAAGATCTCAACATCCGCCTCTAATTTTTCCCCAAAAATCTCAATCTCCCGCTCAAGATCCCACCCCTTTTTCCCCAAAATCAAAACACTAAAACTTACACTAGTCAGATCTGTCTATCTATTCATCTATTCTCCTTCTCTCTAGAACCGACTCACACCACCGCCAAACTTCACCGCCTTATCTGGCCGTGGATCCACCAACCATCGATCCTCCACGCCATCACCGTCATCAAGACAAAGGAACTATATGGGAGAGTTTGTTTGCTTCGGTTGTTTGGTTCGAGATAACCACCACATCCACCACCATCACAGTCAAGCCTCCATCACCCTCTCGATCATGTTTTCCGGGATCGAGAAAGTTTGAACTCGGCTTGAGCTTGATTCGAAAAGCTTGATTTATCTGTAAAGATGTGTTTTCTGACACAAATTAAAATTGAGATATAATATAACCTAAGAATTGAATTCGGTTCGATTTCATCTCGAAAAGCTTGATACATTCATAAATAAATATTTACACTTACTACACTTCAAAAAAAAAACAAAAAAAAACAAAAAAACCATATTTTATATTACTTACAAGCTCGATAACTCAACAATAACTCGAGTCGAACTTATATAAGATTGAGCTCAACTCATTAAACCTTTCGAGCTCATTTGATAGGCTTTCAATCTCCAAAATTTTAATCAGGCGCTCAAGATCTCAACATCCGCCTCTAATTTTTCCCCAAAAATCTCAATCTCCCGCTCAAGATCCCGCCCCGTTTTCCCCAAAATCAAAACACTAACACTTACACTAGTCAGATCTATCTATCTATTCATCTATTCTCCTTCTCTCTAGAACCGACTCACACCACCGCCAAACTTCACCGCCTTATCTCGCCGTGGATCCACCAACCATTGATCCTCCACGCCATCACCGTCATCAAGACAAAGGAACTATACGGGAGAGTTTGTTTGCTTCGGTTGTTTGGTTCGAGATAACCACCACATCCACCACCATCACAGTCAAGCCTCCATCACCCTCTCGATCATGTTTTCCGGGATCGAGAAAGTTTGAACTCGGCTTGAGCTTGATTCGAAAAGCTCGATTTATCTGTAAAGATGTGTTTTCTGACACAAATTAAAATTGAGATATAATATAACCTAAGAATTGAATTCGGTTCGATTTCAGCTCGAAAAGCTTGAAACATTCATAAATAAATATTTACACTTGCTACACTTCAATAAAAAAAAAAAAAAAAAAAAAAACATATTTTATATTACTTACAAGCTCGAGAACTCAACAATAACTCGAGTCGAACTTATATAAGATTGAGCTCAACTCATTAAACCTTTCGAGCTCATTTGATAGGATTTCAATCTCCAAAATTTTAATCAGGCGCTCAAGATCTCAACATCCGCCTCTAATTTTTCCCCAAAAATCTCAATCTCCCGCTCAAGATCCCACCCCTTTTTCCCCAAAATCAAAACACTAAAACATACACTAGTCAGATCTGTCTATCTATTCATCTATTCTCCTTCTCTCTAGAACCGACTCACACCACCGCCAAACTTCACCGCCTTATCTCGCCGTGGATCCACCAACCATCGATCCTCCACGCCATCACAGTCATCAAGACAAAGGAAATATATGGGAAAGTTTGTTTGCTTCGGTTGTTTGGTTCGAGATAACCACCACATCCACCACCAACACAGTCAAGCCTCCATCACCCTCTCGATCATGTTTTCCGGGATCGAGAAAGTTTGAACTCGGCTTGAGCTTGATTCGAAAAGCTCGATTTATCTGTAAAGATGTGTTTTCTGACACAAATTAAAATTGAGATATAATATAATCTAAGAATTGAATTCGGTTCGATTTCATCTCGAAAAGCTTGATACATTCATAAATAAATATTTACACTTACTACACTTCAAAAAAACAAAAAACAAAAAGAAACAAAAAAAAAACAAAAAAAACCATATTTTATATTACTTACAAGCTCGAGAACTCAACAATAACTCGAGTCGAACTTATATAAGATTGAGCTCAACTCATTAAACCTTTCGAGCTCATTTGATAGGCTTTCAATCTCCAAAATTTTAATCAGGCGCTCAAGATCTCAACATCCGCCTCTAATTTTTCCCCAAAAATCTCAATCTCCCGCTCAAGATCCCGCCCCTTTTTCCCCAAAATCAAAACACTAACACTTAAACTAGTCAGATCTATCTATCTATTCATCTATTCTCCTTCTCTCTAGAACCGACTCACACCACCGCCAAACTTCACCGCCTTATCTCGCCGTGGATCCACCAACCATTGATCCTCCACGCCATCACCGTCATCAAGACAAAGGAACTATATGGGAGAGTTTGTTTGCTTCGGTTGTTTGGTTCGAGATAACCACCACATCCACCACCATCACAGTCAAGCCTCCATCACCCTCTCGATCATGTTTTCCGGGATCGAGAAAGTTTGAACTCGGCTTGAGCTTGATTCGAAAAGCTCGATTTATCTGTAAAGATGTGTTTTCTGACACAAATTAAAATTGAGATATAATATAACCTAAGAATTGAATTCTGTTCAATTTCAGCTCGAAAAGCTTGAAACATTCATAAATAAATATTTACACTTGCTACACTTCAAAAAAAAAAAAAAAAAAAAAAAAAAAAAAAAAAAAAAAACATATTTTATATTACTTACAAGCTCGAGAACTCAACAATAACTCGAGTCGAACTTATATAAGATTGAGCTCAACTCATTAAACCTTTCGAGCTCATTTGATAGGATTTCAATCTCCAAAATTTTAATCAAGCGCTCAAGATCTCAACATCCGCCTCTAATTTTTCCCCAAAAATCTCAATCTCCCGCTCAAGATCCCACCCCTTTTTCCCCAAAATCAAAACACT
This sequence comes from Artemisia argyi, assembly GCA_030686995.1. Taxonomy (NCBI): domain Eukaryota; kingdom Viridiplantae; phylum Streptophyta; class Magnoliopsida; order Asterales; family Asteraceae; genus Artemisia; species Artemisia argyi. The sequence continues at coordinate 59,576,907 of CM060677.1, read as the reverse complement.
AAAACTTACACTAGTCAGATCTGTCTATCTATTCATCTATTCTCCTTCTCTCTAGAACCGACTCACACCACCGCCAAACTTCACCGCCTTATCTCGCCGTGGATCCACCAACCATCGATCCTCCACGCCATCACCGTTATCAAGACAAAGGATCTATATGGGAGAGTTTGTTTGCTTCGGTTGTTTGGTTCGAGATAACCACCACATCCACCACCAACACAGTCAAGCCTCCATCACCCTCTCGATCATGTTTTCCGGGATCGAGAAAGTTTGAACTCGGCTTGAGCTTGATTCGAAAAGCTCGATTTATCTGTAAAGATGTGTTTTCTGACACAAATTAAAATTGAGATATAATATAACCTAAGAATTGAATTCGGTTCGATTTCAGCTCGAAAAGCTTGATACATTCATAAATAAATATTTACACTTACTACACTTCAAAAAAAAAAACAAAAACAAAAAAAAAAACAAAAAAACCATATTTTATATTACTTACAAGCTCGATAACTCAACAATAACTCGAGTCGAACTTATATAAGATTGAGCTCAACTCATTAAACCTTTCGAGCTCATTTGATAGGCTTTCAATCTCCAAAATTTTAATCAGGCGCTCAAGATCTCAACATCCGCCTCTAATTTTTCCCCAAAAATCTCAATCTCCCGCTCAAGATCCCGCCCCGTTTTCCCCAAAATCAAAACACTAACACTTACACTAGTCAGATCTATCTATCTATTCATCTATTCTCCTTCTCTCTAGAACCGACTCACACCACTGCCAAACTTCACCGCCTTATCTCGCCGTGGATCCACCAACCATTGATCCTCCACGCCATCACCGTCATCAAGACAAAGGAACTATACGGGAGAGTTTGTTTGCTTCGGTTGTTTGGTTCGAGATAACCACCACATCCACCACCATCACAGTCAAGCCTCCATCACCCTCTCGATCATGTTTTCCGGGATCGAGAAAGTTTGAACTCGGCTTGAGCTTGATTCGAAAAGCTCGATTTATCTGTAAAGATGTGTTTTCTGACACAAATTAAAATTGAGATATAATATAACCTAAGAATTGATTTCGGTTCGATTTCAGCTCGAAAAGCTTGAAACATTCATAAATAAATATTTACACTTGCTACACTTCAATAAAAAAAAAAAAAAAAAAAAAAAAAAAAACATATTTTATATTACTTACAAGCTCGAGAACTCAACAATAACTCGAGTCGAACTTATATAAGATTGAGCTCAACTCATTAAACCTTTCGAGCTCATTTGATAGGATTTCAATCTCCAAAATTTTAATCAGGCGCTCAAGATCTCAACATCCGCCTCTAATTTTTCCCCAAAAATCTCAATCTCCCGCTCAAGATCCCACCCCTTTTTCCCCAAAATCAAAACACTAAAACATACACTAGTCAGATCTGTCTATCTATTCATCTATTCTCCTTCTCTCTAGAACCGACTCACACCACCGCCAAACTTCACCGCCTTATCTCGCCGTGGATCCACCAACCATCGATCCTCCACGCCATCACAGTCATCAAGACAAAGGAAATATATGGGAAAGTTTGTTTGCTTCGGTTGTTTGGTTCGAGATAACCACCACATCCACCACCAACACAGTCAAGCCTCCATCACCCTCTCGATCATGTTTTCCGGGATCGAGAAAGTTTGAACTCGGCTTGAGCTTGATTCGAAAAGCTCGATTTATCTGTAAAGATGTGTTTTCTGACACAAATTAAAATTGAGATATAATATAACCTAAGAATTGAATTCGGTTCGATTTCATCTCGAAAAGCTTGATACATTCATAAATAAATATTTACACTTACTACACTTCAAAAAAACAAAAAACAAAAAGAAACAAAAAAAAAAACAAAAAAAACCATATTTTATATTACTTACAAGCTCGATAACTCAACAATAACTCGAGTCGAACTTATATAAGATTGAGCTCAACTCATTAAACCTTTCGAGCTCATTTGATAGGCTTTCAATCTCCAAAATTTTAATCAGGCGCTCAAGATCTCAACATCCGCCTCTAATTTTTCCCCAAAAATCTCAATCTCCCGCTCAAGATCCCGCCCCTTTTTCCCCAAAATCAAAACACTAACACTTAAACTAGTCAGATCTATCTATCTATTCATCTATTCTCCTTCTCTCTAGAACCGACTCACACCACCGCCAAACTTCACCGCCTTATCTCGCCGTGGATCCACCAACCATTGATCCTCCACGCCATCACCGTCATCAAGACAAAGGAACTATATGGGAGAGTTTGTTTGCTTCGGTTGTTTGGTTCGAGATAACCACCACATCCACCACCATCACAGTCAAGCCTCCATCACCCTCTCGATCATGTTTTCCGGGATCGAGAAAGTTTGAACTCGGCTTGAGCTTGATTCGAAAAGCTCGATTTATCTGTAAAGATGTGTTTTCTGACACAAATTAAAATTGAGATATAATATAACCTAAGAATTGAATTCTGTTCAATTTCAGCTCGAAAAGCTTGAAACATTCATAAATAAATATTTACACTTGCTACACTTCAAAAAAAAAAAAAAAAAAAAAAAAAAAAAAAAAAACATATTTTATATTACTTACAAGCTCGAGAACTCAACAATAACTCGAGTCGAACTTATATAAGATTGAGCTCAACTCATTAAACCTTTCGAGCTCATTTGATAGGATTTCAATCTCCAAAATTTTAATCAAGCGCTCAAGATCTCAACATCCGCCTCTAATTTTTCCCCAAAAATCTCAATCTCCCGCTCAAGATCCCACCCCTTTTTCCCCAAAATCAAAACACTAAAACTTACACTAGTCAGATCTGTCTATCTATTCATCTATTCTCCTTCTCTCTAGAACCGACTCACACCACCGCCAAACTTCACCGCCTTATCTCGCCGTGGATCCACCAACCATCGATCCTCCACGCCATCACCGTCATCAAGACAAAGGATCTATATGGGAGAGTTTGTTTGCTTCGGTTGTTTGGTTCGAGATAACCACCACATCCACCACCAACACAGTCAAGCCTCCATCACCCTCTCGATCATGTTTTCCGGGATCGAGAAAGTTTGAACTCGGCTTGAGCTTGATTCGAAAAGCTCGATTTATCTGTAAAGATGTGTTTTCTGACACAAATTAAAATTGAGATATAATATAACCTAAGAATTGAATTCGGTTCGATTTCAGCTCGAAAAGCTTGATACATTCATAAATAAATATTTACACTTACTACACTTCAAAAAAAAAAAAAACAAAAACAAAAAAAAAAAAACAAAAAAACCATATTTTATATTACTTACAAGCTCGATAACTCAACAATAACTCGAGTCGAACTTATATAAGATTGAGCTCAACTCATTAAACCTTTCGAGCTCATTTGATAGGCTTTCAATCTCCAAAATTTTAATCAGGCGCTCAAGATCTCAACATCCGCCTCTAATTTTTCCCCAAAAATCTCAATCTCCCGCTCAAGATCCCACCCCTTTTTCCCCAAAATCAAAACACTAAAACTTACACTAGTCAGATCTGTCTATCTATTCATCTATTCTCCTTCTCTCTAGAACCGACTCACACCACCGCCTTATCTCGCCGTGGATCCACCAACCATCGATCCTCCACGCCATCACCATCATCAAGACAAAGGAACTATATGGGAGAGTTTGTTTGCTTCGGTTGTTTGGTTCGAGATAACCACCACATCCACCACCAACACAGTCAAGCCACCATCATCCTCTCGATCATGTTTTCCGGGATCGAGAAAGTTTGAACTCGGCTTGAGCTTGATTCGAAAAGCTCGATTTATCTGTAAAGATGTGTTTTCTGACACAAATTAAAATTGAGATATAATATAACCTAAGAATTGAATTCGGTTCGATTTCATCTCGAAAAGCTTGATACATTCATAAATAAATATTTACACTTACTACACTTCAAAAAAAAAAACAAAAACAAAAAAAAAACAAAAAAACCATATTTTATATTACTTACAAGCTCGATAACTCAACAATAACTCGAGTCGAACTTATATAAGATTGAGCTCAACTCATTAAACCTTTCGAGCTCATTTGATAGGATTTCAATCTCCAAAATTTTAATCAGGCGCTCAAGATCTCAACATCCGCCTCTAATTTTTCCCCAAAAATCTCAATCTCCCGCTCAAGATCCCACCCCTTTTTCCCCAAAATCAAAACACTAAAACATACACTAGTCAGATCTGTCTATCTATTCATCTATTCTCCTTCTCTCTAGAACCGACTCACACCACCGCCAAACTTCACCGCCTTATCTCGCCGTGGATCCACCAACCATCGATCCTCCACGCCATCACAGTCATCAAGACAAAGGAAATATATGGGAAAGTTTGTTTGCTTCGGTTGTTTGGTTCGAGATAACCACCACATCCACCACCAACACAGTCAAGCCTCCATCACCCTCTCGATCATGTTTTCCGGGATCGAGAAAGTTTGAACTCGGCTTGAGCTTGATTCGAAAAGCTCGATTTATCTGTAAAGATGTGTTTTCTGACACAAATTAAAATTGAGATATAATATAACCTAAGAATTGAATTCGGTTCGATTTCATCTCGAAAAGCTTGATACATTCATAAATAAATATTTACACTTACTACACTTCAAAAAAACAAAAAACAAAAAGAAACAAAAAAAAAACAAAAAAAACCATATTTTATATTACTTACAAGCTCGATAACTCAACAATAACTCGAGTCGAACTTATATAAGATTGAGCTCAACTCATTAAACCTTTCGAGCTCATTTGATAGGCTTTCAATCTCCAAAATTTTAATCAGGCGCTCAAGATCTCAACATCCGCCTCTAATTTTTCCCCAAAAATCTCAATCTCCCGCTCAAGATCCCGCCCCTTTTTCCCCAAAATCAAAACACTAACACTTAAACTAGTCAGATCTATCTATCTATTCATCTATTCTCCTTCTCTCTAGAACCGACTCACACCACCGCCAAACTTCACCGCCTTATCTCGCCGTGGATCCACCAACCATTGATCCTCCACGCCATCACCGTCATCAAGACAAAGGAACTATATGGGAGAGTTTGTTTGCTTCGGTTGTTTGGTTCGAGATAACCACCACATCCACCACCATCACAGTCAAGCCTCCATCACCCTCTCGATCATGTTTTCCGGGATCGAGAAAGTTTGAACTCGGCTTGAGCTTGATTCGAAAAGCTCGATTTATCTGTAAAGATGTGTTTTCTGACACAAATTAAAATTGAGATATAATATAACCTAAGAATTGAATTCTGTTCAATTTCAGCTCGAAAAGCTTGAAACATTCATAAATAAATATTTACACTTGCTACACTTCAAAAAAAAAAAAAAAAAAAAAAAAAAAAAAAAAAAAAAAAAAAAACATATTTTATATTACTTACAAGCTCGAGAACTCAACAATAACTCGAGTCGAACTTATATAAGATTGAGCTCAACTCATTAAACCTTTCGAGCTCATTTGATAGGATTTCAATCTCCAAAATTTTAATCAAGCGCTCAAGATCTCAACATCCGCCTCTAATTTTTCCCCAAAAATCTCAATCTCCCGCTCAAGATCCCACCCCTCTTTCCCCAAAAGCAAAACACTAAAACTTACACTAGTCAGATCTGTCTATCTATTCATCTATTCTCCTTCTCTCTAGAACCGACTCACACCACCGCCAAACTTCACCGCCTTATCTCGCCGTGGATCCACCAACCATCGATCCTCCACGCCATCACCGTCATCAAGACAAAGGATCTATATGGGAGAGTTTGTTTGCTTCGGTTGTTTGGTTCGAGATAACCACCACATCCACCACCAACACAGTCAAGCCTCCATCACCCTCTCGATCATGTTTTCCGGGATCGAGAAAGTTTGAACTCGGCTTGAGCTTGATTCGAAAAGCTCGATTTATCTGTAAAGATGTGTTTTCTGACACAAATTAAAATTGAGATATAATATAACCTAAGAATTGAATTCGGTTCGATTTCAGCTCGAAAAGCTTGATACATTCATAAATAAATATTTACACTTACTACACTTCAAAAAAAAAAAAACAAAAACAAAAAAAAAAAACAAAAAAACCATATTTTATATTACTTACAAGCTCGATAACTCAACAATAACTCGAGTCGAACTTATATAAGATTGAGCTCAACTCATTAAACCTTTCGAGCTCATTTGATAGGATTTCAATCTCCAAAATTTTAATCAGGCGCTCAAGATCTCAACATCCGCCTCTAATTTTTCCCCAAAAATCTCAATCTCCCGCTCAAGATCCCACCCCTTTTTCCCCAAAATCAAAACACTAAAACATACACTAGTCAGATCTGTCTATCTATTCATCTATTCTCCTTCTCTCTAGAACCGACTCACACCACCGCCAAACTTCACCGCCTTATCTCGCCGTGGATCCACCAACCATCGATCCTCCACGCCATCACAGTCATCAAGACAAAGGAAATATATGGGAAAGTTTGTTTGCTTCGGTTGTTTGGTTCGAGATAACCACCACATCCACCACCAACACAGTCAAGCCTCCATCACCCTCTCGATCATGTTTTCCGGGATCGAGAAAGTTTGAACTCGGCTTGAGCTTGATTCGAAAAGCTCGATTTATCTGTAAAGATGTGTTTTCTGACACAAATTAAAATTGAGATATAATATAACCTAAGAATTGAATTCGGTTCGATTTCATCTCGAAAAGCTTGATACATTCATAAATAAATATTTACACTTACTACACTTCAAAAAAACAAAAAACAAAAAGAAACAAAAAAAAAACAAAAAAAACCATATTTTATATTACTTACAAGCTCGATAACTCAACAATAACTCGAGTCGAACTTATATAAGATTGAGCTCAACTCATTAAACCTTTCGAGCTCATTTGATAGGCTTTCAATCTCCAAAATTTTAATCAGGCGCTCAAGATCTCAACATCCGCCTCTAATTTTTCCCCAAAAATCTCAATCTCCCGCTCAAGATCCCGCCCCTTTTTCCCCAAAATCAAAACACTAACACTTAAACTAGTCAGATCTATCTATCTATTCATCTATTCTCCTTCTCTCTAGAACCGACTCACACCACCGCCAAACTTCACCGCCTTATCTCGCCGTGGATCCACCAACCATTGATCCTCCACGCCATCACCGTCATCAAGACAAAGGAACTATATGGGAGAGTTTGTTTGCTTCGGTTGTTTGGTTCGAGATAACCACCACATCCACCACCATCACAGTCAAGCCTCCATCACCCTCTCGATCATGTTTTCCGGGATCGAGAAAGTTTGAACTCGGCTTGAGCTTGATTCGAAAAGCTCGATTTATCTGTAAAGATGTGTTTTCTGACACAAATTAAAATTGAGATATAATATAACCTAAGAATTGAATTCGGTTCGATTTCAGCTCGAAAAGCTTGAAACATTCATAAATAAATATTTACACTTGCTACACTTCAAAAAAAAAAAAAAAAAAAAAAAAAAAAAAAAAAAAAAAAAACATATTTTATATTACTTACAAGCTCGAGAACTCAACAATAACTCGAGTCGAACTTATATAAGATTGAGCTCAACTCATTAAACCTTTCGAGCTCATTTGATAGGATTTCAATCTCCAAAATTTTAATCAAGCGCTCAAGATCTCAACATCCGCCTCTAATTTTTCCCCAAAAATCTCAATCTCCCGCTCAAGATCCCACCCCTTTTTCCCCAAAAGCAAAACACTAAAACTTACACTAGTCAGATCTGTCTATCTATTCATCTATTCTCCTTCTCTCTAGAACCGACTCACACCACCGCCAAACTTCACCGCCTTATCTCGCCGTGGATCCACCAACCATCGATCCTCCACGCCATCACCGTCATCAAGACAAAGGATCTATATGGGAGAGTTTGTTTGCTTCGGTTGTTTGGTTCGAGATAACCACCACATCCACCACCAACACAGTCAAGCCTCCATCACCCTCTCGATCATGTTTTCCGGGATCGAGAAAGTTTGAACTCGGCTTGAGCTTGATTCGAAAAGCTCGATTTATCTGTAAAGATGTGTTTTCTGACACAAATTAAAATTGAGATATAATATAACCTAAGAATTGAATTCGGTTCGATTTCAGCTCGAAAAGCTTGATACATTCATAAATAAATATTTACACTTACTACACTTCAAAAAAAAAAAACAAAAACAAAAAAAAAAAACAAAAAAACCATATTTTATATTACTTACAAGCTCGATAACTCAACAATAACTCGAGTCGAACTTATATAAGATTGAGCTCAACTCATTAAACCTTTCGAGCTCATTTGATAGGATTTCAATCTCCAAAATTTTAATCAGGCGCTCAAGATCTCAACATCCGCCTCTAATTTTTCCCCAAAAATCTCAATCTCCCGCTCAAGATCCCACCCCTTTTTCCCCAAAATCAAAACACTAAAACATACACTAGTCAGATCTGTCTATCTATTCATCTATTCTCCTTCTCTCTAGAACCGACTCACACCACCGCCAAACTTCACCGCCTTATCTCGCCGTGGATCCACCAACCATCGATCCTCCACGCCATCACAGTCATCAAGACAAAGGAAATATATGGGAAAGTTTGTTTGCTTCGGTTGTTTGGTTCGAGATAACCACCACATCCACCACCAACACAGTCAAGCCTCCATCACCCTCTCGATCATGTTTTCCGGGATCGAGAAAGTTTGAACTCGGCTTGAGCTTGATTCGAAAAGCTCGATTTATCTGTAAAGATGTGTTTTCTGACACAAATTAAAATTGAGATATAATATAACCTAAGAATTGAATTCGGTTCGATTTCATCTCGAAAAGCTTGATACATTCATAAATAAATATTTACACTTACTACACTTCAAAAAAACAAAAAACAAAAAGAAACAAAAAAAAAACAAAAAAAACCATATTTTATATTACTTACAAGCTCGATAACTCAACAATAACTCGAGTCGAACTTATATAAGATTGAGCTCAACTCATTAAACCTTTCGAGCTCATTTGATAGGCTTTCAATCTCCAAAATTTTAATCAGGCGCTCAAGATCTCAACATCCGCCTCTAATTTTTCCCCAAAAATCTCAATCTCCCGCTCAAGATCCCGCCCCTTTTTCCCCAAAATCAAAACACTAACACTTAAACTAGTCAGATCTATCTATCTATTCATCTATTCTCCTTCTCTCTAGAACCGACTCACACCACCGCCAAACTTCACCGCCTTATCTCGCCGTGGATCCACCAACCATTGATCCTCCACGCCATCACCGTCATCAAGACAAAGGAACTATATGGGAGAGTTTGTTTGCTTCGGTTGTTTGGTTCGAGATAACCACCACATCCACCACCATCACAGTCAAGCCTCCATCACCCTCTCGATCATGTTTTCCGGGATCGAGAAAGTTTGAACTCGGCTTGAGCTTGATTCGAAAAGCTCGATTTATCTGTAAAGATGTGTTTTCTGACACAAATTAAAATTGAGATATAATATAACCTAAGAATTGAATTCTGTTCAATTTCAGCTCGAAAAGCTTGAAACATTCATAAATAAATATTTACACTTGCTACACTTCAAAAAAAAAAAAAAAAAAAAAAAAAAAAAAAAAAAAAAAAAACATATTTTATATTACTTACAAGCTCGAGAACTCAACAATAACTCGAGTCGAACTTATATAAGATTGAGCTCAACTCATTAAACCTTTCGAGCTCATTTGATAGGATTTCAATCTCCAAAATTTTAATCAAGCGCTCAAGATCTCAACATCCGCCTCTAATTTTTCCCCAAAAATCTCAATCTCCCGCTCAAGATCCCACCCCTTTTTCCCCAAAAGCAAAACACTAAAACTTACACTAGTCAGATCTGTCTATCTATTCATCTATTCTCCTTCTCTCTAGAACCGACTCACACCACCGCCAAACTTCACCGCCTTATCTCGCCGTGGATCCACCAACCATCGATCCTCCACGCCATCACCGTCATCAAGACAAAGGATCTATATGGGAGAGTTTGTTTGCTTCGGTTGTTTGGTTCGAGATAACCACCACATCCACCACCAACACAGTCAAGCCTCCATCACCCTCTCGATCATGTTTTCCGGGATCGAGAAAGTTTGAACTCGGCTTGAGCTTGATTCGAAAAGCTCGATTTATCTGTAAAGATGTGTTTTCTGACACAAATTAAAATTGAGATATAATATAACCTAAGAATTGAATTCGGTTCGATTTCAGCTCGAAAAGCTTGATACATTCATAAATAAATATTTACACTTACTACACTTCAAAAAAAAAAAAACAAAAACAAAAAAAAAAAACAAAAAAACCATATTTTATATTACTTACAAGCTCGATAACTCAACAATAACTCGAGTCGAACTTATATAAGATTGAGCTCAACTCATTAAACCTTTCGAGCTCATTTGATAGGCTTTCAATCTCCAAAATTTTAATCAGGCGCTCAAGATCTCAACATCCGCCTCTAATTTTTCCCCAAAAATCTCAATCTCCCGCTCAAGATCCCACCCCTTTTTCCCCAAAATCAAAACACTAAAACTTACACTAGTCAGATCTGTCTATCTATTCATCTATTCTCCTTCTCTCTAGAACCGACTCACACCACCGCCTTATCTCGCCGTGGATCCACCAACCATCGATCCTCCACGCCATCACCATCATCAAGGCAAAGGAACTATATGGGAGAGTTTGTTTGCTTCGGTTGTTTGGTTCGAGATAACCACCACATCCACCACCAACACAGTCAAGCCACCATCACCCTCTCGATCATGTTTTCCGGGATCGAGAAAGTTTGAACTCGGCTTGAGCTTGATTCGAAAAGCTCGATTTATCTGTAAAGATGTGTTTTCTGACACAAATTAAAATTGAGATATAATATAACCTAAGAATTGAATTCGGTTCGATTTCATCTCGAAAAGCTTGATACATTCATAAATAAATATTTACACTTACTACACTTCAAAAAAAAAAAAACAAAAACAAAAAAAAAACAAAAAAACCATATTTTATATTACTTACAAGCTCGATAACTCAACAATAACTCGAGTCGAACTTATATAAGATTGAGCTCAACTCATTAAACCTTTCGAGCTCATTTGATAGGCTTTCAATCTCCAAAATTTTAATCAGGCGCTCAAGATCTCAACATCCGCCTCTAATTTTTCCCCAAAAATCTCAATCTCCCGCTCAAGATCCCACCCCTTTTTCCCCAAAATCAAAACACTAAAACATACACTAGTCAGATCTGTCTATCTATTCATCTATTCTCCTTCTCTCTAGAACCGACTCACACCACCGCCAAACTTCACCGCCTTATCTCGCCGTGGATCCACCAACCATCGATCCTCCACGCCATCACAGTCATCAAGACAAAGGAAATATATGGGAAAGTTTGTTTGCTTCGGTTGTTTGGTTCGAGATAACCACCACATCCACCACCAACACAGTCAAGCCTCCATCACCCTCTCGATCATGTTTTCCGGGATCGAGAAAGTTTGAACTCGGCTTGAGCTTGATTCGAAAAGCTCGATTTATCTGTAAAGATGTGTTTTCTGACACAAATTAAAATTGAGATATAATATAACCTAAGAATTGAATTCGGTTCGATTTCATCTCGAAAAGCTTGATACATTCATAAATAAATATTTACACTTACTACACTTCAAAAAAACAAAAAACAAAAAGAAACAAAAAAAAAACAAAAAAAACCATATTTTATATTACTTACAAGCTCGATAACTCAACAATAACTCGAGTCGAACTTATATAAGATTGAGCTCAACTCATTAAACCTTTCGAGCTCATTTGATAGGCTTTCAATCTCCAAAATTTTAATCAGGCGCTCAAGATCTCAACATCCGCCTCTAATTTTTCCCCAAAAATCTCAATCTCCCGCTCAAGATCCCGCCCCTTTTTCCCCAAAATCAAAACACTAACACTTAAACTAGTCAGATCTATCTATCTATTCATCTATTCTCCTTCTCTCTAGAACCGACTCACACCACCGCCAAACTTCACCGCCTTATCTCGCCGTGGATCCACCAACCATTGATCCTCCACGCCATCACCGTCATCAAGACAAAGGAACTATATGGGAGAGTTTGTTTGCTTCGGTTGTTTGGTTCGAGATAACCACCACATCCACCACCATCACAGTCAAGCCTCCATCACCCTCTCGATCATGTTTTCCGGGATCGAGAAAGTTTGAACTCGGCTTGAGCTTGATTCGAAAAGCTCGATTTATCTGTAAAGATGTGTTTTCTGACACAAATTAAAATTGAGATATAATATAACCTAAGAATTGAATTCTGTTCAATTTCAGCTCGAAAAGCTTGAAACATTCATAAATAAATATTTACACTTGCTACACTTCAAAAAAAAAAAAAAAAAAAAAAAAAAAAAAAAAAAAAAAAAACATATTTTATATTACTTACAAGCTCGAGAACTCAACAATAACTCGAGTCGAACTTATATAAGATTGAGCTCAACTCATTAAACCTTTCGAGCTCATTTGATAGGATTTCAATCTCCAAAATTTTAATCAAGCGCTCAAGATCTCAACATCCGCCTCTAATTTTTCCCCAAAAATCTCAATCTCCCGCTCAAGATCCCACCCCTTTTTCCCCAAAAGCAAAACACTAAAACTTACACTAGTCAGATCTGTCTATCTATTCATCTATTCTCCTTCTCTCTAGAACCGACTCACACCACCGCCAAACTTCACCGCCTTATCTCGCCGTGGATCCACCAACCATCGATCCTCCACGCCATCACCGTCATCAAGACAAAGGATCTATATGGGAGAGTTTGTTTGCTTCGGTTGTTTGGTTCGAGATAACCACCACATCCACCACCAACACAGTCAAGCCTCCATCACCCTCTCGATCATGTTTTCCGGGATCGAGAAAGTTTGAACTCGGCTTGAGCTTGATTCGAAAAGCTCGATTTATCTGTAAAGATGTGTTTTCTGACACAAATTAAAATTGAGATATAATATAACCTAAGAATTGAATTCGGTTCGATTTCAGCTCGAAAAGCTTGATACATTCATAAATAAATATTTACACTTACTACACTTCAAAAAAAAAAAAACAAAAACAAAAAAAAAAAACAAAAAAACCATATTTTATATTACTTACAAGCTCGATAACTCAACAATAACTCGAGTCGAACTTATATAAGATTGAGCTCAACTCATTAAACCTTTCGAGCTCATTTGATAGGCTTTCAATCTCCAAAATTTTAATCAGGCGCTCAAGATCTCAACATCCGCCTCTAATTTTTCCCCAAAAATCTCAATCTCCCGCTCAAGATCCCACCCCTTTTTCCCCAAAATCAAAACACTAAAACTTACACTAGTCAGATCTGTCTATCTATTCATCTATTCTCCTTCTCTCTAGAACCGACTCACACCACCGCCTTATCTCGCCGTGGATCCACCAACCATCGATCCTCCACGCCATCACCATCATCAAGGCAAAGGAACTATATGGGAGAGTTTGTTTGCTTCGGTTGTTTGGTTCGAGATAACCACCACATCCACCACCAACACAGTCAAGCCACCATCACCCTCTCGATCATGTTTTCCGGGATCGAGAAAGTTTGAACTCGGCTTGAGCTTGATTCGAAAAGCTCGATTTATCTGTAAAGATGTGTTTTCTGACACAAATTAAAATTGAGATATAATATAACCTAAGAATTGAATTCGGTTCGATTTCATCTCGAAAAGCTTGATACATTCATAAATAAATATTTACACTTACTACACTTCAAAAAAAAAAAAACAAAAACAAAAAAAAAACAAAAAAACCATATTTTATATTACTTACAAGCTCGATAACTCAACAATAACTCGAGTCGAACTTATATAAGATTGAGCTCAACTCATTAAACCTTTCGAGCTCATTTGATAGGCTTTCAATCTCCAAAATTTTAATCAGGCGCTCAAGATCTCAACATCCGCCTCTAATTTTTCCCCAAAAATCTCAATCTCCCGCTCAAGATCCCGCCCCTTTTTCCCCAAAATCAAAACACTAACACTTACACTAGTCAGATCTATCTATCTATTCATCTATTCTCCTTCTCTCTAGAACCGACTCACACCACCGCCAAACTTCACCGCCTTATCTCGCCGTGGATCCACCAACCATTAATCCTCCACGCCATCACCGTCATCAAGACAAAGGAACTATATGGGAGAGTTTGTTTGCTTCGGTTGTTTGGTTCGAGATAACCACCACATCCACCACCATCACAGTCAAGCCTCCATCACCCTCTCGATCATGTTTTCCGGGATCGAGAAAGTTTGAACTCGGCTTGAGCTTGATTCGAAAAGCTCGATTTATCTGTAAAGATGTGTTTTCTGACACAAATTAAAATTGAGATATAATATAACCTAAGAATTGAATTCGGTTCGATTTCAGCTCGAAAAGCTTGAAACATTCATAAATAAATATTTACACTTGCTACACTTCAAAAAAAAAAAAAAAAAAAAAAAAAAAAACATATTTTATATTACTTACAAGCTCGAGAACTCAACAATAACTCGAGTCGAACTTATATAAGATTGAGCTCAACTCATTAAACCTTTCGAGCTCATTTGATAGGATTTCAATCTCCAAAATTTTAATCAAGCGCTCAAGATCTCAACATCCGCCTCTAATTTTTCCCCAAAAATCTCAATCTCCCGCTCAAGATCCCACCCCTTTTTCCCCAAAAGCAAAACACTAAAACTTACACTAGTCAGATCTGTCTATCTATTCATCTATTCTCCTTCTCTCTAGAACCGACTCACACCACCGCCAAACTTCACCGCCTTATCTCGCCGTGGATCCACCAACCATCGATCCTCCACGCCATCACCGTCATCAAGACAAAGGATCTATATGGGAGAGTTTGTTTGCTTCGGTTGTTTGGTTCGAGATAACCACCACATCCACCACCAACACAGTCAAGCCTCCATCACCCTCTCGATCATGTTTTCCGGGATCGAGAAAGTTTGAACTCGGCTTGAGCTTGATTCGAAAAGCTCGATTTATCTGTAAAGATGTGTTTTCTGACACAAATTAAAATTGAGATATAATATAACCTAAGAATTGAATTCGGTTCGATTTCAGCTCGAAAAGCTTGATACATTCATAAATAAATATTTACACTTACTACACTTCAAAAAAAAAAAAACAAAAACAAAAAAAAAAAAAACAAAAAAACCATATTTTATATTACTTACAAGCTCGATAACTCAACAATAACTCGAGTCGAACTTATATAAGATTGAGCTCAACTCATTAAACCTTTCGAGCTCATTTGATAGGCTTTCAATCTCCAAAATTTTAATCAGGCGCTCAAGATCTCAACATCCGCCTCTAATTTTTCCCCAAAAATCTCAATCTCCAGCTCAAGATCCCACCCCTTTTTCCCCAAAATCAAAACACTAAAACTTACACTAGTCAGATCTGTCTATCTATTCATCTATTCTCCTTCTCTCTAGAACCGACTCACACCACCGCCTTATCTCGCCGTGGATCCACCAACCATCGATCCTCCACGCCATCACCATCATCAAGGCAAAGGAACTATATGGGAGAGTTTGTTTGCTTCGGTTGTTTGGTTCGAGATAACCACCACATCCACCACCAACACAGTCAAGCCACCATCACCCTCTCGATCATGTTTTCCGGGATCGAGAAAGTTTGAACTCGGCTTGAGCTTGATTCGAAAAGCTCGATTTATCTGTAAAGATGTGTTTTCTGACACAAATTAAAATTGAGATATAATATAACCTAAGAATTGAATTCGGTTCGATTTCAGCTCGAAAAGCTTGATACATTCATAAATAAATATTTACACTTACTACACTTCAAAAAAAAAAAACAAAAACAAAAAAAAAAAACAAAAAAACCATATTTTATATTACTTACAAGCTCGATAACTCAACAATAACTCGAGTCGAACTTATATAAGATTGAGCTCAACTCATTAAACCTTTCGAGCTCATTTGATAGGCTTTCAATCTCCAAAATTTTAATCAGGCGCTCAAGATCTCAACATCCGCCTCTAATTTTTCCCCAAAAATCTCAATCTCCCGCTCAAGATCCCGCCCCTTTTTCCCCAAAATCAAAACACTAACACTTACACTAGTCAGATCTATCTATCTATTCATCTATTCTCCTTCTCTCTAGAACCGACTCACACCACCGCCAAACTTCACCGCCTTATCTCGCCGTGGATCCACCAACCATTAATCCTCCACGCCATCACCGTCATCAAGACAAAGGAACTATATGGGAGAGTTTGTTTGCTTCGGTTGTTTGGTTCGAGATAACCACCACATCCACCACCATCACAGTCAAGCCTCCATCACCCTCTCGATCATGTTTTCCGGGATCGAGAAAGTTTGAACTCGGCTTGAGCTTGATTCGAAAAGCTCGATTTATCTGTAAAGATGTGTTTTCTGACACAAATTAAAATTGAGATATAATATAACCTAAGAATTGAATTCGGTTCGATTTCAGCTCGAAAAGCTTGAAACATTCATAAATAAATATTTACACTTGCTACACTTCAAAAAAAAAAAAAAAAAAAAAAAAAAAAAAAAAAAAACATATTTTATATTACTTACAAGCTCGAGAACTCAACAATAACTCGAGTCGAACTTATATAAGATTGAGCTCAACTCATTAAACCTTTCGAGCTCATTTGATAGGATTTCAATCTCCAAAATTTTAATCAGGCGCTCAAGATCTCAACATCCGCCTCTAATTTTTCCCCAAAAATCTCAATCTCCCGCTCAAGATCCCACCCCTTTTTCCCCAAAATCAAAACACTAAAACTTACACTAGTCAGATCTGTCTATCTATTCATCTATTCACCTTCTCTCTAGAACCGACTCACACCACCGCCAAACTTCACCGCCTTATCTCGCCGTGGATCCACCAACCATCGATCCTCCACGCCATCACCATCATCAAGACAAAGGAACTATATGGGAGAGTTTGTTTGCTTCGGTTGTTTGGTTCGAGATAACCACCACATCCACCACCAACACAGTCAAGCCTCCATCACCCTCTCGATCATGTTTTCCGGGATCGAGAAAGTTTGAACTCGGCTTGAGCTTGATTCGAAAAGCTCGATTTATCTGTAAAGATGTGTTTTCTGACACAAATTAAAATTGAGATATAATATAACCTAAGAATTGAATTCGGTTCGATTTCATCTCGAAAAGCTTGATACATTCATAAATAAATATTTACACTTACTACACTTCAAAAAAAAAAAAACAAAAAAACCATATTTTATATTACTTACAAGCTCGATAACTCAACAATAACTCGAGTCGAACTTATATAAGATTGAGCTCAACTCATTAAACCTTTCGAGCTCATTTGATAGGCTTTCAATCTCCAAAATTTTAATCAGGCGCTCAAGATCTCAACATCCGCCTCTAATTTTTCCCCAAAAATCTCAATCTCCCGCTCAAGATCCCACCCCTTTTTCCCCAAAATCAAAACACTAAAACTTACACTAGTCAGATCTGTCTATCTATTCATCTATTCTCCTTCTCTCTAGAACCGACTCACACCACCGCCAAACTTCACCGCCTTATCTCGCCGTGGATCCACCAACCATCGATCCTCCACGCCATCACCATCATCAAGACAAAGGAACTATATGGGAGAGTTTGTTTGCTTCGGTTGTTTGGTTCGAGATAACCACCACATCCACCACCAACACAGTCAAGCCTCCATCACCCTCTCGATCATGTTTTCCGGGATCGAGAAAGTTTGAACTCGGCTTGAGCTTGATTCGAAAAGCTCGATTTATCTGTAAAGATGTGTTTTCTGACACAAATTAAAATTGAGATATAATATAACCTAAGAATTGAATTCGGTTCGATTTCATCTCGAAAAGATTGATACATTCATAAATAAATATTTACACTTACTACACTTCAAAAAAAAAAAAAAAAACAAAAACAAAAAAAAAAAACAAAAAAACCATATTTTATATTACTTACAAGCTCGATAACTCAACAATAACTCGAGTCGAACTTATATAAGATTGAGCTCAACTCATTAAACCTTTCGAGCTCATTTGATAGGCTTTCAATCTCCAAAATTTTAATCAGGCGCTCAAGATCTCAACATCCGCCTCTAATTTTTCCCCAAAAATCTCAATCTCCCGCTCAAGATCCCGCCCCTTTTTCCCCAAAATCAAAACACTAACACTTACACTAGTCAGATCTATCTATCTATTCATCTATTCTCCTTCTCTCTAGAACCGACTCACACCACCGCCAAACTTCACCGCCTTATCTCGCCGTGGATCCACCAACCATTAATCCTCCACGCCATCACCGTCATCAAGACAAAGGAACTATATGGGAGAGTTTGTTTGCTTCGGTTGTTTGGTTCTAGATAACCACCACATCCACCACCATCACAGTCAAGCCTCCATCACCCTCTCGATCATGTTTTCCGGGATCGAGAAAGTTTGAACTCGGCTTGAGCTTGATTCGAAAAGCTCGATTTATCTGTAAAGATGTGTTTTCTGACACAAATTAAAATTGAGATATAATATAACCTAAGAATTGAATTCGGTTCGATTTCAGCTCGAAAAGCTTGAAACATTCATAAATAAATATTTACACTTGCTACACTTCAAAAAAAAAAAAAAAAAAAAAAAAAAAAAAAAAACATATTTTATATTACTTACAAGCTCGAGAACTCAACAATAACTCGAGTCGAACTTATATAAGATTGAGCTCAACTCATTAAATCTTTCGAGCTCATTTGATAGGATTTCAATCTCCAAAATTTTAATCAGGCGCTCAAGATCTCAACATCCGCCTCTAATTTTTCCCCAAAAATCTCAATCTCCCGCTCAAGATCCCACCCCTTTTTCCCCAAAATCAAAACACTAAAACTTACACTAGTCAGATCTGTCTATCTATTCATCTATTCACCTTCTCTCTAGAACCGACTCACACCACCGCCAAACTGCACCGCCTTATCTCGCCGTGGATCCACCAACCATCGATCCTCCACGCCATCACCATCATCAAGACAAAGGAACTATATGGGAGAGTTTGTTTGCTTCGGTTGTTTGGTTCGAGATAACCACCACATCCACCACCAACACAGTCAAGCCTCCATCACCCTCTCGATCATGTTTTCCGGGATCGAGAAAGTTTGAACTCGGCTTGAGCTTGATTCGAAAAGCTCGATTTATCTGTAAAGATGTGTTTTCTGACACAAATTAAAATTGAGATATAATATAACCTAAGAATTGAATTCGGTTCGATTTCATCTCGAAAAGCTTGATACATTCATAAATAAATATTTACACTTGCTACACTTCAAAAAAAAAAACAAAAACAAAAAAAAAAAAACAAAAAAACCATATTTTATATTACTTACAAGCTCGATAACTCAACAATAACTCGAGTCGAACTTATATAAGATTGAGCTCAACTCATTAAACCTTTCGAGCTCATTTGATAGGCTTTCAATCTCCAAAATTTTAATCAGGCGCTCAAGATCTCAACATCCGCCTCTAATTTTTCCCCAAAAATCTCAATCTCCCGCTCAAGATCCCACCCCTTTTTCCCCAAAATCAAAACACTAAAACTTACACTAGTCAGATCTGTCTATCTATTCATCTATTCTCCTTCTCTCTAGAACCGACTCACACCACCGCCAAACTTCACCGCCTTATCTCGCCGTGGATCCACCAACCATCGATCCTCCACGCCATCACCATCATCAAGACAAAGGAACTATATGGGAGAGTTTGTTTGCTTCGGTTGTTTGGTTCGAGATAACCACCACATCCACCACCAACACAGTCAAGCCTCCATCACCCTCTCGATCATGTTTTCCGGGATCGAGAAAGTTTGAACTCGGCTTGAGCTTGATTCGAAAAGCTCGATTTATCTGTAAAGATGTGTTTTCTGACACAAATTAAAATTGAGATATAATATAACCTAAGAATTGAATTCGGTTCGATTTCATCTCGAAAAGATTGATACATTCATAAATAAATATTTACACTTACTACACTTCAAAAAAAAAAAAAAACAAAAACAAAAAAAAAAACAAAAAAACCATATTTTATATTACTTACAAGCTCGATAACTCAACAATAACTCGAGTCGAACTTATATAAGATTGAGCTCAACTCATTAAACCTTTCGAGCTCATTTGATAGGCTTTCAATCTCCAAAATTTTAATCAGGGGCTCAAGATCTCAACATCCGCCTCTAATTTTTCCCCAAAAATCTCAATCTCCCGCTCAAGATCCCGCCCCTTTTTCCCCAAAATCAAAACACTAACACTTACACTAGTCAGATCTATCTATCTATTCATCTATTCTCCTTCTCTCTAGAACCGACTCACACCACCGCCAAACTTCACCGCCTTATCTCGCCGTGGATCCACCAACCATTAATCCTCCACGCCATCACCGTCATCAAGACAAAGGAACTATATGGGAGAGTTTGTTTGCTTCGGTTGTTTGGTTCTAGATAACCACCACATCCACCACCATCACAGTCAAGCCTCCATCACCCTCTCGATCATGTTTTCCGGGATCGAGAAAGTTTGAACTCGGCTTGAGCTTGATTCGAAAAGCTCGATTTATCTGTAAAGATGTGTTTTCTGACACAAATTAAAATTGAGATATAATATAACCTAAGAATTGAATTCGGTTCGATTTCAGCTCGAAAAGCTTGAAACATTCATAAATAAATATTTACACTTGCTACACTTCAAAAAAAAAAACAAAAACAAAAAAAAAAAAACAAAAAAACCATATTTTATATTACTTACAAGCTCGATAACTCAACAATAACTCGAGTCGAACTTATATAAGATTGAGCTCAACTCATTAAACCTTTCGAGCTCATTTGATAGGCTTTCAATCTCCAAAATTTTAATCAGGCGCTCAAGATCTCAACATCCGCCTCTAATTTTTCCCCAAAAATCTCAATCTCCCGCTCAAGATCCCACCCCTTTTTCCCCAAAATCAAAACACTAAAACTTACACTAGTCAGATCTGTCTATCTATTCATCTATTCTCCTTCTCTCTAGAACCGACTCACACCACCGCCAAACTTCACCGCCTTATCTCGCCGTGGATCCACCAACCATCGATCCTCCACGCCATCACCATCATCAAGACAAAGGAACTATATGGGAGAGTTTGTTTGCTTCGGTTGTTTGGTTCGAGATAACCACCACATCCACCACCAACACAGTCAAGCCTCCATCACCCTCTCGATCATGTTTTCCGGGATCGAGAAAGTTTGAACTCGGCTTGAGCTTGATTCGAAAAGCTCGATTTATCTGTAAAGATGTGTTTTCTGACACAAATTAAAATTGAGATATAATATAACCTAAGAATTGAATTCGGTTCGATTTCATCTCGAAAAGATTGATACATTCATAAATAAATATTTACACTTACTACACTTCAAAAAAAAAAAAAAAAACAAAAACAAAAAAAAAACAAAAAAACCATATTTTATATTACTTACAAGCTCGATAACTCAACAATAACTCGAGTCGAACTTATATAAGATTGAGCTCAACTCATTAAACCTTTCGAGCTCATTTGATAGGCTTTCAATCTCCAAAATTTTAATCAGGCGCTCAAGATCTCAACATCCGCCTCTAATTTTTCCCCAAAAATCTCAATCTCCCGCTCAAGATCCGGCCCCTTTTTCCCCAAAATCAAAACACTAACACTTACACTAGTCAGATCTATCTATCTATTCATCTATTCTCCTTCTCTCTAGAACCGACTCACACCACCGCCAAACTTCACCGCCTTATCTCGCCGTGGATCCACCAACCATTAATCCTCCACGCCATCACCGTCATCAAGACAAAGGAACTATATGGGAGAGTTTGTTTGCTTCGGTTGTTTGGTTCTAGATAACCACCACATCCACCACCATCACAGTCAAGCCTCCATCACCCTCTCGATCATGTTTTCCGGGATCGAGAAAGTTTGAACTCGGCTTGAGCTTGATTCGAAAAGCTCGATTTATCTGTAAAGATGTGTTTTCTGACACAAATTAAAATTGAGATATAATATAACCTAAGAATTGAATTCGGTTCGATTTCAGCTCGAAAAGCTTGAAACATTCATAAATAAATATTTACACTTGCTACACTTCAAAAAAAAAAAAAAAAAAAAAAAAAAAAAAAAAAAAAAAAAAAAAAAAACATATTTTATATTTCTTACAAGCTCGAGAACTCAACAATAACTCGAGTCGAACTTATATAAGATTGAGCTCAACTCATTAAACCTTTCGAGCTCATTTGATAGGATTTCAATCTCCAAAATTTTAATCAGGCGCTCAAGATCTCAACATCCGCCTCTAATTTTTCCCCAAAAATCTCAATCTCCCGCTCAAGATCCCACCCCTTTTTCCCCAAAATCAAAACACTAAAACTTACACTAGTCAGATCTGTCTATCTATTCATCTATTCACCTTCTCTCTAGAACCGACTCACACCACCGCCAAACTTCACCGCCTTATCTCGCCGTGGATCCACCAACCATCGATCCTCCACGCCATCACCATCATCAAGACAAAGGAACTATATGGGAGAGTTTGTTTGCTTCGGTTGTTTGGTTCGAGATAACCACCACATCCACCACCAACACAGTCAAGCCTCCATCACCCTCTCGATCATGTTTTCCGGGATCGAGAAAGTTTGAACTCGGCTTGAGCTTGATTCGAAAAGCTCGATTTATATGTAAAGATGTGTTTTCTAACACAAATTAAAATTGAGATATAATATAACCTAAGAATTGAATTCGGTTCGATTTCATCTCGAAAAGCTTGATACATTCATAAATAAATATTTACACTTACTACACTTCAAAAAAAAAAAACAAAAACAAAAAAAAAAACAAAAAAACCATATTTTATATTACTTACAAGCTCGATAACTCAACAATAACTCGAGTCGAACTTATATAAGATTGAGCTCAACTCATTAAACCTTTCGAGCTCATTTGATAGGATTTCAATCTCCAAAATTTTAATCAGGCGCTCAAGATCTCAACATCCGCCTCTAATTTTTCCCCAAAAATCTCAATCTCCCGCTCAAGATCCCACCCCTTTTTCTCCAAAATCAAAACACTAAAACTTACACTAGTCAGATCTGTCTATCTATTCATCTATTCTCCTTCTCTCTAGAACCGACTCACACCACCGCCAAACTTCACCGCCTTATCTCGCCGTGGATCCACCAACCATCGATCCTCCACGCCATCACCATCATCAAGACAAAGGAACTATATGGGAGAGTTTGTTTGCTTCGGTTGTTTGGTTCGAGATGACCACCACATCCACCACCAACACAGTCAAGCCTCCATCACCCTCTCGATCATGTTTTCCAGGATCGAGAAAGTTTGAACTCGGCTTGAGCTTGATTCGAAAAGCTCGATTTATCTGTAAAGATGTGTTTTCTGACACAAATTAAAATTGAGATATAATATAACCTAAGAATTGAATTCGGTTCGATTTCATCTCGAAAAGCTTGATACATTCATAAATAAATATTTACACTTACTACACTTCAAAAAAAAAACAAAAAAACCATATTTTATATTACTTACAAGCTCGATAACTCAACAATAACTCGAGTCGAACTTATATAAGATTGAGCTCAACTCATTAAACCTTTCGAGCTCATTTGATAGGCTTTCAATCTCCAAAATTTTAATCAGGCGCTCAAGATCTCAACATCCGCCTCTAATTTTTCCCCAAAAATCTCAATCTCCCGCTCAAGATCCCGCCCATTTTTCCCCAAAATCAAAACACTAACACTTACACTAGTCAGATCTATCTATCTATTCATCTATTCTCCTTCTCTCTAGAACCGACTCACACCACCGCCAAACTTCACCGCCCTATCTCGCCGTGGATCCACCAACCATTGATCCTCCACGCCATCACCGTCATCAAGACAAAGGAACTATATGGGAGAGTTTGTTTGCTTCGGTTGTTTGGTTCGAGATAACCACCACATCCACCACCATCACAGTCAAGCCTCCATCACCCTCTCGATCATGTTTTCCGGGATCGAGAAAGTTTGAACTCGGCTTGAGCTTGATTCGAAAAGCTCGATTTATCTGTAAAGATGTGTTTTCTGACACAAATTAAAATTGAGATATAATATAACCTAAGAATTGAATTTTGTTCAATTTCAGCTCGAAAAGCTTGAAACATTCATAAATAAATATTTACACTTGCTACACTTCAAAAAAAAAAAAAAAACATATTTTATATTACTTACAAGCTCGAGAACTCAACAATAACTCGAGTCGAACTTATATAAGATTGAGCTCAACTCATTAAACCTTTCGAGCTCATTTGATAGGATTTCAATCTCCAAAATTTTAATCAAGCGCTCAAGATCTCAACATCCGCCTCTAATTTTTCCCCAAAATTCTCAATCTCCCGCTCAAGATCCCACCCCTTTTTCCCCAAAATCAAAACACTAAAACTTACACTAGTCAGATCTGTCTATCTATTCATCTATTCTCCTTCTCTCTAGAACCGACTAACACCACCGCCAAACTTCACCGCCTTATCTCGCTGTGGATCCACCAACCATCGATCCTCCACGCCATCACCGTCATCAAGACAAAGGATCTATATGGGAGAGTTTGTTTGCTTCGGTTGTTTGGTTCGAGATAACCACCACATCCACCACCAACACAGTCAAGCCTCCATCACCCTCTCGATCATGTTTTCCGGGATCGAGAAAGTTTGAACTCGGCTTGAGCTTGATTCGAAAAGCTCGATTTATCTGTAAAGATGTGTTTTTTGACACAAATTAAAATTGAGATATAATATAACCTAAGAATTGCATTCGGTTCGATTTCAGCTCGAAAAGCTTGATACATTCATAAATAAATATTTACACTTACTACACTTCAAAAAAAAAAACATATTTTATATTACTTACAAGCTCGATAACTTAACAATAACTCGAGTCGAACTTATATAAGATTGAGCTCAACTCATTAAACCTTTCGAGCTCATTTGATAGGCTTTCAATCTCCAAAATTTTAATCAGGCGCTCAAGATCTCAACATCCGCCTCTAATTTTTCCCCAAAAATCTCAATCTCCCTCTCAAGATCGCGCCCCTTTTTCCCCAAAATCAAAACACTAACACTTACACTAGTCAGATCTATCTATCTATTCATCTGTTCTCCTTCTCTCTAGAACCGACTCACACCACCGCCAAACTTCACCGCCTTATCTCGCCGTGGATCCACCAACCATCGATCCTCCACGCCATCACCGTCATCAAGACAAAGGAACTATATGGGAGAGTTTGTTTGCTTCGGTTGTTTGGTTCGAGATAACCACCACATCCACCACCGTCACAGTCAAGCCTCCATCACCCTCTCGATCATGTTTTCCGGGATCGAGAAAGTTTGAACTCGGCTTGAGCTTGATTCGAAAAGCTCGATTTATCTGTAAAGATGTGTTTTCTAACACAAATTAAAATTGAGATATAATATAACCTAATAATTGATTTCGGTTCGATTTCATCTCGAAAAGCTTGAAACATTCATAAATAAATATTTACACTTACTACACTTCAAAAAAAAAAAAAAAAAAAAAAA
The DNA here is from genome assembly GCA_030686995.1 of Artemisia argyi. Lineage (NCBI taxonomy): Eukaryota > Viridiplantae > Streptophyta > Magnoliopsida > Asterales > Asteraceae > Artemisia > Artemisia argyi. The sequence continues at coordinate 59,551,221 of CM060677.1, read as the reverse complement.
AAAAAAAAAAAAGAAAAAAAAAAAAAAAACATATTTTATATTACTTACAAGCTCGAGAACTCAACAATAACTCGAGTCGAACTTATATAAGATTGAGCTCAACTCATTAAACCTTTCGAGCTCATTTGATAGGATTTTAATCTCTAAAATTTTAATCAGGCGCTCAAGATCTCAACATCCACCTTTAATTTTTCCCCAAAAATCTCAATCTCCCGCTCAAGATCCCGCCCCTTTTTCCCCAAAATCAAAACACTAACACTTACACTAGTCAGATCTATCTATCTATTCATCTATTCTCCTCCTCTCTAGAACCGACTCACACCACCGCCAAACTTCACCGCCTTATCTCGCCGCGGTTCCACCAACCGTCGATCCTCCACGCCATCACCGTCATAAAGACAAGGGAACTGTACGGGAGAGTTTGTTTGCTTCGGTTGTTTGGTTCGAGATAACCACCACATCCACCACCATCACAGTCAAGCCTCCATCACCCTCGCGATCTTGTTATCCGGGATCGAGAAAGTTTGAACTCGGCTTGAGCTTGACTCGAAAAGCTCAATTTTTCTGTAAAGATGTGTTTTCTGACACAAATTAAAATTGAAATATAATATAACCTAAGAATTGAATTCGGTTCGACTTCAGATAGAAAATCTTGATACATTTATAAATAAATATTTACACTTACTACACTTCAAAAAAAAAGAAAAAAAAAGAAAAGAAAAAAAAAAGAAAAAACATATTTTATATTACTTACAAGCTCGAGAACTCAACAATAACTCAAGTCGAACTTATATAAGATTGAGCTCAACTCATTAAACCTTTCGAGCTCATTTGATTGGCTTTCAATCTCTAAAATTTTAATCAGGTGCTCAAGATCTCAACATCCGCCTCTAATTTTTCCCCGAAAATCTCAATCTCCCGCTCAAGATCCAGCCCATTTTTCCTCAAAATCAAAACATTAACACTTACACTAGTCAGATCTATCTATCTATTCATTTATTCTCGTTCTCTATAGAACCGACTCACACCACCGCCAAACTTCACCGCCTTATCTCGCCATGGTTCCACCAACCATCGATCCTCTACGCCATCACCGTCATCAAGACAAAAGAACTATATGGGAGAGTTTGTTTGCTTCGGTTGTTTGTTCGAGATAACAACCACATCCACCACCATCACAGTCAAGCCTCCATCACCCTCGTAATCATGTTATCCGGGATCGAGAATGTTTGAACTCGGCTTGAGCTTGACTCGAAAAGCTCGATTTATCTGTAAAGATGTGTTTTCTGACACAAATTAAAACTGAAATATAATATAACCTAAGAATTGAATTTGGTTCAACTTCAGATCGAAAAGCTTCACACATTCATAAATAAATATTTACACTTACTACACATAAAAAAATAAATAAAAAAAAAAACATATTTTATATTACTTACAAGCTCGATAACTCAACAATAACTCGAGTCGAACTTATATAAGATTGAGCTCAACTCATTAAACCTTTCGAGCTCATTTGAAAGGCTTTTAATCTCTAAAATTTTAATCAGGCGCTCAAGATCTCAACATCCGCCTTTAATTTTTCCCCAAAAATCTCAATCTCCCGCTCAAGATCCCGCCCCTTTTTCTCCAAAATCAAAACACAAACACTTACACTAGTCAGATCTATCTATCTATTCATCTATTCTCCTTCTCTCAAGAACCGACTCACACCACCGCCAAACTTCACCGCCTTATCTCGCCGTGGATCCACCAACCATCGATCCTCCACGCCATCACCATCATCAAGACAAAGGAACTATATGGGAGAGTTTGTTTGCTTCGGTTGTTTGCTTCGAGATAACCACCACATCCACCACCAACACAGTCAAGCCTCCATCACCCTCTCGATCATGTTTTCCGGGATCGAGAAAGTTTGAACTCGGCTTGAGCTTGATTCGAAAAGCTCGATTTATCTGTAAAGATGTGTTTTCTGACACAAATTAAAATTGAGATATAATATAACCTAAGAATTGAATTCGGTTCGATTTCATCTCGAAAAGCTTGATACATTCATAAATAAATATTTACACTTACTACACTTCAAAAAAAAAAACAAAAACAAAAAAAAAAAACAAAAAAACCATATTTTATATTACTTACAAGCTCGATAACTCAACAATAACTCGAGTCGAACTTATATAAGATTGAGCTCAACTCATTAAACCTTTCGAGCTCATTTGATAGGATTTCAATCTCCAAAATTTTAATCAGGCGCTCAAGATCTCAACATCCGCCTCTAATCTTTCCCCAAAAATCTCAATCTCCCGCTCAAGATCCCACCCCTTTTTCTCCAAAATCAAAACACTAAAACTTACACTAGTCAGATCTGTCTATCTATTCATCTATTCTCCTTCTCTCTAGAACCGACTCACACCACCGCCAAACTTCACCGCCTTATCTCGCCGTGGATCCACCAACCATCGATCCTCCACGCCATCACCATCATCAAGACAAAGGAACTATATGGGAGAGTTTGTTTGCTTCGGTTGTTTGGTTCGAGATAACCACCACATCCACCACCAACACAGTCAAGCCTCCATCACCCTCTCGATCATGTTTTCCGGGATCGAGAAAGTTTGAACTCGGCTTGAGCTTGATTCGAAAAGCTCGATTTATCTGTAAAGATGTGTTTTCTGACACAAATTAAAATTGAGATATAATATAACCTAAGAATTGAATTCGGTTCGATTTCATCTCGAAAAGCTTGATACATTCATAAATAAATATTTACACTTACTACACTTCAAAAAAAAAACAAAAAAACCATATTTTATATTACTTACAAGCTCGATAACTCAACAATAACTCGAGTCGAACTTATATAAGATTGAGCTCAACTCATTAAACCTTTCGAGCTCATTTGATAGGCTTTCAATCTCCAAAATTTTAATCAGGCGCTCAAGATCTCAACATCCGCCTCTAATTTTTCCCCAAAAATCTCAATCTCCCGCTCAAGATCCCGCCCATTTTTCCCCAAAATCAAAACACTAACACTTACACTAGTCAGATCTATCTATCTATTCATCTATTCTCCTTCTCTCTAGAACCGACTCACACCACCGCCAAACTTCACCGCCCTATCTCGCCGTGGATCCACCAACCATTGATCCTCCACGCCATCACCGTCATCAAGACAAAGGAACTATATGGGAGAGTTTGTTTGCTTCGGTTGTTTGGTTCGAGATAACCACCACATCCACCACCATCACAGTCAAGCCTCCATCACCCTCTCGATCATGTTTTCCGGGATCGAGAAAGTTTGAACTCGGCTTGAGCTTGATTCGAAAAGCTCGATTTATCTGTAAAGATGTGTTTTCTGACACAAATTAAAATTGAGATATAATATAACCTAAGAATTGAATTTTGTTCAATTTCAGCTCGAAAAGCTTGAAACATTCATAAATAAATATTTACACTTGCTACACTTCAAAAAAAAAAAAAAAAAAAAAAAAAAAAAAAAAAAAAACATATTTTATATTACTTACAAGCTCGAGAACTCAACAATAACTCGAGTCGAACTTATATAAGATTGAGCTCAACTCATTAAACCTTTCGAGCTCATTTGATAGGATTTCAATCTCCAAAATTTTAATCAAGCGCTCAAGATCTCAACATCCGCCTCTAATTTTTCCCCAAAAATCTCAATCTCCCGCTCAAGATCCCACCCCTTTTTCCCCAAAATCAAAACACTAAAACTTACACTAGTCAGATCTGTCTATCTATTCATCTATTCTCCTTCTCTCTAGAACCGACTCACATCACCGCCAAACTTCACCGCCTTATCTCGCCGTGGATCCACCAACCATCGATCCTCCACGCCATCACCGTCATCAAGACAAAGGATCTATATGGGAGAGTTTGTTTGCTTCGGTTGTTTGGTTCGAGATAACCACCACATCTACCACCAACACAGTCAAGCCTCCATCACCCTCTCGATCATGTTTTCCGGGATCGAGAAAGTTTGAACTCGGCTTGAGCTTGATTCGAAAAGCTCGATTTATCTGTAAAGATGTGTTTTTTGACACAAATTAAAATTGAGATATAATATAACCTAAGAATTGCATTCGGTTCGATTTCAGCTCGAAAAGCTTGATACATTCATAAATAAATATTTACACTTACTACACTTCAAAAAAAAAAAACATATTTTATATTACTTACAAGCTCGATAACTCAACAATAACTCGAGTCGAACTTATATAAGATTGAGCTCAACTCATTAAACCTTTCGAGCTCATTTGATAGGCTTTCAATCTCCAAAATTTTAATCAGGCGCTCAAGATCTCAACATCCGCCTCTAATTTTTCCCCAAAAATCTCAATCTCCCTCTCAAGATCGCGCCCCTTTTTCCCCAAAATCAAAACACTAACACTTACACTAGTCAGATCTATCTATCTATTCATCTATTCTCCTTCTCTCTAGAACCGACTCACACCACCGCCAAACTTCACCGCCTAATCTCGCCGTGGATCCACCAACCATCGATCCTCCACGCCATCACCGTCATCAAGACAAAGGAACTATATGGGAGAGTTTGTTTGCTTCGGTTGTTTGGTTCGAGATAACCACCACATCCACCACCGTCACAGTCAAGCCTCCATCACCCTCTCGATCATGTTTTCCGGGATCGAGAAAGTTTGAACTCGGCTTGAGCTTGATTCGAAAAGCTCGATTTATCTGTAAAGATGTGTTTTCTGACACAAATTAAAATTGAGATATAATATAACCTAATAATTGATTTCGGTTCGATTTCATCTCGAAAAGCTTGAAACATTCATAAATAAATATTTACACTTACTACACTTCAAAAAAAAAAAAAAAAAAAAAAAAAAAAAAGAAAAAAAAAAACATATTTTATATTACTTACAAGCTCGAGAACTCAACAATAACTCGAGTCGAACTTATATAAGATTGGGCTCAACTCATTAAACCTTTCGAGCTCATTTGATAGGATTTTAATCTCTAAAATTTTAATCAGGCGCTCAAGATCTCAACATCCACCTTTAATTTTTCCCCAAAAATCTCAATCTCCCGCTCAAGATCCCGCCCCTTTTTCCCCAAAATCAAAACACTAACACTTACACTAGTCAGATCTATCTATCTATTCATCTATTCTCCTCCTCTCTAGAACCGACTCACACCACCGCCAAACTTCACCGCCTTATCTCGCCGCGGTTCCACCAACCGTCGATCCTCCACGCCATCACCGTCATAAAGATAAGGGAACTGTACGGGAGAGTTTGTTTGCTTCGGTTGTTTGGTTCGAGATAACCACCACATCCACCACCATCACAGTCAAGCCTCCATCACCCTCGCGATCTTGTTATCCGGGATCGAGAAAGTTTGAACTCGGCTTGAGCTTGACTCGAAAAGCTCAATTTTTCTGTAAAGATGTGTTTTCTGACACAAATTAAAATTGAAATATAATATAACCTAAGAATTGAATTCGGTTCGACTTCAGATAGAAAATCTTGATACATTTATAAATAAATATTTACACTTACTACACTTCAAAAAAAAAAAGAAAAAAAAAAGAAAAGAAAAAAAAAAGAAAAAACATATTTTATATTACTTACAAGCTCGAGAACTCAACAATAACTCAAGTCGAACTTATATAAGATTGAGCTCAACTCATTAAACCTTTCGAGCTCATTTGATTGGCTTTCAATCTCTAAAATTTTAATCAGGTGCTCAAGATCTCAACATCCGCCTCTAATTTTTCCCCGAAAATCTCAATCTCCCGCTCAAGATCCAGCCCATTTTTCCTCAAAATCAAAACATTAACACTTACACTAGTCAGATCTATCTATCTATTCATCTATTCTCGTTCTCTCTAGAACCGACTCACACCACCGCCAAACTTCACCGCCTTATCTCGCCATGGTTCCACCAACCATCGATCCTCTACGCCATCACCGTCATCAAGACAAAAGAACTATATGGGAGAGTTTGTTTGCTTCGGTTGTTTGTTCGAGATAACAACCACATCCACCACCATCACAGTCAAGCCTCCATCACCCTCGTAATCATGTTATCCGGGATCGAGAATGTTTGAACTCGGCTTGAGCTTGACTCGAAAAGCTCGATTTATCTGTAAAGATGTGTTTTCTGACACAAATTAAAACTGAAATATAATATAACCTAAGAATTGAATTTGGTTCAACTTCAGATCGAAAAGCTTCACACATTCATAAATAAATATTTACACTTACTACACATAAAAAAATAAATAAAAAAAACATATTTTATATTACTTACAAGCTCGATAACTCAACAATAACTCGAGTCGAACTTATATAAGATTGAGCTCAACTCATTAAACCTTTCGAGCTCATTTGAAAGGCTTTTAATCTCTAAAATTTTAATCAGGCGCTCAAGATCTCAACATCCGCCTTTAATTTTTCCCCAAAAATCTCAATCTCCCGCTCAAGATCCCGCCCCTTTTTCTCCAAAATCAAAACACAAACACTTACACTAGTCAGATCTATCTATCTATTCATCTATTCTCCTTCTCTCAAGAACCGACTCACACCACCGCCAAACTTCACCGCCTTATCTCGCCGTGGTTCCATCAACCATCAATCCTCCACGCCATCACCGTCATCAAGACAAAGGAACTATATGTGAGAGTTTGTTTGCTTCGGTTGTTTGGTTCGAGATAACCACCACATCCACCACTATCATAGTCAAGCCTCCATCACCCTCTCGATCATGTTATCCGGGATCGAGAAAGTTTGAAATCGGCTTGAGCTTGATTCGAAAAGCTCTATTTATCTGTAAAGATGTGTTTTCTGACACAAATTAAAATTGAGATATAATATAACCCAAGAATTGAATTCGGTTCGACTTCAGATAGAAAATCTTGATACATTTATAAATAAATATTTACACTTACTACACTTCAAAAAAAAAAAAGAAAAAAAAAAGAAAAGAAAAAAAAAGAAAAAACATATTTTATATTACTTACAAGCTCGAGAACTCAACAATAACTCAAGTCGAACTTATATAAGATTGAGCTCAACTCATTAAACCTTTCGAGCTCATTTGATTGGCTTTCAATCTCTAAAATTTTAATCTGGTGCTCAAGATCTCAACATCCGCCTCTAATTTTTCCCCGAAAATCTCAATCTCCCGCTCAAGATCCAGCCCATTTTTCCTCAAAATCAAAACATTAACACTTACACTAGTCAGATCTATCTATCTATTCATCTATTCTCGTTCTCTCTAGAACCGACTCACACCACCGCCAAACTTCACCGCCTTATCTCGCCATGGTTCCACCAACCATCGATCCTCTACGCCATCACCGTCATCAAGACAAAAGAACTATATGGGAGAGTTTGTTTGCTTCGGTTGTTTGTTCGAGATAACCACCACATCCACCACCATCACAGTCAAGCCTCTATCACCCTCGCGATCATGTTATCCGGGATCGAGAAAGTTTGAACTCGGCTTGAGCTTCACTCGAAAACTTCGATTTATCTGTAAAGATGTGTTTTCTGACACAAATTAAAACTGAAATATAATATAACCTAAGAATTGAATTTGGTTCAACTTCAGATCGAAAAGCTTCATACATTCATAAATAAATATTTACACTTACTACACTTAAAAAAATAAATAAACAAAAAAAAATCCATATTTTATATTACTTACAAGCTCGATAACTCAACAATAACTCGAGTCGAACTTATATAAGATTGAGCTCAACTCATTAAACCTTTCGAGCTCATTTGATAGGCTTTCAATCTCCAAAATTTTAATCAGGCGCTCAAGATCTCAACATCCGCCTCTAATTTTTCCCCAAAAATCTCAATCTCCCGCTCAAGATCCCGCCCCCTTTTTCCCCAAAATCAAGACACTAACACTTACACTAGTCAAATCTATCTATCTATTCACAGCCTTATCTCGCCGTGGATCCACCAACCATCGATCCTCCACGCCATCACTGTAATCAAGACAAAGGAACAATATAGGAGAGTTTGTTTGCTTCGGTTTTTTGGTTCGAGATAACCACCACATCCACCACCATCACAGTCAAGCCTCCATCACCCTCTCGATCATGTTTTCCGGGATCGAGAAAGTTTGAACTCGGCTTGAGCTTGATTCGAAAAGCTCAATTTATCTGTAAAGATGTGTTTTCAGACACAAATTAAAATTGAGATATAATATAACCTAAGAATTGAATTCGGTTCGATTTCAACTCGAAAAGCTTGATACATTCATAAATAAATATTTAAACTTACTACACTTCAAAAAAAAAAAAAAAAAAAAAAAAAAAAAAAGCATATTTTATATTACTTACAAGCTCAAGAACTCAACAATAACTCGAGTCGAACTTATATAAGATTGAGCTCAACTCATTAAACCTTTCGAGCTCATTTGATAGGCTTTTAATCTCTAAAATTTTAATTAGGCGCTCAAGATCTCAACATCCACCTTTAATTTTTCCCCAAAAATCTCAATCTCCCGCTCAAGATCCCGCCCCTTTTTCCCCAAAATCAAAACACCAACACTTACACTAGTCAGATCTATCTATCTATTCATCTATTCTCCTTCTCTCTAGAACCGACTCACACCACCGCCAAACTGCACCGCCTTATCTCGCCGTGGTTCCACCAACCATCAATCCTCCACGCGCTCACCGTCATCAAGACAAGGGAACTATATAGGAGAGTTTGTTTGCTTCAGTTGTTTGGTTCGAGATAACCACCACATCCACCACCATCACAGTCAAGCCCCTATTACCCTCTCGATCATGTTATCCGGGATCGAGAAAGTTTGCACTCGGCTTGAGCTTGATTCGAAAAGCTCGATTTATCTGTAAAGATGTGTTTTATGACACAAATTAAAATTGAGATATAATATAATCTAAGAATTGAATTCGGTTCGATTTCAGCTCGAAAAGCTTGATACATTCATAAATAAATATTTACACTTACTACACTTCAAAAAAAAAACATATTATATATTACTTACAAGCTCGAGAACTCAAAAATAACTCGAGTCGAACTTATATAAGATTGAGCTCAACTCATTAAACCTTTCGAGATCATTTGATAGGCTTTTAATCTCTAAAATTTTAATCAGGTGCTCAAGATCTCAACATCCGCCTTTAAGTTTTCCCCAAAAATCTCAATCTCCCGCTCAAGATCCCGCCCCTTTTTCGCCAAAATCAAAACATTAACACTTACACTAGTCAGATCTATCTATCTATTCATCTATTCTCCTTCTCTATAGAACCGACTCACACCTCCGCCAAACTTCACCGCCATATCTCGCCATGGTTCCACCAACCATCGATCCTCTACGCCATCACCGTCATCAAGACAAAAGAACTATATGGGAGAGTTTGTTTGCTTCGGTTGTTTGTTCGAGATAACAACCACATCCACCACCATCACAGTCAAGCCTCCATCACCCTCGCAATCATGTTATCCGGGATCGAGAATGTTTGAACTCGGCTTGAGCTTGACTCGAAAAGCTCGATTTATCTGTAAAGATGTGTTTTCTGACACAAATTAAAACTGAAATATAACATAACCTAATAATTGAATTCGATTCGACTTCAGATCGAAAAGCTTGATACATTCATAAATAAATATTTACACTTATTGCACTTAAAAAAAATAAATAAAAAAAAAACATATTTTATATTACTTACAAGCTCGATAACTCAACAATAACTCGAGTCGAACTTATATAAGATTGAGCTCAACTCATTAAACCTTTCGAGCTCATTTGATAGGCTTTCGATCTCCAAAATTTTAATCATGCGCTCAAGACCTCAACATTCGCCTCTAATTTTTCCCCAAAAATCTCAATCTCCCGCTCAAGATCCCGCCCCTTTTTCCCCAAAATCAAAACACTAACACTTACACTAGTCAGATCTATCTATCTATTCATCTATTCTCCTTCTCTCTAGAACTGACTCACACCACCGCCAAACTTCACCGCCTTATCTCATCGTGGTTCCACCAACCATCGATCCTCCACGCCATCACCGTCATCAAGACAAGGGAACTATATGGGAGAGTTTGTTTGCTTCGGTTGTTTGGTTTGAGATAACCAGCACATCCACCACCATCACAGTCAAGCCTCCATCACCCTCTCGATCATGTTTTCCGGGATCGAGAAAGTTTGAACTCGTCTTGAGCTTGATTCGAAAAGCTCGATTTATCTGTAAAGATGTGTTTTCTGACACAAATTAAAATTGAGATATAATATAACCTAAGAATTGAATTCGGTTCGATTTCAGCTCGAAAAGCTTGATACATTCATAAATAAATATTTACACTTACTACACTTCAAAAAAAAAAAAAAAAACATATTTTATATTACTTACAAGCTCGAGAACTCAACAATAATTCGAGTCGAACTTATATAAGATTGAGCTCAACTCATTAAATCTTTCGAGCTCATTTGATAGGCTTTTAATCTCTAAAATTTTAATCAGGCGCTTAAGATCTCAACATCCTCCTTTAATTTTTCCCCAAAAATCTCAATCTCCCGCTCAAGATCCCGCCCCTTTTTCCCCAAAATCAAAACACTAACACTTACACTAGTCAGATCTATCTATCTATTCATCTATTCTCCTTCTCTCTAGAACCGACTCACACCACCGCCAAACTTCACCGCTTTATCTCGCCGTGGTTCCACCAACCATCGATCCTCCACGCCATCACCGTCATCAAGACAAGGGAACTGTATGGGAGAGTTTGTTTGCTTCGGTTGTTTGGTTCGAGATAACCACCACATCCACCACCATCACAGTCAAGCCTCCATCACCCTCGCGATCTTGTTATCCGGGAACGAGAAAGTTTAAACTCGGCTTGAGCTTGATTCGAAAAGCTCGATTTATCTGTAAAGATGTGTTTTCTGACACAAATTAAAATTGAAATACAATATAACCTAAGAATATAATTCGGTTCGACTTAAGATCGAAAAGCTTGATACATACATAAATAAATATTTACACATACTACATTTAAAAAAAAAAAAGAAAAAAAAAAGAAGAAAAAACATATTTTATATTACTTACAAGCTCGAGAACTCAACAATAACACAAGTTGAACTTATATAAAATTGAGCTCAACTCATTAAACCTTTCGAGCTCATTTGATTGTCTTTCAATCTCTAAAATTTTAATCAGGTGCTCAAGATCTCAACATCCGCCTCTAATTTTTCCCCAAAAATCTCAATCTCCTGCTCAAGATCCCGCCCCTTTTCCCCCAAAATCAAAACACTAACACTTACACTAGTCAGATCTATCTATCTATTCATTTATTCTCTTTCTCTCTAGAACCGATTCACACGACCGCCAAACTTCACCGCCCTATCTCGCCGAGGTTCCACCAACCATCGATCCTACACGCCATCACCGTCATCAAGACAAGGGGACTGTACGGGAGAGTTTGTTTGCTTCGGTTGTTTGGTTCGAGATAACCACCACATCCACCACCATCACAGTCAAGCCTCCATCACCCTCTCGATCTTGTTATCCGGGATCGAGAAAGTTTGATCTCGGCTTGAGCTTGACTCGAAAAGCTCGATTTATCTGTAAAGATGTGTTTTCTGACACAAATTAAAACTGAAATATAATATAACCTAAAAATTGAATTCGGTTCGACTTCAGATCGAAAAGCTTGATACATTCATAAATAAATATTTACACTTACTGCACTTAAAAAAAATAAATAAAAAAAAAAAAAAAAAAAAACATATTTTATATTACTTACAAGCTCGATAACTCAACAATAACTCGAGTCGAACTAATATAAGATTGAGCTCAACTCATTAAACCTTTCGAGCTCATTTGATAGGCTTTTAATCTCTAAAATTTTAATCAGGCGCTCAAGATCTCAACATCCGCCTTTAATTTTTCCCCAAAAATCTCAATCTCCCGCTCAAGATCCCGCCCCTTTTTCCCGAAAATCAAAACACTAACACATACACTAGTCAGATCTATCTATCTATTCATCTATTCTCCTTCTCTCTAGAACCGACTAACACCACCGCCAAACTTCACCGCCTTATCTCCCCGTGGTTCCACCAACCATCGATTCTCCACGCCATCACCGTCATCAAGAAAAGGTAACCATATGGGAGAGTTTGTTTGCTTCGGTTGTTTGGTTCGAGATGACCACCACATCCACCACCATCACAGTCAAGCCTCCATCACCCTCTCGATCATGTTTTCCGGGATCGAGAAAGTTTGAACTCGGCTTGAGCTTGATTCGAAAAGCTCGATTTATCTATAAAGATGTGTTTTCTGACACAAATTAAAATTGAGATATAATATAACCTAAGAATTGAATTCGGTTCGATTTCAGCTCGAAAAGCTTGATACATTCATAAATAAATATTTACACTTGCTACACTTCAAAAAAAAAAAAAAAAAAAAAAAAAAAAAAAAAAAAAAAAAAAAAAAACATATTTTATATTACTTACAAGCTCGAGAACTCAACAATAACTCGAGTCGAACTTATATAAGATTGAGCTCAACTCATTAAACCTTTCGAGCTCATTTGATAGGATTTCAATCTCCAAAATTTTAATCAGGCGCTCAAGATCTCAACATCCGCCTCTAATTTTTCCCAAAAATCTCAATCTCCCGCTCAAGATCCCACCCCTTTTTCCCCAAAATCAAAACACTAAAACTTACACTATTCAGATCTGTCTATCTATTCATCTATTCTCCTTCTCTCTAGAACCGAGTCACACCACCGCCAAACTTCACCGCCTTATCTCGCCGTGGATCCACCAACCATCGATCCTCCACGCCATCACCATCATCAAGACAAAGGAACTATATGGGAGAGTTTGTTTGCTTCGGTTGTTTGGTTCGACATAACCACCACATCCACCACCAACACAGTCAAGCCTCCATCACCCTCTCGATCATGTTTTCCGGGATCGAGAAAGTTTGAACTCGGCTTGAGCTTGATTCGAAAAGCTCGATTTATCTGTAAAGATGTGTTTTCTGACACAAATTAAAATTGAGATATAATATAACCTAAGAATTGAATTCGGTTCGATTTCATCTCGAAAAGCTTGATACATTCATAAATAAATATTTACACTTACTACACTTCAAAAAAAAAAAAAAAAAAAACAAAAACAAAAAAAAAACAAAAAAACCATATTTTATATTACTTACAAGCTCGATAACTCAACAATAACTCGAGTCGAACTTATATAAGATTGAGCTCAACTCATTAAACCTTTCGAGCTCATTTGATAGGCTTTCAATCTCCAAAATTTTAATCAAGCGCTCAAGATCTCAACATCCGCCTCTAATTTTTCCCCAAAAATCTCAATCTCCCGCTCAAGATCCCGCCCCTTTTTCCCCAAAATCAAAACACTAACACTTACACTAGTCAGATCTATCTATCTATTCTCCTTCTCTCTAGAACCGACTCACACCACAGCCAAACTTTACCGCCTTATCTCGCCGTGGATCCCCCAACCATCGATCCTCCACGCCATCACCGTAATCAAGACAAAGGAACAATATAGGAGAGTTTGTTTGCTTCGGTTTTTTGGCTCGAGATAACCACCACACCCACCACCATCACAGTCAAGCCTCCATCACCCTCTCGATCATGTTTTCCGGGATCGAGAAAGTTTGAACTCGGCTTGAGCTTGATTCGAAAAGCTCGATTTATCTGTAAAGATGTGTTTTCAGACACAAATTAAAATTGAGATATAATATAACCTAAGAATTGAATTCGGTTCGATTTCAGCTCGAAAAGCTTGATACATTCATAAATAAATATTTAAACTTACTACACTTCAAAAAAAAAAAAAAAAAAAAAAAAAAAAAAAAAAAAAAAACAAAAAAAAAACAAATTTTATATTACTTACAAGCTCAAGAACTCAACAATAACTCGAGTCGAACTTATATAAGATTGAGCTCAACTCATTAAACCTTTCGAGCTCATTTGATAGGCTTTTAATCTCTAAAATTTTAATCAGGCGCTCAAGATCTCAACATCCGCCTTTAATTTTTCCCCAAAAATCTCAATCTCCCGCTCAAGATCCCGCCCCTTTTTCCCGAAAATCAAAACACTAACACATACACTAGTCAGATCTATCTATCTATTCATCTATTCTCCTTCTCTCTAGAACCGACTAACACCACCGCCAAACTTCACCGCCTTATCTCCCCGTGGTTCCACCAACCATCGATTCTCCACGCCATCACCGTCATCAAGAAAAGGTAACCATATGGGAGAGTTTGTTTGCTTCGGTTGTTTGGTTCGAGATGACCACCACATCCACCACCATCACAGTCAAGCCTCCATCACCCTCTCGATCATGTTTTCCGGGATCGAGAAAGTTTGAACTCGGCTTGAGCTTGATTCGAAAAGCTCGATTTATCTATAAAGATGTGTTTTCTGACACAAATTAAAATTGAGATATAATATAACCTAAGAATTGAATTCGGTTCGATTTCAGCTCGAAAAGCTTGATACATTCATAAATAAATATTTACACTTGCTACACTTCAAAAAAAAAAAAAAAAAAAAAAAAAAAAAAAAAAAAAAAAAAAAAAAACATATTTTATATTACTTACAAGCTCGAGAACTCAACAATAACTCGAGTCGAACTTATATAAGATTGAGCTCAACTCATTAAACCTTTCGAGCTCATTTGATAGGATTTCAATCTCCAAAATTTTAATCAGGCGCTCAAGATCTCAACATCCGCCTCTAATTTTTCCCAAAAATCTCAATCTCCCGCTCAAGATCCCACCCCTTTTTCCCCAAAATCAAAACACTAAAACTTACACTATTCAGATCTGTCTATCTATTCATCTATTCTCCTTCTCTCTAGAACCGAGTCACACCACCGCCAAACTTCACCGCCTTATCTCGCCGTGGATCCACCAACCATCGATCCTCCACGCCATCACCATCATCAAGACAAAGGAACTATATGGGAGAGTTTGTTTGCTTCGGTTGTTTGGTTCGACATAACCACCACATCCACCACCAACACAGTCAAGCCTCCATCACCCTCTCGATCATGTTTTCCGGGATCGAGAAAATTTGAACTCGGCTTGAGCTTGATTCGAAAAGCTCGATTTATCTGTAAAGATGTGTTTTCTGACACAAATTAAAATTGAGATATAATATAACCTAAGAATTGAATTCGGTTCGATTTCATCTCGAAAAGCTTGATACATTCATAAATAAATATTTACACTTACTACACTTCAAAAAAAAAAAAAAAAAAAACAAAAACAAAAAAAAAACAAAAAAACCATATTTTATATTACTTACAAGCTCGATAACTCAACAATAACTCGAGTCGAACTTATATAAGATTGAGCTCAACTCATTAAACCTTTCGAGCTCATTTGATAGGCTTTCAATCTCCAAAATTTTAATCAAGCGCTCAAGATCTCAACATCCGCCTCTAATTTTTCCCCAAAAATCTCAATCTCCCGCTCAAGATCCCGCCCCTTTTTCCCCAAAATCAAAACACTAACACTTACACTAGTCAGATCTATCTATCTATTCTCCTTCTCTCTAGAACCGACTCACACCACAGCCAAACTTTACCGCCTTATCTCGCCGTGGATCCACCAACCATCGATCCTCCACGCCATCACCGTAATCAAGACAAAGGAACAATATAGGAGAGTTTGTTTGCTTCGGTTTTTTGGCTCGAGATAACCACCACACCCACCACCATCACAGTCAAGCCTCCATCACCCTCTCGATCATGTTTTCCGGGATCGAGAAAGTTTGAACTCGGCTTGAGCTTGATTCGAAAAGCTCGATTTATCTGTAAAGATGTGTTTTCAGACACAAATTAAAATTGAGATATAATATAACCTAAGAATTGAATTCGGTTCGATTTCAGCTCGAAAAGCTTGATACATTCATAAATAAATATTTAAACTTACTACACTTCAAAAAAAAAAAAAAAAAAAAAAAAAAAAAAAAAAAAAACAAAAAAAAACAAATTTTATATTACTTACAAGCTCAAGAACTCAACAATAACTCGAGTCGAACTTATATAAGATTGAGCTCAACTCATTAAACCTTTCGAGCTCATTTGATAGGCTTTTAATCTCTAAAATTTTAATTAGGCGCTCAAGATCTCAACATCCACCTTTAATTTTTCCCCAAAAATCTCAATCTCCCGCTCAAGATCCCGCCCCTTTTACCCCAAAATCAAAACACCAACACTTACACTAGTCAGATCTATCTATCTATTCATCTATTCTCCTTCTCTCTAGAACCGACTCACACCACCGCCAAACTTCACCGCCTTATCTCGCCGTGGTTCCACCAACCATCGATCCTCCACGCCATCATCGTCATCAAGACAAGGGAACTATATGGGAGAGTTTGTTTGTTTCGGTTGTTTGGTTTGAGATAACCACCACATCCACCACCATCATCGTCAAGCTTCCATCACCCTGTCGATCATGTTTTCCGGGATCGAGAAAGTTTGAACTCGGCTTGAGCTTGATTCGAAAAGCTCGATTTATCTGTAAAGATGTGTTTTCTGACACAAATTAAAAATGAGATATAATATAACCTAAGAATTGAATTCGGTTCGATTTCAGCTCGAAAAGCTTGATACATTCATAAATAAATATTTACACTTACTACACTTCAAAAAAAAAAAACATATTTTATATTACTTACAAGCTCGAGAACTCAACAATAACTCGAGTCGAACTTATATAAGATTGAGCTCAACTCATTAAACCTTTCTAGCTCATTTGATAGGCTTTTAATCTCTTAAATTTTAATCAGGCGCTCAAGATCTCAACATCCGCCTTTAATTTTTCCCCAAAAATCTCAATCTCCCGCTCAAGATCCCGCCCCTTTTTCTCCAAAATCAAAACACTAACACTTACACTAGTCAGATCTATCTATCTATTCATCTATTCTCCTTCTCTCTAGAACCGACTCACACCACCGCCAAACTTCACCACCTTATCTCGCCGTGGTTCCACCAACCATCGATCCTCCACGCCATCACCGTCATCAAGACAAGGGAACTGTACGGGAGAGTTTGTTTGCTTCGGTTGTTTGGTTCGAGATAAACACCACATCCACCACCATCATAGTCAAGCCTCCATCACCCTCGCGATCATGTTATCCGGGATCCAGAAAGTTTGAACTCGGCTTGAGCTTGACTCGAAAAGCTCGATTTATCTGTAAAGATGTATTTTCTAACACAAATTAAAATTGAAATATAATATAACCTAAGAATTGAATTCGGTTCGACTTCAGATAGAAAATCTTGATACATTCATAAATAAATATTTACACTTACTACACTTAAAAAAAAAGAAAAAAAAAAAGAAAAAACGTATTTTATATTACTTACAAGCTCGAGAACTCAACAATAACTCAAGTCGAACTTATATAAGATTGAGCTCAACTCATTAAACCTTTCAAGCTCATTTGATAGGCTTTCAATCACTAAAATTTTAATCAGGCGCTCAAGATCTCAACATCCGCCTCTAATTTTTCCCCAAAAATCTCAATCTCCCGCTCAAAATCCCCCCCCTTTTTCCCCAAAATCAAAACACTAACACTTACACTAGTCAGATCTATCTATCTATTCATCTATTCTCCTTCTCTCAAGAACCGACTCACACCACCGCCAAACTGCACCGCCTTATCTCGCCGTGGTTCCACCAACCATCAATCCTCCACGCGATCACCATCATCAAGACAAGGGAACTATATGGGAGAGTTTGTTTGCTTCGGTTGTTTGGTTCGAGATAACCACCACATCCACCACCATCACAGTCAAGCCCCTATTACCCTCTCTATCATGTTATCCGGGATCGAGAAAGTTTGAACTCGGCTTGAGCTTGATTCGAAAAGCTCGATTTATCTGTAAAGATGTGTTTTATGACACAAATTAAAATTGAGATATAATATAATCTAAGAATTGAATTCGGTTCGATTTCAGCTCGAAAAGCTTGATACATTCATAAATAAATATTTACACTTACTACACTTCAAAAAAAAAAAACATATTATATATTACTTACAAGCTCGAGAACTCAAAAATAACTCGAGTCGAACTTATATAAAATTGAGCTCAACTCATTAAACCTTTCGAGCTCATTTGATAGGCTTTTAATCTCTAAAATTTTAATCAGGCGCTCAAGATCTCAACATCCGCCTCTAATTTTCCCCCAAAAATCTCAATCTCCCGCTCAAGATCCCGCCCCTTTTTCCCCAAAATCAAAACGTTAACACTTACACTAGTCAGATCTATCTATCTATTCATCTATTCTCCTTCTCTATAGAACCGACTCACACCTCCGCCAAACTTCACCGCCTTATCTCGCCATGGTTCCACCAACCATCGATCCTCTACGCCATCACCGTCATCAAGACAAAAGAACTATATGGGAGAGTTTGTTTGCTTCGGTTGTTTGTTCGAGATAACAACCACATCCACCACCATCACAGTCAAGCCTCCATCACCCTCGCGATCATGTTATCCGGGATCGAGAATGTTTGAACTCGGCTTGAGCTTGACTCGAAAAGCTCGATTTATCTGTAAAGATGTGTTTTCTGACACAAATTAAAACTGAAATATAATATAACCTAAGAATTGAATTTGGTTCAACTTCAGATCGAAAAGCTTCACACATTCATAAATAAATATTTACACTTACTACACAAAAAAAAATAAATAAAAAAAAACATATTTTATATTACTTACAAGCTCGATAACTCAACAATAACTCGAGTCGAACTTATATAAGATTGAGCTCAACTCATTAAACCTTTCGAGCTCATTTGAAAGGCTTTTAATCTCTAAAATTTTAATCAGGTGCTCAAGATCTCAACATCCGCCTTTAATTTTTCCCCAAAAATCTCAATCTCCCGCTCAAGATCCCGCCCCTTTTTCTCCAAAATCAAAACACTAACACTTACACTAGTCCGATCTATCTATCTATTCATCTATTCTCCTTCTCTTAAGAACCGACTCACACCACCGCCAAACTTCACCGCCTTATCTCGCCGTGGTTCCATCAACCATCAATCCTCCACGCCATCACCGTCATCAAGACAAAGGAACTATATGTGAGAGTTTGTTTGCTTCGGTTGTTTGGTTCGAGATAACCACCACATCCACCACTATCATAGTCAAGCCTCCATCATCCTCTCGATCATGTTATCCGGGATCGAGAAAGTTTGAACTCGGCTTGAGCTTGATTCGAAAAGCTCTATTTATCTGTAAAGATGTGTTTTCTGACACAAATTAAAATTGAGATATAATATAACCCAAGAATTGAATTCGGTTTGATTTCAGCTCAAAAAGCTTGATACATTCATAAATAAATATTTACACTTACTACACTTCAAAAAAAAAAAAAAAAAAAAACATATTTTATATTACTTACAAGCTCGAGAACTCAACAATAACTCGAGTCGAACTTATATAAAATTGAGCTCAACTCAATAAACCTTTCGAACTCATTTGATAGGCTTTCAATCACTAAAATTTAAATCAGGCGCTCAAGATCACAACATCCGCCTCTAATTTTTCCCCAAAAATATCAATCTCCCGCTCAAGATCCCGCCCCATTTTCCCCAAAATCAAAACACTAACACTTACACTAGTCAGATCTATCTATCTATTCATCTATTCTCCTTCTCTCAAGAACCGACTCACACCACCGCCAAACTTCACCGCCTTATCTCGCCGTGGTTCCACCAACCATCAATCCTCCACGCCATCACCGTCATCAAGACAAGGTAACTATATGGGAGAGTTTGTTTGCTTCGGTTGTTTGGTTCGAGATAACCACCACATCCACCACCATCACAGTCAAGCCTCAATCACCCTCTCGATCATGTTATCCGGGATCGAGAAAGTTTGAACTCGGCTTGAGCTTGATTCGAAAAGCTCGATTTATCTGTAAGGATGTGTTTTCTGACACAAATTTAAATTGAGATATAATATAACCTAAGAATTGAATTCGGTTCGATTTCAGCTCGAAAAGCTTGATACATTCATAAATAAATATTTACACTTACTACACTACAAAAAAAAAAAAAAAAAAAAAAAAAAAAAAAAACATATTTTATATTACTTACAAGCTCGAGAACTCAACAATAACTCGAGTCGAACTTATATAAGATTGAGCTCAACTCATTAAACCTTTCGAGCTCATTTGATAGGCTTTTAATCTCTAAAATTTTAATCAGGCGCTCAAGATCTCAACATCCGCCTTTAATTTTTCCCCAAAAATTTCAATCTCCCGCTCAAGATCCCGCCCCTTTTTCCCGAAAATCAAAACACTAACACTTACACTAGTCAGATCTATCTATCTATTCATCTATTCTCCTTCTCTCTAGAACCGACTCACACTACCGCCAAACTTCACCGCCTTATCTCGCCGTGGTTTCACCAACCATCGATCCTCTACGCCATCACCGTCATCAAGACAAGGGAACAATATGGGAGAATTTATTTGCTTCGGTTGTTTGGTTCGAGAAAACCACCACCATCACAGTCAAGCCTCCATCACCCTCTCGATCTGGTTATCTGGGATCGAGAAAGTTTGATCTCGGCTTGAGCTTGACTCGAAAAGCTCGATTTATCTGTAAAGATGTGTTTTCTGACACAAATTAAAACTGAAATATAATATAACCTAATAATTGAATTCGATTCGACTTCAGATCGAAAAGCTTGATACATTCATAAATAAATATTTACACTTATTGCACTTAAAAAAAAAAAAAAAAAAAAAAAAAAAAAAAAGATATTTTATATTACTTACAAGCTCGATAACTCAACAATAACTCGAGTCGAACTTATATAAGATTGAGCTCAACTCATTAAACCTTTCGAGTTCATTTGATAGGCTTTCGATCTCCAAAATTTTAATCAGGCGCTCAAGATCGCAACATCCGCCTCTAATTTTTCCCCAAAAATCTCAACCTCCCGCTCAAGATCCCGCCCCTTTTTCCCCAAAATCAAAACACTAACACTTACACTAGTCAAATCTATCTATCTATTCATCTATTCTCCTTCTCTCTAGAACCGACTCACACCACCGCCAAACTTCACCGCCTTATCTCCCCGTGGTTCCACCAACCATCGATTCTCCACGCCATCACCGTCATCAAGAAAAGGTAACCATATGGGAGAGTTTGTTTGCTTCGGTTGTTTGGTTCGAGATGACCACCACATCCACCACCATCACAGTCAAGCCTCCATCACCCTCTCGATCATGTTTTCCGGGATCGAGAAAGTTTGAACTCGGCTTGAGCTTGATTCGAAAAGCTCGATTTATCTGTAAAGATGTGTTTTCTGACACAAATTAAAATTGAGATATAATATAACCTAAGAATTGAATTCGGTTCGATTTCAGCTCGAAAAGCTTAATACATTCATAAATAAATATTTACACTTACTACACTTCAAAAAAAAAAAAAAAAATTATATTACTTACAAGCTCGATAACTCAACAATAACTCGAGTCGAACTTATATAAGATTGAGCTCAACTCATTAAACCTTTCGAGCTCATTTGATAGGCTTTCAATCTCCAAAATTTTAATCAGGCGCTCAAGATCTCAACATCCGCCTCTAATTTTCCCCTAAAAATCTCAATCTCCCGCTCAAGATCCCGCCCCTTTTTCCCCAAAATCAAAACACTAACACTTACACTAGTCAGATCTATCTATCTATTCATCTATTCTCCTTCTCTCTAGAACTGACTCACACCACCGCCAAACTTCACCGCCTTATCTCGTCGTGGTTCCACCAACCATCGATCCTCCACGCCATCACCGTCATCAAGACAACGGAACTATATGGGAGAGTTTGTTTGCTTCGGTTGTTTGGTTTGAGATAACCACCACATCCACCACCATCACAGTCAAGCCTCCATCACCCTCTCGATCATGTTTTCCGGGATCGAGAAAGTTTGAACTCGTCTTGAGCTTGATTCGAAAAGCTCGATTTATCTGTAATGATGTGTTTTCTGACACAAATTAAAATTGAGATATAATATAATCTAAGAATTGAATTCGGTTCGATTTCAGCTCGAAAAGCTTGATACATTCATAAATAAATATTTACACTTACTACACTTAAAAAAAAAAATAAAATAAAAAAAAATAAAATAAAAAAAAAAAAACATATTTTATATTACTTACAAGCTCGAGAACTCAACAATAATTCGAGTCGAACTTATATAAGATTGAGCTCAACTCATTAAATCTTTCGAGCTCATTTGATAGGCTTTTAATCTCTAAAATTTTAATCAGGCGCTTAAGATCTCAACATCCTCCTTTAATTTTTCCCCAAAAATCTCAATCTCCCGCTCAAGATCCCGCCCCTTTTTCCCCAAAATCAAAACACTAACACTTACACTAGTCAGATCTATCTATCTATTCATCTATTCTCCTTCTCTCTAGAACCGACTCACACCACCGCCAAACTTCACCGCCTTATCTCGCCGTGGTTCCACCAACCATCGATCCTCCACGCCATCACCGTCATCAAGACAAGGGAACTGTATGGGAGAGTTTGTTTGCTTCTGTTGTTTGGTTCGAGATAACCACCACATCCACCACCATCACAGTCAAGCCTCCATCACCATCGCGATCTTGTTATCCGGGAACGAGAAAGTTTGAACTCGGCTTGAGCTTGATTCGAAAAGCTCGATTTATCTGTAAAGGTGTGTTTTCTGACACAAATTAAAATTGAAATATAATATAACCTAAGAATATAATTCGGTTCGACTTAAGATCGAAAAGCTTGATACATTCATAAATAAATATTTACACATACTACATTTAAAAAAAAAGAAAAAAAAAAGAAGAAAAAACATATTTTATATTACTTACAAGCTCGAGAACTCAACAATAACACAAGTTGAACTTATATAAAATTGAGCTCAACTCATTAAACCTTTCGAGCTCATTTGATTGTCTTTCAATCTCTAAAATTTTAATCAGGTGCTCAAGATCTCAACATCCGCCTCTAATTTTTCCCCAAAAATCTCAATCTCCTGCTCAAGATCCCGCCCCTTTTCCCCCAAAATCAAAACACTAACACTTACACTAGTCAGATCTATCTATCTATTCATTTATTCTCTTTCTCTCTAGAACCGATTCACACCACCGCCAAACTTCACCGCCCTATCTCGCCGTGGTTCCACCAACCATCGATCCTCCACGCCATCATCGTCATCAAGACAAGGGGACTGTACGGGAGAGTTTGTTTGCTTCGGTTGTTTGGTTCGAGATAACCACCACATCCACCACCATCACAGTCAAGCCTCCATCACCCTCTCGATCTTGTTGTCCGAGATCGAGAAAGTTTGATCTCGGCTTGAGCTTGACTCAAAAAGCTCGATTTATCTGTAAAGATGTGTTTTCTGACACAAATTAAAACTGAAATATAATATAACCTAAAAATTGAATTCGGTTCGACTTCAGATCGAAAAGCTTGATACATTCATAAATAAATATTTACACTTACTGCACTTAAAAAAAATAAAAAAAAAAAAAAAAATATATATTTTATATTACTTACATGCTCGATAACTCAACAATAACAGAGTCGAACTAATATAAGATTGAGCTCAACTCATTAAACCTTTCGAGCTCATTTGATATTCTTTTAATCTCTAAAATTTTAATCAGGCGCTCAAGATCTCAACATCCGCCTTTAATTTTTCCCCAAAAATCTCAATCTCCCGCTCAAGATCCCGCCCCTTTTTCCCGAAAATCAAAACACTAACACTTACACTAGTCAGATCTGTCTATCTATTCATCTATTCTCCTTCTCTCTAGAACCGACTCACACCACCGCCAAACTTCACCGCCTTATCTCGCCATGGTTCCACCAACCATCGATCCTCTACGCCATCACCGTCATCAAGACAAAAGAACTATATGGGAGAGTTTGTTTGCTTCGGTTGTTTGTTCGAGATAACAACCACATCCACCACCATCACAGTCAAGCCTCCATCACCCTCGCGATCATGTTATCCGGGATCGAGAAAGTTTGAACTCGGCTTGAGCTTGACTCAAAAAGCTCGATTTATCTGTAAAGATGTGTTTTCTGACACAAATTAAAACTGAAATATAATATAACCTAAGAATTGAATTTGGTTCAACTTCAGATCGAAAAGCTTCACACATTCATAAATAAATATTTACACTTACTACACTTAAAAAAATAAATAAAAAAAAAAAAACATATTTTATATTACTTACAAGCTCGATAACTTAACAATAACTCGAGTCGAACTTATATAAGATTGAGCTCAACTCATTAAACCTTTCGAGCTCATTTGAAAGGCTTTTAATCTCTAAAATTTTAATCAGGCGCTCAAGATCTCAACATCCGCCTTTAATTTTTCCCCAAAAATCTCAATATCCCGCTCAAGATCCCGCCCCTTTTTCCCCAAAATCAAAACACTAACACTTACACTAGTCAGATCTATCTATCTATTCATCGATTCTCCTTCTCTCAAGAACCGACTCACACCACCGCCAAACTTCACCGCCTTATCTCGCCGTGGTTCCACCGACCATCAATCCTCCACGCCATCACCGTCATCAAGACAAAGGAACTATATGTGAGAGTTTGTTTGCTTCGGTTGTTTGGTTCGAGATAACCACCACATCCACCACCATCACAGTCAAGCCTCCATCACCCTCTCGATCATGTTATCCGGGATCGAGAAAGTTTGAACTCGGCTTGAGCTTGATTCGAAAAGCTCGATTTATCTGTAAAGATGTGTTTTCTGACACAAATTAAAATTGAGATATAATATAACCCAAGAATTGAATTCGGTTTGATTTCAGCTCAAAAAGCTTGATACATTCATAAATAAATATTTACACTTACTACACTTCAAAAAAAAAAAAACATATTTTATATTACTTACAAGCTCGAGAACTCAACAATAACTCGAGTTGA
Source organism: Artemisia argyi (assembly GCA_030686995.1). Taxonomy (NCBI): domain Eukaryota; kingdom Viridiplantae; phylum Streptophyta; class Magnoliopsida; order Asterales; family Asteraceae; genus Artemisia; species Artemisia argyi. The sequence continues at coordinate 59,526,232 of CM060677.1, read as the reverse complement.
ACTTATATAAAATTGAGCTCAACTCAATAAACCTTTCGAGCTCATTTGATAGGCTTTCAATCACTAAATTTTAATCAGGCGCTCAAGATCACAACATCCGCCTTTAATTTTTCCCCAAAACTCTCAATCTCCCGCTCAAGATCCCGCCCCTTTTTCCCCAAAATCAAAACACTAACACTTACACTAGTCAGATCTATCTATCTATTCATCTATTCTCCTTCTCTCTAGAACCGACTCACACCACCGCCAAACTTCACCGCCTTATCTCGCCGTGGTTCCACCAACCATCGATACTCCACGCCATCACCGTCATCAATACAAGGGAACTGTACAGGAGAGTTTGTTTGCTTTGGTTGTTTGGTTCGAGATAACCACCACATCCACCACCATCACAGTCAAGCCTCAATCACCCTCTCGATCATGTTATCCGGGATCGAGAAAGTTTGAACTCGGCTTGAGCTTGATTCGAAAAGCTCGATTTATCTGTAAAGATGTGTTTTCTGACACAAATTTAAATTGAGATATAATATAACCTAAGATTTGAATTCGGTTCGATTTCAGCTCGAAAAGCTTGATACATTCATAAATAAATATTTACACTTACTACACTTCAAAAAAAAAAACATATTTTATATTACTTACAAGCTCGAGAACTCAACAATAACTCGAGTCGAACTTATATAAGATTGAGCTCAACTCATTAAACCTTTCGAGCTCATTTGATAGGCTTTTAATCTCTAAAATTTTAATCAGGCGCTCAAGATCTCAACATCCGCCTTTAATTTTTCCCCAAAAATTTCAATCTCCCGCTCAAGATCCCGCCCCTTTTTCCCGAAAATCAAAACACTAACACTTACACTAGTCAGATCTATCTATCTATTCATCTATTCTCCTTCTCTCTAGAACCGACTCACACTACCGCCAAACTTCACCGCCTTATCTCGCCGTGGTTTCACCAACCATCGATCCTCTACGCCATCACCGTCATCAAGACAAGGGAACAATATGGGAGAATTTATTTTCTTCGGTTGTTTGGTTCGAGAAAACCACCACCATCACAGTCAAGCCTCCATCACCCTCTCGATCTGGTTATCTGGGATCGAGAAAGTTTGATCTCGGCTTGAGCTTGACTCGAAAAGCTCGATTTATCTGTAAAGATGTGTTTTCTGACACAAATTAAAACTGAAATATAATATAACCTAATAATTGAATTCGATTCGACTTCAGATCGAAAAGCTTGATACATTCATAAATAAATATTTACACTTATTGCACTTAAAAAAAATAAATAAAAAAAAAACATATTTTATATTACTTACAAGCTCGATAACTCAACAATAACTCGAGTCGAACTTATATAAGATTGAGCTCAACTCATTAAACCTTTCGAGTTCATTTGATAGGCTTTCGATCTCCAAAATTTTAATCAGGCGCTCAAGATCGCAACATCCGCCTCTAATTTTTCCCCAAAAATCTCAATCTCCCGCTCAAGATCCCGCCCCTTTTTCCCCAAAATCAAAACACTAACACTTACACTAGTCAAATCTATCTATCTATTCATCTATTCTCCTTCTCTCTAGAACCGACTCACACCACCGCCAAACTTCACCGCCTTATCTCCCCGTGGTTCCACCAACCATCGATTCTCCACGCCATCACCGTCATCAAGAAAAGGTAACCATATGGGAGAGTTTGTTTGCTTCGGTTGTTTAGTTCGAGATGACCACCACATCCACCACCATCACAGTCAAGCCTCCATCACCCTCTCGATCATGTTTTCCGGGATCGAGAAAGTTTGAACTCGGCTTGAGCTTGATTCGAAAAGCTCGATTTATCTGTAAAGATGTGTTTTCTGACACAAATTAAAATTGAGATATAATATAACCTAAGAATTGAATTCGGTTCGATTTCAGCTCGAAAAGCTTAATACATTCATAAATAAATATTTACACTTACTACACTTCAAAAAAAAAAAAAAATTATATTACTTACAAGCTCGATAACTCAACAATAACTCGAGTCGAACTTATATAAGATTGAGCTCAACTCATTAAACCTTTCGAGCTCATTTGATAGGCTTTCAATCTCCAAAATTTTAATCAGGCGCTCAAGATCTCAACATCCGCCTCTAATTTTCCCCTAAAAATCTCAATCTCCCGCTCAAGATCCCGCCCCTTTTTCCCCAAAATCAAAACACTAACACTTACACTAGTCAGATCTATCTATCTATTCATCTATTCTCCTTCTCTCTAGAACTGACTCACACCACCGCCAAACTTCACCGCCTTATCTCGTCGTGGTTCCACCAACCATCGATCCTCCACGCCATCACCGTCATCAAGACAACGGAACTATATGGGAGAGTTTGTTTGCTTCGGTTGTTTGGTTTGAGATAACCACCACATCCACCACCATCACAGTCAAGCCTCCATCACCCTCTCGATCATGTTTTCCGGGATCGAGAAAGTTTGAACTCGTCTTGAGCTTGATTCGAAAAGCTCGATTTATCTGTAATGATGTGTTTTCTGACACAAATTAAAATTGAGATATAATATAATCTAAGAATTGAATTCGGTTCGATTTCAGCTCGAAAAGCTTGATACATTCATAAATAAATATTTACACTTACTACACTTAAAAAAAAAAAAAAAAAAAAAAAAAAAAAAAAAAAAAAAAAAACATATTTTATATTACTTACAAGCTCGAGAACTCAACAATAATTCGAGTCGAACTTATATAAGATTGAGCTCAACTCATTAAATCTTTCGAGCTCATTTGATAGGCTTTTAATCTCTAAAATTTTAATCAGGCGCTTAAGATCTCAACATCCTCCTTTAATTTTTCCCCAAAAATCTCAATCTCCCGCTCAAGATCCCGCCCCTTTTTCCCCAAAATCAAAACACTAACACTTACACTAGTCAGATCTATCTATCTATTCATCTATTCTCCTTCTCTCTAGAACCGACTCACACCACCGCCAAACTTCACCGCCTTATCTCGCCGTGGTTCCACCAACCATCGATCCTCCACGCCATCACCGTCATCAAGACAAGGGAACTGTATGGGAGAGTTTGTTTGCTTCGGTTGTTTGGTTCGAGATAACCACCACATCCACCACCATCACAGTCAAGCCTCCATCACCATCGCGATCTTGTTATCCGGAAACGAGAAAGTTTGAACTCGGCTTGAGCTTGATTCGAAAAGCTCGATTTATCTGTAAAGGTGTGTTTTCTGACACAAATTAAAATTGAAATATAATATAACCTAAGAATATAATTCGGTTCGACTTAAGATCGAAAAGCTTGATACATTCATAAATAAATATTTACACATACTACATTTAAAAAAAAAGAAAAAAAAAAGAAGAAAAAACATATTTTATATTACTTACAAGCTCGAGAACTCAACAATAACACAAGTTGAACTTATATAAAATTGAGCTCAACTCATTAAACCTTTCGAGCTCATTTGATTGTCTTTCAATCTCTAAAATTTTAATCAGGTGCTCAAGATCTCAACATCCGCCTCTAATTTTTCCCCAAAAATCTCAATCTCCTGCTCAAGATCCCGCCCCTTTTCCCCCAAAATCAAAACACTAACACTTACACTAGTCAGATCTATCTATCTATTCATTTATTCTCTTTCTCTCTAGAACCGATTCACACCACCGCCAAACTTCACCGCCCTATCTCGCCGTGGTTCCACCAACCATCGATCCTCCACGCCATCACCGTCATCAAGACAAGGGGACTGTACGGGAGAGTTTGTTTGCTTCGGTTGTTTGGTTCGAGATAACCACCACATCCACCACCATCACAGTCAAGCCTCCATCACCCTCTCGATCTTGTTGTCCGAGATCGAGAAAGTTTGATCTCGGCTTGAGCTTGACTCAAAAAGCTCGATTTATCTGTAAAGATGTGTTTTCTGACACAAATTAAAACTGAAATATAATATAACCTAAAAATTGAATTCGGTTCGACTTCAGATCGAAAAGCTTGATACATTCATAAATAAATATTTACACTTACTGCACTTAAAAAAAATAAATAAAAAAAAAAAAAAAAAAAAAAAAAAATATTTTATATTACTTACAAGCTCGATAACTCAACAATAACAGAGTCGAACTAATATAAGATTGAGCTCAACTCATTAAACCTTTCGAGCTCATTTGATATTCTTTTAATCTCTAAAATTTTAATCAGGCGCTCAAGATCTCAACATCCGCCTTTAATTTTTCCCCAAAAATCTCAATCTCCCGCTCAAGATCCCGCCCCTTTTTCCCGAAAATCAAAACACTAACACTTACACTAGTCAGATCTGTCTATCTATTCATCTATTCTCCTTCTCTCTAGAACCGACTCACACCACCGCCAAACTTCACCGCCTTATCTCGCCATGGTTCCACCAACCATCGATCCTCTACGCCATCACCGTCATCAAGACAAAAGAACTATATGGGAGAGTTTGTTTGCTTCGGTTGTTTGTTCGAGATAACAACCACATCCACCACCATCACAGTCAAGCCTCCATCACCCTCGCGATCATGTTATCCGGGATCGAGAAAGTTTGAACTCGGCTTGAGCTTGACTCAAAAAGCTCGATTTATCTGTAAAGATGTGTTTTCTGACACAAATTAAAACTGAAATATAATATAACCTAAGAATTGAATTTGGTTCAACTTCAGATCGAAAAGCTTCACACATTCATAAATAAATATTTACACTTACTACACTTAAAAAAATAAATAAAAAAAAAAAAAAACATATTTTATATTACTTACAAGCTCGATAACTTAACAATAACTCGAGTCGAACTTATATAAGATTGAGCTCAACTCATTAAACCTTTCGAGCTCATTTGAAAGGCTTTTAATCTCTAAAATTTTAATCAGGCGCTCAAGATCTCAACATCCGCCTTTAATTTTTCCCCAAAAATCTCAATATCCCGCTCAAGATCCCGCCCCTTTTTCCCCAAAATCAAAACACTAACACTTACACTAGTCAGATCTATCTATCTATTCATCGATTCTCCTTCTCTCAAGAACCGACTCACACCACCGCCAAACTTCACCGCCTTATCTCGCCGTGGTTCCACCGACCATCAATCCTCCACGCCATCACCGTCATCAAGACAAAGGAACTATATGTGAGAGTTTGTTTGCTTCGGTTGTTTGGTTCGAGATAACCACCACATCCACCACCATCACAGTCAAGCCTCCATCACCCTCTCGATCATGTTATCCGGGATCGAGAAAGTTTGAACTCGGCTTGAGCTTGATTCGAAAAGCTCGATTTATCTGTAAAGATGTGTTTTCTGACACAAATTAAAATTGAGATATAATATAACCCAAGAATTGAATTCGGTTTGATTTCAGCTCAAAAAGCTTGATACATTCATAAATAAATATTTACACTTACTACACTTCAAAAAAAAAAAAAACATATTTTATATTACTTACAAGCTCGAGAACTCAACAATAACTCGAGTTGAACTTATATAAAATTGAGCTCAACTCAATAAACCTTTCGAGCTCATTTGATAGGCTTTCAATCACTAAATTTTAATCAGGCGCTCAAGATCACAACATCCGCCTTTAATTTTTCCCCAAAACTCTCAATCTCCCGCTCAAGATCCCGCCCCTTTTTCCCCAAAATCAAAACACTAACACTTACACTAGTCAGATCTATCTATCTATTCATCTATTCTCCTTCTCTCTAGAACCGACTCACACCACCGCCAAACTTCACCACCTTATCTCGCCGTGGTTCCACCAACCATCGATACTCCACGCCATCACCGTCATCAATACAAGGGAACTGTACGGGAGAGTTTGTTTGCTTTGGTTGTTTGGTTCGAGATAACCACCACATCCACCACCATCACAGTCAAGCCTCAATCACCCTCTCGATCATGTTATCCGGGATCGAGAAAGTTTGAACTCGGCTTGAGCTTGATTCGAAAAGCTCGATTTATCTGTAAAGATGTGTTTTCTGACACAAATTTAAATTGAGATATAATATAACCTAAGAATTGAATTCGGTTCGATTTCAGCTCGAAAAGCTTGATACATTCATAAATAAATATTTACACTTACTACACTTCAAAAAAAAAAACATATTTTATATTACTTACAAGCTCGAGAACTCAACAATAACTCGAGTCGAACTTATATAAGATTGAGCTCAACTCATTAAACCTTTCGAGCTCATTTGATAGGCTTTTAATCTCTAAAATTTTAAGCAGGCGCTCAAGATCTCAACATCCGCCTTTAATTTTTCCCCAAAAATCTCAATCTCCCGCTCAAGATCCTGCCCCTTTTTCCCGAAAATCAAAACACTAACACTTACACTAGTCAGATCTATCTATCTATTCATCTATTCTCCTTCTCTCTAGAACCGACTCACACTACCGCCAAACTTCACCGCCTTATCTCGCCGTGGTTCCACCAACCATCGATCCTCTACACCATCACCGTCATCAAGACAAGGGAACTATATGGGAGAGTTTGTTTGCTTCGGTTGTTTGGTTCGAGATAACCACCACATCCACCACCATCACAGTCAAGCCTCCATCACCAACTCGATCTTGTTATCCGGGATCGAGAAAGTTTGATCTCGGCTTGAGCTTGACTCGAAAAGCTCGATTTATCTGTAAAGATGTGTTTTCTGACACAAATTAAAACTAAAATATAATATAACCTAATAATTGAATTCGATTCGACTTCAGATCGAAAAGCTTGATACATTCATAAATAAATATTTACACTTATTGCACTTAAAAAAAAAAAAAAAAAAAAAAAAAAAAAAAAACATATTTTATATTACATACAAGCTCGATAACTCAACAATAACTCGAGTCGAACTTATATAAGATTGAGCTCAACTCATTAAACCTTTCGAGCTCATTTGATAGGCTTTCGATCTCCAAAATTTTAATCAGGCGCTCAAGATCTCAACATCCGCCTCTAATTTTTCCCCAAAAATCTCAATCTCCCGCTCAAGATCCCGCCCCTTTTTCCCCAAAATCAAAACACTAACACTTACACTAGTCAGATCTATCTATCTATTTATCTATTCTCCTTCTCTCTAGAACCGACTCACACCACCGCCAAACTTCACCGCCTTATCTCCCCGTGGTTCCACCAACCATCGATTCTCCACGCCATCACCGTCATCAAGAAAAGGTAACCATATGGGAGAGTTTGTTTGCTTCGGTTGTTTGGTTCGAGATGACCACCACATCCACCACCATCACAGTCAAGCCTCCGTCACCCTCTCGATCATGTTTTCCGGGATCGAGAAAGTTTGAACTCGGCTTGAGCTTGATTCGAAAAGCTCGATTTATCTGTAAAGATGTGTTTTCTGACACAAATTAAAATTGAGATATAATATAACCTAAGAATTGAATTCGGTTCGATTTCAGCTCAAAAAGCTTGATACAATCATAAATAAATATTTACACTTACTACACTTAAAAAAAAAATAAAAAAATAAAAAAAAAATAAAAAAAAAATTATATTACTTACAAGCTCGATAACATAACAATAACTCGAGTCGAACTTATATAAGATTGAGCTCAACTCATTAAACCTTTCGAGCTCATTTCATAGGCTTTCAATCTCCAAAATTTTAATCAGGCGCTCAAGATCTCAACATCCGCCTCTAATTTTTCCCCAAAAATCTCAATCTCCCGCTCAAGATCCCGCCCCTTATTCCCTAAAATCAAAACACTAACACTTACACTAGTCAGATCTATCTATCTATTCATCTATTCTCCTTCTCTCTAGAACTGACTCACACCACCGCCAAACTTCACCGCCTTATCTCGTCGTGGTTCCACCAACCATCGATCCCCCACGCCATCACCGTCATCAAGACAAGGGAACTATATGGGAGAGTTTGTTTGCTTCGGTTGTTTGGTTTGAGATAACCACCACATCCACCACCATCACAGTCAAGCCTCCATCACCCTCTCGATCATGTTTTCCGGGATCGAGAAAGTTTGAACTCGTCTTGAGCTTGATTCGAAAAGCTCGATTTATCTGTAAAGATGTGTTTTCTGACACAAATTAAAATTGAGATATAATATAACCTAAGAATTGAATTCGGTTCGACTTCAGCTCGAAAAGCTTGATACATTCATAAATAAATATTTACACTTACTACACTTCAAAAAAAAATATAATAAATAAAATAATAAAAAAAAACATATTTTATATTACTTACAAGCTCGAGAACTCAACAATAATTCGAGTCGAAGTTATATAAGATTGAGCTCAACTCATTAAATCTTTCGAGCTCATTTGATAGGCTTTTAATCTCTAAAATTTTAATCAGGCGCTCAAGATCTCAACATCCGCCTTTAATTTTTCCCCAAAAATCTCAATCTCCCGCTCAAGATCCCGCCCCTTTTTCCCCAAAATCAAAACACTAACACTTACACTAGTCAGATCTATCTATCTATTCATCTATTCTCCTTCTCTCTAGAACCGACTCACACCACCGCCTTATCTCGCCGTGGTTTCACCAACCATCGATCCTCCACGCCATCACCGTCATCAAGACAAGGGAACTGTATGGGAGAGTTTGTTTGCTTCGGTTGTTTGGTTCGAGATAACCACCACATCCACCACCATCACAGTCAAGCCTCCATCACCCTCGCGATCATGTTATCCGGGAACGAGAAAGTTTGAACTCGGCTTGAGCTTGACTCGAAAAGCTCGATTTATCTGTAAAGATGTGTTTTCTGACACAAATTAAAATTGAAATATAATATAACCTAAGAATATAATTCGGTTCGACTTAAGATCGAAAAGCTTGATACATTCATAAATAAATATTTACACATACTACACTTAAAAAAAAAAAGAAAAAAAAAAGAAAAAAAAAAGAAGAAAAAACATATTTTATATTACTTACAAGCTCGAGAACTCAACAATAACACAAGTTGAACTTATATAAAATTGAGCTCAACTCATTAAACCTTTCGAGCTCATTTGATTGGCTTTCAATCTCTAAAATTTTAATCAGGTGCTCAAGATCTCAACATCCGCCTCTAATTTTTCCCCAAAAATCTCAATCTCCCGCTCAAGATCCCGCCCCTTTTCCCCCAAAATCAAAACACTAACACTTACACTAGTCAGATCTATCTATCTATTCATTTATTCTCTTTCTCTCTAGAACCGACTCACACCACCGCCAAACTTCACCGCCCTATCTCGCCGTGGTTCCACCAACCACCGATCCTCCACGCCATCACCGTCATCAAGACAAGAGGACTGTACGGGAGAGTTTGTTTGCTTCGGTTGTTTGGTTCGAGATAACCACCACATCCACCACCATCACAGTCAAGCCTCCATCACCCTCTCGATCTTGTTATACGGGATCGAGAAAGTTTGATCTCGGCTTGAGCTTGACTAGAAAAGCTCGATTTATCTGTAAAGATGTGTTTTCTGACACAAATTAAAACTGAAATATAATATAACCTAATAATTGAATTCGGTTCGACTTCAGATCGAAAAGCTTGATACATTCATAAATAAATATTTACACTTACTGCACTTAAAAAAAACAAAAAAAAAAAAAAAAAAAACATATTTTATATTACTTACAAGCTCGATAACTCAACAATAACTCGAGTCGAACTTATATAAGATTGATCTCAACTCATTAAACCTTTCGAGCTCATTTGATAGGCTTTCGATCTCCAAAATTTTAATCAGGCGCTCAAGATCTCAACATCCGCCTCTAATTTTTCCCCAAAAATCTCAATCTCCCGCTCAAGATCCCGCCCCTTTTTCCCCAAAATCAAAACACTAACACTTACACTAGTCAGATCTATCTATCTATTCATCTATTCTCCTTCTCTCTAGAACCGACTCACACCACCGCCAAACTTCACCGCCTTATCTCCCCGTGGTTCCACCAACCAACGATTCTCCACGCCATCACCGTCATCAAGAAAAGGTAACCATATGGGAGAGTTTGTTTGCTTCGGTTGTTTGGTTCGAGATGACCACCACATCCACCACCATCACAGTCAAGCCTCCATCACCCTCTCGATCATGTTTTCCGGGATCGAGAAAGTTTGAACTCGGCTTGAGCTTGATTCGAAAAGCTCGATTTATCTGTAAAGATGTGTTTTCTGACACAAATTAAAATTGAGATATAATATAACCTAAGAATTGAATTCGGTTCGATTTCAGCTCGAAAAGCTTGATACATTCATAAATAAATATTTACACTTACTACACTTCAAAAAAAAAAAAATTATATTACTTACAAGCTCGATAACTCAACAATAACTCGAGTCGAACTTATATAAGATTGAGCTCAACTCATTAAACCTTTCGAGCTCATTTGATAGGCTTTCAATCTCCAAAATTTTAATCAGCCGCTCAAGATCTCAACATCCGCCTCTAATTTTCCCCCAAAAATCTCAATCTCCCGCTCAAGATCCCGCCCCTTTTTCCCCAAAATCAAAACACTAACACTTACACTAGTCAGATCTATCTATCTATTCATCTATTCTCCTTCTCTCTAGAACTGACTCACACCACCGCCAAACTTCACCGCCTTATCTCGTCGTGGTTCCACCAACCATCGATCCTCCACGCCATCACCGTCATCAAGGCAAGGGAACTATATGGGAGAGTTTGTTTGCTTCGGTTGTTTGGTTTGAGATAACCACCACATCGACCACCATCACAGTCAAGCCTCCATCACCCTCTCGATCATGGTTTCCGGGATCGAGAAAGTTTGTACTCGTCTTGAGCTTGATTCGAAAAGCTCGATTTATCTGTAAAGATGTGTTTTCTGACACAAATTAAAATTGAGATATAATATAACCTAAGAATTGAATTCGGTTCGACTTCAGCTCGAAAAGCTTGATACATTCATAAATAAATATTTACACTTACTACACTTCAAAAAAATAAAAAAATAAAAAAAAAATAAAAAAAAAAAAACATATTTTATATTACTTACAAGCTCGAGAACTCAACAATAATTCGAGTCGAACTTATATAAGATTGAGCTCAACCCATTAAATCTTTCGAGCTCATTTGATAGGCTTTTAATCTCTAAAATTTTAATCAGGCGCTCAAGATCTCAACATCCGCCTTTAATTTTTCCCCAAAAATCTCAATCTTCCGCTCAAGATCCCGCCCCTTTTTCCCCAAAATCAAAACACTAACACTTACACTAGTCAGATCTATCTATCTATTCATCTATTCTCCTTCTCTCTAGAACCGACTCACACCACCGCCAAACTTCACCGCCTTATCTCGCCGTGGTTCCACCAACCATCGATCCTCCACGCCATCACCGTCATCAAGACAAGGGAACTGTATGGGAGAGTTTGTTTGCTTCGGTTGTTTGGTTCGAGATAACCACCACATCCACCACCATCACAGTCAAGCCTCCATCACCCTCGCGATCATGTTATCGGGGAACGAGAAAGTTTGAACTCGGCTTGAGCTTGACTCGAAAAGCTCGATTTATCTGTAAAGATGTGTTTTCTGACACAAATTAAAATTGAAATATAATATAACCTAAGAATATAATTCGGTTCGACTTAAGATCGAAAAGCTTGATACATTCATAAATAAATATTTACACATACTACACTTAAATAAAAAGAAAAAAAAAAAGAAGAAAAAAGAAGAAAAAACATATTTTATATTACTTACAAGCTCGAGAACTCAACAATAACACAAGTTGAACTTATATAAAATTGAGCTCAACTCATTAAACCTTTCGAGCTCATTTGATTGGCTTTCAATCTCAAAAATTTTAATCAGGTGCTCAAGATCTCAACATCCGCCTCTAATTTTTCCCCAAAAATCTCAATCTCCCGCTCAAGATCCCGCCCCTTTTCTCCCAAAATCAAAACACTAACACTTACACTAGTCAGATCTATCTATCTATTCATTTATTCTCTTTCTCTCTAGAACCGACTCACACCACCACCAAACTTCACCGCCCTATCTCGCCGTGGTTCCACCAACCATCGATCCTCCACGCCATCACCGTCATCAAGACAAGGGGACTGTACGGGAGAGTTTGTTTGCTTCGGTTGTTTGGTTCGAGATAACCACCACATCCACCACCATCAAAGTCAAGCCTCCATCACCCTCTCGATCTTGTTATCCGGGATCGATAAAGTTTAATCTCGGCTTGAGCTTGACTCGAAAAGCTCGATTTATCTGTAAAGATGTGTTTTCTGACACAAATTAAAACTGAAATATAATATAACTTAATAATTGAATTCGGTTCGACTTCAGATCGAAAAGCTTGATACATTCATAAATAAATATTTACACTTACTACACTTAAAAAAAAAAAAATAAAAAATAAAAAAAAAATAAAAAATAAAAAAAAACATATTTTATATTACATACAAGCTCGATAACTCAACAATAACTCGAGTCGAACTTATATAAGATTGAGCTCAACTCATTAAACCTTTCGAGCTCATTTGATAGGCTTTCGATCTCCAAAATTTTAATCAGGCGCTCAAGATCTCAACATCCGCCTCTAATTTTTCCCCAAAAATCTCAATCTCCCGCTCAAGATCCCGTCCCTTTTTCCCCAAAATCAAAACACTAACACTTAAACTAGTCAGATCTATCTATTCATCTATTCTCCTTCTCTCTAGAACCGACTCACACCACCGCCAAACTTCACCGCCTTATCTCCCCGTGGTTCCACCAACCATCGATTCTCCACGCCATCACCGTCATCAAGAAAAGGTAACCATATGGGAGAGTTTGTTTGCTACGGTTGTTTGGTTCGAGATGACCACCACATCCACCACCATCACAGTCAAGCCTCCATCACCCTCTCGATCATGTTTTCCGGGATCGAGAAAGTTTGAACTCGGCTTGAGCTTGATTCGAAAAGCTCGATTTATCTATAAAGATGTGTTTTCTGACACAAATTAAAATTGAGATATAATATAACCTAAGAATTGAATTCGGTTCGATTTGAGCTAGAAAAGCATGATACATTCATAAATAAATATTCACACTTACTACTCTTCAAAAAAAAAAAAAAAAAACATATTTTATACTACTTACAAGCTCGAGAACTCAACAATAACTCGAGTCGAACTTATATAAGATTGAGCTCAACTCATTAAACCTTTCGAGCTCATTTGATAGGCTTTTAATCTCTAAAATTTTAATCAGGCATTCAAGATCTCAACATCCGCCTTTAATTTTTCCCCAAAAATCTCAATCTCCCGCTCAAGATCCCGCCCCTTTTTCACCAAAATCAAAACACTAACACTTACACTAGTCAGATCTATCTATCTATTCATCTATTCTCCTTCTCTCTAGAACCGACTCACACCACCGCCAAACTTCACCGCCTTATCTCGCCGTGGTTCCACCAACCATCGATCCTCCACGCCATCACCGTCATCAAGACAAGGGAACAGTATGGGAGAGTTTGTTTGGTTCGAGATAACCACCACATCCACCACCATCACAGTCATGCCACCATCACCCTCGCGATTGATGAGTGCTCAAACACTCATCGTTTTTGATATATTTAAACTGCCAAAACGTACAAAAACAATCAAAAAGATATCAAAATGCTTAAATTATCCCAGGGATTGTGTTTTATGTGTTTTAAAAGCAAAATGTGCAAAAACAAAGAAAAAACGTACAAAGTTTGCAGTGTTGGCAGTTTCAGTCCCCCAAGTTTCAAAACTTGTCAATTTTAGTCCCTATGCATTTATTTTTAAGGAAAAGTCAACCAAAGGTTTTAAAAGTCAAATAGTCACAAAATATTACACTTGGGTTGCAAGTTTCCTAAAAATACAAGTTTAGTCCCTGAAAATCCAAATATGGCAAAATAAGTCCCTGGGAAGTCTTGAAATGTTGAAAAATGAAAAATTGGTTTGTGATCTTTGGAATCTTAGCAACATTGGTCCTTGGTATACAAATGGAAAAGTCACAATTTCAGTCCTTGGGTTTGGCAAAATTACAAAAATGGTCCCTATGGCTAAAATTATCCAACCGGACCCTATTTTTATCCAAAAAACCAAACCAAACCCAATCCTAACCTAAGCCTTGGTCTGATCCAGTTACCACAGCCCACCAAGCCCATCAAATCCTTAGCCCACCCAAACCCTTATCCGTTTAAAATAACACCCCCCAACTTTGACCCCCATTGACCCGACCTTCTTCCCCAACCAAATCCCACAAAACCAGGCAACATTGTCTCCCCCCCCCCCCCCCTCCACCTTTTCCACCAACTCAGCCCCCACAATCAATGCCCACACCTAACAAAGCCACCACCATTAATGCCCTCACCAACACCCACCAGAACCACTCATTTAACCCCGACCCAATTTATGGCGCCGCTGCCGGGGAGGTGTGCGCGTTTCTGTAGCGTTTTTCGAGATTAGTGTTATCTCACCTCACTCATTGTACAAATACCACCACTTGTGAATATTTTCAAAATCAGAACACATAAAAATGTCATTGACACTTTTCCTAAAGTGTTAAAACAAAAAAAAAAAAAAAAAAAAAAAAAAAAAAAAAAAAAGTAAAAAACCAACAAAACTTATCGTAACGTTTTCTGATTCGGTTTTCTTTTAAGGTGATTCTTGAAGAGAAACGAGTCTGGATTACAGGACGATAACAAAAATATTGTCCAAAAAGTTTTTATCCCTAGTGCATGCGCACTCGTTCTTCAAGGTCCACTAGCCCATTACGTGAGCTGGTTCAGAGACCTCGAAGACCTCGTAGACGTTCTGCACCAACAGTCGGGTCTGAGATCCGTACTGTTCCACCTCCAGCTGTCATCATGGCAGCTGAACCCACTATGAACGAGCTTCTCCAAGCACCCGTCGAGGGTTACGGAGATGCTATCATTGTTCCAACAATCATGGCCGATAATTTTGAGCTTAAAACAGGATTAATAAATCTGGCCACGTCACGTCAATTCTACGGTTATGAGAGGGACGATCCTCAAGATCACATTCGATGGTTCAATAAAATCACTTACACCATCAAATGCAAAGATGTCCCCTCTGATGCAATCAAACTTCTTCTCTTCCCATTCTCCCTGGAGGGACAAGCCCGGATTTGGCTTGAAAAACAACCTCCACGATCTATTGAGACATGGGAAGATCTTGTGAAAAAATTCGTGAATGAATTCTTTCCTCCTTCCAAAACCACAAGTCTCAAGAATGATATCATGAAATTCACGCAGAAATTTGATGAATCCTTTAGTGAGGCATGGGATTGTTACTAGGAATTGCTCCGAAAATGCCCTCACCACGGTTTCTCTGATCTCATGACACTTGATACTTTCTACAATGGTGTAGGCCAATCTGATCAAGACTCTCTAAATGCCTCCGCTGGAGGTAACTTCTTGAATCGCACCACAAAGGATGCTTTAGAAATCATTGAGAATAAATCTAAGGTTCGCATTCCCCGAAGCAGATCGGTTTGTTCCCAAAGGGATGTTGTTCCTTCTTCTTCATCGCCCGTGGCTCAGTCTAGCACCGATGCTAGACTTGACAAACTCACGGAAGCTGTCCATGCATTTGTTCTCGCCCAAAGCAAGAAAGATTCTTCTCCTTCTCCACAAGCTGAAATCAAAAAGATAGAAGTTTGTGTTACTTGTGGTGGTCCACATTCATATTATAATTGCCCTGCCACCGAAGGCAATCCATTCGAAGTAAATGCAATAGCCGGCAATTCCAACCAAGGAGGTATTCAATACCGTCCTCAAGTGGAACCAAATTACCGGGCTAGCAATCAGGGTGGACCACCCGGTTTTCCTCAAAATCCAAATAGGTTTAATCCTAATCCACCAAGGGGGCCTAATTTGCAAAATCAAAATCCTGCCCCCGTCAATCAGTACCCACCCCAAAAGGGTAATCAAGGGTATTCAGCTCCAAATTATCAAGATCCCCTCCCAAACGAGCTCAATAACTACATCAAAGTTAATGAGACCAAAATGAGGGCAATGCAAAATCAAATCTCAAATTTGAAAAATGATTTCCAATCATCAATAACCAAACAGGGTCAAGAGCTGAAGAGTGAGTTGATGCAAACAAACAACAAAATTGATCAAAATCAAGGCAAGACTGAAAATATGCTTGCCAGTCTTATGAATCATCTCACTCCACCCTCTACATCAGGAGGTCTCCTGGCTAATACAATTGTTAACCCCAAGGGTGAACTCAAAGCTATTACTACACGAAGTGGTAAAGCTTATGAAGAGCCGCCAGTTCCTCCTATTTCTCCTCTTCCTCCTATGCCTCCTCCTCTTTATTCTGAGGAAGTTGAGCCTGAGGAAACCACGGACAAGGTGCAATTTACTAGCCCACGAAGTACCGCACACGTCCACCCTCAGGTTGTTCCAGAAATTGTACCAAAATCTGGACTTGTACCAAAACCGGGAGTTGTATTTGAACCATCAACAACTCCTGGAGAGAACCCTAAATCAAAACCTTCACTACCATACCCATCAAGACTTAATGAGCAAAAGCTCCGCGAAAAGGCTAGTTACCAAATGGATAAGTTTTATCAAATCATTCAAGATTTGCACTTTGACGTTAGCCTTGCGGATGCTATCATCCTGATGCCCAAATTCGCATCGATGATCAAGAACTTGTTAAGCAACAAGGAAAAATTGTACGAAATGGCAAAGACTCCTCTGAACGAAAACTGCTCAGCAGTTATCTTAAAAAAGCTTCCGAAGAAGCTTGGAGACCCTGGGAGATTTCTCATTCCATGTGTTTTCCCTGGGATGGTTGAGTGCTTCGCCTTAGCTGATCTTGGCGCTAGCATCAACCTGATGCCTTACTCAGTGTGGGAGAAACTGTCTCTTCCTCAACTCACTCCTACGTGCATGACTCTCGAGCTTGCCGACCATTCAATCTCCCATCCTCTCGGCATTGCCGAAGATGTATTCGTGAAAGTAGGAAAGTTCCATTTCCCCGCTGACTTCGTTGTTGTTAAGTTCGATGCTGACCCACGAGTTCCTCTCATTCTTGGGAGAGGATTCTTAAGGACGGGTCGTGCGTTAATTGATGTGCACGAAGAGGAAATAACTCTTCGTGTTGGTAATGAAGCTGTAACCTTTAACCTCGATCAAACTTCGAGGTACTCCTCTAACTATGACGCCGAATCGGTTAACCGAATTGATGTCATTGATGTCGCGTCTGAGGAGTACGCTCAAGAGGTTTTAGGTTTTGTCGATGATTCTCCGAGTGAAAACTTCACTCCATCTTCTCACCCCATTATTGCCAATTCTTCTCCTTCCCTCACTCCGTTTGAGGGAAGTGACTTCATCTTCTCAGAAGAAATTGAGGCCTTTCTCAAAAGTGATTCGATTCCCGATGGAATTGATAACCAAGAGATCGACCTCGAGAGGGATATTCACCTGCTGGAAAAATTGTTAAACGAAGATCCCTCACATCTTCCTGTTCTACCACAAACACTTCATAAGGAGGAAGTCAAAAATGTTGAGAAAACCGATGACTTTCCCGCGGTTGAACTTAAGAACTTGCCGCCTCATCTTGAATATGCATTTCTAGAGGGTGATGATAAATTGCCCGTCATTATTGCTAAAGACTTAAGTGTTGAGGAAAAGGCTGCTCTTATACAGGTTTTGAAGTCTCATAAACGAGCAATTGCTTGGCGTCTCTCTGATATCAAGGGCATCGACCCTGAGTTCTGTACTCACAAGATATTAATGGAGGATGACTTCAAACCTGCGGTCCAACATCAAAGAAGGGTGAATCCAAAAATTCACGAGGTTATCAAACAAGAGGTTTTAAAACTTCTTGATGCCGGATTGATTTACCCTATCTCGGACAGTCCTTGGGTCAGCCCAATCCATTGTGTTCCAAAAAAGGTGGCATTACCGTTGTCACAAACGAGGAAAATGAGTTGATTCCAACTCGTTTGGTTACGGGTTGGCGCGTCTGCATTGATTATCGTAAATTGAATGACGCCACCCGTAAGGATCATTTTCCTCTGCCCTTTATGGATCAGATGCTCGAGAGATTAGCGGGGAATGAGTACTATTGCTTCCTCAATGTGTGGAAAACTAGAAGGGGGGTTGAATAGTTTTACGTCTTTTTCGTTTTGCTTATTTTATAAAAGATAGTTTCTAAGATAAAACTTTCAAATCACTTTAATACATAAATATATATACTAGTTAATTTATGATTTTGTATAAATACTACTTATGTATAATGTACAATTTCAAAACACTTAACTACAAAAGTATAAATACAAGATTTATTAAAGGTTTTATATATACAATGCTTATGTATAATGTTTGGAAAGAATATACAATTTCATATATTTTATGTAAGCATATATATGTGTAGTAGTGTATAGATATAATTATATGTATTAGGTTGGTTTTTGTAAGATTAGTTTTATGAATGAATTTTAGTTTGATCTTTATGTGAAATCAACATATGCACATTACTATCAATTATGACTATGTGTGAAATGCAAGTAAGTAATAAATCAAAGAGTGAGAGATGGAAAGATCAAACCGAGACACAAAGGATTTATAGTGGTTCGGCTACAAGGACACCTTCCTTGCCCTACTCCACTCCCCGAGTCACCTACTCGAGAGTTTTCTTCACTAGATCAAAAACCTCCTTTATGGCGGAGAAAACCGTACACACCAAATAACACACCACAAGAATATCACACCACAATCACAACTTCAACACACCTTCTTCACACCAATCTTCTATTTTCTTCACACCAATCTTCTACACACCAATCTTCTACACACCAATCTTCTATTCTCTTCACACCTTCAAAGTACTAATGTCTTGACACCTTCAAGTCACTAATATCTTCACAACTTCAATGCACTAGTGTCTTGACACCTTCAAGCCACTAATGTCTTCACAACTTCAATGCACTAATGTCTTGACACCTTCAAGCCACTAATGTCTTCACAACTTCAATCTACAAATGTCTTCTAGTCTTCTCCACTAGAGATCCTTAATTTCTTCACTACAAGATCCTATTGCTACAATCTCCTATCACCACTACTATCTAACCCTTCTTCTTCACTTCAAGTTACACTTCACACTAATCAACAATTCTAGATTCTTCAACTAAATCTAGATAACTAATACATACACCTTATTCACCAAAGTATAAAGGATTTACAACAAATTATAAATAAACAACTTAGATAGCAAGATGATACTAAGTTGTAATACTTCTAATAGAAGTATTCTTCTCTTTGCACTTGAAAGAATGAGGCTTTGGATCACTTGGAAACAAAGGCTTATGAAATGAATGATTAAAGGATTTTTAGGATTGAAATGAAGATCTAGAACAGAAAGTTTTAGTGCAAAAAGGTGAGGAAAAAATCCAGGTTTAAGGTGGTATTTATAGGCAAAAGTTTCTGACAGAGGAGCGTGGCCGGTCCCCTTAAATCATGGCCGGTCCCCTTAAAATTAAGGGGACCGCCCTTTATAATTAAGGGGGCCGCCCAGCTGAAACGGCCAGAAACTTTGTCTTTTAGTAGGGAAAGTTTATTTGGTGAAAAACTAACTGTTTTTGGTTAAATATTTGAAATCATATATTTAGTATGATTAAAACATTTTTCCTTATTACCAAAAGTGTTTTTCAAAAATATATAATAAGATTATATAAATAAATAAACTTTGTATTAGTTAATTAAATACCCCTTTGATCATAAATTGCACTAAGCACTTTGTTTATTCATACCTTAAGTGATTAGTTGGTGAAAGTGATTATTTATTACTAAATACGTGTTTACGTCATGATCTTTGGTTTGATTAGTTTAAGTTTTGTGATTATCAAAACATAGAGATATCGGAAGATATGAATAATGTTTTTAGTCAATTATTTATATCAACACAATGGTTTCTCGGGGTACTTTCAGATTCCCATTGACCCGCAAGACCAAGAAAGACCACTTTTACGTGCCCCTATGGAACCTTCGCATATAAACGTATGCCATTTGGCTTATGTAATGCTCCGGGCACGTTTCAAAGATGTATGATGGCCATTTTTTCCGACATGATTGGGAAAAGTATGGAGGTCTTTATGGACGATTTCTCGGTCATTGGGGATTCGTTTAAATCATGTCTCTCCCATTTAGACAGCATGCTAAAACGTTGTGAAGACACAAAGTTATGTCTAAATTGGGAAAAGAGTCACTTTATGGTCAAAGAGGGCATTGTCCTCGGCCATAAAATTTCAAAAAATGGGATGGAGGTTGACCGTGCCAAAGTGGACGTCATTGCAAAATTGCCTCATCCCACGACTGTGAAAGGTGTTAGGAGCTTTTTGGGTCGCGCCGGTTTTTACCGTAGGTTTATTCAAGATTTCTCTAAAATCGCCCGGCCTATGACCCATCTCCTCGAGAAGGATGCTCCATTTATCTTCTCCCCTGAGTGCATCGAAGCCTTTGAAACATTAAAGAAAAGGCTTACCGAGGCACCGATTCTTGTTGCCCCCGATTGGGACTTGCCCTTCGAGCTCATGTGTGATGCTAGTGATTATGCTATAGGGGCAGTCTTGGGGCAACGCAAAACAAAACATTTTCAGCCTATACACTATGCCAGCAAGACTATGACCGAGGCTCAATGTCATTACACCACCACTGAAAAAGAATTATTAGCTGTGGTGTATGCTTTTGAAAAATTCCGGCCATACCTGATTCTGACTAAAAGCATAGTGTATACGGATCATTCGGCTTTGAAGTATCTATTTGCAAAACAAGATGCAAAGCCGAGACTCCTCCGATGGGTTCTCCTCCTTCAGGAATTTGATATCATAATTCGTGATAAAAAAGGAGCTGAGAACCTAGCTGCTGATCATCTCTCCCGTCTTGAAAACCCTCACCAAAATGCTTTCGAGAAAAAGGAAATAAATGAAACATTTCCTCTCGAGACCCTCAATGTGGTTTCATTTCGTGGAGACTCGATTACCCCATGGTTTGCCGACTTTGCAAACTATCTTGCGGTTAACTTTATTGTGAAAGGGATGTCGTCCCAACAAAAAAATAAATTTTTCAAAGATGTCAAACATTACTTTTGGGACGACCCCTACTTGTTCAAAATATGCGCGGATCAAGTCATCCGGCGGTGTGTGTATGGTCAGGAAGCCGCTGAAATCTTAAAGGCTTGCCATGCTGGTCCCATGGGGGGCCACCACAATCCCAACTACACCGCCAAAAAGGTGTTTGATTCTGGCTTTTATTGGCCCTCGATCTACACGGATGCTCAAGATTTAGTCAAGTCCTGTGACGCTTGTCAACGTCACGGGAATATTTCACAAAGAAATGAAATGCCTCAGAATGCAATTCAAGTTTGTGAAATCTTTGATATCTGGGGCATCGACTTTATGGGGCCATTTCCATCCTCTCACGGCAACAAATACATACTCGTGGCAGTTGACTACTTGTCAAAATGGGTTGAAGCGAAAGCTTTACCCACAAATGATGCCCGAGTAGTTGTGAAATTTTTAAAAGCTCTTTTTGCCCGATTCGGAACTCCACGTGCTATTATTAGTGATCGTGGTACGCACTTCTGTAATGACAAGTTTGACAAAGTCATGCAAAAGTACGGTGTGACTCACCGTCTTTCTACTGCGTACCACCCTCAAACGAGTGGACAAGGCAAAGTGTCCAATCGGGGCATTAAAAGAATCTTGGAAAGAACTGTAGGTGAGAATCATGCATCGTGGTCGGACTAATTAGATGATGCACTTTGGGCTTTCCGTACGGCTTACAAAACACCCATTGGGTGTACGCCTTATAAACTTATGTACGGGAAAGCGTGCCATCTTCCGATCGAGCTTGAGCACAAGGCCTATTGGGCCCTCAAGCATGCCAATTTCGACCTCAGAACAGCGGGTGATCACAGAAAAGTTCAACTCAATGAATTAAACGAACTTCGTGATCAAGCTTACGAGAATTCTTTGATCTATAAACAAAAGATAAAGAAGATTCATGACTCAAAAATCAAAAACCGCGTTTTTAACGTTGATGATCGAGTCCTTCTTTTCAACTCTAGACTCAAGATCTTCTCGGGAAAGCTCAAAACCCGATGGACTGGTCCGTTCACTATTACAAAAGTTTATCCTTATGGTACCGTCGAATTATCTCAAAGTGACGGTCCTAACTTCAAAGTGAACGGACATCGGTTAAAGCACTACTTTGGAGAGGACGTACCATCCATGGTCGTCCCGGATCTCCAAACTTTCCCCAAGGACAATTGAATTCGGGGATAGAGTCAAGCTAGCGACTCGATGATCAAAAACTAGCAACAATACGGGTTTTCACCCGTATCTCTGATTCTTTCTATTTTCTACCACCGAGTGTGGGGGAATGGCCAACCCCCCGCTGTTTGAAAAAATGTATATATGTATATAAGTCAAAAAAACATAAAAAAATAAAAAATAAATAAATAAAATAAAAATTGTATATATATATAGAAATAAAGTGAAAATTGGTATGTCCACAGTTAGATTCGAATCTTGGCTTTTTACGTTCATAGCTTCGGCATAATAGCCGGGACTTTGAATATTGAGGACAATATTCATTTCTAAGTGTGGGGGTGGGGGGGGGGGGGGGGGGGATTCTAACGAATTTTATCAAAATATCTTTCAAGTACCCCCGTTTTTGGCCAAAATTTTCAAAAATTTTTCACTTTATTTCAAAAATTTTTGTGGTAATCAGTCCGCCAGGTCTAACAGACAAAGGGATTGGCTAATCCAGGAGCAAACGGCTCTTGGTAAAGATAAATCAAATCCGTTGACGGCTGGCAATTTGCCCAAAACTGTATGGTTCATCAACTCCCCGAAAACAAATGAGTTGGCTAGCCCGCAAGATTATGGGTTGTGGTAAAGGCCGTGGAAAATCCATAATTGGTAATCAGCTCACCAAGATGTTGACTAGGTCCATCAAGAGTTGGCTAGTCCAGGAGCAAACGGCTCTTGGTAAAGACTTAACAAATCCGTTGGAAGCTGGCGGTTTGCTCAAAATCACACGGTTATCAGGTGTGCCACAGTTCTTACACCTGGCTACTCCAGAAGTGATGGCTTTTGGTAAAGAGTTTAAAATCCATCAAGTTTTCTAAAAAGATTGCTAGGGACTAGCAATAGTTCAGTGTGGGGGATTGATGAGTGCTCAAACACTCATCGTTTTTGATACATTTAAACTGCCAAAACGCACAAAAACAATCAAAAAGATATCAAAATACTTAAATTATCCCAGGGATTGTGTTTTATGTGTTTTAAAAGCAAAATGTGCAAAAACAAAGAAAAAACGTACAAAGTTTGCAGTATTGGCAGTTTCAGTCCCCCAAGTTTCAAAACTTGTCAATTTTAGTCCCTATGCATTTATTTTTAAGGAAAAGTCAACCCAAGGTTTTAAAAGTCAAATAATCACAAAATATTACACTTGGGTTGCAAGTTTTCTAAAAATACAAGTTTAGTCCCTGAAAATCAAAATATGGCAAAATAAGTCCCTGGGAAGTTTTGAAATGTTGAAAAATGAAAAATTGGTTTGTGATCTTTGGAATCTTAGCAACATTGGTCCTTGGTATACAAATGGAAAAGTCACAATTTCAGTCCTTGGGTTTGGCAAAATTACAAAAATGGTCCCTATGGCTAAAATTATCCAACCGGACCCTATTTATATCCAAAAAACCAAACCAAACCCAATCCTAACCTAAGCCTTGGTCTGATCCAGTTACCACAGCCCACCAAGCCCATCAAATCCTTAGCCCACCCAAACCCTTATCCGTTTAAAATAACACCCCCCAACTTTGACCCCCATTGACCCGACCTTCTTCCCCAACCAAATCCCACAAAACCAGGCAACATTGTCTCCCCCCCCCCCCCCTCCACCTTTTCCACCAACTCAGCCCCCACAATCAATGCCCACACCTAACAAAGCCACCACCATTAATGCCCTCACCAACACCCACCAGAACCACTCATTTAACCCCGACCCCATTTTGGCGCCAAAATCATGATCAAGGGTTTAGAATGGTCTCACAGCAATTCAATGGATGGGATTTGGTCAAGAAGTCATCACAAAGACTTTGGGAGTGTCAGATTTCAAAAAGATCCCATGTGGAAGGCTTAGCATTAGTTTTTGTAGCTCGATATATATAATGAAGCTCATAGAAGCTTAAGAGGAATAATTTTTCTAGTTTTTATGTAGTTTTAACCTAATTTCAATGTATTGTAACTGTTTTTATTAATGAAAGTTCAGTTTGAAGTATAATTCTCATTTTCTCTTTTCAAAGTCTCATTTCTAAGTTGCAAGTTCTATTCAAAGCTTCTAATCAGTGTTCTATTTATTCATAAGCACTTAACAACTAAGAAATAAGGTTTTTATAAGCTTATAAGCTTGTGTGAACAATTCTACTTCAGTTTTCAATAATTGCTAAAAAAAATAAGAAAAAAATCAAAAATAAATAAAAAAATTAGTGATCACTTACTGAATGAGCATGGAGCACAGTGAATCAAGGATGGCTGTGGGTTAGGTACCTCATGGGAGGGCATAGGATTGGTTAACTTGGTCCTTGGGTTCTTAATCAGTTGGCTTGGAAGGCTTTGTAAGCTTAAATCCTTTCATTTTTAGTATTAAGTTGTTTTAATTGGTTATTTAAGCTTGTTTTAGTTAAATATTAACAATTAGATCAGTAGTAATCAATTGTTCATGTTATATATTTGTTTAAGTAAAAATCTCTTTAATAACTAATTTTTAAGGGGTGTTTGGTTCTAGGATATTTGCATTGTTCTATCAGATCATTGGTACATTTCTGAGTTTCAACTAGTTTGGGTGGTGTATTAAGGCTCAGGGAACTTTTTACTTGGTCACAAACTCATTCAAAAGTCAAAACAACAAAAAATCCACCACCACTGTTAACTGTGGTGGTTTTTGATCCTAGAAATCCATAATCTAATGGCATAAGTTGTTGTTTCCACATATTTTAGTCTCACCTTAACTTAAAAACATGTTTTCAGTTAGTTAGATTAAGCCAAAGTTCACAAAAGTCAAAGTGTTTAGTTTTCTTCAAAAGTCAAAAGCTGTATAAGTTATTTTGAGCAAACTTTGGAGGCCTGCAACTTGTTTGATATAAGGTTCTATTGTCTAAGATTTTACAAGCTCAAACTTCACCACTTTGTTGATTTTTGAGAATTTTCTCAGATTTTATAGATTTTGTTTAGTAGGGCCCACCAGGCCTTGAAGTAGGTTGCAGGGCAAAGGTCTGCCCTGCTCTCAGCAGACCACCCTCACATCACCACCTTTTGTGGTGGTTTGTGGTCACCTTAGTGACCCTCAGTCTTTGTTTTTGGTTCCTCTCAACCCCCCTCCTACCAGGGAGTAAGGTTGAACCCTTTGTTTGACCCCTAGGATAGTGGACCCCACCTAATTTGGCCCCTAGACCTTGTCCCAAAACTGCATCAGAAACAAATAAGCAAAGTGCTTATTTGAGCTCTTTGGCTTATTCAGGCCATATTTGTGAGTGATTTCTGCTTATTCTTGTTCATAAGACTCAGAGAAACCAAATAATACCATTGTGGACCCCACTTCTTCATTTTGAGCTAAAAAAATCCTTCACAGTCAACAAAAGTCAACTGTGAGGTTATTAAGCACTTCAAGTGCTTATTTCCAGGGGTGTAGTGAAAGTGTCTTTATTAAAAGTACTTATTTTTATCTTATAATTAGTTTAGAAAAAGAAAAAATCCAAAAAACCAACTTTAAAAATAGTGATAGCTTCTATTTAATAGGATTTATCAATTTATTTTTCTTTTTAATTTATTTCTAAGTAATATATCACTTTTATATTTTTAGAAATTCTATTTTAGGGTTAAATAATTTTATAAATTTTTCCAGATTTTTATTTTGTCTTTTAGTGGTTTTTCTAATTAATTTTAGTTTAATTTAGTTTTAATTAATATTAATCAATTAAATAGGATAATTAGATTTTATATAGTATAACCTAGTTTTTATAATTTTTCTAGCTTTTATTTTAGTTAAAACATTTTTATAAATTTTTCTAGAATTTTTACTGTTCATTTTCTATTTTTTATAATATAATTAGTTTAATTAGTAATTAATAAGTAATTAGAATAATAATTAGTTAATTAGTTTATAATACTTAGAATTAACTTTTTATAATTTATTAGGATTCCTATAATGGTTAATTAGATTTATAAAATTTTTCTTAATTTTCTAAGCCTTTTTAGTATTTTTAATAATTCTAATTAATTTAATTAGTATTAAATAGATAATTAGTAATTAATTAATATTAAATAATTAAATAGTGTAAAAATAGTTTTTAATTTTCTTAAAATTTTCTTTAATTAATAGGATTGTAAAAATACCAATTTTACACTTTTAACCCTCCCAGTCCTTCAGTTGTACTTTTCGTTTTGTTCGTCTGTATACGTTTTTTTATTAAAATGTACGTTTTTAGGTTTAGCTCAAATCTTCGTAATCCAAATTCCCGTAATCAATCACATAGCTTTCCTAAGCTATATTTGTTAATTATTTCCAAATAATTTTCACAACAAACCCTTTTCTGTGAATAACACCCGATTACGAATACGTTAAAGTTACATTTCACACCTCAATGGGATTTAACGACCCGGTGATACATTATATTACCCGGAGCATTGATCTAGGCTATTTGACTTAGTTGACCATTCTTTGGTTAATTTAAGTTAGGTGGTTTGGCATCAATCAGCGATCATGTTATCCGGGATCGAGAAAGTTTGAACTCGGCTTGAGCTTGACTCGAAAATTTCAATTTATCTGTAAAGATGTGTTTTCTGACACAAATTAAAATTGAAATATAATATAACCTAAGAATTGAATTCGGTTCAACTTCAGATCGAAAATCTTGATACATTCATAAATAAATATTTACACTTACTACACTTAAAAAAAAGAAAAAAAAAAAGAAAAAACATATTTTATATTACTTACAACCTCGAGAACTCAACAATAACTCAAGTCGAACTTATATAAGATTGAGCTCAACTCATTAAACCTTTCGAGCTCATTTGATTGGCTTTCAATCTCTAAAATTTTAATCAGGTGCTCAAAATCTCAACATCCGCCTCTAATTTTTCCCCAAAAATCTCAATCTCCCGCTCAAGATCCCGCCCCTTTTTTCCCAAAATCAAAACATTAACACTTACACTAGTCAGATCTATCTATCTATTCATCTATTCTCCTTCTCTCTAGAACCAACTCACACCACCGCCAAACTTCACCGCTTTATCTCGCCATGGTTCCAACAACCATCGATCCCCTACGCCATCACCGTCATCAAGACAAAAGAACTATATGGGAGAGTTTGTTTGCTTCGGTTGTTTGTTCGAGATAACCACCACATCCACCACCATCACAGTCAAGCCTCCATCACCCTATCGATCATGTTATCCGGGATCGAGAAAGTTTGAACTCGGCTTGAGCTTGACTCGAAAAGCTCGATTTATCTGTAAAGATGTGTTTTCTGACCCAAATTAAAATTGAGATATAATATAACCTAAGAATTGAATTCGGTTCGATTTCAGCTCGAAAAGCTTGATACATTCATAAATAAATATTTACACTTACTACACTTCAAAAAAAAAAAAAAAAAAAAAAAAAAAAAAAAAAAAAAAAACATATTTTATATTACTTACAAGCTCGATAACTCAACAATAACTCGAGTCGAACTTATATAGGATTGAGCTCAACTCATAAAACCTTTCGAGCTCATTTGATAGGCTTTCAATCTCCAAAATTTTAATCAGGCGCTCAAGATCTCAATCTCCTGCTCAAGATCCCGCCCCTTTTTCCCCAAAATCAAAACACTGACACTTACACTAGTCAGATCTATCTATCTATTCGTTTATTCTCTTTCTCTCTAGAACCGACTCACACCACCGCCAAACTTCACCGCCCTATCTCGCCGTGGTTCCACCAACAATCGATCCTCCACGCCATCACCGTCATCAAGACAAGGGGACTGTACGGGAGAGTTTGTTTGCTTCAGTTGTTTAGTTCGAGATAACCACCACATCCACCACCATCACAGTCAAGCCTCCATCACCCTCGCGATCATGTTATCCGGGATCGAGAAAGTTTGAACTCGGCTTGAGCTTGACTCGAAAAGCTCAATTTATCTGTAAAGATGTGTTTTCTGACACAAATTAAAATTGAGATATAATATAACCTAAAAATTGAATTCGGTTCGATTTCAGCTCGAAAAGCTTGATACATTCATAAATAAATATTCACACATACTACTCTTCAAAAAAAAAAAAAAAAAAAAAAAAAAAAAAACATATTTTATATTACTTACAAGCTCGAGAACTCAACAATAACTCGAGTCGAACTTATAAGATTGAGCTCAACTCATTAAACCTTTCGAGCTCATTTCATAGGCTTTTAATCTCTAAAATTTTAATCAGGCGCTCAAGATCTCAACATCCGCCTTTAATTTTTCCCCAAAAATCTCAATCTCCCGCTCAAGATCCCGCCCATTTTTCCACAAAATCAAAACACTAACACTTACACTAGTCAGATCTATTTATCTATTCATCTATTCTCCTTCTCTCTAGAACCGACTCACACCACCGCCAAACTTCACCGCCTTATCTCGCCGTGGTTCCACCAACCATCAATCCTCTACGCCATCACCGTCATCAAGACAAAAGAACTATATGGGAGAGTTTGTTTGCTTCGGTTGTTTGTTCGAGATAGCCACCACATCCACCACCATCACAGTCAAGCCTCCATCACCCTCTCGATCATGTTATCCGGGGTCGAGAAAGTTTGAACTCGGCTTGAGCTTGACTCGAAAAGCTCGATTTATCTGTAAAGATGTGTTTTCTGACACAAATTAAATTTGAAATATAATATAACCTAAGAATTGAATTCGGTTCGACTTCAGATCGAAAAGCTTGATACATTCATATATAAATATTTACACTTACTACACTTAAAAAAAAAAAAGAAAAAAAAACGATATTTTATATTACTTATACGCTCGATAACTCAACAATAACTCGAGTCAAACTTATATAAGATTGAGCTCAACTCATTAAACCTTTCGAGCTCATTTGATAGGCTTTCAATCTCCAAAATTTTAATCAGGCGCTTAAGATCTCAACATCCGCCTCTAATTTTTCCCCAAATATCTCAATCTCCCGCTCAAGATCCCGCCCCTTTTTCCCCAAAATCAAAACACTAACACATACACTAGTCAGATCTATCTATCTATTCATCTATTCTCCTTCTCTCTAGAACCGACTCACACCACCGCCAAACTTCACCGCCTTATCTCGCCGTAGTTCCACAAACCATCGATCCTCCACGGCATCACCATCTTCAAGCCAAGGGAACTATATGGGAGAGTTTATTTGCTTCGGTTGTTTGGTAATAGATAACCACCACATCTACCACCATCACAGTCAAGCCTCCATCACCCTCTCGATCATGTTTTCCGGGATCGAGAAAGTTTGAACTCGGCTTGAGCTTGATTCAAAAAGCACGATTTATCTGTAAAGATGTGTTTTCTGACACAAATTAAAATTGAGATATAATATAACCTAAGAATTGAATTCGGTTCGATTTCAGCTCGAAAAGCTTGATACATTCATAAATAAATATTTACACTTACTACACTTCAAAAAAAAAAAGAAAAAAAAGAAAAAAAAAAACAATATTTTATATTACTTACAAGCTCGATAACTCAACAATAACTCGAGTCGAACTTATATAGGATTGAGCTCAACTCATTAAACCTTTCGAGCTCATTTGATAGGCTTTCAATCTCCAAAATTTTAATCAGGCGCTCAAGATCTTAATCTCCCGCTCAAGATCCCGCCCCTTTTTCCCCAAAATCAAAACACTAACACTTACACTAGTCAGATCTATCTATCTATTCATTTATTCTCTTTCTCTCTAGAACCGACTCACACCACCGCCAAACTTCACCGCCCTATCTCGCCGTGGTTCCACCAACCATCGATCCTCCACGCCATCACCGTCATCAAGACAAGGGGACTGTACGGGAGAGTTTGTTTGCTTCGGTTGTTTGGTTCGAGATAACCACCACATCCACCACCATCACAGTCAAGCCTCCATCACCCTCGCGATCATGTTATCCGGGATCGAGAAAGTTTGAACTCGGCTTGAGCTTGACTCGAAAAGCTCGATTTATCTGTAAAGATGTGTTTTCTGACACACAAATTAAAATTGAGATATAATATAACGTAAGAATTGAATTCGGTTCGATTTCAGCTCGAAAAGCTTGATACATCCATAAATAAATATTCACACTTACTACTGTTCAAAAAAAAATAATAAAAAATAAATAAAAAATAAAAAACAAACATATTTTATATTACTTACAAGCTCGAGAACTCAACAATAACTTGAGTCGAACTTATATAAGGTTGAGCTCAACTCATTAAACCTTTCGAGCTCATTTGATAGGCTTTTAATCTCTAAAATTTTAATCAGGCGCTCAAGATCTCAACATCCGCCTTTAATTTTTCCCCAAAAATCTCAATCTCCCGCTCAAGATCCCGCCCCTTTTTCCCCAAAATCAAAACACTAACACTTACACTAGTCAGATCTATCTATCTATTCATCTATTCTCCTTCTCTCTAGAACCGACTCACACCACCGCCAAACTTCATCGCCTTATCTCGCCGTGGTTCCACCAACCATCGATCCTCTACGCCATCACCGTCATCAAGACAAAAGAACTATATGGGAGAGTTTGTTTGCTTCGGTTGTTTGTTCGAGATAACCACCACATCCACCACCATCACAGTCAAGCCTCCATCACCCTCTCGATCATGTTTTCCGGGATCGAGAAAGTTTGAACTCGACTTGAGCTTGACTCGAAAAGCTCGATTTATCTGTAAAGATGTGTTTTCTGACACAAATTAAAATTGAAATATAATATAACCTAAGAATTGAATTCGGTTCGACTTCAGATCGAAAAGCTTGATACATTCATAAATAAATATTTACAATTACTACACTTCAAAAAAAATAATAAAATAAAATAAAAATAAAATAAAAACGATATTTTATATAACTTACAAGCTCGATAACTCATCAATAACTCGAGTCGAACTTATATAAGATTGAGCTCAACTCATTAAACCTTTCGAGCTCATTTGATAGGCTTTTAATCTCTAAAATTTTAATCAGGCGCTCAAGATCTCAACATCCGCCTTTAATTTTTCCCCAAAAATCTCAATCTCCCGCTCAAGATCCCACCCGTTTTTCCCAAAAATCAAAACACTAACACTTACACTAGTCAGATCTATCTATCTATTTATCTATTCTCCTTCTCTCTAGAACCAACTCACACCACCGCCAAACTTCACCGCCTTATCTCGCCGTGGTTCCAACAACCATCGATCCTCTACGCCATCACCGTCATCAAGACAAAAGAACTATATGGGAGAGTTTGTTTGCTTCGGTTGTTTGTTCGAAATAACCACCACATCCACCACCATCACAGTCAAGCCTCCATCACCCTATCGATCATGTTATCCGGGATCGAGAAAGTTTGAACTCGGCTTGAGCTTGACTCGGAAAGCTCGATTTATCTGTAAAGATGTGTTTTCTGACACAAATTAAAATTGAGATATAATATAACCTAAGAATTGAATTCGGTTCGATTTCAGCTCGAAAAGCTTGATACATTCATAAATAAATATTTACACTTACTACACTTCAAAAAAAAAAAAAAAAAAAAAAAACCATATTTTATATTACTTACAAGCTCGATAACTCAACAATAACTCGAGTCGAACTTATATAGGATTGAGCTCAACTCATTAAACCTTTCGAGCTCATTTGATAGGCTTTCAATCTCCAAAATTTTAATCAGGCGCTCAAGATCCCAATCTCCCGCTCAAGATCCCGCCCCTTTTTCCCAAAAATCAAAACACTAACACTTACACTAGTCAGATCTATCTATCTATTCATTTATTCTCTTTCTTTCTAGAACCGACTCACACCACCGCCAAACTTCACTGCCATATCTCGCCGTGGTTCCACCAACCATCGATCCTCCACGTCATCACCGTCATCAAGACAAGGGGACTGTACGGGAGAGTTTGTTTGCTTCGGTTGTTTGGTTCGAGATAACCACCACATCCACCACCATCACAGTCAAGCCTCCATCACCCTCGCGATCATGTTATCCGGGATCGAGAAAGTTTGAACTCGGCTTGAGCTTGACTCGAAAAGCTCGATTTATCTGTAAAGATGTGTTTTCTGACACAAATTAAAATTGAGATATAATATAACCTACGAATTGAATTCGGTTCGATTTCATCTCGAAAAGCTTGATACATTCATAATTAAATATTCACACTTACTACTCTTAAAAAAAAAAAAAAAAAAAAAAAAAAAAAAAGAAAAACATATTTTATATTACTTACAAGCTCGAGAACTCAACAATAACTCGAGTCGAACTTATATAAGATTGAGCTAAACTCATTAAACCTTTCGAGCTCATTTCATAGGCTTTTAATCTCTAAAATTTTAATCAGGCGCTCAAGATCTCAACATCTGCCTTTAATTTTTCCCCAAAAATCTCAATCTCCCGCTCAAGATCCCGCCCTTTTTTCCCCAAAATCAAAACACTAACACTTACACTAGTCAGATCTATCTATCTATTCATCTATAATACTTCTCTCTAGAACCGACTCACACCACCGCCAAACTTCACCGCCTTATCTCGCCGTGGTTCCTCCAACCATCGATCCTCCACGCCATCACCGTCATCAAGACAAAAGAACTATATGGGAGAGTTTGTTTGCTTCGGTTGTTTGTTCGAGATAGCCACCACATCCACCACCATCACAGTCAAGCCTCCATCACCCTCTCGATCATGTTATCCGGGGTCGAGAAAGTTTGAACTCGGCTTGAGCTTGACTCGAAAAGCTCGATTTGTCTGTAAAGATGTGTTTTCTGACACAAATTAAAATTGAAATATAATATAACCTAAGAATTGAATTCGGTTCGACTTTAGATCGAAAAGCTTGATACATTCATAGATAAATATTTACACTTACTACACTTAAAAAAAAAAAAAAAAAAAAAAAAAAAAAAAAAAAAAAAAAACGATATTTTATATTACTTACAAGCTCGATAACTCAACAATAACTCGAGTCAAACTTATATAAGATTGAGCTCAACTCATTAAACCTTTCGAGCTCATTTGATAGGCTTTCAATCTCCAAAATTTTAATCAGGCGCTTAAGATCTCAACATCCGCCTCTAATTTTTCCCCGAAAATCTCAATCTCCCGCTCAAGATCCCGCCTCTTTTTCCCCAAAATCAAAACACTAAAACTTACACTAGTCAGATCTATCTATCTATTCATCTATTCTCCTTCTCTCTAGAACCGACTCACACCACCGCCAAACTTCACCGCCTTATCTCGTCGTGGTTCCACAAACCATCGATCCTCCATGCCATCACCGTCATCAAGACAAGGGAACTATATGGGAGAGTTTGTTTGCTTCGGTTGTTTGGTTCGAGATAACCACCACATCCACCACCATCACAGTCAAGCCTCCATCACCCTCTCGATCTTGTTTTCCGGGATCGAGAAAGTTTGAACTCGGCTTGAGCTTGATTCGAAAAGCTCGATTTATCTGTAAAGATGTGTTTTCTGACACAAATTAAAATTGAGATATAATATAACCTAAGAATTGAATTCGGTTCGATTTCAGCTCGAAAAGCTTGATATATTCATAAATAAATATTTACACTTACTACACTTCAAAAAAAAAGAAAAAAAACCATATTTATCGATTTAGGCGAAGTTTCGAGGCCTAAAAACGCTCCGAGAAGAAGTTATTGAGGTTTTAAGGTTTTCAGTCAAAATTTTCACCATAAATACTTGCATCAACACACTCTAAACTCAACTCCTATTTCGTTGGAACGATCCAAGAATCAACTTTATCCATCTACACTTCATCTATGGCAACTCAGCAAGACATTCATGCAGCCGGCGCCGAAAACCGACCTCCCATGCTGTCAAAGGGTGGATACTTACAGTGGGCTAGTCGTATGATGCGTTATCTTAAGAGCAAAACAAATGGAAGTCTTCTCATCAAATCCATTGTGGATGGACCCTTCAAACCGTCACAAGTACTAGACCCTGGTGATCCAAATGGTACCCCCCCCCCCCAGTACAACCATACTACAGAGAACAGAATGAGACTGAATACACTGTGGAAGACAGAAAACAGATTGAAGCTGATGATCAGGCATTTCATTACGTCGTTCTTGGTTTACCTGAAACCATCTATGCTACTGTTGATAGTGAAGTAAGTGCTCATGCAGTCTGGGAAAGAGTCAAGAGGTTAATGTATGGGACAGACATCGGGAAACAGGAAATGGAAACACAATTGCTTAAGGAACTTCGCAAGTTTACTTCAATTCCTGGTGAATCCATAGAGACGTACTACCACAGATTCTGTAAGATCATGAATGATTTATCAAGACACAACCTCAGTCAGACAAATATTGCTAACAACACCATTTTTCTGAATGAGTTACAACTAGAATGGGGAAGATATGTCACTATTGTTTATCAGACAAAGAATTTGCATGAAGTGACTTATGATCAGGTGTATGATTTCTTGAAGCAAAATCAGGATGAAGCTAATGAAGTAAGAGCTGAATTACTAGCTAAAAAACATGATCCTCTAGCATTAATGGCTGATACACCAATACCTATACCAGTGAACACACAACAACAACCATCATCATCTTCCACTCACAACTACATGCAACCATCCTACATTCAACAACCACCACCGGTCTACCAACAACAATTCTACCCACAGCAACAACATGTTATTCCACAACAGCAATACCCACATTTCCAAGAACCAGAATTCACTGACAATGATGAAGCTACTGCAGCCTTGACACAAGCGTTTGCTTTTCTGACAAAAGCATTCCAAGGACGCTATTCTACCCCAACAAACAACAACCAAAGGATTTCATCGAATACTCGCAACAGGCAGATCGCTCAGCCGAATTTCAATATGGGCAATGGAGGCCAAATGGTTGGAGTTTATGGGAATCAGCAAGGATATGCTACTGGAATTAACATGGGTAATCAGAATATGCAGAATGCAGGTCAGTATGCAGGGAATCAGTATGGTCAGTATGCAGGGAATCAGATGGGTCAGCATGTTGGAAATCAGAGGGGTCAGAATGTTGGTAATCAGGCAATGGGTAATCAGAATAGGAATGTGGCAGCTCCAGTTGTTGGGAATTATGGAAATGTGAATCAAGGTAATCCGGTAAAGTGTTTCAACTGCCAAGGAGTAGGTCATATGGCAAGGAACTGTCCTACTAAGCCGAACAAGAAAGATCTAGAGTATTTGCAGAAAGCAGTTCTGTTGGCACAAAAAGATAAGGCAGGGTTTCAGTTGAATGCAGAGGAACATGATTTTATGGCTCTTATGGATGAAATGGAAGACAGAGAGGATATCGATGCGAACTGCATATTCATGGCAAATCTTCAGGAAGCTAAGTATGACACGGATTCTGACACACTTCCTGTTTATGACACCAGTGCACCATCTGAGGTATCAAATTTCAACACATGTCATAATAATGATATATTTGATATGTCTCCTCATGAGGAACAGCATTCTGAGAAGCAAGCACCCACTTATGATACATACCTGGACACGCCAAGTAGTAGCAATACTCCTTCAGCAACTCCAGATGTGAATCATAATGGAGGCTTCGTTTCACAGCATGCTGAGAATGATGAGGAAACACGTGCTTTATTTGAATCATTATTTAATAATTGTGGTATTGAAATCGAGAAAGTGAAAAAGGTCAATCGCGATGTTAAGGCCGCGAATGAGAAATTGACCACTGAGCTTGAGAGATACAAGGAAAATGCAAAAAGTTTTCAAATTCACAAAGAACGCGAGTCAGGATTTGAAATTGGTTATAAGAAGTTACTTGTTAAAGATAGGGAATGGAAAACCAAGTTTTCTAATCTTGAAATAAGTTCAACAAAAACCATTAACTCTTTAAAACAAGAAATTTCTGAATTAACAAACCAACTTTCAAAACAAAAAACAGCTTATACCAATCTTGAAAAAGAACGGGATGAGTTGAAAAAGGACTTTGCAAAGAAAGAAGATAAACTTTTGGAAGAAATCGTAGAGTCAGAACACAAGATTGCACATCTAGAAGAATTGGTGGTTAAGTCGGGTCAGTCAAGTCAAACTATGAAAATGATTTCAAACCAAACTAATCCGATTTACCATACGAAACACAAAATGGCTCTCGGTAACAACAATCCTTGTAATCTCAAGAAAGCTCAGGATGAACAGAATGTTTTGTATAATGGTAGTGTTTTTTACACCAAACATGATCCTCCCGTCGTTCGGGATTCTGTGCAAACGATAGAACATGTCGAAGAGAGCATTTCTAAAATGAAACAAAAGGATTTGAAACCCATTGATTACAACAAATTGAACAAACTTTCGGGTATTACTTTTGTTCCACAAAAAGAACCATCTGTATTTCCCATAAAAAGACCATTCTCGAAAATGTTTTCTAAAAAAGTAGTTGCTTCAAAATCGCTTTCAAACATGGAACAGATGTCTTCAAACAACACTTTTAACTCAAGTGCTGCACGGGGATATCTTGATGATCTTAAAACTAGAGTTGGGCAACTTAAAATGACTTTAGAATCTAAAACGAGACTTAATGAGATTAACTGGAATTCCACGGTTCATTTACAGCTTAAAATTAATAACATTCATGCTTGTGTAATTCACTTTGAACAAGCATTTTTGAAAGAAACAGCTGACTTCGTCACGGATCACAAATCCCTGATAAAGAAGGCTAATGAATTTTTTGAGCAAATCAATGTTTTAGAAAACCTAAATGATTCTCTCTTCGAAGCTGTTATGACCACTGACATTATGTCTATCATTTTACAAACATATTCTGTTCAAGACGATGAACGAATAAGAGCTGAGACCTCCGCAATTGTTTCAAAATATGAAAATGCTCTTATAAAGCTTGAAAAAGAAAATGTGTCATATTTTAAACAACTTGATCGGAAAAAGGAAGAATGCAAGTATGACAAATTGTCGTATGAGCGTGACTTAAAGAAAATGAAAGAGCAAAATGATCTTTTGAGGGCTCAGCTTGAAAGTCAAAAAGGAAAGGGTGAGGAAACTAAGTTTGCAAAACCGTCGACTTCGGAGAAACCAAATGTTTCAAACACGGTTCAAAAACCAAAAATGTCAATTTCAAGGTTTGCTCCAAAAGTCGATGAGAAGAAGGATTTGACAAAACCAGTCACTCCAACACCCTCGCCCAAGAAAAGTGAAAATGATAAGATTGCTGATAAAGGAAAAGCGGTTGTCGAAACACCAAAAGTGATAGCACCTGGCCTTTTTAGGATTAGTCCCACTAATGCGTTTGCCTCTACATCTAAGACTTATGAGGGCAAAAAGGATAATTCTAACGAGTCTAGTGATGCTAAAAAGGACAACAATATAAATCCTAATGTGTGTGCCTCAACTTCTACAGGATTAGAAAGCACCTCTAGGAGCAGCAGACTACAGCCTAGGAGCAATACAAGGAACAATAGAGTCTCGCCTGCCTCTACGAGTAGTAGCAAGAATAAAGTAGAAGAACACCCTAGGAATTTATCGCTTTTTAATAAGAGACATGTTTCATCTGAATGTAATGTCAAGAGTACTGGTTCTAATGCATGTAATGACTCTGTTTGTTTGATATGCAAGAAATGTTTAATTAATTATGTTCATGATGAATGTGTTTCTAAGAATGTGAATGTTACGCCTGAACAGAAGAAAGTTCCGAAAGGAACTAGGGCTAGATCTAGATCTATTGAAAGATTAGTTACACGCTTTAAGACTACCACTATTAGTCGAATGCCTAGGAACTATCTTAAGTATTGTGTTTGGAAACCAACGGGTAGAGAATTCATTCTTCAGGATGGCAAATTGAAAGTTGTTCAAAATGGTCAAATTGATACTTTCTATGAATGTGATTCAGATTTTACCCCTAACCCAATGGAACCAAATTCAAAACGGTTTCCAAATACAAAGTCTTCTGTTTTTGGCAGGTTATCGAAATATGTCTTTGGATCGTCGACTCGGGTTGCTCCAAGCACATGACCGGGAATTTAAAGCTGCTGATCAATTTTGTCTGGAAATTCATGGGAACTGTACGCTTTGGAAATGATCATGTAGCAGCTATCCTGGGTTTTGGAGATCTTCAGTTTGGGAATTTTTTGATCACTCGAGTTTACTACGTCGAAGGATTGGGACATAATTTGTTTTCAGTTGGGCAGTTTTGTGATGCAGATTTAGAAGTTGCATTCAGAAGAAACACGGTTTTTATTAGAAATTTGGTTGGTGATGATCTCTTAACTGGTAATCGTGGTACAAACTTGTATGCTATCGACATCAACCAAATGGCTTCTACATCACCAATTTGTCTTATGACAAGGGCAACCGAAACTAAGTCCTGGCTGTGGCATAGACGTTTATCCCATCTCAATTTCGACACCATCAACAAGTTAGCCAAAGACAACATCGTCACCGGACTTCCTAAGTTCAAATACACCAAGGAACACCTATGTCCATCATGCGAACAAGGAAAAAGCAAAAGAGCATCATATAAACCCAAAACCGTACCTAGTTCGGAAGCAAGGTTACATATGTTGCACATGGACTTATGTGGCCCAATGAGAGTTGAAAGCATTAATGGGAAGAAGTATATTCTTGTTATTGTTGATGATTATTCAAGATACACTTGGGTAAAGTTTTTGAGATCAAAAGACGAAGCACCAGGCATCATCATCACCTTTCTAAAGCGTATTCAAGTTCTACTTCAAGCTCCAGTAAGGATTATAAGAACAGACAATGGCACAGAATTTACAAACCAGGAGTTAAGAACTTACCTCGAAGATGTTGGAATTACACACCAAACATCAGTTGTTAGAACTCCACAGCAGAATGGGGTAGTTGAAAGAAGAAATAGAACTCTTGTGGAAGCTGCTCGCACAATGCTGATTTTCTCTAGTGCACCTCTATTCTTATGGGCTGATGCTGTAGCCACTGCTTGTTTTACTCAAAACCGATCCCTAGTCCATCTGAGATTCAATAAAACCCCATATGAGCTAGTGAACAACCGTAAACCTGACATCTCTTACCTTCACGTGTTTGGCGCTTTGTGCTATCCGACGAATGACAGAGAAGATCTAGGGAAGTTAAAAGCTAAGGGTGATATTGGAATCTTCATTGGATATTCAGAAAACTCGAGGGCATTCAGGGTGTATAATAGAAGAACGAAAAAGATAATGGAAACGATGAATGTGAAGTTTGACGAGATTTCACAAATGGCTTCTGAGAGATACGCTCTAGAACCCGCGCTTAATCCAATGGCTTCTAATCAAAAAGGATTAGGACCCGCACCAAACCAGCAGACTTCTGGACACATCAGTTCAGGACTCGTACCTCAAGGAGCTCAGTCAACAAACACGGACAAACCTTCAGAACAAGAACTGGAAAATTTCTTTGAGTTAATGTTTGATGAATATTATGGTGGAACTTCGACAAATGCATCTCAACTACATTCCGCTGCACCCGCTCAAAACCATCAACCACCACCACCATCACAAGATGCATCTACAACAGTTAAAGCTGAAGCACCAACGACCTCAACATCATCAACATCTACTCAAGCAACTCCAGTTATTGAATCTGTTCTACCAAGAGTTGATGAGCAAAATCAAACTACAAACTTTCAAGAAGAACCTACAAATAATTCAAACGATGTTGCGTTAGAAGAAGAAGAAGAAGTATTTGAAAACCCGTTTGCATCAGACTCTGCTGAATCTTCTTCAAGGTTACAAGAACCATCTAACACACATTCGTTCAACCAAAGGTACCCTTCTACGTTTCAATGGACAAAAGACCATCCGTTAGTACATGTTATTGGTGATCCTTCAATGCCAGTTCAGACAAGGAGACAACTTGCCACCGATCTCGAATTATGCATTTACATTTGCTCAATAAGCACCAAAGTACCAAAGAACATTCGGGAAGCAATGGCAGAAAACCCATGGATTGAAGCGATGCAGGAGGAATTTCTTCAATACCTGTTACATGATAGTTGGGAACTTGTTGAACGACCACTTGATAAACGAGTTCTTGATCTCAAGTGGTTGTGGAAGAACAAACTGGATGAAGAAATGACTGTTATTCGCAACAAAGCTCGTCTCGTGGCTAAAGGTTATCCACAAGAAGAAGGGATAGATTTCGAGGAATCATTCGCGCCTGTAGCTAGACTTGAAGCAGTCCGGATTTTCTTAGCGTATGCAGCTCACAAAAACATCACAGTCTATCAGATGGATATTAAGACAGCTTTCTTGAATGGAACTCTGAAAGAAGAATTGTATGTGAGTCAGCCAGAGGGATTCATCGACAGAGATCATCCAGACTACGTCTACAAGCTTAAGAAAGCTATTTATGGTTTAAAACAAGCTCCAAGAGCGTGGTATGACGAACTATCATCTTTCTTGCTCAAAAACACTTTCACAAAAGGAACGGTTGATGACACCTTGTTTATCAAAAAGTTCAAAGATGACATTATGATCGTTCAAATTTATGTGGACGACATTATTTTTGGATCAACCAATCCTAACCATTCAAAACATTTTGAAAATCTCATGAAAAGCAAATTCGAAATGTCCATGATGGGGGAACTAAAATTCTTTCTTGGTTTACAAATACATCAATCCCCTCGTGGTATTTTTATCAATCAAGCTAAATATATGATAGAGATTTTGAAAAAACATGGAATGGAAAATTGTGATTCTGTTGGTACACCAATCGTCACTTCACCAAAAATAGGTGCTGATTTGTTTGGGAAACCTATCGATCCGAAGAAATATCAGAGCATGATCAGTTCTCTCATGTACCTAACTGCTAGCCGCCCCGATATTCAATTTGTTGTATGTTTATTAGCAATGTTTCAGGCAAAGCCTACCGAACTTCACCTCAAAGAGGTTAAACGGATCTTTCGGTACCTACGAAGCACCATTAACATGGGACTTTGGTATCCGAAGGATTCGGAGTTTAATCTAACAGCATTTTCAGATGCAGACCATGCTGGTGATCAAGTTACAGCAAAGAGTACATCAGGTGGAGCTCAATTTTTGGGTGAAAAGCTAGTAAGCTGGTCTTCAAAGAAACAGGATTGTACTGCGCTATCAACCGCCGAAGCCGAGTATGTGTCTCTATCTGCGTGTTGTGCCCAAGTTCTTTGGATGCGGACACAGCTCACAGATTATGGCTTTACTTTTGACAGAATACCTATGTATTGTGACTCAAAAAGTGCCATAGCCATCTCGTGCAATCCCGTACATCACTCTAAGACGAAGCATATCAAAGTCCGCTACCATTTCATCAAAGAACACGTGGAAGAGGGTACTGTTGAATTATTTTTCGTTAAGACTGATTATCAGCTCGTCGATCTATTTACTAAAGCCCTTCCAACAGAAAGGTTTGACTATTTAGTTCGACGAATTGGCATGCGAAGCCTAACTCCTGAGGAGCTAGAACGTCTTCTCGAATCTTCTTGAAAAATGTTTTCAAAACCGCTTCGCTGTAAATATTTTGAAAAACAAAATACAAAATTTGAAAAACCAACAAAAACAAAATACAAAAATATAAAATTTTCAAAAAATACAAAAACAATATAAAAAAATCCAAAAATATTCTTCTCACGACATGTCTCTCGTATAAATCAATATTCTGTACGTCTCTAGAAATGTCATTCAACAATGATACGGACATGTACAGATGCTTGAGCGGGAGTTCTTTTTTAATGTTTTTCTAAAAACATGTCGTTTCTCAAAAATTTCTTCACTATGGCTTTCGTATACTTCTGTACGAAACCCGAACTTAAACAATGACTTCTGATTATTTTCAAATCAAGGACTCGTACGTTCAATGTCGAACTCTTTTTCAAAAATGTTCGAGTCTAAACATACGAAAAAGATTTCAAGCATAAACTCGTTTTCAAACAAAATTCTTGAGCACTTTTTCAAGATTGTTCAAAAGATTTCTCAAAATCTCTCAAAATTAGTGCTCAAGAAAACTCCCTCAAAACCCTTAAAATTGATTTTAAATATGCTATCATTAAGGGGGAGTACAAAAAGAAAAAATGTTCCGAATTCATGCAGAATCTGTCTATCTCTCCAAGAGCTTTTTCTAAATCAGTTGATATCAAAAATATCAATCTATGCTATTTTTGAGGGGGAGAAGACATGATTAAAATGTGATCAAAGATGTTTAAAGATTGTGGCTGAATCTCAGAAGAGCTCGACTCAGTAAGTACCAATGAATTGACGAAGCTTAAAATGTCAGTAATCGAAAAGACTTGTCCTGGACGGGTAATGATTTCAAGCTATTCTAACTAGTGATGTAAGCGTGTCTCGAATAGGACTTGTCTGAGTAGAATGTACCGTATCGAGAGACTTACTTTGGACTTGACCAGGACGGGTAATAATTTCAAGCTAGTCTAACTAGTGATGTAAGCGTGTCTCGAATCGGTCATGTTCGCTGAAAGTGGATCAATTCAAAAAGTGCAAACTCCTCACGCATGTGCAAATTTCTAAAATATTCATGAGCACATGTGAAGGGGGAGTCCTTCAAAAGAAATGCAAAACTCTCAAAGTGGTAACAACAATGTGTTTTATTATCTTAAACACTTTGAGAGATTTTCTATAAATGGTTTTATGGCAATGATAGGATAGTCAT
This sequence comes from Artemisia argyi, assembly GCA_030686995.1. NCBI lineage: Eukaryota > Viridiplantae > Streptophyta > Magnoliopsida > Asterales > Asteraceae > Artemisia > Artemisia argyi. The sequence goes on along the minus strand of CM060677.1, from coordinate 59,483,352 downwards.
GGAGTTATAAGGTGACTAAGGTTAGGAAAAACCGTCCTATGATCCGCCAGAGCCGGAGGGATCTACCCAAGGACAATTCCAATAGATTAGACTTAGAAGTCCTTAGGTATGATTGAAAAAAGGAGAAAATGAGAAAGGAGAAAGAAGGGGTTGAAGAATTAAAAAGAAAAGTTATGAAAAAGGGTGAAAAGAAATAGCCCTCCAAATGTTCAACCTTAGGGCAGACACCGGGTTCAACTCATATGCTACTGGTTGTTACTAAGGTGACTCCGGTATTGAAGACAAAGACGTCATGGACCCAGTGATGCATTGCACTAAACCTTCTTAACCACTCAAGTTCTCTTAAAAGAGCTTGTTTCATTCTCACAGGGAACCAGTGTACTCTATCTACCTGTCTCTTAGAGATGGTTGATATTGAAGCAGGAGACCTCTCCCTAATCTCCGCATAGGAAACCAAATGAGCACTTATCGAGTCTAGAGCCTTGAGATTCATCAAAAGATCTCATAGGAACACATAATATCTCTACACTGGTTGTTCATCATTAAGGACGCCAGATGTAAATTAAGAGTCCTACGCAGATCTTAGCAATCTGCCAGAACATTTATGAGAGGATTCACTTTTGTGATTCTCAATGATTGAATGGAAATTCTTGCCAGGGTCAACATCAAACAGCCCTGACAGCAGGTCACTTCGGTAATTCTTTATGGGTTACGCTTAGTGTTCGCGGTGGTTCCATTACGGTCTACAGTCGTGGAGTGATCCCCAGCGACTCACCCAGTCATTGAGCTACTTAGTAGGTCTTGTAAGCTCTCTCGAGAGTATCTGACATGGGAACGGCCTTGGTAAGGATTAGAAGGAGTCTTCACACTATGCTGTTGACAATTTCTAATTCCTTATCTGTAAGTACCGGATGTTTTATTGCTAACTGTTTATATGCAGGGACACTTCATCTCCATGGCAACAGATTCCACGTGCTCATACATACATCTGGAAGTTAAAGAAAGCTCCCTCAAAGATCTATACAACACAAAGTTCAGAGAAAGATTCTACGCCAAAAAGAAGAATCTACAAAGTATAAAGACTAAAGATCAAAGTGAAAGAAAGGGAACTACGTGCATATGAATATCAAAATCCAAAGATGTATGAGCATGTTGGAATGGCAAACAACCACCACAGACGCAGAAGTGACGAAAGGCAGATAATCCCACATCGCAAAGGAACAAAGAACGATGAAAAATCAGTTATCAAAGATCACAAAGCATGAAGGAACAAAGACTAAAGACTATTCTACAACGACACGCAAAGTTAAAGACAAAGAACACGGAAGACCCACTCACGTGGAGCATCATTCGAATGACCACCCCTTAGGGGGAGATTGTTAGCATTAAAAATATGTATTATGAAGTGATGGTCATTCTCATATTGTAACTTTGTGTCGTGTGTTAAGATTAGTAATAGTTTAGTCATTGGGCCTTGGACTTGGCAAGCTAATATGTTATATGCTATGTTTCATAAGCCTAGTTATCCAACCATGTAACCAAGTCCAAGCCCAAGCCCATAGAAAGCCCATAGGGCATCTCATGTATCTTACTATTTAAACACCTCAAAGGCTCATTTGAGGTGTGTGCTTGTGTGTGTATTTGTGTGTGTTTCTTTAATAAAAGCTCTCATATTTCTTATCTCTCTCTCAATACATACGATTCACATATAAGTCACCAAGTCACCATCTCTACTTCTTCTAATCTTCTATATTTGTGATAAAGTTGTAATATCTAAGGTCCTACACAAAATCTCCTTGATTCTATTTTTGCTCGATTCATGAATGTTAATGTTATATATTAGATTATATACTTTGACAATTCATGTGAGATTTTATGCATGATTTAAGAAAAAAGATTTTAGCATTTGTCAACAATGCAAGAAAAATGATTTTCATGTAATTCCTAGATGTGAGAATAGTTTTAAAGAAAATTTGATTGGGTTTTACAAGAGAGTATATGCAATAAAAATGAGGTTTCCCAATCTTTAATTTTGTGCGAAATAGATTCCTAGACTCAGATATGGAGAGGTGGAAGAAAAATAAATTTTATGCAAGTAAAAATTAGTGTAAATGTAATAGAATTTAGTCAACTTGTTCCATCATTCCTAATCCTAAACGCAAGTGGTTAAATAATTCACGCTTAAGGGGTTTAGTAAATATATCCGCAATGTTATCTTCCGATGCAACCTTTTCTATAGATATGTTTCCTTTTTGTATATTATCCCTAAGGAAGTGGTGGCGTATTTCTATATGTTTAGTCCTAGAGTGTTGAACCGGATTTTTACTTAAATCTATCGCACCTTTGTTATCGCACATAATAGGAACATTTTCTAACCCAATGCCATAGTCTATGAGAGTTTGTTTCATCCATAGTGCTTGTTGACATGCCTTTCCAGAGCTTACATATTCGGCTTCGGTGGTAGAAATAGCAAGAGCGGTTTGCTTCTTTTAAAACCAAGATGTTAGACAACATCCCATAAAAGTGAAAATACCACTAGTGCTCTTTCTATCTACGTAGTCTCCCGCATGATCTGAATCCGCATAGACGACGGTTTCTATGTCGGATCCCTTAGGATACCATAATCCTAAGTGTATAGTACCTTTAATGTATCGGAAGATACGCTTAACCGCTTCTAGGTGAGAGGTTTTGGGATCCTCTTGAAAGCGGGCACAAAGGCAGACACTAAACATGATATCGGGTCAACTTGCCGTTAAGTATAGTAAACTACCTATCATTCCTCTATACTTAGTGTTATCTAAGGACTCGCCTTCATCATCCTTTGTGAGTTTCACTTCGGTAGACATGGGAGTTTTCATAGGTTTTGAGTCTTCTAGGCCAAATTTCTTAAGCATTTCCTTAATGTACTTAGATTGGTTAAAGAATATTCCATCTTATAATTGTTTTATTTGTAATCCTAGGAAGAAGTTTATTTCACCCATCATACTCATCTCGAACTCATCATGCATGATTTTGGCAAATTCATCACACATTTCTTGACAAGTCGATCCAAATATAATGTCGTCAACATATATTTGATCAATAATGAGATTTGGGTCTTTCTTTTTAGTGAAAAGAGTGTTATCTACCATTCCCATGGAATAATTATGTTTAATAAGAAAAGCTTTTAATCGATCATACCAAGCCTTAGGAGCTTGTTTGAGTCCATATAAAGCTTTCTGTAACTTATAAACATAATCAGGTTTTGCGAAGTCAATGAATCCTGGAGGTTGTGCCACATAAACCTCCTCATTAATAAAACCGTTGAAAAATGCACTTTTCGCGTCCATTTGGAATAACTTAAAGTCTAGGGAACATGCATAGGCAAGTAATATCCTAATAGATTCTAGTCTAGCTACGGGGGCATAAGTTTCGTCATAATTAATTCCTTCTTGTTGATTATAACCTTGGGCAACTAACCTAGCTTTATTCCTAGTTACTATTCCATTTTCATTTAACTTATTCCTATATACCCAATTAGTTCCTATGATGGTCATGTTCATTGGATTTGGGAGTAATTCCCAAACATCATTTGCCTTAAATTGGTTTAATTCTTCTTGCATAGCTATAACCCAACTTTCATCTTTTAATGCTTCATTAATATTCTTAGGATCTATTGCTGAGAGGAAACAAAAGAAGTTATTTTTATCTTGGGCTTGTGACCTAAGGGCTCTTTGATTAAGATGTCCTATTATGTTATCTAATGGATGTGATTTAGATTCCTTAATATTTACAACTTCGTTATTTCCTAAGTCTATGTTTTCATTATCATTTCCTATGGGTTTTGTTTTACTAACCTCAATAGCTTCATCTTCGACTAATTCATCATCTTCTAAAGGTAATGTTTTAGGAGGTGGTGGTGTTTCATCAAATGTTACATTTAATGATTCTTCTACTTTCATAGTGTGTTTGTTAAGTATTATATATGCTTTACTATTTTGTGAGTACCCTAAAAATATTCCTTCGTATGATTTTGGGTCAAACTTAGTAAGGTAATCCTTAGTGTTTAAAATATAACATTTACTTCCAAATAACCTAAAGTAGCTTAAGTTAGGTTTTCTACCTCTTAGTAACTCATAAGGAGTTTTTCCTAAAATTCTTCTAATAGATACCCTATTAATAATATATGTTGATGTATCTACAGCGTGACACCAAAATTTTTGTGGGATGGATTGTTCATTTAACATTGTTCTACTCATTTCTTGTAGTGACCTATTTTTTCTTTCTACTACGCCATTTGATTGAGGAGTACGAGGAGCGGAGAAATTGTGAGATATTTCATTTAAATCACAATATTTTCCGAATTGTACTTCGTTATCAAATTCCCTACCATGGTTCGTCCTAATGGCTACTATTATGCATCCTAATTTATTTTAAATCATTTTACTAAATATTTCAAATTTTTCAAAGGCTTAGGTTTTGTCACTTAAGAACCTAGTCCACGTGTATCATGAATAGTCATCTACTATTACTAAGGTATAATGCTCCGCACAGTGGATGGACCAATTAGATCCATATGTAATAATTCTAGGCACCTAGTAGTGGATACTATATTCTTAGCTTTGTGACTAGCATGAACTTGTTTTCCAATTTTACATGCATCACAAAAATTCTTGTCATATCTTAGGTTAGGCAAAGTTTCTAACTAGTTATTTAAAGGCCAAAGATTGTATTTGTTGCATGTTTGCATGTCCTAATCTCCTATGCCACAATGTGGAGTTTTCGTCTAGGGTTGTTAGGTGATTGGTGCTAAACCGTCAACTTATATTGACCAAAGAATGGTCAACAAAGTCAAAAAGCCTAGAAACAATCTCCGGGTAATATAAGGTATCACCAGGTCGTTAAATCCCGACAAGGTGTGAATTGTGACTAAGCGTGCTTTGTGATCGGGTGATTATTCACAGAAAAGGTTGGTTATGAGAATTATTTGGAAATTATTAACAGAAATAGCTTAGGAAAGCTATGTGATTGATACTAAAACTTAGATTGAGAAGAAATTACTTAAAACCTAAAAACCGTACGTTTGCTGAAAACGCGAACAAACGTACGTGGAATAAAAAGTGAATGAGGTGATCTGAAAAGGCTACTGGTATGAAAATGATATTTTTACAAACCTAATGATTAAGGAAAATTTTTGGAAATTTAAAATAAATTTTTACACTAATTTTATAATTACTATTAATTAAATACTAATTTCCTATTTAATTTGAATTAACTAAATTAACCTAAATTACAAATAAATATGAAATTAACTTGGAAAAATAAAAATTAAACTTAGAAAAATCTAAAATACTATAAAATTAATTTTAGAAATGAAAATAAATTTTTAAGACTTTTTAATTAATTATTACTAATTATTAACTAATTATTAATTACTTTTTAATTATTTAAATTAACCTAAATTCTAATTAATTATTTAATTACACTAGAAAATTGAAAATAAAATTTAGAAAAATTAAAAATAACTAAAAACTAATTTTAAAATTTAATTTATATTTTTCTGATTTTCTAATTAATTATTATTAATTATTAACTATTTAATAATTACTAAAAACTAATTTAAATTAAGAAAAATACTAAATGATGCAAGAAAAATCTGAAAAAATTACAGAAATTATTTTTATATACCAGAAGCCTAGGAAAAATATAAAAATGAAAATTACTTATTAATAAGCTGAAAAATAAGCCAATTGGCTTAAATAGAAGCTATCATTTCTATTAAGTTTGACTTTTTTGGAATTTTCTGATTCAAACTTGATTATTAAGTGATTGTGAGCAACTTTTGTGAAACAAGTTAAGCTGAATATGAAAAATAAGCAGTGATGAGCTTATTTGATGAGACAGATTAAGCAAAAGCTTATTTTGATTTGGAAAAGCTTGAATAAGCTTCACAGTTGTGATATAAGTCCAAATGAGCACACAACCAACAATATTAATGAGAATAGCACAATGATGACAGGTATAAGCCCTTAATAAGCCAAACAAAACAAATAAGCACTTGCTTATTGTGACAGTCCAACAGGTTCACCTAGGGACTTTGCAGCCTAGTGTGGGGGCCACAAATGGGGTCAAAGGTCCAAAACTAGAATTGAACCTTCTAGTGTGACAGGTCAGATTCACAATAAGCCAATAAGATGGGCTTATGGCTTATTGATGAACACTTGGGAGGCTTGTATACTTGGTGTACAAAGCTGAGTGCTCAGCTTTGTGATTAGTGGACAGGCCAAAGAAAAGGGCAAATAAGCTAGGATCTAATAAGCCAGGGGACAAAATAAGCTAAGCCATGGATACTAGTACTGATAAGCTACTTAAAAGCCCAATGGCTTGATGTGGGGTCCACTGGGGTGGTCACAATGAACCACCAAACTTGTGGTGGTGACTGGGTTGCTGGTGCACAGGGCAAGTCCTTGCCTTGCAAGTGACTTTGAGGGGCAAAAAGGTCCAACAGAAAAAATCACAAAAATCAAATAAGTGTATGAATCAATAGTTCTACTACTTCAGACTCTGTCAGTTCTGAGAATGTACTTCACCAGCTACTTAAATTGCTCGATAATGCAAAAGATTGTTGCATAGAATGTTTTCGACAACTTCATTCACATCTCTCGGTACTTTTAGAGGGAACTGGATTCAAGATGGGATTCGAACGTGCATTTGCAACACTCTTTGGTCAAGATGTTCAGACTTTCACAGGCACAATGATTTTTAACTTAGATCAACTACAACAACAACTTGACCAAGAAGAATCTTCCAAAAATGGATCCATGGCTGCTTTCAGTGTGATCAACAAACAACTCCGAGTGTTCTTCAACTCAAAATTCACACTGGAATATGACCATTATAGTCAGATGACGAAAAAGTGTTTTGCTGATCACACGGGATTGAGGTTGATACGTTCAGAGACACACTCATCCAACTTATGGATAAAGTGAAAAGATTCATTGATGAAAAAGCACAGCATATACCGGCATATGATGATAAGGTGAAGGCATGTAGGGTGCAATCATGTGATGGTATTGGCGATTCAGGTAAAGCATCGGATGTTGGGTCAGTTATCATGATATGCAAAGGGTCAGAGACTGATAAGCCAGACACTACCAGCAGTTCAGTGACTCTTATTTCACATGACATGGATGCAGATTTCAGACCAATAAAAGGACAAGTGTCATGTGTTGAGGTACCCCTAACTGTACATCATAATGTGCTTTTTGATGAATGACTGCATACTGATCAAGTTATGCCCAGTTATGACACATATTTGTTAAAAAAGACTGATAGCAATACCATTTCTGATTTAACAAATATGAATCACAAAGGGGGAGAAAGAGATCAGGATGTTGAACGTGATGATGAGTCAACTTCTTTGTTTATAGCTGAGTCTTTTAAATCAAATGATATGGTTGATAAAGAAACGTTTAATGAATTTTCAAAGAGATTCTTACAACTTGAAAAACATTGTATTTCACTTGAAATCGCAATGCAACAAAAGGAAGAAAGTTTTCAAACTAACCAACCATGTAAAGATCCAGAACTTCCTGATTTCTGCGAATTCTTTTTAATTAATGATTTGAAAGCTCAGCTAGAAACCAAAAACTTGACAATCAACAACCTGAAAAAACGTATTTCTGAGATGTGTGATATGTGTAATGAAGTTAAGGCTAAACATGACTGTGATGTTATTGCAACTGAAAACCTTGAACGCAAAGTGGCCAATTTACTTTTGGAAAATGAGTCTTTGAAAAAGCATTGTAAAAACCTGAACGAGTCAATCAAAGATACGAGAACTAAGTCGATGGAACAAACGAACTCTTTGATTACCAAAACTGATGAATTCAAAGCTCAACTTCTGAACAAGGGTTTCACAATTACAACATTAAAGAACGAGCTAAGAAAAGCAATAGGGAATAGTGTGAACACTAAGTTTGCAAAACCATCTATCTTGGGAAACCAGTTTCTCAATCGTATAGAAACCAATCCGTTGTTAGGCAACCAACTGCTTTTAGATCTGAACGTCCAAAATTTTCAAAAACACGGTTTGCCTCCCAAGTTGATGCTGAAAAAGTTTTGACAAGACCAGTCACTCCACATTATTTGCCTGAGATAATTGCTTCTAGTTCTGTTAAACCTAAACAAGTAGTTACCCCTACAGCCAGCTCCTCTATAACTAGTTCGAAAACAGTGTCAAAACCTAGCATTAAGGTTCAAAACACTTATGATATAATGGACTTGTACAAGAACTATGATCTAGAAAAGGCTAGAAAAAGGGCATTACTTCATAAGGATGGAATCTTAGGTTCACAACCTAGTATGATCCCTCCTAGGTTATTGAGGAACACTGCTAAGGCTCAACCGGTTAAGTCTAGGATTTACAGTAAGACATCCACAATGCATATGAAGCAAAACAAACCTAAAACTTCTCCTAGGTGGACACAAACTGCTAAATCGTTGGTGACTAGGAATATCGATAAGCCTTCCACTATGCATAAGAAGCTTAGTAATCCTAGACATTGCCATAAGTGGGTTCCAACTGGTAGAATGTTTAGGTGCGTTGGACTTAAGTGGATACCTACCAAAAAGGTGCTTACTAATAGCAATGCCTTGGTTGACTGTGAAAACCCAAAGGGTTTGGATACTGTTGCCACTAACCCATATATATGCAATCAAGTTTGTGATGTTAGTGCAGGTACTCCTTACTCAGTTGCAGGTACATCAATCATTCTCTACAGGAGAAAACTCAAAGTTTGGAGGCCTAAAGCAAGCATATCTCCTGCTTCAGGAGGACTGGAATGTCAATGTTGATGTATCTGTATTATGACGTCTGAACACATCAGTTCAGGCCTCGTGCTTCAGCGACTATGACGTCTGAATACATCAGTTCCGGCCTCGTTCTTCAATGACTATGATGTCTGAACACTTCAGTTCAGGCCTCGCTCTTCAACGACTATGACGTCTGTTCAAATCAATTCAGGCCTCGCTCTTCATCATTATGATGTTTGAACACCTCAGTTCAAGCCTCGGTCCTTAATGTCATCATTTTGGTGTCTGCTGACAACACTTCAGGCCCCGCTCATCAAAGAAAAGAAAGGTGTACGATTCAGTGCGCCTTATCTTTGGAAGAAGAGAAATCTTCTTAGTTTTGACCATTCTCAACAATACGGTTCATGCTTCTTCCATGTTCATTCAGTCATCAAGTGGATCTACTCATCTTTGCTCGAATTCATATTCACTTGCTCATTCAAAAATGGCAAACTTCGTATGCAATTTTTGAGGGGGAGAAGAGTGAATAAACTACATGATTGAGTGTATTCTTATTCACATGCTCTATTGATGAGGCGAAAAATGGTCCGTTTTTAGGGGGTCATTTAAGCCTGAATCCGAATTTATTTGATCAAATATTGCCCTAAATCGTTCCTTTTGTGATTTTAGGTAATTGGAGAGTGAATTCTGGAAAAGAAGCCATTTTGGACGTTTTTGGAGCGTAAAAGTGAAGAAAACGGCAAAGTCTCAATTTTCCATGCTGGGAACAGTACATGAAGGCGTCAAGAGTAAATTCATGACGGCGTCAAACCTCAAGAATTACAATTCGTAGTTGATGACGGCGTCACACACAGGGCGTCAAGAGGAATTTGTGTGACGGCCTAGGCCTTGACGGCGTCAGAAGTAGATCAAGGCCGTCCGAGGAAGTATTTGGCGGCGAGATGACGGCGTCACACCTTTGTTCTTGACGCCGTCATCCCCATTTTCCTATATATAGTTTTCTAGTTTTTCACATTAAAAAAGAGAAGTTTTGGATAAACCCTAAAGACGATTTTGGTGCAACTTTTACAGGTTTTTCAAGGGTTCCAAACCCTTGAGACCTTGCATTGTAATTGAGATAAGTGTTCTTCTAATTCAATCAATATGTCTATGTGTTAGTTGTCTATATCTTGTTCTTGTCTCAATTCCATTATGCTAGGCTAGATCTCTTTTGTGTTTGCTTAAACCTAGATATTGATTATGTGTTGATTACTTGTTTATTCTTGTCTTGGATGAATGATTTATATGTTAGGCTTAAGAAAACTGGCAGATCTCCAAATGGTAACATGCTTGAACGTCTTAAGAAACATGAACCGAGGCGTACTAGGTCTTTATTGGTTGTATTTAATGCATGAGCCACTGTTTACAATCCCTATAGTTGTGTTGGGCATGGTGTAGGAGGAGATAAGAGCTCATAGAATTGGGGAGTTATGTATGCCACCCCATGAATGGTATTAAGGAATACGATCCGTTATCCATGCAATTATAACAAGTAATTAACGTGTAAAAGATATCTAGGGAGTAGTGAAATCTAAGTAAACATATTTTCTCCAATTACTGCTCACAACCTTAGTATAAATTAGTTTAATTTCATTTTTAGTATTTTATTTTGATTGCATCTTAGTTTTGGGTTAGTTGAATAGCAACTAATTCCGCCCACTCTTCCAAAACCCCGAGATTTTAATTGCTTTCTAAAAAATATAAAAATACAAAAATAATCATCCCTCACCTTTAGAACTAGTAATTAGGCTTTCTAATCCTAGCGACACTATTCCTAAGCTGAACGATCAATCCCCCGGTACTTGTCACTATACTATACTACAACGATCAGGTACACTGCCTGGTGGGGGTTGTAAGCTTCTCGAGATCCCTCGAGAGGTAAAGCCTGTTGCGATTCCCACACATCAAGTTTTTGGCGCCGCAGCCTGGGGAATAGTTATTGTCTAGGTTAGGATTTCTTTTTATTAGGTCTACTTGCTAGATTCCTTTCTAGTAAGATTTTATTTTTTATTTTTAGGTCTTCTTTAGTCTATCTTATTTCTTTGTGTCCTTTGTTCGTAAACAATTTCGATGGATAACAATAACATTGATCGTTTGATTCATGTTATTCGTGTTTTTCGTCGTAGGATTCTCCAAATGCCCGCCCCACTCCCTTTAGTTGAGAATGAGAACCCACCTAACCGTTCACCCAACCACCACTTTGACAATAATTCTGAGTTAGAGGAGTCTGATCATGATGATGACCGTAGGGCTAGTCCCTTTTACTATTCAGACTCCGACGAGGATCTTGATGACGGTGATGTGATTAATGAGAATAGGATGGAAGATGAAATAAACCCTCTTAGGTATGTTGACCCTAGAACTAGGATTGATTGCGATAGCTCATTCAACATGCAATTTCCTTGTAAAATCGGATTTAAGAGCTTTAACGCCTATCTTAACTCATCTCTCCCAATGAACATAATCTCGCGCAATGAATATAATAAAATCATGGTAGACGAGTTAGAATACAAAGGAGAAAACATTATTGCTAGGGCAATACCATTGCACATGTTTGTAGGAAGTTTGGTTTATCTTGTTGAGTTCATGGTTATGGAGAATTTAGGAGAATTTATTGATAATAAATTGACCCAAGTTGTGTTTGGAAAACCCTTCAAACGGTTGACCAACCTCGATGAAAAACTCATAGAAGGGTTAATTACATTCTCGGATGGGGAAGAAGATTTTGTCTATCAAATGCCCCGCACACACCCTAGGTTCAAGGATTTCTCCATGGAAAAGTGTAGTAGGTATCCGCCTATAGAGATGCTAAGTGAGAATGATAAGAGAAAAGGACTTAAGTACACGCATGAAAAGAATAAAAAATACTATCGCGGGTGCTTAGAGTTAGGAGACAAGTATAAAAAAGATGAGGCGACTATTAGATGGCTCACACTTGGTTATGTGAGCATAAGCGATACACGTTAACCCATGACCTTGAGTCTAGCTACAAGACTCGTAAATAAAGAAAAGCGCTTCTTGGGAGGCAACCCATATTTTGTGTGATTTTATTTGTTTGATTGTTATTTGCTTCCGTATGCATGTTTAGTTTTTATTGTTGGTTGATCATGTTTCTTAATTAAAATGTGGAAATACTTTACTTTGTTGTTTAGCCTAGTCTTAACTCCACCTAGAAGTATTTTTGCAAAAGATAAGTGTAAGGGGAAACCCCAAATATGTTTTTAAGAAACAAACCGATCATGATTCTCCACAATATTAAATGAACATGTATATTCATATTTGTTAGAGTCAAATGCTTGTATTGAGTCATAATGAAGTTTTGCAGGATTTTCCAGGAAGTAGGACCAAGTTTTTCCAGAAATTTTCCGGAAACTTAACATAAGAATTTCTGCAGGTCCATTCTGACGGCGTCATGAGTTTACTCTTGACGGCGTCAGGAGTTAAAAATTTGGAAATTTTACCGGTTTTGTTTTTTCTAACGGAGTCGTATGGTTTTTGTGAATTATTAAGTTTTATAATCTCCAGGAAATCTGCAAACTTCATTCCACAAGCATTATATCTTACTTTGTTTTCTAGGATTTAGAAACTTATATAGGATGCCGCCGATTTTACGCGAGGTTGTCTTGTCTATTTTTGTCAGGATTTACAGGTTATGTTCGACAAGGAGATGATTTATATTCTGAAAGGGAAGCTTTGATTGTTCGTTTTCTTGGAGGAAGATTTAACCTGGCCAACCTATAATCCATACCGAGCAAATCAGGGGAGTATTTGATTTCATTCTCTTTACTTTTTCACTTTTACATTCTTTACTTGAACATTGGGGACAATGTTCATCTTAAGTGTAAGGGGAGGGTAAAAAGATGATACCTTACATATGCACTTTCGCTTGAGTTTGTTTTGTTTGATAGTAGATGTGTAATAAAACTATGAGAAATACTTGTTAGTGTAATTTTAGCGCCAAATTTAAAATTTTTTACAACATTTAGGAGTGAAACTTTAGCCATAGCAAGCGTCTCATGGATAGGAGATTGTATGACTAGCACATAACCGTATATTCAGAAAAATTTTCCACCCAAATATGTGAGGTTCGCCTTTAGATTTGATAGGAAAAGCATTTACTATTAGTGCTTATGAGTGTACCGGTAGCATTTAGATTCTAGAACTTGCGTTAGTGATGCATCCCAAGACCGCTAGTGAGACTACATTCGTGTAGTAGGATTTACTACATGATAAGAGGCATTAGGATTACCCTTGTGTTAAACCCGTATTATAATTACTTGACCATTTAAGTCATACTACTTGACTAGTTAAGTCAACTAATTTTTCCCACACCCTTAGCGTTGTACTCATTTTTAGTACACGAAACCCCTAGTACACCTCTCCGAGCCTATCTTTTCGTTTCTAACTTTAAGCATTTTACTTAAAGGAAGAATTTGTTACACCCCACTTAAATGTACAACCAAATCGCCTTAGCCTTCCGTGTATGCGCTCATCTTTAGTGCATTATTGTTATTTGTTAAACCCTAAGTTAACTTTCTAATTGATTACATGGTTGCTAAGTCGAGTCATATCCTTGTACATATTGTTTTGGGACGATTGGGACTCATGGGTAAGTACTTATTTTATGGAGTAATGGGGAAGAACATCATATATTACCCCCATATGTACGTTAATCTTAAAAGTGCTCCAAGTGTTTTGATTTTCTTAATTCGAGTCATTAGAATAGTTAATTGTAAAGTATGTAAAGATTCAAGTGTAAGGGGAATGCTCAATCCCCTATGATGTATTATTTTGGATGGTAGGGTAAGAGTGTATGCACAAAAAAAAAAAAAAAAAAAAAAAAAAAAATCGAAAAAAAATCAAGAAAAAAAAATTAGAAAAAGGAAAAAGAGAAAAAACATACGGACTACCATCCCGTTTCATTTTATGTTTTTGTTATTTCTCATTTATTAGCTTAAGTCGAGTCTAGTCTTGGCTTAGCAACGCCATATTGTACATGTAATTAACTAAGATTGTTAACTCGCCACCAGTAAAACTTCCTTTATCCAACAAAATCGTGTAATTCATATCCCTATACCTAACGTTACAACCCTTTAAAAGACCTCTTTGATAGTTTATCCTAGGTGCTTACGCCATGTGGTGGAGGTTTGATCCTTTCCCAAGCCTATGGTAATCTATTTTGCTATGACAGGTAGTGAGAGATATCTTCCATTTCCATAATGTTATATTACTTTATTACACCCGAGAGATGTGAGTATCTAAACACTATTTGTGAGGTGCTTGTGTATGACCTCTGTGCTTGTCTATTGGTCTTTAGTGTAACGATTATTTGTTGTAATTACTTTTATATTAGTGTTAAATGACCCCTAACTTGTATTTTGAGTAGAATAAAAGCGCATTTGCTTGAGGACAAGCAAATCTCAAGTGTAAGGGTATATGATGAGGCGAAAAATGGTCCGTTTTTAGGGGGTCATTTAAGCCCGAATCCGAATTTATTTGATCAAATATTGCCCTAAATCGTTCCTTTTGTGATTTTAGGTACTTGGAGAGTGAATTCTGGAAAAGAAGCCATTTTCGACGTTTTTGGAGCGTAAAAGTGAAGAAAACGGCAAAGTCTCAATTTTCCATGCTAGGAACAGTACATGAAGGCGTCAAGAGTAAATTCATGACGGCGTCAAACCTCAAGAATTAAAATCCGTAGTAGATGACAGCGTCACACACAGGGCGTCAAGAGGAATTTGTGTGACGGCCTAGGCCTTGACGGCGTCAGAAGTAGATCAAGGCCGTCCGAGGAAGTATTTGGCGGCGAGATGACGGCGTCACACCTTTGTTCTTGACGCCGTCATCCCCATTTTCCTATATATAGTTTTCTAGTTTTTCACATTAAAAAAAGAGAAGTTTTGGATAAACCCTAAAGACGATTTTGGTGCAACTTTTACAGGTTTTTCAAGGGTTCCAAACCCTTGAGACCTTGCATTGTAATTGAGATAAGTGTTCTTCTAATTCAATCAATATGTCTATGTGTTAGTTGTCTATATCTTGTTCTTGTCTCAATTCCATTATGCTAGGCTAGATCTCTTTTGTGTTTGCTTAGATCTAATGAAACCTAGATATTGATTATGTGTTGATTACTTGTTTATTCTTGTCTTGGATGAATGATTTATATGTTAGGCTTAAGAAAACTGGCAGATCTCCAAATGGTAACATGCTTGAACGTCTTAAGAAACATGAACCGAGGCGTACTAGGTCTTTATTGGTTGTATTTAATGCATGAGCCACTGTTTACAATCCCTATAGTTGTGTTGGGCATGGTGTAGGAGGAGATAAGAGCTCATAGAATTGGGGAGTTATGTATGCCACCCCATGAATGGTATTAAGGAATACGATCCGTCATCCATGCAATTATAACAAGTAATTAACGTGTAAAAGATATCTAGGGAGTAGTGAAATCTAAGTAAACACATTTTCTCCAATTACTGCTCACAACCTTAGTATAAATTAGTTTAATTTCATTTTTAGTATTTTATTTTGATTGCATCTTAGTTTTGGGTTAGTTGAATAGCAACTAATTCCGCCCACTCTTCCAAAACCCCGAGATTTTAATTGCTTTCTAAAAAATATAAAAATACAAAAATATTCATCCCTCACCTTTAGAACTAGTAATTAGGCTTTCTAATCCTAGCGACACTATTCCTAAGCTGAACGATCAATCCCCCGGTACTTGTCACTATACTATACTACAACGATCAGGTACACTGCCTGGTGGGGGTTGTAAGCTTCTCGAGATCCCTCGAGAGGTAAAGCCTGTTGCGATTCCCACGCATCATCAATCAAAAATGGCAACCTCGTATGCAATTTTTGAGGGGGAGAAGTGTGAATAAAATACAAGATTGATTGTATTCTTATTCACTTGCTCAATCAAAAAGTGCAAACATCGCTTGCAACTTTTGAGGGGGAGAAGTGTGAATATACCACATGGTGATTAATGATTGTAGAATGGTCATACGATTCGTCATACGACTCTCCTCCAACACCTATTATTCTACTTACTAAGGATGACTGGGATTTACGTTTGATGATTACTTCCAAGCTTCAACGAATGATGATTGATCATGATGCACCATCTAGATGTATTATGAATGATGATTGATCACTTGCTCAAGTAATCCAATCTCTAGTTATTCCTCAAGGTGTTGATGATGACTATCATGATTACGAAGTTGCACACATGAATAATGATCCGTCTTTTCGTTCTTAAATCAAGGATTGTTGTTCCTACTAATGTGCACTTTGTTAATCAACCCGAAGAACATTATGGAAAATGTCGGTTAAAATGTCTAAATGGCTAACAATTTGGACATGAAATGTCAAGTGATCACGGAGTTTATTTGGCATCCCTTAATTGAGATTGAAGAGTATTTTACGAAGGCGTCTACTTATTTCATCATCGAAACTACATGTATCGATTGATGACTTGCGTGAACTCTTAAAGTTTATGATTGGGACTTAGATTATCTAGTTATACCTGATGGAAGGAGTTACATTGTAGTACTCACGGGTTATGGCTATCACTTCAAGGAGTTACATTGTAGTGCTCAGTGTCACACGCAAATGCGAATGTGGATAGTCTCAAGAGGTGATGTACGTCTTATACTTGATGGTTGGTTGGTTGAAGAGTATAGAGTACTTAGAGATTCGATGTTGCACGAACTCTCTACACCGCTCTTAGTCACTCACTAGTGCAAGCTTAAGTCACAAGAACGGGAAATTCTTCTTCAGTTTCAAGTTTGGTATATTGGGTTTACTTCATCAGTGGTCACTTCAAATAGCCTACATAAGAGGTGGTAAAGATAGTCAGAGAGAGTCTTTTTGTAGCAGTTGATTCTCACCAGATCCATTTAACCAAATGTTTGTTCTTCTCACAAGATTTCTAGTACGTGTGCATTAAATGTGTTGCTGATTCTGAGGTATCAAAACCAGCTAGGGGGAAGGAGACATGCATCTGAATGCATAATGAGTACACGTGATGAACTTAATACTTCGTCTTAATTGAAGATATGCCGGGAAGACATATGTCACAACCGCAGAGATAATCAGTGTCTTAACTCGTGGCATTTGGTGTATCATTCCAACTATGTGGGGGAAGTTGTCTTCTAATACTTGTGGTATGTATTACTTCAGCTTTCAGTGTGAAGAACTATGAGAAGAATATTTGGAGCGTGAGATGATATTACTTATTGACATCTTCATAGGAGCTGATATGGTTTATGGTGAAGTGCTTCTGGTTAATGCTTCATGTACACAATGGTATGATGATTCCGATGAGATCGCAACCATCAGGGGAGAGATTTGTGTACATCAAGGACGCGTAACAGGTTCACGTGATCGGGCTTAATCACATATTCCGGAGGTGATATCCGCAGAGATGATCAGTGTTTCAACCTGTTACTTTGGTGTCATCGTTCTCTTCTTGTGTTGGATACATGCGTACAATATGGAGTGAGTTGGTATATGTAAGATAACTGGAATGCATTTGGTGAAATGAAGATGTTGATACCATTTTCCCCTGAATAGACAAACTACTCAAAACCGCAGAGTAATGTGAACATCGGGGACGTACAACAGGGTCATGTGATTGGGCTTCATCATACATTCCGGGATTGATTTCCGCAGAGATGATCTATGGTTCACCTTGTTACTTCGGTGCTATCATTTTCTTTGGGTCTTTGAGCATCATTCAATGAGACTTTTTGCATCACTTCAACTAACTGGGGAAGTGGTCTCATGAAGATGATTGTCGGTTTGGGGGGAAGCTACCAAAGGTTCACATTGAGGAGGCAATAAAATTCATTGATTTGGTGGGTGTCTTGCGATTGACTCAGTTGTGAGATTCTAGTGATTTGTTAACAACTTGTGTTTGGTGAATTGTTGTGACTTAAGTCGTTTCGATTAATCTGATTGTAATTTAACGTTGTGAGTTAATCTTTACGATTTGACTTATTACGATCGGATCTATTGTAATTTGACATGTCGCGACTTGACACTTAATGCTAATTGTCACTTATCCAAGATCTCTCTCTAAGTTTAACTCGCATATTACATCTTTCGGTTTCTTTTGTTGACTTTAGTAAAATCCCGGGAGAGAATCGATCTCTCGGTTTAAGTCACAAGAGTTGTAAAATCCCGTTTAAGATTATATCATGGCAACTACCGCTTCAGACGATTATTTAGGAGCCTCGTATGCTTTGGTGGTGAATGTTTAAGAGATGTTGACTACTGACTTCTACAACGAGCTGAACGATACTATCATTCTGGTACTCATGTCAACATCTTCTTAAACTAATTTGTATCCTTATATATAGATTATAAAATCAAAAAGAAAAAATAGAAAATAAAACATATAAAATCCATAAAAATCTGAAAATTCACAAAAAAAAAAAAAAAAAAAAAAAAAAAAAAAATTGAAAAACATCAAAATTACAAAAAGATTTGAAAAACATCAAAATTACAAAAAGATTCTTCTCGCGACATGTCTCTTGTGTAATCAATATTATGTACGTCTTTAGAAATGTCGTTCAACAATGACACGGAGTCATACATATGCTTGAGCAAGAGTTCTTTTATGTTTTAATAATGCTTTCTAAAACATGTCGCTCCCCAAATGCTTTCTAATATGGTTTGCAGTCATTTCAGGCTGTAACCCGGTCTTCAATATGGTTTGCTATTACTTCAGATAGCAACCCGGTTGTCATACTGGGGAAAGTTCGTCGCCAAAAAGACGTCTATTCCTAACAAAGGCATGAATTACTTTATATTTGTGCCTTTCCGATCTGATGTACGCTTAAGTGCATCATTTCTTGAAAAAGAAGAGAAGTCTTCTTTATCAAACAAATACTTTCCTTTCAAAGATTCTTCGGGAAAGTATTTGATCCAAATTTGGTGGTACCATGGTTTTTGAAGATCAAAATGCACTTAAAACAGTGTTTTTAAAATATACCGCTCAATCGATGCAAAAAGAATTTATCTTTTGTGCAAAATACGATTATTGAAAATGCGTCATCGATTGAGGGGGAGCATGATTTCAAAAACTATATGTCATCATAACAAGATCTTTGTGCATAAGGGCGTATTCAACATGTGATTGTTATGTGTTAGTATATGAATTTTTCATGAGTTTCTCGTTAAAACTCTAAATCATTTATAAACTCATCACTTCTAACACATAACATTCTCCCTCAAGGTTTGAGGGGGAGCCAATGTATCATCTCAAAAAATCAGTAACTCTTAAACATGACACACCTTTCTCCCAAAACCTTTTTAACTTATTTAAATCACTTGGGATCACAAATCTCAACTGGTTTGAAATTTTTGATCGGGGGAGAAAAAATGTGATTTAAATATGGAAATCTGATTAAAATGTGGTGTTGATTCAAAATGTATGCTCTCCTATATGTGCTAAACCCTTTTGTATACCAATGCACATATTAAGGGGGAGCAAATGATTTGAGAAAAAGGATCCGAGCATCATGTGAGATCGAGACTCAGTCTTAACCAATGAATTGACGAAACAAAAACCGTCTTCAATCGAAAGGACTTGTCCTGGCCGGGTAATAACTTCAAGCTGGGTTAACCAGTGATGTAAGCGTGTCTCGAAGAGGACTTGTCTGAGTAGAGTGTACCGTTTCGAGAATCCTTCTGTGAACTTGATCAGGCCGGGTAATAATTTCAAGCTAGTTTATCTAGTGATGTAAGCGTGTCTCGAATGCCTGTTCATGTTTACTAAAGGTGGATCAATTCCAAAGTGCAACTCTTCCCGACATGTGCAAATTTACTATCAAAACATCGGTGCACATGTTAAGGGGGAGCATTTGAAAATGGCAAAACTCTCAACGTGTTAACAAAAATTGAGTTTTCGATCATAAACACGTTGAGAAAATTTTCAATGATTTGGTTTATGGCAACATAGGATAGTCATGAAGTTATAAGGTGGCTAAGGTTAGGAAAACCGTCCTATGATCCGCCAGAGCCGGAGGGATCTACCCATGGACAATACCATCTAGATAGTACTAGAAAGTCCGTAGGTATGATTATGAAAAAAGGAGAAATGTGAGTATGGAGAAAGAAGGGGTTGAAGAATGAAAAAGAAATGAAATGAGAAAGGGTGAAAAGAAATAGCCCTCCATTTATTCAACCTTAGGGCAGAAACCGGGTTCAATTCATAA
The DNA here is from genome assembly GCA_030686995.1 of Artemisia argyi. Classification (NCBI taxonomy): domain Eukaryota; kingdom Viridiplantae; phylum Streptophyta; class Magnoliopsida; order Asterales; family Asteraceae; genus Artemisia; species Artemisia argyi. The sequence goes on along the minus strand of CM060677.1, from coordinate 59,463,298 downwards.
TCTACTGATGGTTGCTAAGGCGACATTGGTATTGAAGACAAGACGTCATGGACCCAGTGACGCACTGCACTAAACCTTCTAGCCACTCAAGTTCTCTTAAAAGAACTTGTTTCATTCTCACGGGGAACCGGTGTAATCTATCGACTTATCTCTTAGAGATGGTTGATATTGAAGCAGGAGACCTCTCCCTAATCTCCGCATAGGAAAACCAAATGCACTTATTGAGTCTAGAGCCTCGAGATACATAAAAAGATCTCATAGGAACACGTGCTACTTCTACCCTGGTTGTTCAACATGAAGGATACCAGTGGTAAACTTATGAGTCCTACGCAGATCTTAGCAATCTGCCAGAACATTTATGAGGGATGTTATTTATGTAACTCCCAATAATTGAATGGAAACTCCTGCCGGGGTCAACATCAAGCAGCCCTGAAAGCAGGTCACTTAGGTAATTCCTTGTGGATTACGCTAAGTGGTCCCGATGGTTACAAAAGGTCTACCGTCGTGGAGTGATCTCCATCGACTCACCTAATCGTTGATATACTACGGTATAATCTTAAAAGGCCCTCTGTGGGTTTTCGATTAGGAACGGTCTTGGTGAGGGTTAGAAGGAGTCTTCACACTATGCTGTGGACAATCTCTAATTCCAAACCTGTAAGTACTAGAAGATTTGTTGCTAACTGTCTACATGCAGGAATTTCAGACGGTTGCAGAAGTAGATTGCTGAAAAGATGCTGATCCATCAACACATGCTCACTCTTCATCATCACATCCTTTGATATCATGATCATTATTTGGGCCTCATTCATGCTTCCATAACTCTGATGCTGAAGATCATGATCCTGAAAAGTGTGAGCATGCCACTACAAAGATGATCATATCACATGAAGAGGTTATTACTCTATGATGACTTTCAGACTCACATTTTTGGATGGTGAATTCGAAGTAACTCTCAAAGACCATCTATCGCATTGATCAAGTCATCTAGAGTCGGCTGCCCAAAAGCACAAAGATCTCATTATGAAGAATCAACATGCTACGAGCTACAAAGATATCTACAAAGATTAAATGCTAGGATTCAGCACTTATTTTCTGGGGTGACCTCCCTTAGGGGGAGATTGTTAGGAATACGTTTATTCCACTGAAGACTCGGTCACCCCAAGTATTGTAATAGCATAGTGTACCTCGTAGTATTCATTAGTTTAGAGTAGTATTTGTGGAGTCGGGTCGGGTCTTTACCCACTGTCAGCCCGGTCCACAGCCCGTTTGATAGGGGCGGTAAGCTTGTAACTATAAATACCCTCTCTCACCCAAGGGAGAGGGTTGGACCTTCATTTGCAATTCAACTTTTTCTTTCTTGTTTCTAAGGCTCCCAACCTCTTTCTCTCTCTAAAACTCTTCTACTTCTTTCTTTCCTTTCCTTGAATTCGATCCAAACTACAAGAACCATACATGTTATTTATTTGATATATTACATGAACTGATATTGATTTTCAAACTTGATTACAATACTGAAAGAAGATGTTTGCAAAGCTTAATTTGAATGATTACATTAGATTTAACTGAATTCGACCTATAGTTACACTAAGAATTGAAAAACTAGCTAACTACTCTAATAATCCTCCTTTCTTTATTTCTTTTGACTTTTATAACCCCTGGCATTCTTCTCTTTCTATCCCACACCTCTCTGACCCTTGGATGGGCTTCAAGCAATCCTGACCCTTCAAAATCAAAATGGCGGGAAAACGGGTATTGGAGCAATTGGGTGGGATTTTGTGAGAATTTATTGAGGAGGGGGGTTGGTTGGGTATAAGTGAATGTATTTATGATAGTTGGTGAGGTTGGTGAGGAAATTGGAGGAGGGGGAAACACAGTTGCAGAAAACGTGGGATGTTGGGGGTGGGTGAACAGTGGTCGGGGTCAAAGGGTTTGACTGGTGGGTTTTTATTAATAGAATGGAATGGGCCGGTGGGAAATTAGGCTTGGGGGCTGGATGGGTTTATTTTTGTTTGGGTTGTTTGTTTATTTAGGCTAAAAAAAAAGGTCCAATTGGTTATAGTAAATCACAAGGACCAAAGATGTAAATTTTTGAAAGTTTAGGGCCTGAAATGTAATTTTACCAAAGATGTAATAAGGACCAGATTTGCCAACTTGTACTTTCCCAAGGATTTGAAATTTAATTTTTTTCACATATAAACACCCAGGGACCAATTTTGCAAATTTCCAAACACCGGGGACCAAAAGTGTAAATTCTCAAAAAAATTTTACCCAAGGATTATTTTTGATAAATTTTGACTTTTAAAAGACTTGGGTTGATTTTTCTTGCAAAATAAGTACTCAGGGACTAGTTTTGTCAATTTTTGAAAATTGGGGGACTAAAACTGCCAATTTTGCAAACTTTGTACGTTTTTCATCTGTTTTTGCTCATTTTGCATCTAAAACATATAAAACATAATTTTGAAATATTTTTAGTATTTTGATGCATATCTGAGTGTTTTTGTATGTTTTGCAGTTCAAATTAAACCAAAAATGATGAGTGTTTGAACACTCATCAATCCCCCACACTAAAATATTGCTAGTCCCTACCAATAACTGTTTTGAAAATTTAATGGATTTTAAACTCTTTACCAAAAGCCATCACTTCTGGAGTAGCCAGATGTAAGAACTGTGGTACACCTGATAACCATGTGATTTTGAGCAAACCACTAGCTGTCAACGGATTTGATTTGTCTTTACCAAAAGCCGTTTGCTTCTGGAATAGCCAACTCTTGACGGAATAGTCAACATCTTGGTGAGCTGATTACCAATTATGGATTTTCCACTGCCTTTACCACAAGCCATAATCTTGCGGGCTAGCCAACTCATTCGTTTTATGGGATATGGCGAGTTGAGGTACCGTACAATTTTGCGCAAATTGCAAGCCATAAACGGATTTGATATATCTTTACCAAGAGCTGTTTGCTCCTGGATTAGCCAATCCCTTTGTCGGTTAGACATGGCGGACTGATTACCACAAAAATTTTGAAGCACCAGTGAAAAATTTTTAAGAATTTTTGAAATTTTGGCCAAAAACGGGGGTACTAGATAGTAAAATGTGATAAAATTCGCTAGAATAGCGAAATACCCCCCCCCCCCCCCCCCCCACACACACACTTAGAATGAATATTGTCCTCAATATTCAAAGTCCCGGCTATTATGCCGACATTTTGAACGTAAAAGGGCAACATTACAAGCTAAGCGTAGAAAACACCATTTTGTTTTTTACTTCATTTGTAACCACAGCAGGGTAACTCCCCCACACTTAGGGTGAAAACCCTAAGTACATGCTACTGTTTTTGTTTACCGAGTCGCTAGCTTGACTCGACCCCGAATTCATTTGTCCTTGGGGAAGCATGATGTAGAAGAACAATCTCCATCGGACTTTCATTCAAGATGTTTGGACAAACATTTGAAGCACGTGAAAGTTCCACACCGATGAGATATAATCCCGGCTCAAGATAATGATACATGAAAATGCCGGGGTCAAATATAGAATCTTCATTCCCGAAGGAGTGAAGAAGAGAGGAAGGCACCTCGAGAGCAGGCTCATTAGCCTGAGTTTAGATTTTAAGGGTTAAGCTCAAAAACATCCCGGGAGGGTGGGTGGGATTTTGCAAATCCTCATGATTGAGTGTATCTCCCCCCGGGTTATCATACTCCGGAGGAGTCATGATAAGGTGATCAACGATGGGCTCAGAAGGTGTTTCATCAACATCACTGATGTCTCCATAAGATAAAGAATTTTCATCAGTGGGTGAATCACTAAACCCGGTGTTGAGATAGGAATTAAGTGATGGATCATCATTCAATAAACTTTCAAGGAACAGAATATCCCCCTCAGAGTCAAGATAGTTATCATCAACTTCATACGAAATTGAACTATCTAGGGCAAGGAATGCTTCGACTTCTTCCATATCATCTTTGAAATCAAAGAGATCATCATCACATCCCGATGGAAGTGGATTGGTGTGAGTGAGTTCATCGGCGAACTCCTGGAGAAGAAAGTCAACATTAGAGTGGGGAAGGGATGCATCAACATACTCAATGTATCCATAAGATAAACAATCATCACTGGAATCAGAGATAACCTCAATTTGATCGTTTAGATTATCAGGGGGTGAAGGAATATCACACACTTGATCAAAAGTTCCCTGTGACTCTCTCGGGATTGGGACAAGGATCTCAACACTAGACATTATTAATTCGTCCGATTCCTTATTAGGAACAGTGCTAAGATGCTCATCCCCCATGTTTAGAGAGTGAGTGTGAATTTCGAGTGTGATAACAGACTGAGGGAGATGAAAGGAGCTAGCATTCATGGATTGTACAAGTTCCATTTGATCTTCTGCTAGTAATTTCCCCGTCTCATTATTTTCTCCCTGATTTTCAATGGGAGGAATCACAAATGATGAATCTGACGAACCCTTATAAAATTGAAGGATATCAAGGGTGTCTTCATTATCACTATCATCATCACAGTCTAGAAGAGCAGCTTGACGAAATTTGGCACGTGTTATAGCTGCTTGTTCTAAGACAAGTAATTCTTCCATGCTCAATTCGTTTCTAGCCTCTCGTTCTTCAGCAAGTAATTCTGCCATAGATTTCTCACGAGAGTCTTGAAACGATGTAGTAACCAACTCCTCCTTAAGTTCTTTCAATATATCAAGAGCCTTTAGTAAAAGGTCTTGCTCAGTATCATGAGGAGTTGTGTGAATCATTTTGTACTGTGGAGGTGGGTCTGAAAATGAATAGTCGTAATTGTTACAAGGAAAAGGATTCCTTGTTTGACAATCCGAGCTAGAGTGTGGACCTCCACAGTAATCACAATAGTGAAACTGATGTGGCTGTGAGTCGTATGTGCTAAAGTTATAATCGTTATCGGGAAACTGCTCATAGACAAGCGTGTTTCCTGATTGACAATCATAACTGTAGTGTGAACCACCACAGTACTCACAACAGTAAAACTGCTGAGACTGATGGTGTGGTAGCTGGTGGAATGAATCAGTGGTGTCATGATAGGAATAGGGATCTTGGTTATAGACAGACCCGTTTCCTGACTCTACCATGCCACAACCGGGGCAATTGCCACCATTATGAGGACTACCACACCACTGGCAATATAGAAGGTGTGGATGAGACATAGAAAGAATCAAAAGGTTTGGGAGGGTAAGGAATGAAGAATCAAAGATGTGAGAGGGTAAAGGTGAATATTTTTGGGTTTTTGGATAAACATTTTGTACAAATAGGAAAGAAAATGTTTTTGTGTTTTTTTTTTTTTTTTGTTCGTTGAAAACTGATTTTAAAATGTTTTCGGGAACAGTTTTATTTTTATATGATAATAATAAGATAATATGAACAAGGATGGGAAATTTACAAGGGATTAAATTCCAAAAGCACTAATCAGCAAACCGTTTTTTAGAAAAATGCGCACAACCTCCCCGGCAGCGGGGCCAAAATTTGATTGGGTCCAAACGGTCAACCTAATTGACCAGGTGATGGTCAACAAGGTCAAACTGCCTAGAATCAATCTCCGCGGAAGATAGTGGTTTCCCCGGGTCGTTATGTCCCGACGAGGAGTGATGGTTATCAAACGGGTCTGTGATCGGGTGAATTTGGATGGAAAGAGGTTTGTGATTGATTACACTACTGATTTGTACAATGAAATAGCTTAAATAAGGTATATGAACAAGACTGGAAGTTTGGAAAAACCAGAAACGTTTAAAACTTAAAACGTGTACGTTCACGTTTTAAATAACGTAAACGTAGGAAATAAAACGCGAGTTTTAAGGAAATAAAATAGCTACGGATATGAAAATTTACTTTTTGCAATCCTAATTATATAAGAAAATTTTTAGAAAATTAAAATTAATTTTTATACTAATTATATAATTATTATTAATTAAATACTATTTAATACTAATTATTAATATTTAAAACACTTAAATACAATATAATATTAATTAAATACTAGAAAAATGAAAATAAAATTTCTAAAATTATAAAATAACTAAAAACAAGTTTTAAAATTAAAAATAAGTATTTTTGTCTTTTTATGATTTTTCTATTAATTAATTATTAATTACCTAATTAAACTATTTTAAATTATAAAAATAGCAAATTAATAGTAAAAATTCTAGAAAAAATCCTAAAATTATATTATATTATATAAAAGCTAGGAAAAATATAAAAACTAGGTTTTGCTTAATAAAAACTAATTAAATTATGCTATTTATAACTTAATTATTAATAAAACTAATATTAAATCTAATAAATACTAAATAGCAAAATAAAAATCTAAAAAATTTACTAAAATTACTTTACTATAAAAGGAGTTTAAGAAAAATATAAAAAAGCTAAGTGCTTAACAAAAATTTAAAAATGAAAATTAAAATTTAAATTACATTAAATAGAAACTATCACTTAAAAATAAATTGTTTTTTCTTGATTTTTCTTTTACAATACTATTTAAATACTAAAAATAGAAAACTTTTACAAAAGCAACTTTTTTATATCTTAAAATTAAGCTATTTGAGGGCTTATGAGCTTGACAGTTGACTTTGGTCAACTATCAAAGCTAAAAGCTTTGAAATAAGCTTGAACCTGAAACCAAGGGTAGATTTAGGTACAAGATAATGAGAATGATTGAAATAAGCTGGAACAACAATGAAAAGAACTCAGAATAAGCTATTTAAGCTGAATAAGCCAATTGAGCAACTTGCTCAACACAGAAAAAGGGACAAACTTGGTGACTGTCTAGGGGGCACACTAGGATGATTGGGGGCACAAGCTTGGGTGCATTGGAAAGCCACCCACCTTGGGAGTTTAAAGAACCAAGAGTGAGACCATGGGTCTCACTGTGGAGGGCTGCAGCCACCACCAAAGGGGGTGGTTGTGTGGTGGTGCTGCTGATGCAGGGGAGCTATCTCCCTCTGCAAGTGACTTTGAGGGGCTTGGGAATGCTCAAAAAAAATGGTAAAGATAAAGTAACACAGGGACAAGGAAGTTGAGCTGGGGGGCTGTAAATATAAACAAGATTCAAGACCTAACTCATAACAAAAAATTCAAAACAAATCATGCTATATTTGCAAAAACTGAGAAAGGTGCATATTTGACTTTTTGAGAAAACCTAAAACTTTGACTTTAATGAAGTTTGATTGGATCTATTGGACTGAAATGGTTGTAATAAGCTGTATTGAGACTAAAATAAGCTGAGTTAACCACTTATAAACTATTATGCATGATTATGGAACCTTAATAACTAACAGTGAACATCATTGATGGATCAAAGAGTGAATTTGACTTTTGCAACTTACAACCACCTAAAACTTGACTACTTTGGACCAATGTGATGCTAGAAAAGATGTTGGAACAGGTTTGGGACAATGAACTTCCCTCCCACACAGCACGTCAGACTAAACCAAACACCCCCTATACTAACTGTGGGTTGAGTTTTACACTACCAAATGCTTATTAAAGCTGAGAAACTAAATCAAGGATCTAAAACATGCTACATTAAGTCTTAAACAACAAGAAGTAACAACTAAAAAATATTCAAACAGAAGCAATTCACAAAAGCATTTTTTTAAACTAAAAATGGAAATTAAGCTGAGATGTGGTGAGTATACCTCAAGTCAGTGACCCCAAGATCATTTGAGCTTAATAACAAGCTTCTTAACCAGACATAACCAACAATTCCCTTCTGAATCACCTAATCCACAATCATAGGCTTAGGTTTGACTTTTGTTGACCTTTAGGATTTGAAGCTTAAATCAGATACTAAGTCTACAACAGCTCTACACAAGCTATGAATAAGCTTGTGTGAGCTTAGAAACTAGAGTAGCAGCTTAAGAAACAGTACATTAATATAAAGCAAAGAAACTTATTTTAAAACATTAAAGCAAAGTTCAAACAAGGAATTTAAAGAGTAAACTGAACTGATATTGATTTTCAAATTTGATTACAATACAGAAAGAAGATGTTTGCAAAGCTTAATTTGAATGATTACATTAGATTTAACTGAATTCGACCTATAGTTACACTAAGAATTGAAAAACTAGCTAACTACTCTAATAATCCTCCTTTCTTCATTTCTTTTGACTTTTATAACCCCTGGCATTCTTCTCTTTCTATCCCACACCTCTCTGACCCTTGGATGGGCTTCAAGCAATCCTGACCCTCCAAAATCAAAATGGCGGGAAAACGGGTATTGGAGCAATTGGGTGGGATTTGGTGAGAATTTAATGAGGAGGGGGTTGGTTGGGTATAGGTGAATGTATTTATGATAGTTGGTGAGGTTGGTGAGGAAATTGGAGGAGCGGGAACACAGTTGCAGAAAACGTGGGATGTTGGGGGTGGGTGAACAGTGGTCGGGGTCAAAGGGTTTGACTGGTGGGTTTTTATTAATAGAATGGAATGGGCCGGTGGGAAATTGGGCTTGGGGGCTGGATGGGTTTATTTTTGTTTGGGTTGTTTGTTTTATAGTAAATCACATGGACCAAAGATGTAAATTTTTGAAAGTTTAGGGCCTGAAATGTAATTTTACCAAAGATGTAATAAGGACCAGATTTGCCAACTTGTACTTTCCCAAGGATTTGAAATTTAATTTTTTCACATATAAACACCCAGAGACCAATTTTGCAAATTTCCAAACTCCGGGGACCAAAAGTGTAAATTCTCAAAACTTTTTTACCCAAGGACTATTTTTGATAAATTTTGACTTTTAAAGGACTTGGGTTGATTTTTCTTGCAAAATAAGTACTCAGGGATTAGTTTTGTCAATTTTTGAAAGTTGGGGGACTGAAACTGCCAATTTTGCAAACTTTGTACGTTTTCATCTGTTTTTGCTCATTTTGCATCTAAAACATATAAAACACAATTTTGAAATATTTTTAGTATTTTGATGCATATCTGAGTGTTTTTGTATATTTTGCAGTTCAGATTAGACAAAAAATGATGAGTGTTTGAGCACTCATCAATCCCCCACACTAAAATATTACTAGTCCCTAGCAATAAGTTTTGAAAATTTAATTTATTTTAAACTCTTTACCAAAAGCCATCACTTCTGGAGTAGCCAGATGTAAGAACTGTGGTACACCTAATAACCATGTGATTTTGAGCAAACCACTAGATGTCAATGGATTTGATTTGACTTTACCAAAAGCCGTTTGCTTCTGGAATAGCCAACTCTTGATGGAATAGTCAACATCTTGGTGAGCTGATTACCAATTATGGATTTTCCACTGCCTTTACCACAAGCCATAATCTTGCGGGCTAGCCAACTCATTCGTTTTATGGGATATGGCGAGTTGAGGTACTATACAATTTTGGGCAAATTGCAAGCCATAAACGGATTTCATATATCTTTACCAAGAGCCGTTTGCTCCTGGATTAGCCAATCCCTTTGTCGGTTAGACATGGCGGACTGATTACCACAAAAATTTTGAAGCACCAGTGAAAAATTTTTAAGAATTTTTGAAATTTTGGCCAAAAACGGGGGTACTAGATAGTAAAATGTGATAAAATTCGCTAGAATTGCGAAATACCCCCCCACACTTAGAATGAATATTGTCCTCAATATTCAAAGTCCCGGCTATTATGCCGACATTTTGAACGTAAAAGGGCAACATTACAAGCTAAGCGTGGAAAACACCATTTTGTTTTTCACTTCATTTGTAACCACAGTGGGGTAACTCCCCCACACTTAGGGTGAAAACACTAAGTACATGCTACTATTTTTGTTTACCGAGTCACAAGCTTGACTCGACCCCGAATTCATTTGTCCTTGGGGAAGCATGATGTGGAAGAACAATCTCCATCGGACTTTCATTCAAGATGTTTGGACAAACATTTGAAGCACGTGAAAGTTCCACACCGATGAGATATAATCCCGGCTCAAGATAATGATACATGAAAATGCCGGGGTCAAATATAGTATCTTCATTCCCGAAGGAGTGAAGAAGAGAGGAAGGCACCTCGAGAGCAGGCTCATTAGCCTGAGTTTGGATTTTAAGGGTTAAGCTCAAAAACATCCCGGGAGGGTGGGTGGGATTTTGTAAATCCTCATGATTGAGTGTATCTCCCCCCGGGTTATCATACTCCGGAGGAGTCATGATAAGGTGATCAATGATGGGCTCAGAAGGTGTTTCATCAACATCACTGATGTCTCCATAAGATAAAGAATTTTCATCAGTGGGTGAATCACTAAACCCGGTGTTGAGATAGGAATTAAGTGATGGATCATCATTCAATAAACTTTCGAGGAACAGAATATCCCCCTCAGAGTCAAGATAGTTATCATCAACTTCATACGAAATTGAACTATCTAGGGCAAGGAATGCTTCGACTTCTTCCATGTCATCTTTGAAATCAAAGAGATCATCATCACATCCCGATGGAAGTGGATTGGTGTGAGTGAGTTCATCGGCGAACTCCTGGAGAAGAAAGTCAACATTAGAGTGGGGAAGGGATGCATCAACATACTCAATGTCTCCATAAGATAAACAATCATCACTGGAATCAGAGACAATCTCAATTTGATCATTTGGATTATCATGGGGTGAAGGAATATCACACACTTGATCAAAAGTTCCCTATGACTCTCTCGGGATTGGGACAAGGATCTCAACACTAGACTTTATTAATTCGTCCGATTCCATATTAGGAACAGTGCTAAGATGCTCATCCCCCATGTTTAGAGAGTGAGTGTGAACTTCGGGTGTGATAACAGACTGAGGGAGATGAGAGGAGCTAGCATTCATGGATTGTACAAGTTCCATTTGATCTTCTGCTAGTAGTTTCCCCGTCTCATTATTTTCTCCCTGATTTTCAATGGGAGGAATCACAAATGATGAATCTGACGAACCCTTATAAAATTGAAGGATATCAAGGGTGTCTTCATTATCACTATCATCATCACAGTCTAGAAGAGCAGCTTGACGAAATTTGGCACGTGTTATAGCTGCTTGTTCTAAGACAAGTAGTTCTTCCATGCTCAATTCGTTTCTAGCCTCTCGTTCTTTAGCAAGTAATTCTGCCATAGATTTCTCACGAGAGTCTTGAAAGGATGTAGTAACCAACTCCTCCTTAAGTTCTTTCAATATATCAAGAGCCTTTAGTAAAAGGTCTTGCTCAGTATCATGAGGAGTTGTGTTAATCATTTTGTACTGTGGAGGTGGGTCTGAAAACGAATAGTCGTAATTGTTACAAGGAAAAGGATTCCTTGTTTGACAATCCGAGCTAGAGTGTGGACCTCCACAGTAATCACAACAGTGAAACTGATGTGGCTGTGAGTCGTATGTGCTAGAGTTATAATCGTTATCAGGAAACTGCTCATAGACAAGCGTGTTTCCTGATTGACAATCATAACTGTAGTGTGAACCACCACAGTACTCACAACCGTAAAACTGTTGAGACTGATGGTGTGGTAGCTGGTGGAATGAATCAGTGGTGTCATGATAGGAATAGGGATCTTGGTTATAGACAGACCTGTTTCCTGACTTTACCATGCCACAACCGGGGCAATTGCCACCATTATGAGGACTACCACACCACTGGCAATATAGAAGGTGTGGATGAGACATAGAAAGAATCAAAAGGTTTGGGAGGGTAAGGAATGAAGAATCAAAGATGTGAGAGGGTAAAGGTGAATATTTTGGGGTTTTTGGATAAACATTTTGTACAAATAGGAAAGAAAATGTTTTTGTGTTTTTTTTTTTTTTTTTTTTGTTCGTTGAAAACTGATTTTAAAATGTTTTCGGGAACAGTTTTATTTTTATATGATAATAATAAGATAATATGAACAAGGATGGGAAATTTACAAAGGATTGAATTCCAAAAGCACTAATCAGCAAACCGTTTTTTTAGAAAAACGCGGACAACCTCCCCGGCAGCGGCGCCAAAATTTGATTGGGTCCAAACGGTCAACCTAATTGACCAGGTGATGGTAAACAAGGTCAAACTTCCTAGAATCAATCTCTGCGGAAGATAGTGGTTTCCCCGGGTCGTTATGTCCCGACGAGGTGTGATGGTTATCAAACGGGTCTGTGCTCGGGTGAATTTGGATGGAAAGAGGTTTGTGATTGATTACACTACTGATTTGTACAATGAAATAGCTTAAATAAGCTATATGAACAAGACTGGAAGTTTGGAAAAACCAGAAACGTTTAAAACTTAAAACGTGTACGTTCACGTTTTAAATAACGTAAATGTACGAAATAAAACGCGAGTTTTAAGGAAATAAAATACCTACGGATATGAAAATTTACTTTTTGCAATCCTAATGATATAAGAAAATTTTTAGAAAATTAAAATTAATTTTTATACTATTTATATAATTATTATTAATTAAATACTATTTAATACTAATTATTAATATTTAAAACACTTAAATACAATATAATATTAATTAAATACTAGAAAAATGAAAATAAAATTTCTAAAATTATAAAATAACTAAAAACAAGTTTTAAAATTAAAATAAGCATTTTTGTCTTTTTATGAATTTTCTATTAATTAATTACTAATTAATTATTAATTACCTAATTAAACTATTTTAAATTATAAAAATAGCAAATGAACAGTAAAAATTCTAGAAAAATTCCTAAAATTATATTATATTATATAAAAGCTAGGAAAAATATAAAAACTAGGTTTTGATTAATAAAAACTAATTATGCTATTTAAAACTTAATTATTAATTAATTATTAATAAAACTAATATTAAATCTAATAAATACTAAATAGCAAAATAAAAATCTGAAAAATTTATTAAGCTGGAACAACAATGAAAAGAACTCAGAATAAGCTATTTAAGCTGAATAAGCCAATTGAGCAACTTGCTCAACATAGAAAAAGGGACAAACTTGGTGACTGTCTAGGGGGCACACTAGGATGATTGGGGGCACAAGCTTGGGTGCACTGGAAAGCCACCCACCTTGGGAGTTTAAAGAACCAAGAGTGAGACCATGGGTCTCACTGTGGAGGGCTGCAGCCACCACCAAAGGTGGTGGTTGTGTGGTGGTGCTGCTGATGCAGGGGAGCTATCTCCCCCTGCAAGTGACTTTGAGGGCTTGGGAATGCTCAGAAAAAATGGTAAAAATAAAGTAACACAGGGACAAGGAAGTTGAGCTGGGCGGCTGTAAATATAAACAAGATTCAAGACCTAACTCATAACATAAAATTCAAAACAAATCATGCTATATTTGCAAAAACTAAAAAAGGTGCATATTTGACTTTTTGAGAAAACCTAAAACTTTGACTTTAATGAAGTTTGATTGGATCTAATGGACTGAAATGGTTGTAATAAGCTGTATTGAGACTAAAATAAGCTGAGTTAACCACTTATAAACTATTATGCATGATTATGGAACCTTAATAACTAACAGTGAACATCATTGATGGATCAAAGAGTGAATTTGACTTTTCCAACTTACAACCACCTAAAACTTGATTACTTTGGACCAATGTGATGCTAGGAAAGATGTTGGAACAGGTTTGGGACAATGAACTTCCCTCCCACACAGCAAGTCAGACTAAACCAAACACCCCCTATACTAACTGTGGGTTGAGTTTTACACTACCAAATGCTTATTAAAGCTGAGAAACTAAATCAAGGATCTAAAACATGCTACATTAAGTCTTAAACAACAAGAAGTAACAACTAAAAATTATTCAAACAGAAGCAATTCACAAAAGCATTTTTTAAAACTAAAAATGTAAATTAAGCTGAGATGTGGTGAGTATACCTCAAGTCAGTGACCACAAGATCATTTGAGCTTAATAACAAGCTTCTTAACCAGACACAACCAACAATTCCCTTCTGAATCACCTAATCCACAATCATAGGCTTAGGTTTGACTTTTGTTGACCTTTAGGATTTGAAGCTTAAATTAGATACTAAGTCTACAACAGCTCTACACAAGCTATGAATAAGCTTGTGTGAGCTTAGAAACTAGAGTAGCAGCTTAAGAAATAGTACATTAATATAAAGCAAAGAAACTTATTTTAAAACATTAAAGCAAAGTTCAAACAAGGAATTTAAAGAGTAAACTGAACTGATATTGATTTTCAAACTTGATTACAATACTGAAAGAAGATGTTTGCAAAGCTTAATTTGAATGATTACATTAGATTTAATTGAATTCGACCTATAGTTCCACTAAGAATTGAAAAACTAGCTAACTACTCTAATAATCCTCCTTTCTTCATTTCTTTTGACTTTTATAACCCCTGGCATTCTTGTCTTTCTATCCCACACCTCTCTGACCCTTGGTTGGGCTTCAAGCAATCCTGACCCTTCAAAATCAAAATGGCGGGAAAACGGGTATTGGAGCAATTGGGTGGGATTTGGTGAGAATTTAATAAGGAGGGGGGTTGGTTAGGTATAGGTGAATGTATTTATGATAGTTGGTGAGGTTGGTGAGGAAATTGGAGGAGGGGGGACACAGTTGCAGAAAACGTAGGATGTTGGGGGTAGGTGAACAGTGGTCGGGGTCAAAGGGTTTGACTGGTGGGTTTTTATTAATAGAATGGAATGGGCCGGTGGGAAATTGGGCTTGGGGGCTGGATGGGTTTATTTTTGTTTGGGTTGTTTGTTTATTTAAGCTAAAAAAAAAAAGGGTCCAATTGGTTATAGTAAATCACAAGGACCAAAGATGTAAATTTTTGAAAGTTTAGGGCCTGAAATGTAATTTTACCAAAGATGTAATAAGGACCAGATTTGCCAACTTGTACTTTCCCAAGGATTTGAAATTTAATTTTTTCACATATAAACACCCAGGGACCAATTTTGCAAATTTCCAAACTCCGGGGACCAAAAGTGTAAATTCTCAAAACTTTTTACCCAAGGACTATTTTTGATAAATTTTGACTTTTAAAGGACTTGGGTTGATATTTCTTGCAAAATAAGTACTCAGGGACTAGTTTTGTCAATTTTTGAAAGTTGGGGGACTGAAACTGCCAATTTTGCAAACTTTGTACGTTTTTCATCTGTTTTTGCTCATTTTGCATCTAAAACATATAAAACACAATTTTGAAATATTTTTAGTATTTTTATGCATATCTGAGTGTTTTTGTATGTTTTGCAGTTCAGATTAGACCAAAAATGATGAGTGTTTGAGCACTCATCACTAGTCCCTAGCAATCTTTTGAGAAAACTTAATGGATTTGAATCTCTTTACCAAAAGCCATTACTTCTGGAGTAGCCAAATGTTTCAATTCAAGTAAGAACTATGGTACAATGATAACCATGCGATTTTGAGCAAACCACCAGCTGTCAACGGTTTTGATTTGTCTTTACCAAAAGCCGTTTGCTTCTGGACTAGCCAACTCTTGATGGACAAAGTCAACATCTTGGTGAGCTGATTACCAATTATGGTTTTTCCACTGCCTTTACCACAAGCCATAATCTTGCGGGCTAGCCAACTCTTTCACTTTTTAGGATATGGCGAGTTGAAATACCATACAATTTTGGGCAAATTGTAAGCCATCAACGGATTTGATATATCTTTACCAAAAGCCGTTTGCTCCTGGATTAGCCAATCCTTTTGTCGTTTAGACATGGCGGACTGATAACCACAAAAAAAATTTGAAGCTCAAGTGAAAAAATTTTAAAATTTTTGCCAAAAACGGGGGAATATTGTCCTCAATATTCAAAGTCCCAGCGATTATGCCGACTCTTTGAACGTAAAAGGGCAACATTACAAGCTAAATGTGGAAACACCATTTTTCACTTTATTGGTAACCACATCAGGGGCACTCCCCCACACTTAGGGTGAAAACCCTATATGCATGCTACTGTTTTTGTTTATCGAGTCGCTAGCTTGACTCGACCCCGAATTCATTTGTTCTTGGGGAAGCATGATGTGGAAGAAACAATCTCCATCGGACTTTCATTCAAGATGTTTGGACAAACATTTAAAGCACTTGAAAGTTCCACACCGATGAGATAAGTACCCGGCTCAAAAGAATGATAAATGAAAATTCCGGGGTCAAAGATGGTATCTTCACTCCCGAATGAGTGAAAAGAGAGGAAGTCACCAGGTATGTGAAGAAAAGAAAGAAAATCATGATAACAATCATGATAAGATCTTCTTCCTCAAGATCAGGCTCAGTTTCCTGAGTTTGGATTTTATCGGTTAAGCTCTTTGGTTTGGACAACATATCGGGAGGGAGGGTGGAAAAATTTGTCGTAGAAATACAAACTCTCTTGATTGAGACTCTATCCCCCCGATCAGGGTTTTTCTTGTCATCCAAGTAATCACACTCCGAAGGAGTCATGATATGAGTGGGTTCACTAGAGAACTCATGAAGGATATATGGAGGTGGGACATGTGCGGTACTTTGTGGGCTATGAACATGCACCTTGTCCATTATAGTCTCCGTTTCAGACTCATCACTATCAAAGATTGGATTAACTGAATTTAGAGTAAATTCAGAATCGAATTCAAACAAGGGATTTGTGATAGTCGTATTGAAGGTTGTGGAAACAAAGTGGTCAACATCCTCTTCTAGGTTAACGATCTCGGAACGGGGAAGTGATGCATCAATAAATTCGATGTCTTTAGAATATAAAGAATCGGCATCACTATAATCACTGTCAGAATCGGAAAAAGTCTTAACAAGATCATTTGGAAAGACAAGAGGTGGAGGTATATCACACACATGATCAAGAATACCCTCGGACTCACTTGGGATTGGGATAAGGTTCTCAACACTAGACTTTATGAATTCGTCCGATTCCTTTTCAGGAATAGTGTCAAGATGCTCATCCCCCATTATGGGAGAGTCTGTGGAATATTCGGGTATGAGCTGAGGGAGTTGAGAAGGACTAGCACACATGGAATTTTCAATTTCCATTTGTTCTTTTGCTAATAAATCTGTCCCACTCTTTTCTCCCTGTGTTTCCACAGATGCAGTTTCAACTGAAGTCGAATCACAAGGTTTCTCAAATACCTTTGGGATTGGAACAAGGTTATCGATTTCCTCAAGAGGATTGACTTTGACTTCCTTGTCTCCCATTATCAAGATATCTGAAGGCTCCTTAGGGTTTTCTTCTTCAAAGGGTTCATCCTCATCACTTTCATCCTCAAGATAAAATGAGTTAACAGGAGGATTTTTTCTCCTGAGAATCAGATCCTTAAGACAGTTTATACTATCTTGAATGTTCTGGTTGAATTGAGTTTGAGCAATAATCATTTTATTAATAAATTCAGCTCTAGCTAACTCGTCTTGAAGAGGTGGTTGAGGGGTTGTGTATTGTGGAAGCTGGTTAACACCAAATTCATGATTGTTACAAGGAACATGTTCATAGACAAACTGATTCCTCGTTTGACAATCAGAGCCGTAGTGAGGGCCTCCACAATACTGACAACAGTAAAACTGCTGGGTATCATGGTGTGGAAGCTGATGGAATGAATCAGTCATGTCATGGTAGGAATAGGGATTCTGGTTATAGACAGACCCGTTTCCTGACTCTACCATGCCACAACCGGGGCAATTACCACCATTATAAGAACTACCACACCATTGGCAAACAAGAAGGTGTGGGTGAGACATAGAAAGAATCAAAAGGTTTGGGAGGGTAAGGAATGAAGAATCAAAAGGGTAGGAGGATAAAGATGAATATTTTTGGATTTTTGGAAAGACATTTTATATACAAATAAGAAAGAAATCTTTTTGGGTTTTTTGTGTTCGTTGAAAACTGATTTTAAAATGTTTTCGTGAACCGTTTTGTTTTTATATGATAATAATAAGAAAATATGAACAAGGATAGATAAATATACAATGGGTGTATATCCAGATTCACTAATCTGCAAAACCAGTTTAGAATATGCGCACAACCTCCCCGGCAGCGGCGCCAAATTTTGACTCCTCCTAAACTAACCAGTCAACCGGGTGCGGTCAATAGGTCAACCCAGGAGAAAGTGCAAGATAACCGGTGAAGAATAGGGTTTCCCCGGGTCGTTATGTCCCGACGAGGTGTGGATGGTATAAAAACGGGTTTGTGATCGGGTGAATTTGGACAGAAAGGTAAGGAATTTGGTTTGTATGATTACACTACGAGATGAGGAATGAAAATAACTTAGAAATACTATATTAACAATTACTGATGATCAGGTACACTAAAAACGTGAGCTAAGTCAAAAAACGCGTACGTTAAGATTAAATTTTACGTGAACGTACAAAATAAAACGCGAGTTTTATAGAAATAAAATACCTATGAACATGAAAATTACATTTTTACAATCCTAATGATAAAAGAAAATTTTTAGAAAAAGAAAATTAATTTTTACATTATTTAATTATTTATTATTAATTAATTACTAATTAAAGATTACTTAACTAATTTAACTAATTTAAATTATTAAAAATAACAAACTAACTTTAGAAAATTAAGAAAAATTTTACATATCTAATTAACCATTACAAGAATCCTAGAAAAATATAAAAAATATTTTTACAACTTTTTTCTAAGCTAATTCTTAATTAATTACTTAATTATTAATTAAAAACTAGAAAACCTAATTTAAATCTAAAAATTAGCAAATGAAAAGTGAGAATTGCAAAAATACTTTTTACAGAAACTTAATAACTTATAAAAGTTAGGAAAAATATAAAATGTTATCTGGGATAAAAATTAAACACTAAAACTATTTTATTTTTGGTTTTTTACTTAAACTAGTTTAATTAAAATTAAATCTAGAAATTATCAAATGAACAGTGAAAATTATAAGAAAATTACTACAAGTACTAAATATTATGAGGAACCTATGAAAAATATAAAAAGATACTACTGTTTAACAAAATTTATTAAAACTATTTAATTTACTAATATTAATTAATAACTAATTAAACTAATATAAATTCTAATAATTACTAAATGAAAATCAAAAATTCTGAAAATTATTCTACAAACACTTTAATATGTTAGAAATTTAAGAAAAATATAAAAACATATAAGTACTTAACAAAAATTTAAAAAGAAAAATTAAAAATCTAAATTACATTAAATAGAAGCTATCACTAGAAATTAAATTTGGTTTTTTTTTCTTGTTTTTCTTTTACAAATCTAATAAGCTACTGAAATTAACCAACTTTTGTAAAAACAACTTTTGTGATAAGCTTAGATAAGCTCTGTGGGAGCTTTTGATTCCAACAGTTAAGCAAAATAAGCCAAAAGTGATTTGCAACTTGAAAAAGCTAATAAAAGGCTATCTCTACTGAACCTAAGGTACAATAAGCTATGAACAAGTGAAACTAACTGGAAATAAGCTAAATCAACAGCAAGATACATTTTATAAGGATAATAAGCTTAAATAAGCAAATCCAAACCTCACTGCAAACCAAACAGGCCCAGCAACCCATATGCAGCCCTTGTTGGGGCCCACCTGGGTGATCCAAGGTCCAAAGTGAACCTTGATCCATTAGGCTGGCTGGGTGAGCTTTCTATTGAGCCAAGAAGAAGCTTCTAAAGCCCACTAATAAGCTAAAGGCAGGCTTATGAAGTTGACTGACTGAGATAGGTGCAGGGTAGCAGGCCTGGTGGGGCAACTTAGAGGGTGAGATAAGCTAGGTGAATAAGCTTATTAGTCCAAGATAGGCATGGGTATCCCCAGCCTATAAAACAAGCTTTCTGTAAAGCAAAAATGGATCAACTAAGGGGCTTTTAGTAGCTTTAACAAACTGCTGGAAGATGACTGTTTGAGACAGCTAGACTTAACAAATGGAAGACTAAATAGAAACCATCAGGGATCAAAATAAGCTATCTACGAGCTTATCCTACAAGGAAACAGAGCAAAGGTATTTGGGGTACTCCTAAATAAACTAAAAGAGAGCAATTGAGCAGGTAAGAAGCTTTTATGAAGCTAATATGGGGGTTGCTAAGGGACAGGCAAAAGTATGTAGACCTGCTGAAGTGCAGGGCTGCAGGTTAAGTTGCACACTTAGCCACATAAGCAACTGAGCAGAAATCAAGGGTACCATCATCAAACATAATCTCAGGCAACTCAATTTAAATAAAAGCAACACAAATAAACAAGTAAATCAAACAGTAGTGCAAGATCAACAAGCTCATATCATACTTATGTGCATACAGCAGCATGTGGTCCAAATGAGCAACCAAAAGGGCAAAGATTAAGCAAGAACATGAACTCACAGTGGAAAACAAAAGGCACAAGTACAAAGACAGTCCTATGGGGATCACAAAGCACCAAATAACAAGCCAAATGGCCAAGGATTGACCAAGATAAGGTCAAAAGAAAGTAGGTCAATGTGGCAGTGTAAATTGCAGGCCTGAGGGCTAATGGTGGTATGTTTTTGTGATTAAGTGAGTTTAGAACAAGCCAAAAGCTAACGGAAATAAAGTATAAGTTAGATCCATAGTACAAGCCAACAAACACAATTTCAATCAGAACATTAACACGCTAACAACAGCAACAACAAGGGTAGATTCAAGCTAAATCAACAAGATCCACAAGGTCATAGTAGTACTGATGCAGCAGGGGTTCAAAGTGGGTTGAGATTGGTCAAAAACCCGATTTTACCCTACAAGTACTGAGTGCCAGATTCTATCTATTTATAAAAACTTATACAAAGCTAACATGAAGCATAATCAACAACTAAAGAGGCCTAAATCTAAATTTATCCTATGACTTTGTGAATCAGTTATGAATTAAGCTAATGTGAAAAATAATTCAAATTCCTAAAATTTATGTGAGAATATAAAAAAGAGAACTTCTTCTAAACTGATTCTAATATAGAACTAAAGCTGAATCAAATTCCAGAATAGATTAAAAAATAGATTTTTGGGCTCAACAGGTTCTACTGCCAAACACCCCTTAACCTGGTGACAGTTTGAATTTTCAAAAGCCAAAACAGATATTATGCTAGAACTTGGAAAACAAATGACACAATAAACTAAACTGAGAGTGAATAAGCTAAAATGAACAATAAATAAGCAGTCTTAACAACTAATTAAGCTAAAGCTAGAATAGGCTAAATAAGACATTAAATAAAAATAACTTGGAGAATTTGATTAAACTGAGTTTAAAAGGTACAAAGCTTGGATAAAAAAGTTGACAATAATAAACTAAAGCTTCTAAAGGCTTAAGATTAGACTGAAATTACACTACTACTCTACTTAACTACTGCTACTACTAATTTATTATCCCCCTTCTTTCTTCACACAGTCCTCTATTTATATCCATGAAAAAGACTTCTTGTGCTTCTTGGGATCAATTCCCATCCACTTGATTGAATTAAGAGTGATCACAGCCCTCCGTGTTGATTGTGGCGCCAAATTGAATAATGCCAATTGGCTTTTGATAACTTGGACTGAAGAAGAAATCATTAATGTTGTTGTCTTTTGGTGTTTGGAAGTGGGAATAAGGTAGGTGGTGATTAGAGGTGATGATGAGAGGATGTGGGTAGGGTTGCAGGGTCACGGGAGAGGGAAATGGGAGAGGGTTTGACTCAGGGTTTGACTGGGAGGAATTATTAAAATGTGGAGTGGGTCGGGTGTTGGTTTGGGCCAGGAAGGGTGGGGTGTTTGTTTGGATTGGTTGGGTTTATTTTATGGATTGGATTTATTAAGTACAAAGGGATCCGTTTGGTTTTAGATATGAATAAGCCCAAGGATTATTTGTGTAATTTTCTGAAACTTTAGGGACTGAACATGCCAACTTTCTAAAGAATCACAAGGGACTTTTTATGCCAAGTATGATTAACCAAAGGACCAAAATTGTATTTTCTCCAATTTAAATCACCCGAGGACCTTTTATGTCATTTTCTGATTTTTAAAGGGTTGATCTTGTAATTTCCCATAAGTTATCAAAAAGGACTTAATTTGCCAATTTATGAATAGTACAAGGGTAATATTTGATAAATTCCAGTTTTTAATACCCATGGACTATTTTTGCCAATTTTGAAACTTGAGGGGTGAAAATTGCCATTTTTAGAAAACTTTTATCCAGGGACTAATATTGAACAAGTTTGATTTCCCAAGGACAAAAGTTAACTTTTCTTCCATTTTAAACCTTTAGGGACTAATTTTGCCAATTTGTGTAATTTGAAGGACTGAAACTGCCAATTATGCAAACTTTGTTCGTTTTTCATTTGTTTTTAAACATTTTGCATCTGAAACATATAAAACACAATTCCTGGAATAATTTCTGTATTTTGATGCATTTCTGAGTGTTTTTGGATGTTTTGGCAGTTCAGATATGATAAAAATGATGAGTATTTACACACTCATCAGCATCTACCTGAGAAATAACAGTCCTAATTGACTTTGGTGACATATCATCAACATCCAAACTTGTCTTACCTTTTTCAAGATAAACTTCTATCATCTTATGTTCTTCAACAAAATCTTTCAATATTTCTAAATTCGCAGCCTCACTTAAGCTATACAAACCATCGTCTAAATTACTACCAGGCTTAACAAAGTAATAGTAATTTTTTGACATAGGTCGTAACCCAATTCATACATAAGAACATCCAAATCTTCAACTGACACACTATCAACGTCAACCAAATCAACTAAACTTTGCATACCTCCATCGTATATTCTACCAGACCAGTATTTAAAAACACCATTGTGATTAACCCTCATGCTAAACATATTAGATCTACCACCTGAAACATATCAACAGACCAAGGTACATTATCAAACCTTAATAACAAATTGAAATATACCCCAATTACAAATTCCAACGATTATAGCAACAAAACGTGCCGTATTTTTTCTTAGCCGAGTTGCAAAGAATGGTATCATCAACTCGATAACCTGGATCTCTTCTTACTTTCCATAGAGTAAAATCCATGTTTTGAAATTACCAAAAATTTCACAATAACATGCAATGAGGGTTTGTCAATTGTGAAAATTATTGTAACGAAAGTTTTGGACGAATAAAAGAGGCCGTCTATGTGTTTATGGGGCGGGAAGAGGGATATGACATGTGGAAGTAATACAGAGCTGCTATTCACGGTATTACATAATGACGGTATTGCCCTTGTGCTAAAAACAAAATGTAACGGCAGAAAACGTCGTTGACCGACGAAAAACGGGTCAAAGGACACAATCGGCCTCAAAAAACTTGAGGAGGGACGCACGGAGACGTTTTTCAAAAGTTAAGGTGCATGGCGATATTTCGTGGAAAGTTTTGAGACCAACGATGTATTTTTGTCTATAATTAACTTTAGTCACCTATAAAATAAAATTGGTTTAACGAAAACTATATTTATTAAAATAGAAAAAAAAGCTTGTCTTAGTCCCAAAATTGATTATTCTTTGACAAACAATACACCATTTAAAAAGTATTTTTTATTTTTTTAATCTGAGTTTTCGACTCCATATTATTTGTATTTATTTTCCTTTACTAACGAGCACTTTTACGAAAACGATAAACAAATACTCCCTCTGTCCCATATTAAATGTTCACTTTTGACTTTTTGAGTCTTTTTTTTCTTCAATTTTGACTTTAAATATTTTTGTTTGTATTATATGATACTTGATAAAAATTATATAAATGAAAAGTATATTTAAAACCCAATTCATTTATATATTTTGCATCATGTATTATATAACATAAATAAAAATATTTAGAGTAAATGTCATTTTTCGTCCCTGTGGTTTGCCGGGTCAATCATGTTTAGTCCCTGCCGTTAAAATTCGTCGGGTTTGGTCCCCATGGTTACAACCCATACGGGTTTGGTCCCTTGACCAATCTTCAAAAGGGTATTTTTGTCATTTGATGAAAAAAAATTCGAAAAAATGTATTTTTGTCATTTGACTAAAAAAAATTCTAAAAAAAAATTTAATAATTTTTTTAAAATTCAAAAAAAAATTTAATTAAATATTTAATTCAAAAATTCAAAAAAAATCTTGAAAAATTCAAAAAATACTACAAAATTCTTGAAAAATTCGAAAAAAATTCTAAAAATAAATTTTAGTTAAATTTTTTTTAATAAAAAAAAATTATTAAAATTTTTATTAAAAATTCTAAAAGAAATTAATAAAAATTTTAATCAAATTTTTTTAGAATGTTTTTCGAATTTTTTAAGAAAAATTTTTATTAAATTTTTTTTTAAAGTCCTCCACTTAATTTACGTGAAGGCTAGATACTTAAAAACGTTTAAAATCAAAAAACGTGTACGTTTAATTTAAATTTACGTAAACGTACGAAATAAAACGTGAGATTTAGATAAATAAAAAACCTACGGATATGAAATTGATATTTTTACAATCCTAATGATAAAAGAAAATTTTAGAAAAAAGAAAATTATATTTTAGACTTTTTATTTAATTATTATTAATTAAAAACTATTTATACTAAATTAATTACTAAAAATACTAAACCATTTTGGAAAAATATGAAAATTTTATGGTAAGTGTTTTAAGTGATAAAGAAGCTGGGAAAAATAAAATGGAGGCAACAGCTTATCTAGATAAGCTGGAATAAGCAAAACAGTTGGAATAAGCAAAATAGGCTAATACTACTATAAGTAAATAGATTATGCAAGGGATAATGGAACTGGTGCCCCAGAGCAGTTGCAAGGGGTTTGTGTTGTGTGTCTGTTGTGAAGCTGAGGTCCCAGGTTCGATTCCCATAAACCCCACTTTTTTCTTTTATTTTTCTTTTTGCTATTTTCTGTTACAACACTACTCAACTGATGAAAACATGAAACTTTTACAAAGGATATTTTTTTAGATATTGAAAATAACCTAAAAATGAGCAAATAAGCTCAACAGAAGGCTATATGAGCCAAAAATGGATTTTTATCACTAATAAGCTACAAATAAGCTACTTGAAGAAAACTAAAGTTGAAATAAACTAAAAACAAGTTAAACATATTTAAATTAAGCTAAAGAAAAGAGAAAGGAACATGTAATAAGCCAAAAAGTTGAAATAAGCAAATAGAAAAGCCACTCAGACCAAACACTCCTAATGGGGAACTTTGAGACCTCTGTGGGGTCCACAGAGGTGAATGGGGGTCCAGAATGAACCCTGACCCTCAAAGTTGACCTGGTCAACTTCCAAATAAGCCAATAAGCTGGGCTTATGGCTTATTTGTGAACACTTGGTGGGCTATTGAAATATGATGCAAATACTGAGGGCTCAGTATGGGTACTGAGGACAGGTCATAACAAGGGGTCCAATAAGCTAAGTCCAATAAACTAGAGACCAAAATAAGCCAAGGCCTCAGAAGCTTAGCTGATAAGCTCCTCAAAAAGCTAAAGGGCCAGGTGTGGGGTCCACAGGAGATGTCACAGTTGACCAAGGAAAATGAGCCAATGGCCCTGGTGCAGGGGAGTGTTTACACCCTGCACCCTCAAACAGACCCTTGCACAGTTCCAAAAGAAAATCTTAAAAATAATTTGTCCATTGATTCCTGTAGTTTAGGTGGTGTATTTTTACCACAAAAAATTTCAGGTTCCAATTCCCAACACAAAATTCTAGAAAATTATCACAAAAACTGAGATTCTGATGAAACAAAAGCATGAGCCAAGTGCTTATTTGCCCTTCCTGGCTTATTGTGAGTGCTCATTTGAATCTTTTGTGCTTATTTCTTCATATTATTGTTAGTTGTTGGTTAATTTTGGGATGTGGCTCAATAGTGTAGCTTATTCAAGCAATTCCAAATCCTAATAAGCCATTGGCTTATTCTGTCTTGTTCATAAGCTCACCATTTGCTTATTCTTGATACTCAGCCAAACTTCCTTCATTAAAGTTGCTTATAAACAGTATATAAACAGATTTGAAAAAGAAAAATCCAAAAAAGACCAAAATAATAGAAGTGATAGCTTCTATTTAAGCTATTCAGCTTATTCTCAGCTTTTTGTAAAAGCAATTTTCATTTTTATATTTTTCTTAGGTTCGTGGTATCTTGTAATACTTTTAGTAATTTTTCTAGATTTTTCTCTTTTCATTTAATACTTTTCATAATTTAATTTAGTTTTTATTAATTAATAATTAGTTTTTAATTAATAATAAATATTTAAAATGGCAGAAAAATACAAATTTAATTTTAAAATTAGTTTTAAGTTATTTTAAATTTTTCCAAATATTATTTTCATTTTTCTAGTGTAATTTAAAAAAACATTTAGAATGTCTTTTGAATTTTTTAAGAAAAATTTTTATTAATTTTTTTTTTATTAAAAATTTGAAAGTTTTTTAAGAAAATTTTTTTAGAATTTTTTCGAATATTTTAAGAAAAAATATTATTAGAAATTTTTTTTTCAAATTATTTTTTTTTGAAAAAAAAATTTTCGTCAATTTTTTTTTTAGAAAATTTTCGAATTTTTTAAGAAAAAATTTATCGGATTTTTTTTTTGGAATAAAAATTTTTTGTCAAAAAAATTTTTTTTTAGAATGTTTTTCGAATTTTTTAGAAAAAAATTTATTAATTTTTTTTTATAATTTTTTAAGAAAATTTTTTTAGAATTTTTTTATTAAAATTTTTTTTAATCAAGATTGGTCCCTGTGGTTTGCATATATATATAACTAAGGGTGTTTTTGTCTTTTTGCATATAGTTAACGGTCAACTGACTGTCAAGGGATCAAACCCGTATGGGTTGAAAACCATAGCGACCAAACCCGATGAATTTTAACGGCATAGACTAAACATAATTGACCCGGCAAATCACAGGGATGAAAAATGACATTTACTCAAATATTTAAAGTCAAAGTTGATATAACAAAATAATGAAAAGTTAAAGTGAACATTTAATATGGGACAAAAGTAGTAGTTAAAGGCCAAAACAGTTGTCAAAATTTTCAAACCATTTCTTTTCTCACAAGGAGCATGAAAAATGAGGCAGGCTAATAATAATGTGCAAGTTGTGTGATTTATACGGCCCGTACCTTATGCAAGGGATGACGTCATATGCATGATTATCATGAATGTGGGTCCCGTTAATCCACTTTATTAGTACCCATTATTGACCACCAAACGTAGGCCTGCTCCCCTACTACATCACAGACACCCAGACGCATACGTGTATTTATCTTTTTCACTTTTTTTATTTTTTTTGAACAGTATCTTTTTCACTTTTCCTCATTACTTTTTAACATTTACGGTACAATTTACAAATTGCGTCCTTTTTACACAAACACCAATTATGGGGTCTAGCTGTCTAAGTGTACTTGATCATTGTTTTACACACGTAAGCTTCTTCTTTAAGAGACACTAGTTCCTTTGTGTTAAAAATGTCATCTAACGTATTTAAATTTGGAAGAAGCGGCAACCAAGGCCAGCCACAGAAGTGAAAAACGACGATCTTTATTTTATCTGTTACATCAGCTTTCTCTCTTTAATGATTTACAATCAATTTTTTGTTACAGTAAAAACGACCTTCATTTTTTTTATATATTTTCTCTTAATTTTTATTCTGCCCAATTTAATAATTTTCGGATTAGCCAATAAAAAATTATCCCAGATCAATCATAAGCCCAACACCAACTTAAACAAACCCACGCTTACCATCCTTTATCTCTCCAAAATCAAACGCTAACTTCTTCCCATTCATCTCATTTTCTTCCTTAAAAAACCACCTTAAAAAAAGGCTAAGGGCTTAAAGGGGCTTGGGCTTTTAAAGTAAGTCGCCTTATAAAATAAGTTTCGTTTGTCACAAAGACTTCTGGCTTATAAAATAAGTCACAAACATCTATAAGCCCAAGCTCATAGAAAGGGGCTTGTAGGGGCATATAACTAGTTAAATTACTTAAATACTCTTAAAAATATAATGAATTATCACGTGAAAGTTGAAAATATATCAGAATCTAATTTGATGTATTTTTACGTGATTTTACATTAATAAGCTTTATCTCCAACTAATGCCAAACAACTTTAAAAAATATACACTTCAGCTTGCGGCTTATAATATAAACCCCTGCCTAGTCATTACGCCAAACATACCCATAGTTGAGCATGCAAATGATGAGTTGCATGAAGAAAATGATATTGGGAGTGAACGAAATGATTAGTTTTTGTTGTTTGGTGTGTTCTTCAGTCGGTCATGCAGGGGAGGACTAAAAAAAATAATAAAAAATAAATAAAAAATAAATAAATATAAAAAAATAAAATGATCGACAGGCGATCGACACCTCACAGTAAAAACGTCTGATCATCCTATCGACTCACGATCTTGAGTCGATTGACTAACACTATTGTGCCTAGCTTAATATCATCACCATCATCTTTAGATAAGTGTCATATTAATTTTTCTTTTCAAAATAATCATCATCGCTAATATAGTATTATAGAACTACCATAATGTACCACCTTATATATTTTTTCATACTCTTTTAATCCCGTTAGGTTTCTTTTGTGCTTCACCAACTCGGTTGGTCCAACGACCAACTTTTATGGTTTATGCTTCACTAACACGCTAAAGGGAAGGGGTGTAAGGACGATGCGTCATTGTTGACACAAACGCAACCTCAGACGCCTATTACACCCAGTTGAAGTATTTCTTTGTTATATTGACACTTTTCAAACCCACAACTTATTATCCATTTTTATTTAATTTAATAACTTTACGTTTCATTAACAAGACAACTTATTACATAATTTATCTTTTTCTATTTTGCCAATTAAGTATTTTTATTTTGGGTTTTTCTAACTTGTGATTTTGGGGCATAAGTTAAACATACTACAACTATACAAAGGCCTACGAAAAAGTACTCGGGGATCTACATAAAAGTACAAACAGGTGTACTTTTATGTGGTTTCTGTGTACTTTTGATTTACTTTTAATATGCTTAACTTGTGTCCTTAGAGTACAAGTTAGAAAAACTATATTATTTTTTGTAAGATTAAAATTAAAAAAAATAAAAAAAATAAAATAAAAAATAAATAAATCACTTGAATGGGGTACAAAGACAAAATAATGAGAGGTGATTTGAATATGTCACCTCTTTTTTGGGCCTATAACATACTCCGTGCATTATAAAAATAATAAAAATAAAAGACACTTAGAAGATCTTTCGTGAATGGAATTAGTAGGCTATGTTTGTTACAAAGCTTTTTGGAGCTTTTTTGGATAATGAGCGGTGAACAATGAGCTTTTTGATTGTTGTGTTTGTTTGGCATGAGAGCTGTGGGTTTTGCTATTTTTTAGGAAAGCTCATTTTCTCAATGCTTCTTTATGAAGCTGTGAGCTTTTTTAGCTACTGCTCACAGCTACTGCTAACAGCTCACTGCTACTGCTCACTGCTACTGCTTACAGCTACTTTTGATAATATGCCTTTTGCGTGTTATTTGTGTTAAATTAGCGTTAATCCAATTTTTCATATTTTACATTCAGACAAATTAATTTTTCACATTTTACATTCAAACATCATTGAGGAAGAGTGTTCCTAAACAGCTGAAACCCTTCTAGAGAGGAAAATGTAGGCTGTTTGAAAGAGCCCCTCCATGGATGGGTAAGGGTTCCTAGTAAATCCACACATCTCCTTGTTTTAGCTATTGTGGGAGCTGGTTGAATGACTTTAATGGGGAGATGATGTGAAAATGTAGCTAGATGGTAGGTGCTCTAATTGGTGAATGAATAATCAAAGCCGACATGGTTTATGTTAAAATGCAGCCTTGATTAGATTAGAACAAAGAATGAGTTGTTTGATGTATGGACTAGTATGTCTGATATGGATTAGTATTATCAGATAGTGGATATGACTAGCTGTATTGTATGTTGCATTTGTATCTCACTGGGTGAAGCCTGTTTCGCTCCAGTTATGACAGAATTGTACTTGTAATTTGTAATATGTTGATATTAATATAATCATTCATCATTTGCAAAAAAAAAAAAAAAAAAAAAAAAAAAAAAAAAAAAAAAAATACCCCTCTTCTTATCATATATTGTTTGCGTGCCTTTTCACACTTTTTGGACCTCACTATATCTAATTAAAACACAAACCAAACAACAAAGCTTAATTAAAAAACAAATAAAACAAAGAAAACAAAAAGTGAAATTAGCGCAAGTGACTTCACTAACATTTCAAATGTCACAAAAAATAAGTGGGGTGTAATAACATGTAAAAGACATACAACTTTGGATGCCATGTAAGAATGAAATGAGGGTGAATGTTATCATACCCTTTCTTATTTATTAAAAAAAATAAAAAAAAAATTACACGTGGATAATTAAAAAAGATATGGTTTAAGTCGAATAAAAATTTGAAAGTTCGTTGATCAAGTAAGCAATAAAAAAAATACATAGTTTAACTTGGTACATTTTTTAAAGTAAAATGGTATTTTATTGCTTTTACCCACAACTATAAACAAGGATTTTTTTTTCATTCTGCAACAAAATGTTTTCCGTTATGAGTTTCATTACAACATTCTAGACACTATATAGTGTCGGAAGTGAAAACCTTGTTAACTATCAAGTAATCGGGAGTTGATTCGCATCAAATTTGTAAGAATGTGTATCACTTTATAATTTAACGGGTCGTTCATAGCAATTATTCGACCCCCCAGGAGCAAGGATTTGTGTTTAGTAGGTTTGGTTTTGCTATTCAGAAAGGGGTGGCGGCGCAGCTTGTTGCCCGTCTACCAGTCATTATGTGAAAAAAAATTTAACTTTTTATTTAATGACCAATTGGAAGCTTTTCAAAAAAAAAAAAAAAAAAATTAGACTCTTTAATTATTCAAATATTATCTATAGTCATTATTATTATTATTATTTTTTTTAAATGAGACTTTAAATTTTGACATCATAATAAAAATGAGGAATTTTTTCAGACGAAAGGAGTACTGGAGTAGTATTATTTTTGGATTAACCTTGTTCACTGATTTGGAGTGACTTCTGGTTCACGTGACCACATAAAAGGCTACATTTATACTAGGCGTGCCAATTATTTGTGGGCTTGTGGCGTATTATAGCTTATCTGTTATAATTTAATTGGTTTAGAGTAACGCAAAATTCTCGTATACATTATACCTATTTATTGCTAGACCAGTTTCATCTTCACCTCATGTTTGTTTTTCATTTGTTTTCATGTTTTCTATAACATGATAACCTTCAAGTCATTAGATCTTTTTCTGGCATTGGATGACAGTGTCCAGTGTCCTTCCAAGTAGTCTTGATTCTGGTTGTGGTGGCTGTGGTCTAATGTTGATTAAGGTCATTGAAGTTCGTAGTAACTAAAGTTTATTGCGGTCGTTGTGGTTTAAAGTACGTAGTTTTAATTTACCACTCATTAAGTTTTACAAGTGCTTACTAGAGTTTATTTATTGCATAAAAAAAAATAAAATAAAATAAAATAAAATAAAATAAATCTTACGTTATCTTTGTCGTTACAAAAGTCATAGCAACCATGGCACCCGAGAATGTAATTAATAGTTCTTTTTAATTAACTCAACAGTTACAGTGCCTAACAAAGCTAGAAATATGCTTCAAGTTATGCCTGAGCCTTGACACCACTCGTTGTACATTCTCAACCGTAGTTGAATTTAAAATTGCTTGTGATATGTGCGATTTAAAGGTAATTGATGGCAGTTGGAATTAAAAATGCTTGAAATGTGTGTTCGGTTGTCCATCAATAGAAATTAAAAACCCATAAAATAGTTAAATGGGGGTAAGGATCCAGTGAGAAGAAAACTTAAAATGAGAAGGGTGAGAAATAACTATAACCATACATTTGAGATGCATCGACTTGATTTAGATGTATCTCTATTCATTTAGATTCATCCCAATTAGTTTCAAAAGTGAATTTGAAGTGAAAACCGATGCAAAGTAGTACTAACAACAAATTTGACCCGCAGATGACGAAAAATGTAGAGGATTCGACTAACTTGATGAAATGCATCTTATATATGTATATGCATCTAATTTTTTGTTAGAAAATATATTATGATGCATCTAAAAGATTAGGGAGGCATCTAATTCAAGTCGATACATCTAAAATGTGTACGTATAGTTATTTCTTATTCTTCTTGTTTTAAGTTTTCTTCTCATTTGATCCTAAGTAAATGGAGAAATGTAAATACTTTCAAGTAGATAGGGATTTCTGTTTCTATTTTCACCTAACAATTTCAAATACGTAAAAAAAATAGACAAAGTTACCAGTAGATAGGGATTTCAGTTTCTATTTTCACCTAAGTATTTCAAATACGTAAAATATAGACAAAGTTACCTCTCATTTATAGAAATACTTTGTTCTTTCATCAATAAAAAATTAATCTTATCTATTTTCGTGAGAGTTCTTCGTTTGACACTATTCTTATTTATTTATTTACTTATTTTTATTTATTTATTTATTTATGTTCCTCAACAACTATTCTGTTTCAGGTAATGGAAACTCTATTGTTTTTATTAAAGTTGCGTTTGATTTGTATATGAGATTGAAATTGAATTCGAATTTGAGAAATGATTGAAATAAAAGAAGGTGAGAAAAAAATATATAATAATATAATATTTTAATTGTTTAATAAATTTTTATTGATAAAAAATACAAAATTTACTAATGTTGTAGTATTAATGAATGGATGCTAAATAAAAGGGCCGACCTTATAAATAGGGTAAATTGCAAATTTAGTCACTCACGGTGTCCAAATGTACAAAAAAAAACACCGAGAGAAAAAGACATGCAAAAACGCCATTAACGTTTAATTTTTTTGCAAAACAGCCACCGAGAGCCACTGTACACTAACTCTCGTTATTTCATTCGTTAAGTTGCATCGTCCCTTAGGGTATTATTGTCATTTCACGGTTCCCACCTAAACCAATATAACACCCACCGATTATCTCAAAACATAATAAACCCAATTGTTAAAAGTCCAATTGCAATTTTTGCCCTAAACTTTTCAAATACGCATTTCAATCTACTAAAAGGTGATCAGGATGGCTCAACCATTTGGGAAAAACCGTGTAAGATCTTCCCCGATCTGTGATCTTCATGAACTATACGGTATGTTTTGGTCATTGTTAATTGTATCGTTTTTTTAGCTACAGTGATATGTTAACCTCATGAACCTTAC
Organism: Artemisia argyi; assembly: GCA_030686995.1. NCBI lineage: Eukaryota > Viridiplantae > Streptophyta > Magnoliopsida > Asterales > Asteraceae > Artemisia > Artemisia argyi. The sequence goes on along the minus strand of CM060677.1, from coordinate 59,430,280 downwards.
GAATAGGCATAAGATTACACATTAAGACGATTTTTTTATATTTTTAGTATGTGTGTGTGTGTTGATGTTTATTGTTTCTACACAGAATCAAACCAGAATTTCTTCACTCTCAAAATCACCAGCAGTGGAAAATGTATGTCACCACCAGGAAGGGTATATGTTGATCCAATTATAGAGTGGTATGATTGTGTTGATTATGACTTCTTTACTTTTTACGCCTTTGAATCGTTGTTAGATGACATAGGTGTCAACAATGGTGGGGTTTCAGAGTCTCATTATAGGATACCAAGTGTGACATTGGATGATGGGTTGTTATTCTTGAAGAATGATGACGATGTTATGAACATGTTGGATGTGGTTCAAACATATAAAGAGATAGAGGTTTACGTTGAGGTTAAACGCAAAAGAGCCAAAAGAGGCAAAAAAAAAATCCAAACTAATTGATAAAGTACTAGAGGAGCCTTCAAATAGCAAACCTGATGGAACCATTGGTACCAGGTTGTTAACTAACACAGACACTCCTGATGCTCAACCACCTTCAAGTGTGGTTGCTGGTCCATAACAAGCTGAGTAACAATCCCAAATAATTGATGAAGTACTGGATGAGCCTTCAACTAATAAACTTTATGGAATCATTGGTACCAGGTTGGTAACTAACACAGACACTCGTGCTACTCAACTACCTGTAAGTCTGGTTGCTGATCCAGAACAAGCTGAGCAACAATCCCAAATTACGGATGAAGACTTGTTCCAGTTTGTCTCTCCTGCGGCTGATGTTGGTGTGGAAGAAGACTATACAGACATAATCGAAGAACTTCAGAGTGAGAATGTAGTTTTAGAGCTTAACAATAACTTTATTGATTTTGAATAGGTATTTGATATGGATGATGTGGGCACCTCCACACAGCAAGAGAATGAGGAAGAACATGAATCGGATATAACTGATTTTGAGGAGGATGATGTTGGCACCCCAGTGAGCCACATGAGGACATGAGTATATTTAAGTTTGATATTGATGACCACTTTGACCATGTGATAAGGATTTATTTGATACCTTTTTAAAGGGTCATTTAAGCTTAAAATCGTGTATATCTGATTAAATATTGCCTTAAATATTTTCTTTTCGTATTTAGGTACTTGGGACGTGAATTTTGTAATTTGGATCATTTTGGAGGTTTTTTGGCATAAAAGTGAAGAAAATAGCAAAGTCACGGAAAAACCTGTCAGTAAAGACACCTGACGGCGTCACGCCTTAAAAGGTGACGCCGTCACTTGGTAATCATGAGCTTGAAATATTAACACACGTCACCTTAGTGAACTTTTGAAGACTTTACGCCTGACGGCGTCAGGTGTAATTAGATGATGGACGTCTTATGTTAATGTTGTAAGAGACGGCTCAGAAGGCTTAAAGAATGACAGCGTCAGATGCAACCTGACGGCGTCAGAATACAAAGAGCGACGGCGTCAGAAGGTCGACTTGCACAAGAAGAAACCCTAATCACGCGGTCTGACGGCGTGAGGATCCATAACCTGACGCTTTCATCTTTGTAAATCTATTTATACTTTTCGATTTTCATTCATTAGGGTGACACTTTGGAGACTCAAACCCTAGATGAATTTGGCACTTTTTGTAAGGCTTTTACAGCCTCTTTTTCACCCATGTTTGATTATTTCTTTTAATCATTCAATATGTCTATGTGTTGTTCGATTATTTGTTTATCTTTTAGCATGCTAGCTTAATTTACTTAGTGTTTGCTTAGATATAATGAAACCTAGTTATTGATTATTGTTGCATTGTATTGTTTAGTTGATTGCTTCATGTAGGCTAAGAAAACTGGCTGACCTCCTTTATGTAACTAGCTTGAACGTCTTAGAAACGAAACCTTGTGTGCAATATAGGTTTTTCTAGTTGTATTTAATGCGTGAGTTGAGGTTTATGAACCTGTGATTGCGTAATTGACTTACGTGTACGTGAAATTGATATTCACAGAGTTGGGGAAGGTAGCACACCCCCACGACTGCTATTAAGGAATACAACGCTTCAACTAAAACAACTGCATTGTTACATTCAACAATTCAATAAAAGATAACTAGGGAGTAATTCAGTTTAAGTAAACACATTTGTCTCACTATAAGTAGTTCACCACATTTACTTTTATTGTTATTTTAATTTTCGTTTATTATAAATAGCTTTTGGGTTAGTTGATTAGCAACTAATAAAGCATGAAGATAACTAAACGTGTAACCAAATAACGCAAAATATAATTACACGGTACCCGCTGCCGCATTGCGCGAGTACCGTTCTAGTCATACCAAAGGCATGTTGGCCCAACGGGTATGTGAGTGGCCTATCAACCTAGAGGCGGTGGGTTCAAGTCTCGTTGAAGACATGTGGAATAAAATTTGGAAGACAGGCGGTGTAAGTTGTAAAACTTTGTCATTCTAACAAAAGAATAAAAAATAAAAACAAATAAATAAATTACACTATTATAGTGTGATGATTAGTAGATGATCAACATATAAATTAAATTGTGAAATACTATTCGGCACACTTAATTTAAAATATAGCACAATACTATTCACTATACAAATAAATCTCAATATTTTTATTAAACCTTAAATATTCAACACTAGATTTAATACATGAGAAATATAAACAATAGATTATTGAATACTGATATTCTCACTATTAGTAATAAAATGGGGCTTATATTGATATAGTTTGGTTCTGATATATTTTTTATTTTTCCTATTATCATGCATTTTAAACTAATAAATGAGGTTTAGTGTAAAGATTTATGTGCTGTTTTAATAGACTTTAAGTCTGAATCCGTGGTAGAATACTTTAAATTTGATTCAAATAATGTTGTTATTTTTTTATAAGTATTTGCATGCCTAGAATACAAAATCTAGGTTATTGATCATTAAGAGGTAACAAAATCCTTTTTTTTAATGTTTTGTTGGGTAAAAGGTTTAAACCTATTAACTCCTCTAAGCAAAGGGAGAAAAACTAACACACTTAATTGTTAAAAGTTTTTAATTCAGATTTATAGGCCATCAAGAGGCCTTAAGTGATTTTATTATGGGGAGTGATACTCAAACCACATAAATTGATGCATATACCACAATTATACATATGTCATGTTGTATATATGCATTAATGATATGATATTATGGTGTGTACATATTTTTTGTGGTGTGCAAAAAATTTTAATGCAATTATATGCTAGAAAAGATGGGTCATTTGCACTATTGTAGTGCAAAATTTTAGTAATTACATTAGACATGCTCTAAATGAATATAGTTATCAGGCACCTGTTACTTATCGCTCGATATCTAGTAAGGCGTCTTTGCTCAAAATTAGCTGGTTCCATGTCGATATGACCATTCGACCATGAAAAATCACGTCGACATCAAATCATTTTTAATTATTCATTAATGATGAGTGATTTTTACTCTGGTCAATTTTCTCCAAATTACATCACTAACACTGTTTTCACGCTTTAACCAAATTTTAATGCATGATCTCAGAGGGCCGCTTGTTCTGAGATGGAGACAGTATCATCAAAATCCCCCTTCCAAATCCAATATGACCACTTCGCTGCGTTCTCGAGTTTTTCTAGGTGGGAATAGAAATGATGTGAAAAGAAGAGAAAAGAAATGAAAAGGAAAGGAAAAAAAATTGATTTTATATTTCGTGTTCTTGAGTTGAAATGAAAGGAAAGGAAATGAAATAATGTTGTGTTCTCGAGTTGGGAAGAAAAGAAAGAAAAAGAGACATAATTACATTTATGCACTTTTAGATATGTTCATTTTATCATAAGAGTCGAATATGAGTAAATATTGAAAGTTATATTGGTCATTATATACTAAATAGTGCGAATGTAAAATACTTTCCGTCCAAATCCGCCCATATTTGGGCGGAAAATTCTTATAGGAAAATCACTAGAATTTTTCTATCATTTCCTTCCTGTTTCCTTTCCTTTCTGTCCAAAAAAAACTCAAGAACACAATAAAATTTCAATTTCTTATGATTTCCTTTCCTTTCTTTTTAAAAAATAACTCGAGAACGGAGCGTAAATGTTATTTGAGGGACCTCTTTCTAGGATGGTATTAATTCCTATAGGTACGGTAGTATAGATATAATTGATCATTTTACCAGGATGACAGCAATGTAAATCAAGCCGTAGTCAAATCAACATGAATACATTGATACGTGCATCACAATCATCTTTACACGCATCCGTCCATCTACTATTCCATGTCATAATCAAGGGAGATGATTGGCACACTTTATTTTTTGATTGGGACACTCATTTATACAACCGGTTAAAGCACTGTACATCCACAGTACAACAGTTTAATGCATATGGAGGAGTGTCCCAATAAAAAGATGGAGTGTGCAAATCATTTCCCTTAAACCTCGAACCTTAGCCACGTCACACACAGAACATTACAGCCTGGCTTCCCTCCACTTCACACCAAGTCACCAACCACCTCCTTCCACGTGGCACCCTACTGACAATGACACCATACTCATGTCTCCACTATATAATAAACCTTCACACACCCCTATTCACTACCACCTTTCATTTCTAAACACTCCAAAAATTTACTCTCTTCATGGCTCATAATTACCATTTTGCCACTCTTCTTATTTTGCTTTTCATTGGGAGTTCATACTCTGCACTTGTTACCCAAGCACCTCTTGTGCTTAAATATCATAAGGGTGATCTTTTGAAAGGACCCATCACCTTTAATCTAGTATGGTATGGCAAATTTACACCAATCCAAAGGTCAGTAATTGTAGACTTTTTGCAGTCACTAAACACAATTAAATCCACGAAAAACACAGCGACACCACTACCTTCCGTCGCTACATGGTGGAAAACTACTGAAAAGTATCACAACGGGTCATCAGCGACAGTCGTTGGAAAACAAATCCTAGATGAAAATTATTCGCTAGGAAAAAGTTTAAAAAATTACCATATACGATACTTAGCGACCAAAACCGCGCAACGAAACTCTGTTAACGTTGTTTTAACGTCAAAAGATGTTTTCGTTGAGGGGTTTTGTATGAGCCGATGTGGAAGTCACGGATTCACAACGGCTCAAACAAAGCAGAATCCCCGACCCAGAATAGCGTACGCTTGGGTCGGGAATTCTGAAACCCAGTGTCCAGGTCAATGTGCGTGGCCGTTTCATCAACCGATATACGGCCCGCAATCTCCACCGTTAGTTGCGCCTAACGGTGACGTGGGAGTAGATGGGATGATTATAAATTTAGCGACGGTTTTGGCTGGGGCCGTCACTAATCCGTTCAACCAAGGCTACTTTCAAGGTCCATCAAGTGCTCCATTGGAAGCTGTCTCAGCTTGTACGGGTATCTTCGGGTCGGGTTCATATCCGGGGTATGCTGGTCAAGTATTAGTGGATAAGACAACTGGTGCTAGCTATAATGCGCACGGGTTAAATGGGCGTAAGTATTTAATACCAGCTATGTGGGACCCAAAGACTTCAACTTGTTCAACACTCGTGTGATGAGGTTTGATCTGGTGTGGGTGGGTGCATGCAAGACGATGTGGGGTTGAGGGTATTGTAAGGTGGTGCCACTTGCTTAGGTAGTTTGTCGTTTTGTATGACGTGTAAATTCTGATCTTTTTCTGTAATGAGAAAAGAATGTATAAAAAAGTTGGTGAATGAATAAATAAACGTTGGGTAAAAGATAAAGTGTTTTGGGCATCCGGATAAAGAGGAAAAATAGGACCACAAGTTTATTGGGAACATATGGTTTTCAAATAATAGTGCATCGAGTTTTGATTTGTTAATGCAAAGTTTGAAAAGCCCATTAACCTTCTTGTTTGAGAAAGTGCAACATTTTAACGATGTTTAATTTAATTTACAGCATAGTCGCAACTAACAAGCCGACACAAGTTTTAATTTCCTTGTAATTGAGTTATTACAGTATCATTTATCAAAAGGGTTTTTCATGGGATAACTTAGCAAAAGTAATAATTAAAAAAAAATAGTAATAAAAAAAATAAAATAAAAAGGAATATTATAGAAAAAGTTAACCTGGAAAAGAGAGCACCATTCTCTTCCCACTAAAAGTACCTACTTTGTAATTTTCTTATTCGACAATGTTATCAAGAACTTAGACACTTGAACTATTTTTCATGTACATTTTTTATCTTTTGAGTAGGTAAGGCTAGACGAAGTGAGACAGAAATAATCGGTCGAGCGTGGGAGGTGACAAATTAAACATCGGTCGCGGCCAATATGAAGAGTTGTGCAAATATCGGTCGAGGTAATCTTGAAACAACAATCTCTCGAAATCTTGAAACAACAATCGGTCGAATATACGACCGATGTTTCCAAAAAATTTAAAATCTTATCTTTTGTTAAAAAATAAAAAAATAAAAAAACTTTTTTTAAGAAAACTTTACCATTTTACATCCTATAAATACCAATCTCAAACACACAATTTGAAACACAATGTAAACAACTTCTCATCCATATTCACCATGTCAAAGAAAATTACTCCCCAATCAAAAAACCGACGATCCCGACTACCTCAAAATGCAACGGATTTGAATTTCTCGTCCGGAAACAACTTTGAATTAACCGGCATAACACCACCACAAAATCGAGGCATTCGCTTTCGTCCACCCGCTTTTGAATATACATCACGACTACCACCACCCAATCAAAATCAAACATCTTTTACATTAATCGTCCATTTGTCCCACCGCAACGTCCTAATATGGATTATCACTAAGAACCACCACAACGTCCTAATATGGATTAACACCAAGAACCAAGTGGGTCGTCGTATCGTCCTAATATGGATTTCTTGCATTCTTCCCAACCGTATCAAGATTATTCCCCGATTAGTAGTGCTAATCTTAAAATGGATTTGGAAGATTATATGGCATACTCGACCCAAAACTATTCGAGTCAAGATGCTTCCATAGGGCAAGGTTCGGGTCACGGTTCGTATGCCTGTTGAAGACGATGACAATGTCGAAGAGACATCACCCATCAAACCAAAGAAGCCTTTGCAGCGTGCTACAAAGGCGAAGGACAAAGGCAAACAGCCCGAACCGGCCAAAAAGACGAACGAAGCATGGACAAAGACGCAAGAGATCGCGCTTTGTAGAGCTTTCATCTATGTTTCTGAAAATTTCGCGAGAGGAAACGCTGTCAACAGGCACCGCTTTTGGGAGGAGGTGATAGCGTACTTTAAAGAAGAAACTGGTATAGATCGGACATACGACTCGATCACGACCAAAAGGAAGACTTGGATTCGTAATAGGGTTGCGAATTTTTTGTGCTATTATGGATAATATCAAGGATACTTATGGAATTGGTGAGAATGATGCAGACGATTACTCAAAAGCTCTTAGAGAGTGCCATTTGCTTTACGGTCATGAGTTTACTTTGAAGGAGTGTTGGAAAATTTTGAGGAATCATACTGCTTGGAAGAAGGAGGTGCCTGTTTTCCAATCGAATAGTCGGAAGAAAACAAAGAGTTCTACAACTACCTCGGGGTCAACACAAGGTCCCTTGAATTTTCAAGACATGGATGATTCTGATGATGAGGAAGAGACTAAAGAATCACGACCACAAGGTTGTGACGCAGCCAGGAAGAAATCATCCTACTCCTCTGGCGATCCACCAGCATCATGGACAAAGTTCGCTAGCCAAGACCTTTTTCAAGTTGAAGCCGTCAAAACCGGCGAAAAGTAAGGACATTGAAGAGTCGTGAAAATCATTCAAGGAACAAGAGCTAGCGATGAAAAGAGAGAAAATTGAACTCCAACGACAGCAAGTGAAAATTCTGAACACCACAAAACGGGAGCAAGACTTGATTTTCTACAATTCAGCAATCGACCCGAATTTGCCCGAACGACAAAGAAACGAACGCTTGCGGCTTAAGGAACAAATTAAGGCATGCTACAACTTAGATTACTAGTTTAAGTTTTCAATAAGTATTGTAATGTTTAAGTTTTATTTTTTAAGTTTTTAATTTAGTATTGTAATATTTTTATTTATAATGAATTTTAAATTTGTTTTTTAAAATGTTTGAATTAAAAAAAAAAAAAAAAAAAAAAAAAAAAAAAAAAAAAAAAAAAAAAAGTCAGTCACAACTGTGACACTTGGGTCATGTCTAATTATCGAAGAGATAAAGCTGACTTGGCAGCAGGTGACCTAGGTCACCACTATGGCCTAACTAGTACGGTAACTTCAAACTCTAGGAAAGTATTGGCACGAATAAAGTATACCTGTTAATTCTAAATAAGAGTAGATATTGGTATCTGTATACCTGTTAATTCTAAATAAGAGTAGATATTGGTATCTCTAAAATACGAGTAATAGCACCTTTAAATTTAAATTTTTTTTTATATATTTATAACTTTGTTTTTATTATAAAATTGTGAAATAAAAAACTGAAACAAAAATGTAAAATTTGATAAATCAATAATAGTAACACACAAAAATTACGGAGACAAAAGTTATAAAAGACTATCTTATCTATACTACTTTATAAAGCATTTGGGACATCCCAACCTATATAATAGAGTGTTTCTATATGATGGCATGGCAGCTAAATTATTAAGAAGAGAAGAGAGAAATGCCGAGTACGCATCACTATTCTTTAACCCATTCACCCTCCATTCAATACCAAAACCACTTCTCGCTGCATTGAATACCTGTTTATCACTTCCCCTAAAATAACCCTCCCAAACTATAACCGCTTATTTAGTTTAGGAATCACCCGAAAATCACTCTCCCAAACTATCATCTGAAAATGGATCTTGGAAAATGTTAACAGAGAAAACAATAACACAATTAACAGTTTCCAAAATCAATCTTTATCTGTTAATATAATATATTCTTTTTGTTTTGTGGTTCATGAATTAGGGCTATTGAGAGATTAATTGTGCCATGTCACGATTAAAATTGTTAGGTTCATTTGATAAAGCTGAATCTTCAATCTCATAAAAAAAAAACGTTTCTGTTATTGCTTTGGTGTATATGGAAGTGTTTGCTACAGGTATATATCTTTGGATGTTTATGAATCTGATGTTCGATGTATATGTTGATTATAGTTATGGTCTTATTTATGGGAATAAAAGTTACTATGTTTTTGTGGAAGTTGGAGTATCGACGGCTGATTTTTCCGGCTACCTAACCGACAACAGTATTTTTCCGGCAACCTGGGTGATGACAACGTTAAGTTTGTATGGATTACCGGTTAGTAAACTTTTTTTTTTTTTTTTTTCAATTACATTTATTATCTTAACATGGTGGTCACTATGTTCATGTATCTGATTTATTGTTGTTAATGTTTTATGCAATTTAATTTGAAATCTCCATGTTTTGTTTGATGATGTTTATTTTCCGGTCAATAATTTAAAAATGAATCATTTCAAATATGGAATTCAATTACAATCAACTAAGCATGTTTGAATTTTAAATATGTGTACTTTCAAAAAAATTCAAAAATGTTCTTATCTGTAATTTTTGTAACAAGAAATGCATTATTTTTAATATCCTTACCGAAGTTATAGCTAAATTTAAACTTTTTAAAACTAAAATATCATTTCCTTAATTATATAGTTGAATATTAACCAAGTCTGAATATATATATAGCTTTGTATTTTTCTATGGCAGGTTCAACATCGATGTGCATGATTATATTTCTATGGCAGGTCTATACCTTCTATCCAATATTGCTTATTATCATTAATCATATTTGTATATGCATATGATTTCTCAAACACTCTTGTGTTTAAACATCTTAAGTATTTATCTTCAAATGTTTGTTTACAGGCTAAAAAATGAATCAGACCTTGGCACTTTTGTGCGACGTTGACCCTATGCTCGATGACCTCAAAGTGAAAGCTGGATGTATTAGCATAAGACGTTCACATGCACCTGGTAGAGCTCATGCCCCTTGGAGTTTGGATTGTGTTATCCTATATGAGTTGTATTCAAGCATATTAACCTTATAGTTTAGTACATTTATAAACATCTAATTTTCTATTTTGTTTGAGCTGATGATACGAATTTGGATATAGCTAATGATACGAACATGATGATGATGTACCGTAAGTTACTCTTTCCATTTTTTTGATTTATCGTAGCAATTAGTATGTATAGTATGTTGTTGTTAGTCCTATTTGTTATCTTAAACCTACATATTTCCCTAAAACTACTATTTTTGTGTTGTATAGGTTATATCATCTAACTCAGTTGTGGAATCATTTTTTTCTTCAGAATGGCTATTTGTTTAGTTAAATAAGTTTTTAAAATTCAAATGTTTTTGTACAATTAGATTATATCAGTTAAATAAGTTTTTGTACAATTAATAGGCGCTTTAAAATTCAAATGTTGAGATGGAGATAAACTTATTATGTTTATCAATTTATAAAAACTGACTCGAAACATGATAACGAGCTAACTCCAAGAGCCTATTCGTATATATAGCTAGCTTATATAGTTCCTATTGATGATGTAGATGCTGCAAGAATGCTTTCGTGTGGAATGATCTTTGTGAAGATGGCAGTGAACATGCTATTGATGTTGTCTACTACCTTAAGGTAAATCCATGTAGATATATATCTGAATGGTATAATAAGCTGACATTTATAAAAGCCTACGGTCATTATATTATATCCAATAAATATAAAGTGAATTGAGTTAAGTGGATGAGGATCCTAGTAAATGCATATTTGGCGATGAGGTAACATAGTTTGTGAGCAAAAAAGTGTTTGCAATACACTGATATGAAAGTGTAAGTTGATGTGAGAATTTTAGAAGAGTATTTAGGAGCTGGTGTCTGAGTGTGACCCATATTATAAAGAGTATAGTGTCTCATTTATGTATATATTGTAACAGTGTGTGTTTCCATTATAACCACAAAAGTTTCTTAACCTCAATACCAAACAATCTAATGGTGAGAACTGGATATTGCCCGTGCACTAGGAGTATGGCACATGAAGGGCCGAAAGATACATATTGACCCTTAAGTGTGAAGCCATAGCCAGAATAGGTAATACGTATTATTTAAAGAATATGAGTTTTGACAAAGTTGGGGTGGGTGGGGGGGGGGGGGGGGGGTTGTTTTTATGATATATTTATATTTAATCGTCTAGCATTGCTTTAATTTAATTAATTTACCATGTACGCTATTTGTCTTTAAAAAGTACTACCATATTAACTGCTAAGCACCTCTTGATAGCAACCAAACACCCGTAGCAGTAAGAAAACACTCCTGATAGCATCAAACGAAACACCCAAACAACCCCGGACATCAACTAACTAATCAACATGAAGCCAAACACCCCTCATCTCTTTAAATGTATTCAAATCTAATTCTAAAAATATATCTTTTTTCAAATCGTAACACTTTTTATATTACTGCAGTTGTTTGATTGTAATTATTTACAAAATATATTTATTGCAGAACAAATAGGCTGAATTGCTGTTTTTTAGGGGTTGGTTACAACAACCAAACATCCGTGACCTGTAACAGTAACGACAATACCATTGAGAGCAGTAGGATAATAGCAGCAAACGGAGTTGATGTTCTTACTTCTGTTATCTTAGGATCAGGTTTGAACAAGATATTGGAATAAATATTTAAAAATTGATGTTCTTGCTTCTTTCATCTTATTGTGCTACTATAAGTGAAAAAGACATGGAGATTTATAAAATCATGCAAGAACTTGAGTGCATGGAAGAGTCGAGCAATAATTATATTGTTGATATGGATTATCTATGGGAAGCTGCTGGTACAAGAGTGAGGAAAGCTCGCTCATTATGTCAGTTAAATAAGTTTTTGTACAATTAATAGAAGGTGTTATATACCTAAATGTTTCATTTATCAATCTGGAAGCTAGCTCATTATTTCTAACATACGATTGAACTAATTTGTCTACTATGAAATATATAGCTAGCCCGTCCGTTGGATGGGCCTTGAATCTATGCTGGCATGAGTTACGCTATTTCATCTTCCATATCACTTATGCTTCTTTTACTGAGATTGCTCGAAAGAAGGTTCAATCTTGTGATGTCAAATTATTTGTTAAACTTACCGATTTGTGCAAATCACACACCAGACCATTTAGAGGAGTGTAGAACACATCCTGTTCGTTATTGTGAGTAGTATGTCCTTCCCATATGCAAATGTGTTCCGCTCTATTTGTCTACAATTAATAATTAATAACAACACAATTATCATACTTCTTGCGACCGAAAGGGTAACTATACTGATAAAACAAACAATGTTGTATCTAAAGAAGTTTTGCATAAACATAGATTATGCGGATGTTTGTGCCTTTTGCTGTACTTTTGTTGATATGATTTTTATGAAGCAATAATTCCGATTTTTATTGTATGAATGAATAACTTAATATAATTACAATTGTAAGTATATGTTACATTTAAATAACTCTTCCGTTGATGATGATTTAAATAATATATCGAAACTAGCCCGCCCATCGGGCGGGTCGTTAATCTAGTGTTACTTATAAAGGAAAGATTTGCCTTTTGCTAAAAAATTAAATGTATTTAATTGAAATTAAATATCTTTAATTGCAATTAAATGTCTTTAATTATATATACTTACTACGTTTAGTCTAGCAAGCCTATAAACACTTCAAAAATATACACAAAGTTGAAAAGAAAAAAGGTTTTGCATATGTACATCAAAACTACTAATACATTTTTCTATCTTACGTTTACTTATCTAGTCAAATAACATGTTTTGAATCTTTGTGTGTCATGAATTTATGAGAAATGTTTTATATCCATTAAATCTTTTACATTGTCACATACGTATTGTAAATTAAGTAGTAACTACTTACCTTTTCTTGTCAAGTTTTAAAAAACTGTATCACTTAAGGTATATAATATTTTAATTAGGGTTATGTCATAAAATAGCAGCGTAGGTTCTCCAATGTGCCAGCTTAGTACGTAAACTCAAAAGTGTTTCACATTTTATTATGAACTTTTAAATTTGTTCTAATAGGTTTTTTTTTTGAACGACAACTTTTATTAGAAACCACTAGCAAGGAGCTAGAGCATAATTACAAGGAAATCAAATAAGGATGCTGAAGCAAGCTGTTCCAACTAAAAGTGCGATTACATCTAGCTCGGAACCAAGAAAAAGAACGCGAAACAATATCGTCAAAAATAACGTCTTTTCAAGGAATTTGAGCCGTAAAAAGCAGTTGGTTCCTGTAATTCCATAAACACCACCACGTTACGTAGAAAACCCCTTCCAGCAACCCTTTAGTTGTAGAACATAACCTTAATGAATTGAACCAAGAAAGCCAATCCGAATACGAACCAAGAGGCGACCACGTTAAGTTCCACCATCGACATACAAGACGAACAACTTCATTGGCCAAACTACAACTAAATATCAAGTGTGACGTATCTTCAAGGTCTGCATTACAAACCGGGCATAGTAAAGAAGGAACCTGAATACCTCGCTTCATCAGGTTCAATCGAGTGGGTAGTCGATCGAGGTAGACCTTCCAAGCAAACACGTTAATTTTTATCGGGATGGATTTAACCCATCTCGTGGCAGTAGAGTCTTTTGGGAGAAAACACTCATCGAGAAGCATGCGAGCATCTTTGACACGAAAGACTCCTTCCCCATTCAAGTCCCAAACCCATCTATCCTCCAAATTTGTCAATATTGTCGTTTCAATTAACTTTTGAAGGAGGTCTAACTAGTGAGCTTCGACACCTCCTCTAACACAATACGATGATTTTGGGTTAAGGTTTCAAATGGATGTTTCACCTACTATACTTTAAACTTTATAAATACCATCATACTCAAAAATAGAGAGTTGGGCTAATATTCTATAATTCAAAGTACTTAGTGAGAAAGGTTGGTTCTATCTCGATTATGACTCAATATTTAGCTTAGTATCAGTAAAAAAATATAAGCGACGATGTACGGTTTTCTCCGCCAAGTAAGGGAGTTTGTTGACATAGTGAAGTAAACCCTCGAGTCAAAAAATAGAGGAGTATAGTAGGGTGGTGAACGAGCTTCGTTACCGAATCATTATAAAATCTTATCCCTTTCTTTTCATTTATTCGGTCGACCGACCCTAGGAAATTGAATTCTTTAGTCGACCACCAAATCGACTTCTAGTCGATTTGTACTCTCCAACTATGCATATGATATAACCATAGTTCTACATGTGTGGTAGTGGTGGATACCTAACGCAACCAACAAAGTGATACTCCATATGAAAACCTAATCGATTTTCTGAAGGCATCAAGAAGATCAAGAAGGTTATTATGTGCAATTAGAAGATTATTGATATAAATAAATGACTAAAAACGTTATTCATATCTTTCGATATCTCTATGTTTTGATAATCACAAAACGAAAACCCATCAAACCAAAGATCATGACGTAAACAAGTATTTAGTAGTAAATAATCACTTTCACCATCTAATCACTTAAGGTATGAATAAACAAAGTGTCTAATGCATTATAAGATCAAAGGGGTATTTAATTAATTATTACAAAGTTTATTTAATTATATAAACATATTATATATTTTTGAAAAACACTTTTGGTAATAAAGAAAAAATTTTAATCATACTAAATATATGAATTCAAATTTTTAACCAAAATCAGTTAGTTTTTCACCAAATAAACTTTCCCCACTAAATGACAGATTTTCTGGCCGTTACAGCTGGGCGGCCCCCTTAATTATAAGGGGCGGTCCCCTTAAAATTAAGGGGACCAGCCATGAATTAAGGGGACCGGCCACGCTCCCAAACAGTATTTTTCCCCCTTTAAATACTGGCTCAAATCTGACATTTTTCCTCACCTTTTGCACTATAAACTCTCTAATATAAATCTTCTAAACCATTCTCTTAAACCCTTTGATCATATAATCATAAGCTTTTGTTTTCAACTGATTCAAGCTTCAACCTTCCAAGTGCAAGAGAAGAATACTTCAATCCTTCAAGAGAAGAAGTATTACAACTTGTTGTGACCTCCACATCCAAGTTATTAAAGCATCATCCATTATATCTATTTCTTTGTGTAACTAGTTGTGAATATTTGATAGAAGATAGATTAGCAAGGTGTGTAAATAGAGAGAGATTGTGTAGTAGATAGTTGTGAAGTAGAGAAATTGGGAAGTAGATAGTTGTGAAGAAGATTGTTGGAAAGTAGATAGTTGTGAAGAATATTGTTGTGAAGTAGATAGTTGTGAAGATAGATAGTTGTGAAGAAGTAGTATTGTGATTAAGTAGTGACTAGGTGTGAAGAAGTTGTGTAGAAGGTGTGAATAAGTTGTGATGAAGTTGTGGTGTGTATATTGGTGTGTAAGGTTTTCTCCGCCATAAGGGAGCTTATTGACATAGTGAAGAAAACTCTCGAGTAGGTGACTCGAGGAGTGGAGTAGGGCAAGGAAGGTGTCCATGTAGCCGAACCACTATAAATCCTTTGTCTCGCGGTTAGATCTTTCCATATCTTACTTATTATCTTGCTTATATCGCTATTACTTTTGTAGACGTAGACGTATATATATAGTTGCTCATATAGTGCTAGTATTGATTTTACTTAAAGATCAAACAAAAGTTTCATTCACAAAACAAAGTTTTTACAATCAAACTAAAAAGGTAATATACATATAATTGATCATTTCGATCAAGTATAGTTTTCATACAAAATATAACTAAGGATTATAAAATAAACGTTTACTTACTTATCTCTCGTATATAGCTTTAATTGTTTATATTATGCATGTGTTGATTTTACATACTTAGTTTACATTATTATTGTTGTTCATACTTAGATATAGTTGTTCATATTGTTCAAGATTTGAGTTCACATAAGATCGAATCAAAGTTTTAAAAGCAAACAAGGTTTTAAAACTAAACTAAGTTTTCATAATAACATCAAAAAGACGTAAAACTATTCAACCCCCCCCCCCCCCCCCCTTCTAGTTTTCCACAATTGGTATTAGAGCTACGTTAAACAAGATTTTTAAAATAAACTGTATTTTAAAACTTGAAACAATCTATGGAAACTGAAAAATATTTAGAAGAGCAATCTATGCAAAGACCACCACTATTTGAAAGTGATGGTTTTATTTATTAGAAAAATAGATTCGAAACTTATGTGAAATCAAAAGATCTTGATCATTGGCATGTCATTACCTTTGGTGATTTTCCCTCTGTTCAATATAATTTTGAAACTAAAATGGATGAAATTGTATCTTTTGAAAAACAAAATGATGATTTGAAAAAGAAACTAGCAAAAAATAATGAGGCTAAAATGGTTATTTATAATGCGCTACCACGCAAAGAATATGAAAGAATTTTTATGTGTAAAACCGCAAAAGAAATTTGGGATTCTTTACTTATCAATCACCAAGGTAATAGTCAAGTTAAAGATAACAAAATAGATCTTTTTGTTCAACAATATGAACAATTTACGATTTCGGAGGAGGAATCAATAGATAATGCTTTTGCTAGGTTTAACACTATCATCACAAGTTTAAAAGCACTTGATGAGAATTTTTCTAGTAAGAATTTTGTTAGGAAATTTCTTAGGGCTCTTCATCCAAAATGGTGAGCTAAAGTTATGGCGATTGAAGAATCGAAGAACTTGTCAACTCTTCAACTTGATGAGTTGATCGGCAACCTGAAAGTCTACGAAGCAATAATAAAGAAAGACTCCGAGATGGTCAATGGTAAAAGAGAGCAAAGCAAGTCAATTGCGTTGAAAGCTAGGAAGGAATCTAGTAACGAGGATAGCTCAACCTCCAAAAGTGATGACGAAGAATATGCGATGGCCGTAAGAGACTTCAAGAAATTCTTCAAAAGGTGAGAAAGATTCGTTAGACAACCGCATGATGAAAGGAAAACAAACCAAAGAAATAAAGATGACAAAAATGGCAAAAGTGATAGGAAGTGCTTCAAATGTGGTGATCCAAATCATCTCATCGGAAAATGTCCAATGATGTCAAGAGATCAAAATCAAAAGGCGTTTGTGGGAGGAGCTTGGAGTGATAGCGATGACGATGAGAAAGAAATCACAAATGAGGAGAAGTGTCTTATGGCTAAGACATCAAGCGAGGTACGTTCCGAAACCGAATACTTTAGTGACGAAAATTTATCATTAGACGAAAAAGACCTAGATAGTGAATATAATAGGTTATGCAAATTAGGTTAAAAGGTTATAGCTAAAAATAAGTCACTAAAACATATTAATAATCTATTAGAAAATGAAGTACTCGAATTAAAAATTAGACTACAACATTTGGAAAAAGGAAAAGAAGTTTTTATAGAACGTAAAACATGCATAGAGGTTAAAAATGAAAACGAAAAACTTAAAGATGAAATTTTCAAACTTGACAAGTTTAAAAATAGTAGTAACCCACTTAAGAAAATAATAAGTGTTCAAGAAACTTCGGGAGATAAAACCGGTCTAGGATTAACCTCAACTAATGTTTCAACTAGTGAAAATAAAAGTATAAAGTTTGAATGTGAATCTAGTAAACAAAAATCATTAGAATCAAAACCTAAGTATATACTTACAAAAGATAGAAAAATACCCATTGCGAATGATGAAAAAGTAAAAACTTTTTATAAACCATCCTTAAAGACCGAAGTAGGATCCTCTAAATCTAAATCAAGATCTAAAACTCCACCACCAAGAAAACCAAATAATCTTCATACTCGATCTAAAACACCTCAACCTAGAAGAGACCAAAATAGACAAAACTACAATAATACTAGTCATCAAATGTGGAATTATCAACCAAGTTACAATCCTTGGGGAATATTACCACCATACATGCATCCTAGTCAAATGTTGAATATGTTTGGACCAAACAACTTTGAACCAATGAGACAATGGGGACCAAGTGGCTAAGCTGTCAATCTTGGAAGAAGTTGGAATATCATCTACAAATGACTTCTATAATTCAACATGGTCACTTGAAGTGCTTGAAGATATTCCATTGAAGACTAAAAGGTACGCGTTTCTTTTAAGTTCATCGCTATAATTTGCATGCTTAGATAAATGATTAATTAGATTAATGCTTAGCTATACATATATATATGTACATAATAGCTTATATTCTTATAACCTAGAAACATCATTGGTTGACTCTCCTAGGAATAAGATAAAATTGTTCATTGCCGAACAAAATAGAAAATGGAAATCTTCTATATCCACTATTAGCAAACTCATGGTGATGAAGTGAAATGAGTTAAGTGGATCGATCGTGAATATAGAAGTAGGATTAGATCCCTCGCATAAGAAAACTATGGATGAAACAAGCTCTCGTAGACTATGGCATTAAGTTAGATAAGCGTGCGAAAACAAAGGAACTATAGATGTTAGGTTATACCCCATTCAACACTCTCGCATCAAACATATAAATTATCGTCTTCATTTCCTTTAGGATCATAGGATATGTAGAAACGATAGCATGAGATAATAATAGGATTAACCAACCCTCTTGAGCATGAGATCTTTAATAAACATTTTTTTTAAATATTTGATTTATGATATTTGTTGTCAAAAATCTAATATCTCTAAAAATATGCAAAAACCTCACATTTTGGAAAATAGTTTTTCAAATAACTATCCCACTTTTAAATAACATGTTTTCACTATCAATATCCACAATTTTGTTTTGATCAAAACTAAAGATTGGGAAAATATCCTTTACCGTTCATTCACACATTTTAAAGTAAAAACCCAATCTATCTTATTCAAATAACTCTCACATCTAAGTGAAAACCTACTTTCAAACATTGTTGAATAATGCTAAAAACGTCTCTTTTAAAATCATGCATGGTGATCTCATATTTGTCATCTATATTTATATAAATGACACTTATAAGTGAACTAAATCAAATCAAGAGGACCATGGTTTGTTTATTAAGACTTTGTTTGTAACAAGTCTAGATATTCATGCTATCATAACTACCCACTTATTGCACATTGATACACATTAGGATCAATCCTCCTAGTTATGTAATTATGAAATACTTGATGTTGCTTATTGTTTCCTAACACTTATATTTTACTTGCTTGATGAGTATGTTTACATGCTAGATGATATTGCTTGTTTACTTAATCTATTTGGTTAACATGCTTTGGCTACATAATTGCCCACATAATTAGTATATGCTTAATTGCCTCAAAGAGTTGGACTTGTTTGAAACCAAAAACACAACCTTTCTGCAATTCACTACCAAAAACCCTTTTCTGGCAATCTGGGAATCACCAGATGGGCGGCCCCCTTAAATCATAAGGCGGCCCCCTTAATTATTAAGGGGACCGGCCTCCAATTAAGGGGACCGGCCATCTGATGGTCGAAGGTGTTGTTTCCTTTTTTTACTTTTTAGCCCATTTCATCCTACGCTTCTCAAAATTCACAAACCTATTCTATCCTAAACCTCCCATCAAAGTTTATCCATCCTTGATCCTACCAATCCTACATTATAAACACTCTCATTCCTCTCAATCTCCACTCATCTCATCATGTCCTCCTCCATTAAAAACCAAAACCACCAAGAAACCCGTTTGGAGAAGAAAGTCTAACTTTCATTAAAACCTTTTCACAACTCAAGCGATGTTGTTCATAATCAACCAATACCTAAACCTCACTCTCACACAAATGATCCATTTAACAACAAATCATCCATTCGTGCTTCCACTAATGCTCCTTCTTATGATGAGCATGCACAATCTCAAAACAATAATCCCAACCTCATTACCAACACTTTACATGTTGCTCACTCAACAAAAATACCATCCACTCATGAAGCATCTCTTCCACCTATATCATGTTTTCATGATTATCCAAGCTTAAACATGTCTCTACCACCAAGAGTATCACCACCACATCCTACAACTTCACATGCCATTCCAATGTTTCATGTTCAAACCCTCGCTTGAACAACATCCAAACTCTCTATCAACCTCTTCCGCTCCTAATTCTACACCTCTAAACTCTCCACCACCATACTCTCCAACACTCATGCACCCAAACATACACCTCCATTAATCCAACAATCTTACCCTAAATTAACCATTTTCATTTCAAACACTCTATCATCAACCATCTAAGCATAATATATGCTTATGATTTTCACTTTCAAATAAGTATCAACCAACCTTTTGTTACAAGCAAGTCCGATGGCTTTCTTTGGCAAATTAGGATCTTTAACATAATCAGTTTGAATTAATTGTTATGTATCCTTAATATTTGTTTGCTATGCTTGTTATTTGTATATTGCATATTCTTCTATATATGCTTGTGCTTCTAATATCTTTCTTGCAAGAATTCCATAGCTCGAACCCTTGGTGCCCTCAAACGAGGGGGAGCATACATCAAGGGGGAGCTTTCATCTTATCGGCTTAAACCTTTTTGATTCTACAAAAAGGGGGAGAAGTGAATATAAACTCACTAAATACTTGTCTAAAAATTAAATTTTGGATTTAATAAGTTTAGGTTTTGTAATCATCAAAAAGGGGAAATTGTTGATATAAATAAATGACTAAAAACGTTATTCATATCTTTCGATATCTCTATGTTTTGATAATCACAAAACGAAAACCCATCAAACCAAAGATCATGACGTAAACAAGTATTTAGTAGTAAATAATCACTTTCACCATCTAATCACTTAAGGTATGAATAAACATAGTGTTTAATGCATTAAAAGATCAAATGGGTATTTAATTAATTACTACAAAGTTTATTTTATTATATAAACTTATTATATATTTTTGAAAAACGCTTTTGGTAATAAAGAAAAATGTTTTAATCATACTTAATATATGAATTCAAATTTTTAATCAAAATCAGTTAGTTTTTCACCAAATAAACTTTTCCCACTAAAAGACAAAATTTCTGGCCGTTACAGCTGGGCGGCCCCCTTAATTATAAGGGGCGGTCCCCTTAATTTTAAGGGGACCGACCATGATTTAAGGGGACCGGCACGCTCCAGTTGTCAGAAATTGTTTCCTATAAATACCACCTTAAATCTGGAATTTTCCCCCACCTTTTTGCACTAAAAACTTTCTGATTCAAACCTCCATTTCCATCTTAAAAATCCTTTGATCATATAATTCATAAGCCTTTGTTTCCAAGTGATCCAAAGCTTCATCCACTCAAGTGCAAAGAGAAGAATACTTCTATTTATCAAGACTAGAAGTATTAAAACTTAGTATCATCTTGCTATCTAAGTTGTTTAATCATTTCATCTT